>CM024566.1:17413002-18613002 GCA_014182515.1 Eucalyptus microcorys | reverse complement strand
ACAAGTTTGGGAAATTGGGTCCCAGAGGAAAGAAGAGTATTTTCATAAGATACTCGGAACACTCGAAAGGATATGTGTTCATAGTTGAGAAGGAAAGTGGTAGTATAACTGAATTTGAATCACGGGATGTCACATTCTTAGAGGATGAGTTTCCTAAGAAGGGCGAAATAGGGGAAGATTACTCCCTATTTGAAACCTTGGATCAAGATAATGATCTTAGTGGAGTTCATCCAAGTGGGAGTAATATGAAAAGTGATGAATTGAATTCAACTCATTCTCAATTACAACCACATGATGAGACGACGTCATCATTATCTCATCCAAGTGGGAGCATAATGAGGAATGATGTACAAAGTGTACAATCTCCCATACGGCGAACAAGTCGCCAAAGTATTCCCCGTCGACGTTTTGGCATTGAAGGGGAAACTTTTATGGTTGCTCCACAAGATAAGGATGAGCCAAGAAATATTAATGAGGCTCTGAATTGCCCTAGTAAGGAAAAATGGATTCATGCAATGGAAGAGGAAATGGAGTCAATGAAATCAAACCAAGTCTAGGAACTGGTTGATCTTCCAAAAGGACGCAGAGCTATTGGGAACAAGTGGATTCTCAAAATAAAGCGAAAGGCTGATGGCTCGATAGAAAGGCATAAGGCTCGCCTTGTGGCGAAAGGGTATAATCAACAGGAATGAATTGATTATGAAGATACGTTTTCTCCTGTAGTGAGATTTACCTTGATTCGCATTATTCTGGCAATAGTAGCTAGTATGGATTTTGAGTTACATCAGATGAATGTAAAGACTGCTTTCCTCAATGGAGAATTAGAGGAAGAAATATATATGGAACAACATGTTGGTTTCATAGTGAAAGGCCAAGAAGAAAAGGTATGTCGACTTTTGAGGTCGATATATGGTCTTAAGCAGTCATCAAGACAATGGTATATACGTTTTCATAATGCCATAATGGCATATGATTTTACGATGATTGATGAGGATCATTGTGTATATATCAAAAGATCCAAGGATCAATTTGTGATCATATCATTATACGTTGATGATATACTGATTGCCGGAAGCAATATGGAGTTTGTTAATACTGTCAAGAGTTGGTTGTCTTCCAACTTTGAGATGAAGGATATGGGTGAGGCTGCATACATTCTTGGAGTTAAGATTTCAAGAGATCGTTCGAAGAGATCGTTATCTCTTTCACAAGAAACCTATATAAATAAGGTTCTTGAACGATTTCGTATGCAAGATTGTAAACCCATAGACACTCCTATTGCAAAAGGTGAAGGATTGAGCCATAGACTGTGTCCAAGGACTCCACAAGAGAATGAACAAATGAAACATGTTCCTTATGCTAGTGCTGTTGGGAGCTTGATGTACGCTATGATGTGTACAAGACCCGACATATGTTTTGCAGTTGGAATGGTGAGTAGATACCAATCCAATCCAGGTCCAGCACATTGAAAGGCCGTTAAGAGAGTACTGAGGTATCTGAAGGGAACTGCTGATTTCAAGTTGAATTACCAAGGAAAGGATCTGCGACTTGAAGGCTATTCAGATGCTGATTGGGGAGGAGATTTAGATGAAAGAAAATCTACCTCGGGATTTGCTTTCTTACTCGAACAATGGCGCCATATCATGGAGCAGTAAGAAGCAAACGTGTATAGCCTTGTCCACGATGGAAGCTGAGTTCGTGGCATTATCAACAGCGGTACAAGAAGGAGTTTGGCTTAAGAGATTTTTGGATCATTTAGGTGTTAATGAGAAAGTTGCGAATCCATTGTTGGTTAACTGTGATAGCCAAGCAGCTATAGCGTACACCAAAGATCCAAAATATCATGGCAAGACCAAACATATAGATACCAAGTATAACTTTGTCAAGGATATGGTTGCACGAAAGGATGTGAACTTACAGTACATATCTACGCATAGAATGGTAGCAGATCCTATGACAAAGCTAATACCTAGAGATGTGTTTTGTGGTCATATAAAATCTCTAGGATTGCGTAAAGTCTGATGTATTGGATTGTAATTTCCCTAAGTTGTTCACATTTATGAACTAGTGTTGTTTCATTATTAATGCCTATGAATCTTTGTTTGATCTTTATGCATCTTAATACTCAGTGTATTACTTTAAGTTGAGGAAGTATGTCGGACAGATAAAAGATTAGCCCACTCACACGGGTAATCGCCTTTATTTACTGTGTGATAAATAGAGATGAGACTGTATTTAAGCTTATTATCTAGGTGATAATCGAGAGCTCAAGCTTAAAATACGCATGTCGCCTTAACTAAGTGTTAAGATGAGGACATAATACTTGTGATGTCCGAAAGTAAAATACCCCACATTTTTTTACTTTATCTGTCTAAGATGCCAGATGTGAGTTCTGATGAATTTTGTGAATGAGTAGATACGTGAACTCAAGTTAGACATTGGGTATGTCTGAACTATCATCTGTACGGTATTGAAAGGTGTAGATATACGCTCCATGGGAAAGGAGTTAATACCGTAATACGTATTTCATACTACGTATGCATAAGCCGACCAATAAGAGTGGCAAAAAGTTTGATCTCAACTTTTATGACGTGTGAGACTCTTGAGGAAAAGAGTTCCTCAAATTTTAGTGCCCTCATGACTTTTACTTATTCTCAAGGTTTCTATTTAGTGTTTGCTATCTTAGGATGTTGCCAATGGTCATGAGTTGATTCGATCTAATGGGACATTTATAGAAAAGCAAGCTGAACTGAAATTGAGAGTTTGAAGGAAAGAGGAAGATCGATTTTGGGGAATCACATTGTAGTTTTGTATTCACTGGTCAACCAATTATGACTGTCTTTGGGATAATTATAATTGTGAATACAATATATATATCATGTTTAAAAGAGATCAAGAGAGATATAAAATATGATCAATCGATCTAGGGTATTGCATACTAAATCTGCTCAAAGCGTGACGCCCATTATGAGCTGCTATATATTCCTAACAGATGTATGGCAACGAGCTCTCAAAGTATGCTGGTCGCACGGATTATTCACCGGTATGAATGTTGAAGAGAGGTAAAGAGAATCCTGTTCGGCCCACCATGTGCGAGTGGGAGATGATGGTTTTTATTAGTGATGGGCTTAAGGCCCGTCCGCCCAAGTTGGGCCCAAAAAGCCTGGCCCACGGGAATACGGCCCGTGGATGGAGGGACATATAAAAGGGAGGAGAGAGAGAGAGAACGTACCGGTTGAAAACAGAAAACGTACGTACGTATCCCTTCTTTTTCTCAGCAGAGAATTTTTAATGTGAATGCTATGGGTCTTTAATGTATGCGATACATTATACTAGACCTGATATTACTTTTTGTATATGCAAGTTGAGTGAATACTAGTAATCCAATATAGAATATTGGAGGGTTATCTTATTGTTCTATATTAATCCAGCTATAATAGAAGCATACACCAATGTTAGTTGGGTTACAAGTGTGAGAGATAAACAATCCACTAATGGACTAATTTTCACATTACTTGAATGTGTTGTTTCTTGGACGAGCAAGAAACAGATATACATAACTTACTTAATGATAGAATATGAATTCATTGCTTTAGCGGCAACTAGGAAAGAGGCTTAATGGATTACGAATTTGTTGTTCAATATCAAATTATGGCCTACTCCTATGCCTCTTGTTTCTATCCTTTATGATAGTCAGGCCACTTTAGCAAAAGCTTATAGTAGCATCTATAATGGTAAGTCCAGATATATTAGTCTAAGACATGAGTATGTGAGACAATTGATTAAATATAGTACCATAACAATTGTTTACGTGAGGCCAAGTAATAATCTAGTCGATCCCTTGACAAAGACTTTACCAAGAGACATGGTAATAATGACCTCATAAGAAACGGGGCTGAAATCCTTTAATTAAAATCACCAATAATGATAACCCGATCTTTTTCTATAACATCACTAGTTACAAGATTTAATGGGTAAAAATAAGTTACTGAATGTGATTGTTTGATACCGATGTAGTTCTGATATGAGAAGTCAGTATCGTCTGTTACGTTTTGTAGGTTGAATTGAATTCTTAATGAAGTATAGTACAAACTTGTAATGTGTTGATAGTAACATAAACACATAGTAGATACTTCACCTATATGAGCTTAGAAGTGGTGCCGCTTCTTATGAAAGTTAGGGTTACTTTCGAGAGAGCTCATGAAACAGGATCAAGCACAAGGCCATAATAGTGCGGAGTAATATAAAACTTCTCGCTGAAACAAGAGGTTGATATATGTGCGATATGTTCAATTCTATTATTTAAAAGTACAAATTTAAAGCCGAGCTACTTGTCACTTTGATAGAGTTTTGAGATACTTACATTAAATAGATGTTTAACTCGAAAGATACATTTATGTATGTATATTAATCTCACGGAAATTTTGGTTGTATATTTCTAATGTTTTATTTCCTAATTTTCTTTTACAAACAAAAGTATGGGATTGTTGGTAGTTTGTTTATAAAACAAATGAAGAGGTGCCTTGTCCCACATCGAAAAAATATAAGTGCGCACGTGGACGAGATTTGGCACTAACCGACGATCATTATTTTCATTTTTTGAAAATTCGGATTTATTTCTATAAAAATTAACTATAAAGTCTTGTTGACAATATGCGACTATTCACAAAAAAGTTACGGTTATTTTTTATTTATTATATATTTAATTCCGAATTTTTTATGTCCTTTCAATGTAACATTTGAGACGTACTTGTTCATTTTGCAACTTTTCCTAAAAAGTTGCCTTTGTTCTTTTTTGCAATCTTTTGAAGAGTTGTCTCTATTCAAAAGACGGATTTAAGTACTTTTGTTTAGAGATCAAACTAACTTCTTCCATTTTTTTCGTTTTCTTTTGAAAAAAACTATAGCTATTGTTTCCAATTGTTTCCCATGAGAGATCCTGGAGAAATACTGTCACGCCCTAATCCTTGGGCACGCACACATCCTTCTGCTTGGTCGATTTTATTATGCAATATCCCAGGACTATGTATCGCCGACCCTTTCTTTTTGTTAAGCATATTCAGAAGCAGTTATAAATCCCCAGACAATAAAACGATGGAATAGAAAAGCAGGATCAAAATTTTCAAACCAAGACAAGTCTTTATAGATAAACTGGTTAATTACAAACTTAGGTTGTTTACAAAATTGTCGGCTTATCAAAAAGGGGACTGTCTTAACATCCACTTTTCAGACCCATTTGCCGATTCTTCAGCCTCCACCTTCCGAACTCCAGGACTTCCGGTCCTCCATGACCATCATCTAGGGACATAAAATATTGTCCCATAACCGGGATGAGACTACGTCTCAGCAAGTTTTACCCCACTAAGACTCGATTAGGAAACCAATACGCTAACCGGGTTGCCTATACACACACGGGTCAGAAGACTTACCTTGGCCTCAGATTCCATCTGCATATTAGCACAATTCAATAGGCACCCTAGCAATCACATCACAGATCGATATCTCGATCAATCGACCTAGTCGATTATATGTCAATCAGACCATTCAAAGTCACTTCCACTCAATCAGTCAATTCACGACAACGAATCAAATCATTGATCAATTGACCTAGTCGATTTCATGTCAGTCGCACCATTTCCAAGTCAACTCACTTCTCAATATAAAACCTCTCATTTCCACTCTTAGTCACAGAGCTACAGTAATGCTCTCGGGCGTTGTTTTCGCCAAGGTGACGTATGTACTGGACAGCACTCGTGCGTACTTTAAGGCGCCGTTTTCACTAATGATATTCTTAATCACCGAACCACGTATGTCCATAATGATGCATGTAGTAGACATCACTCATGCGTTCTTTAATGCGCCGTTTTCACCAGTGATTTCCTTATCACCGAGCCACGTATGTCTATACTAATGCAGGTAATAGACAGCACTCGTGCATTCTTTAAGACGTCGTTTTCACTAGTGATTTCCTTATCACCGAACTACGTATGTCTATACCCCATACCTGATCGGTCTTAGCCAAGACTATTCTCAGTTCAATCTCCCGATTCCTTCCGATTTACAACTCATCAAAGCATTATAAATGCTAAATAACCATACTCGGCTATCTACTGATCAATCATTCAATTTCACTCAATTTCAATTAATTTAGGAATAATTCCTCAAATTGCACAATTAATTCAATTCAGCACAAAGTAGAGCTCAAATAAATAAACTGACTGCACCACGACAATCAGCACGAAATTTCGGTCGTTAGCTATCCTTTCCTAATTTCCAAAAAATAAATAAATAAATAAAGAATTTCGAAAATTAATATATAAATACTAAAAATCCAATTTAGGCCCGTAATGCCTAATTGAAGCCCGATAAGGGTCGGGAAAAATCTCGAGATGCATTCCATAAATATTATAGGCAGTTCTCTAGCTAAGTACACTAACCACCTAACTAAAATGCAATGCAATTAACTAATAATCACTAATACATTCTAATCTAACCACCTAATTGCACTTAATTAAATCTAATCAACCCTTAAGCATCATTAGTCTACTAAGCGAGGATTAGTGAGATTACTCACCGGAAATTCGCGAAAGTCGGATCAAACCGATGGGGACGATGTGAGGGTCGTTTCTTCCCAAAGCAAGTCTCGGGTTCGGGGCCCGGAAACGCCTCAAAATAGCCCACGAACTTGCTGGAAACCCACTTAGTGGGTTGCTGTTGAAGCTGTAACACAGAGGGGAAATGAGATGGTTAGGGGCGGTGAAGGGTCGGGAGAACAGGTGGTGGTCTGGCGTGGCTGAGCGGTGGTCCACGGTGGCTGAACAGCTCCAACACGAGGCCAAAGGAGCTGCTGGACGCACTGCAGGGACGGCTGAACAAGGCTGGAACAGAGAGATGGGGCTGAACCAAAGTGCAGGAAGTGTGAGGGTTGACTGGCGGATGTTCCTTTGCGGGCGTGAGGCAGCAACGGCGGAGAAGACCAATGAAAATGAAGCTGCTACGTCGATTGAGGGGTTCAACTAGAAAAAAGAAAAAGGGAAAGAGCCCCGTGTGTGTTTGTTGGCCAAAACCAAACGAACATGGGGGAGGGGATAAACATAAAAAAAGAAGTCAAAGATAAGAAGAGGAAAGAAAAGAGAGACACGGCAGTGGGGACGTCGGCGTGGGGTGTTCTGCACGCGAGAGAGAGAGAGAGAGAGAGAGATTTGTTTAAGGGAAAAGTAAAGACTCGGTCAAACAGGGGAAAGTAGAGTTGAATTCTGCAGAGAGACATCGGTGGGGCATGAATCGAGAGAGAGAGAGAGAGAGAAATGTGTGTGAGGTGGGGCGTCGGTCCAAGAAAACAAAAGAGGAAAAATAAAACAAAACCAACTTATAAATTTTAATCAACTTCTGAATAATTTTAGCAATTGGTCATCCCGGGACCAATTTCTCTATCAATTGCTCAACTTGAAGTCCCAAAGAAGACCGAGATGAGTTGGTTATTTCATCTCACGATATACCTTCAAACCCAAATTCTCTTTCATTTTCTTTCGGAATCCGATTTTCTAAACAAATAAATTCAGTTGAGGTTCGATTTGAAATTAGAAAAAGCCCAAACAACTTCCATTCACCAATTCGCTTACACCAGATGCCAAATATCTCTTCAAATTGACCAATCTAAATTTCCGCTTGTTCTTCGAATCGTCCATCCCGATTTCCCCGAAAAATCCCGAACTCTCCAAAATTTTCTCAAAAGGTGAGTCGACGTTCTTAGAATGAGCCATGACACGAAAGGACTTCCAATTTCTGAAATCGAATTCAATTGCGATTATTTTCAATCAAACATGCTTTTAGTGTGGCCTTACCTACTGGGTAGCTTCTAGGAATTTTTGGTGCAATTGACCTGTGGTCGATTTTCTTCGAACCACAATGAACCCATCCGACACATTGGTGACTTTCGGTAGTCATGAAAATCTCGAGATTTCAAATACGGGCATAGGGTACCCAAAACGACAAAAAATCGGTTTAGTGTCGTTCGATCAGAATTTTGTAATCAGGTGGCATCACCCACGCTTGATCACACATCTCAGTCGAATAGACCTATCTCCGGTCTCTGATCGATTTTGACAATGTCGTAATGACCCTTGCAGACCAGCACGGTCGAGTAGTCGATTCCTAGTCGAATTCTCAAGTCTATTGCATTTAAAATCCCTAAATGGCTTCACCGAATAGGCCAGTTATCTCGTGAGTGGCCAACTCAAAGAAAAACATTGTAGTCACATTGACGAAAAGGCCCATCTTACCCAATCGAAATCAGAACCTGAAATTCAGGATGACACAAATACTAGAATTGCTATCTAGTATTCTTATTTAAGACTTTGTTGTATCCTGGAGGAAATTTGCCAGTAACCATTAGCAACTTTGTGGGGCAAATAAATTTTTAAAGAAAGTAATATCACGCCTCAAAGTCCGACTTGATTACTCTAAAAATCCAACTTCATTATTCTACCCAATTCGAAGTCATATTTTCCAACGTGAACTAATTCAACAAACCTAGCAACCGGAGATTCAAATGAGTCACAGCACACAACAGCCATTGAACCTATTGTCATGCAATCCACCCAGAACCATTAGCTTAAGAGATCCCATGGCCCGCGGCTTCCATTGTTCAGGTACATATCTTTTGGCTATGGTCTTCTTACGTAGACACGGAATCCACCTCAAGTTGTTCTTGTTCTAAAAGAGGGAATTCTGGAAAATCGACTGCTGGTTGGGTTTTTAGCCTTGGAAATTTTGGCCATTTCTCGATTTCCACATCAACCTAAGCACTTATGCAACTAATTTTCCCGATGGTGAGTCTCAATTTGAGCTTAGCACTTCCAGTAGCCATTTATCCATCCGGATAATATCCAAAGAACAGATTCTTAAATTTATGCTTGGGTCTAACCACACTGCTTTTGTCCAACCACAAAGAAGAAACAGATGCTTGGCTATTTCAGGGGCTTGTGAGCATAGGTGCATATGGGGTTAGGTACCATCTTTCTTTTGTATAAATGTTATGGTAAAAGAGGGCTTAATAGAAGAAGATTCAGGCACAACGTTGCCTTGTGTTTTCTGTATATTTCAAGAGAATATCTTCTATACACATGTTTATTATACAATACAATGAATATATAGGCCAAGTACTAGGTTTATAAGAGACATGATTCTATGGAATACAATCTCAGGAGAATGATCTATCTTGATGAGCAAGTCATGAAGGAATTACAGGTGTATTCTTGGAAGGAAATGATCTGACTTGATGACCAAGTTGTGGAGGAATTATAGCAGTTCGACAATCAACGCTATTGGGATTTCTTTCCTTTCGATAGCTCCAAAGAAATATGCAAATTTTGGGAGGAGATTCCATAGGTTAGTCCATAAATTTATGAGAGGCTGGAATAACGTGGAAGGTTGATTAGTACCCGCAAGACTTTGTTTCGCATGGTGTTATATCCACTTTTCCTTGTATAGGACTTTGGTTTCTTTCCATCTCAAACTAGTCTAACATCTCTTGGTGTCAGACTAAATGGGAGAATTTCTTGCACTGTGTGCCCATTGAACAAGTTTTTCAATACTTGGTTTTTCCACGTACCTATTTCTCGATTATTCATTTTTGAGACTAGCTTAGGGTCATCTCTGTTTGTTGTCCCTCCTACACACCTGAAGAAAGCTAGCAATCCTCACAAATTCTTATTGTTGCACTGTTGCTCACCGCCCATTTCACTTTTGGCCGAGTCACATCTTCGCCCATGATAAGGTTTTGCCAAACCCATGATGGGCGTAACCCCTTTCCAGCATAGATTATTCTCCTTAGGGAAGTAGATACTCATTCAAACCTTTACTCTACAATGCTGATGAGGATTGTGATGATCTCCAAGCTTGTTTCCCCAACATAGCTTTATTAAACGTAACAAGATCTTTGAAATCCAACCCTTCATGATCTTTCCTGGCTTTTAGGATTTCTCTTCTCTTTCAATGCATGCCTACTCGATTCTCATTTTGTTCATCAAAACGAAGCAATTCTCTATTCTATTGCCTTATAAACTGAGATAGATATGCCAAATATCTTCCATCTTCCACGTGTCAATGTTGAGAAAATATGAACCTAACCCGATCCACGTGCTAAATTTTAAAGAATTAGACATGGACAACAAAGTGTCGTACGTGGAGAGACCAGTTCAGATTGTGGATTGCAAGGAACAAGTTCTACATACCAAAATGGTTCCCTTGGTCAAAGTGGTCTGGCAACACCCCGGGACAGAAAAAGCGACATGGGAAAGTGAAGATTTGATGAGACGACAATACTCCCACATTTTTTTATTAAGATTTGTAATGGTTTAAATTTCGAGAACGAAATTTTTATAAGAGGGGAAGAGTTGTGACATTCTGATTTTCAACCCTGTTTTCGATGAAATGAAATGGGCTTTTCATCAACACACCTATAGTCTTTTTCTCTGAGCTGATCACTCATAAGATAACTAATCTATCAGGTGAAGCCGTTAAGGAATCTAAACGCGACCAACTTGAGAATTCGATCAGAAATTGATTGCTCAACCGTGCTAATCTGCAAAGGTCAATACGACTCCATTAAAATTGATTAGAGACGGAAGATAGGTTGATTCGACAGAGGCATGTAATTAAATTGTAAGTGATTCTGCCTAATTGCAAAATTCTCGTCGAATGGCACTAAATCGATTTTTTTGTCAATTCTGTACCATGTGCCCTTATTTGAAACCTCGACACTTTCACGACAACCAAGAGTCGCCTATGAGTCAGAGATGCACAATGTGATCGAAAATAATCGATCACGGGTCAATTGCGCTAAAAATTCCTACAAGCTACCCGGTAGGTTAGGTCACGTTAAAATTGCGTCCGGTTGAAATTAACCACGAAATTGAACCTGGTTTTAGGAATTGAAAGTTCTGGCATGTCAATTTATTTAGGAATGTCAACTCATCCTTCAAAGAATTTTCGGCGAGCTCGAATTTTCGGTGAAAAATCAAAATTGGGCGATTTTAAACTGGGAAGTTTGGAGGGGCCAAATTGAGTGCATTTTTGGCCTTCAAGTTGGATCAAATGGTGATGTGAATGCAAGAATTTGGTGTGGACTCCTACCTTGACATTATGGCCATTTAATTGAAGTCAATTGGAGTGAAATTGAATTGAAGGTGAAATGCTTGAAATTCGCAGGCCATGGGGGGCTGCAACATTTGGACTCCCTCCTTGGCTCGTTGGGGAAGATTTGGAGGGAAAATGGCAGTTGGTCATGGCTATGGACTTTGGGGGCCAAGTGATGATAAATTTGGATATTTGTGCTGGACTTTGGCGGCCTTTTGTCCCCCCTTCAACCTGCAGCAGCCTCTTCTTCTTCTTCTTCTTCTTCCTTGCTTCTTTCTTCACCATTGTTGTTGAAAACCTCCATTTCCAGAGCAAGGAGCCAGCCACCACACCTATAAACCAAGCCAACCACCGCCAAGCCCCTTCACCGCCGTCCAAGTCACACCCAAGCCCAAGACCAACTGCCGCTCGTCTACTTCCAGCCACCAATCTTGCACCCCTAGCCGTGTAAGCCCGCAACGCCGGTCGCCCGTAGCCACCCCCGAGCCACTATCGCTGGTCCCTGAGCCGCCAGCCCACCTTCACCTACCCGCTTAGTCTCGCCATGCTGTTCCCGCGCTAGCCAAGCCGCCCGACCAGCTTCTTCGATTTAGCCACAAAACCGAAATCCTTGTTGCGCTATGGGCCTTCCAAGGCTATTTTTAGGCCTTTCCGAACCTCATCAGGTGTCGCCATAGGCCCGAGTCTCACTCGCTTTCGCACCGCCATCGTCGTGAACTCATTGGCTCGCTAAATCAGTGAGTTTACTTTCTAAACTTTACTTAAGAGGTTAATTATGCTTAGAGGAGGATTAGTTTAGACTAAGTTTGGGTTAGGAGGATTAGTTAGTATAATTAGTTATTTAGATAGTTAATTAGATTCATTAGGTGGTTAGATTAGTTTAATTAGAGGTTAATTAGATTATGAGATTTAGTTAGCTTAGTAAATTCTTTAATTATATCCAATTAGGTGGTTAGATTAGTGTATAGAGCATAATTAGTGATTTATCTAATTATTTTGCATTTATTTGATTATTTATTATTTTCTGAAAATTATACTGGGATAGCCGGTCGTTAGAATTCCGTGCCAATCATCGTGGTGTAGTTTGTTTGTACAATTGAGTGTTGAATTGTGCAATTGGATGCTGATTGGTTTTTTTTGGGTTATTATTTCAAAATTTTGGAGTTTTGGTATTTAATTAGAAAAATATCGGGTGTCGGTTCTTAATACCAAAAATGTTTTTAAGTACTATATCAAATAGTGAGATTTTTAAAAAGTGAGAATATCGCATTTTATGGCTCAATCTGACCGTGTGCCCACACACAATTATTTTACAAGGTATTTTTAATATGAAGAAAATAAGACAAGCACATTATTTAAATTAAAGCATTTGAATGCAAAGCACGATATCCTTGGCCGGGATTGGATGTGCGTGTAATCGCTATGAGAACCCATCACCCGATGAAGGTTGGGTGGGCAATGCTCCTATATGGAATGCCCCTTGTCAACGGATGTTGGATTGCGGTAGAGGCCGAACCGATACTTCTTCGAGAATGCCGTCTAGAGATAGACATTGTTGTGCTCGATAGGGCGAGACGACACCTAGCTATGCCGGATGACCGCCAACTATTGAGTTGGCCATGCCCGTGAAGCCGTAATTAATTAGAATGCTTGATTAAGTGAAATAGCCGCGCCGGATTACGGGACGAAATCATGTGGCACGGAATGAGATGTGTCATAATGATTTGGTCTTATAATCAGGACCCCTGTGATTGATTGATTCATGAAAGTGAAGCGTTCCAGTTATTGATTGCATTTACTATATATATAAATGTTATATGAGCTGTATTGACATGCAGAAAGGTGCTGAGGTGAGGTAAGTCTTCTGTGATGTGTGATTAGGTTGCCTCTAGGTGTATTACCTTCCTAATCGGGGTTTAAGGTGTAGACTCGCTAAGACATCGTCTCACCCCGTCGTGGTTTACAATTTTACAGGTCCTTAGATGGAGGAGCGTCAAGTACGATACAGGGTCCCGCAAATGATGGATTTTGAGCATACCTTCCCCCCATTCCCAGGACCACCCTGACTCGGGAGCTAGTTGAGTCCGTGGTATGGGTTGATGAGGGTCTACCTCAGTTAGTACCTCACTGATTCATAGCCCGGTTCATTAGCTTTCGACAAAGGGGTCAGAAGGGTCCCCCGCTTGGTTTCGATAGGCCTCCCGTTGGGACCGGGGAGTGGGAAGCAGCGCATCCTATGGATCTTGACACCCTTGATGGTGTTGTGGTGGACCCGGAGCCCCCAGAGCCCATGGATGAGGAGTCTAGTGCCTAGATGGCTTAATAACTCTTCTTTTTGGAGATAGGCTCTTGTATATAGACTAGTTGTGCACTTAAAACCAGATATGTTTTTTTTTTTTTTGTGACCTAGGAACCGTCATACAGCCGGCAGCATAAACCCGGGGCGACCCGCAGGGATCCACCTCCCATGGGCCGCAGGTAAGTCGCGCAATGGGGGTGCGAAGTTTTGAACCCCTCCCCTCCCAGATGAGGGGGCAAGGCGCAAACCAGCGTGTCCACCGTGGGGTGGGTCTTAAACCAGATATGTTTTTTTTTTTTTGGTAAAAATTAAACCAAATATAAAGTATGTTTTGTTGGAATTAACTGTCCTACTTTTCTATCCCATGTTTGATTATTGTCTAAAGAATATTTGTTTTGCTTCCACATGTGTAATAAAATAAATGGGTCGGCAATGCGTCCTTGGAACATCACAATTCGATCGACCACCGAGGAATGGGCGCGCGCTCGAGGTTCGGGCTGTGACACAATGTGTGTACAGCCCTGTGTCCTAGATTTCTCTATATTTCATTTAATATTTTTAATAGCTTCACCTCCCCCACCCTAAAAATAAAAAAATAAAAATAATAAAAATAATAAACATTGTGTGATTCGTCAATGAGAATCATCATGTCATCCACTTTATCACATGGGGCAAAAACCCATCAAATGTATTTAAATTTTTAAGTAATCTGAATTTATTTCTCTCGTTTCCTATGCAACCTATATATGAAGCACTTTCTCGATTATTAAATACTCAGAGACCACGATTTTGGGCATTTTGCTAAGTATGGGACACTTACTAGTCTTGAATAAAAAAAAAAAAAAATTGGTGTAAAATGTAAGCATCAGTTAGAAGGTGATCTACAGAAGCTTAGGGGCATTCTCCAGCATTACGTATATAGTGAAGATCACGAGAAAATGGAGTTAGGGAGTCTGAAAAAAAAAATTAAATACATAACTTTACACATTATTATGGGTGATCCTAGCTTTACTGCTCATACGCCTTTTTGCGATCAAATTGCGCTCCCTACAAAATATAATGCAGACCCACGTCTCGTTGTTTGACCTCTTGCAAGAATTAATAACAAATAAAAATATGTGTTATCTTTAAAATTTGTATTTAAGTAATATCTTTAGCAACCTAGTTTTTATTTTACTTTGTCAACGCCAACAAAAAAGTAATACAAGTTTAATATCACATAAGATGGGACAAATGTGGCATTTCATAGAGGTAAACAAGCAATAGCAATAATAAAGGCTAATTAAAATCTACAATATAAGCAAATGATAATATTCCCATCTTCCCCACTCATGGCGTGAGTGGAGAATTGAACTTCACACACATCTTTATTGTCGGTGCATTTATGGAACAGAGCATATGGCTGAAGAGCAACAGCCATACTTAGATACTTTTTAAATGTGAAAATTGTCTAAAAAGTCATAGATTTATTGTACTTTTACCTCATAAATCTTTTTATTGTACTTTCACGTTTTGCTAATTGAGTATATACAGGCAATTTTTGACCAAAAATCGCTCATATAAATGCAGTCGTGGTTGTCCTAGGTGATGGCTAACTAATGTGGACAAATTTTAATAGTATTCTAATATTTTTTTGAAATTTATATTATTTTTTCTCTCTCTTTTCTCTTCTTTTCTTTTTTTTCTGTTGCCCTTTGTCCCTCCGTTAGCCTCAAGTGAGGGAGGCCCTTGCTGGATTGGGCAAGGGACGCCCTTGCTTGGGTTGGTAAGAACCACCCTCGTGCCCACCCAATCTAATGAAGGGCTACCCTAGCCTAATGCTGGCTACCTCTACTGGTCATCAACGAGACTGACGACAGGTCACCAAGAGATTTACTTCCTTTGTAGATAGGAGATCATATAGGATTAAATTTTATTAGGTGAGCAATAGTGTAACTCCATGGCTTGGCTCTCATTTCTTACCAAAAAGAAGAAGTAACCTCATCTCATTGACTCCAAAAAATGCTCTGATTACTATAAAAATATCTCGCATTATACAACTATATCCACAAGCTTATTTTCTTACCTAGTAAAGCAAACATGCATTTCGATGGATAGTCCGAGACCCGCAAAAATGGTAACAAAGAAAAAAACTGGGAAAGTGTATCAACGGCTGAATGTGAATATGTATCAAATCAATTACTATTCCCTTTTTTTTTTTTTTTGCATTTACTCAAACTCCCAAAATAGCAAACTTTAGACATCTATGTATAACCCACTTCCATGAGACACATAACACATATATCTCCTACTCACACCTCAAACCATCAAGCCAAGAAACTTGGAAATGGAGAAGGGTCAAGCGAAGCTTGGCACAATAGTCGTTCTATTGGTGAAATCATCCAGTAGGTTTCTTCTCACCTCTCAATTACTATTATCATTTCTAAACACAGAACTGCACTAATGAGGTCCTCCACATTTTCCTTCCTTTAATGGTCTTGCTGTCTCACATGCTGGAACCAGAAAAGATTGTCCTAATGGGTTTCGTCCCGCCGTTATAGATGGCCAAAGTGGTTGCGGTCTTGCTGTCTCACATGGTGGAACCACAAAAGATTGTCCTAATGGGTTTTGTCCCGCCGTTATAGATGGCCAAAGTGGTTGCGTTCCAGCAGAGGGCTTTTCGGAAAGGACTAGAAGAACTTTGTACCATAACTTGTCCTCCTGGGCAGCAACCTTACTTTTTTTAAGGCAGATGCGTGTGTCTTCAAGATTGAGGACCATTGATGTACGTGAGTTTGTGCGTCTGTGAGAGGAGAGGAAGCATAAATAGAAAAGGGGATTTTTTGCTTTTGATAAATTGGGTTCATGCTATTGAGTATTTGACTTTTCGGCGTTCTCAAAAATTTCCAACGATTGAAATCAATCAATTGCATCTTAAAATTTTATAACTAGGTAATCAATCAGTTGCATCTTAGAATTTTATAACTAGGTAATCAAAAGTGTTGGCCGTATTCCTTATGTAGAGGTCGGACTAACGATTAACGATAGACAAGAGAATAAAATTTCGATATCTATTCTCAAAAGACAGCGAAGTCCCGAAAGAATGACACATCCAATTTATTCACATCTTAGAATTTGGCGGCAAAGGAATTCAAAACGTAGTTTGGATATTCTAACTTGTTATGCTCTAGTTTGACAAGAAAATGAAGTGCTGAAATTGAGGATATCAAGGGAAATATGAAGATATCAAAGATACCATTCTGGTTATGTTCGTTTTTTACCATCATTGCGGATCACTCGGACAATAAGGGTAGATTCTCATCTTAAAACGATCAGAAAAGCTGGTTTTACATATCTTCCTTTTAAAAATAAATTATTAGCTATTAAAATAAAAGCTGTATCAAGATAAAGAGATTCATAAATAAAGGTAAATGCACTTAACATGCCTTATAAAATGCTGAATTAAGGCTTCCTTTGTTTTGCAAAAAATTAATTATTTGAAAAATAATTGTCTAAAAAAATGTTAGCTTGTATCGCTTATAAAAATAAATAAACAAAAAAAAATCACTGTTCACGAAATGTTTAGACATAAATTGTCATTGATAGTGAAAACATTTTTCATTGACTGATCATTTCAAGTGATATAAGTAATTATTTTGTTGAAAAATTTTTTCTTAATCATCATTTTCCACTAAACAAACAAGACATGAAGTAAAAAGCTTTTCTCAAATGATTGTGCATATAATGAATCTTTGCCCTAGCCGCTCAGGCACTGGCTAAGTGCATTAATATAATTTGAGCTCTAAAACTTTAGAAATCGAAAGCACAAAGCTTCTTATCCCTATCTCTCCACAAATTCATCATATGCCGGAAAAACCTCTCCAAGCCCACATCGGAAGCTTGGCCTCACGATGTCAAGCGGCAAATTTTAATCACAAACAACGAAGAAGTTGGCGAATTGATGTTTATTTTTTTGGTTGAAAATAAACCATTCATTCATTCACAGTTGAAACCTGAACAAAACACGAAAGTTTCTGACCAAGGGATATTTCAAAAAGACCATAGGAGGTTTGTGGACCATTCAAGGGGGAGTGAATTTTGTCAGTGGGCCTTGGCAATCCAGTCTACAAGGACGTTAGCATCAGAGGAATAGTAAGATATTGTTAAAGTGCATTTAGTAAAATTTCTATTCTCTAAAATAATTTTTATTTAAAAATATTTTTTTTCATTTCTATTCCCTAGACAAGTTTTTTAGAAAAACTGCTTAGTATGGCCCTAAAATATTTTTATGACGAATTATTTTTAGTTTTTTAATAGCTTTCTAAGATTTTTCTAATTTCTTTTCTTTTCTTTTTCCCTCCTTTCTTCTTCCTCCTCTAACCGGGCGGCAGCCCTCAACAATGGCCAACGACCGACTGGAGACGAGGGCCAGCGAGGTCGACCTCACCGAGCCAAGCAAGGCGACCTCACAATGGCTAGGTGAGGATCAACTCACTAACTCTAGGCAATGGCGAGGTTCATTCAGCCAGTTTTGACCAAAATTGCTGATGTAGTCATCAATCGTGATCATCCTATGTGACATGATGAACACTAATGTAAACAATTTTCAATAGTATTCTAATTTTTTTTAAAATATATATTATTTTTATCTTTTCCTTTTTACTTTTTTCTTTTTTTTCTTTTCTCTTTTTATCATTTTTTTCTTTTTTTCTTTTGCCCTTTTTTTCCTTCTACCAGCCTCAAGTGAGGGACGCCCTTAAGGGCCACCCTCACGCCCCCCAATTTGATGAATGGCTGCCCTCATCTAAGGCCACCAACCTCCACCGGCCATTGACGAGGCCTTACAATGTAGATGACACTCTAGCATTAGATAGGACATCAAGAGATTTACTTCCTTTATTGATAGGAGATCATATACAATTTAGTTTTATTAGGAGACTAATGGTATAACTCTTAGGCTTGGCTCTGATTTCTTGCCAAAGAAAAATAAGTAAGCTTATCTCATTAACTTCAAAGAAAAGCTCAAATTGTGGTAAGAAAATCTCAAATTATACGATTATATCCACAAGTACTTATTGTCTTGCCTAGTAAAGCAAACGTGAATTTCGATGGAGACCCACGAAATAATGGTAACAAAATAAAAAATTCTCGGTAAGTGTATCAAGAGCTGAATATGAATATATAGCAAGTCGATTACTATTCATTTTTTTGGGAATCTCGGATTTACTCACTCCAAAAACACCGAACTTTAGACATTTAAATATAAACCTTCATTGGGGGCACATAACACATCCTTTACAATCACACAACAAGCAGTCAAGCCAATATATTTGGAAATGGAGAAGGGTCGAGCCAAGCTCAACGCAATGATCGTTTGATGTAAATGACACTCTAGCATTGGATAGGACATTTATTGCTACCTTTGTTGATAGTCGATTAGATAGGAGTAAGTTCTCTTAGGAGAGTAATGGTGTAACTCTTAAACTTTGCCTACGTTTCATATTAAAAAAAAAAAAAGGAAAATCATTCCATTAACTCCAAGAAATGCTCAAATTATGACAAGAAGATCTCAAATTATTCAATTGTATATCGCAAGTACTTATTGTCTTACCTAGTAAAGCAAATGTGCTTTTCGATGGAGATCTGCGAAATAAATTTAGCAAAGAAAGAACACTCAGTCTGTAAGTAAATCAGGAGCAGAATATGAATAAGTAACGAGTCAATTACTATTCATTTTTTTAATCTTGCATTTACTCAATCTCCAAAAACATTGACTTTTATACATCTATATAAAAGACCCTTCATATCTCTCCTAATCATACCTCAGACAAACCAAGCCAATATACTAGGAAATGGAGAAGGGTCAAGCCAAGCTCAATGCAACGGTTGTTCTATTGATGGTTGCATCCAGTAGGTTTCTTCTCGCCTTTCAATTTCCATTATCATTTCTGAGCGTAGAACTGCACTATTGAGTTTCTCCACATTTTCCATCCTTTGAAGGTCTTGTCGTCTCACATGCTGGAACAAGAAAAGATTGTCCTAACGGGTTTGGTCCTGCCGTTATAGATGGCCGAGGGGGCTGCGTTCCAACAGAGGACGTTCGGGTAGGACCAGGAGATGTTTGTGTTAAAATTTGTCCTCCTGGGCAGCATCTCGCCATTGTAAACGGCAAATGCGTATGTCTACAAGATCGAGGACCACTGATGGACATGAGTTTGTGCGTCTGTGGTAGGAGAGGAAGCAAAACTAAATAAAGTGATTATTTGCTCTTGATAAATAGGGTTCATACTATTTAAATTTTCGGCGGTCTCGAAAATTTTCGGCGGTTGAAATCAATCGATTGCATCTTAGTATTTTATAACTAGGTAATCAAACGTGATGGTCATATTCCTTATGTATAGGTCGGATGAATGATTGACGATGGATAAGAGAATAAAAATTGTGATACCTAGTCTCAAAAAGCGAAGTCTTGAAAGAGTGACACACCTGATATCCTCACGTCTTTGAATTTGATGGTAAAGAAATTCAAAACGTAGTTTGGATATTCTAACTTGGTATGCTCTAGGTTGACAAGAAAATGAAGTGTTGAAATTGAGGATATGAAGAAAAATTTGAAGATATCAAGCATACCATTCTAGTTGTGTTCAAATTTGACCATCCTTCCGGATCACTCGGACAATAAGGGTGGATTCTCATCCAAAAAAGGGTAGACAAGCCGGTTTCACATCTTTCTATTTTTAAAATAATCATTTCCTAGGGTAGATGCAATTGACTTGTCTTATAAGATGCCAGACTAGGACACCATTTGATTTGTGGAAAATGATTTATTGAAAAATATCTTCTAAAAAAAAAGTGTTTGCTAGTATCGCTTATAAAAATGAATGACGAAAAAGTAGTTTCATCATTCACAAAAATATCTAAATATAAATTGTTATCGATAATGAAAATATTTTTCATTTAATGATTATTCCAAGCAATACAAACGATAATTATATATATAGTTATTAAAAAAAAAGGTTTACTGGATCATTTCTTTTCCAGAAAACAAATGAAGCTGAGGTAAAAGGCTTCTATAAAAATGGTCGTGCGCATAAATCTCTGCCCCAGCCACTGCACTCTCCAGCACCGAACAAGTGCATTAGCATGATCTAAACTCTCAAACTTCAGAAATCAGAAGCACAAAGCTTTCCGGAAAAACCAGACATAAGTCGGGAACGATATTGTCCATTGCCCATAAACTCCCACGAAAGACCAGATTCTCATCTCTATCTCTCGACAAATTTATCAAATCCCGGAAAAACAAGCCCACAACATTCGTATCTAGCAGTAAAATCGGATCGGCTTTCTCCAGCAAGTACAGCAGCACACAACGGATCACCAAGGCTTCAGTGGCCAGTGCAGATGTGGACTGAACTGTTGGTAGTTTGTTTATAAAACAAATGAAGAGGTGCCTTGTCCAACATCGAAAAGATGTGAGTACGCACGTGGACTAGATTTGGCACTAACCGACGATTATTATTTTTATTTATTGAAAATTCGGATTTATTTCTATAAAAATTAACTATAAAGTCTTGTTAACACAGTATGACTATTCACGAAAAAGTTACGGTTATTTTTATTTATTATTTATTTAATTCCGAATTTTTTATGTGTTTTCAACGTAACCTTTGAGACGTACTTATTTATTTTGCAACATTTCTTGAAATGTTGCCTTTGTTCTTTTTTGCAACCTTTTGAAGAGTTGTCTCTTTCAAAAAAGCAAATATAAGTACTTTTGTTTTGAGATCAAACTAACTTCTTCTTCCATTTTTTTGTTTTCTTTCGAAAGAAACTATAGTTATTGTTTCCAATTGTTTCCCATGAGAGATCCTGGAGAAATACTAAAATCATTATCTAGTATTTTCATTTGAAATTTTGTTGTATCCTGGAGGAAATTTGCTGGTGACCATTAGCAACTTTGTGGGGCAAATAAATCTTTAAAGAAAATAATATCACGTCTCAAAATCCGACTTAATTACTCTAAAAATCCGACTTCATTGTTCTACCCAATTCGAAGCCATATTTTCCAACAATTTTAAGGATTTATCTGTGTAACAATGAAGTCAGAGTCGGAGGAAGTACCTACCTATGGTGGTTCACCATCAGCGGTCCTCAAGATGTCGTCCATGAATCCCGAATCTTCCTCTTCTTTTGCCCATCGCAACATGCCTATCAGAAAATGGAAATGCGAAGGATGGCCTGCAGATTATTATTATTTGCTTGTTCATGTCCACCGCCTCTGTCACCTTGAAGTTGAAGACAAATCCAGAATCATTATATGCACGTAGACCTCTATCCAATGTGGTGGACGTGGCCTGGACTTCAAAGTTTACGCAGGAGAAGTCGAGAAAAAAGCCAAAGCAAAATAAGATCACACCCGGAACGGTACACACCAGTCAGAGACGATCTCCCCTGCAAATTACCACGACGCTTCGCCATACACACAATCGCCATCGACGATCTCCCCAGCAAATTACTAGACCTGATATTACTTTTTGTATATGCAAGTTGAGTGAATACTAGTAATCCAATACAGAACATTGGAGGGTTATCTTATTGTTCTATATTAATCCAGCTATAATAGAAGCATACACCGATGTTAGTTGGGTTACAAGTGTGAGAGATAAACAATCCACTAATGGATTAATTTTCACATTACTTGAATGTGCTGTTTCTTGGACGAGCAAGAAACAGATATACATAACTTACTTAATGATAGAATCCGAATTCATTGCTTTAGCGACAACTAGAAAAAAGGCTTAATGGATTAGGAATTTGTTGTTGAATATCAAATTACGGCCTAGTCCTATTCCTCTTGTTTCTATCCTTTATGATAGTTAGGCCACTTTAGCAAGAGCTTATAGTAGCATCTATAATGGTAAGTCCAGACATATTAGTCTAAGACATGAGTATGTGAGACAATTGATTAAATATGATACCATAACAATTGTCTACATGAGGTCAAGTAATAATCTAGTCAATCCCTTGACAAAGGCTATACCAAGAGACATGGTAATAATGACCTCATAAGAAACAGGGCTGAAATCCTTTAATTAAAATCACAAATAATGGTAATCCGATCTTTTTTTAGAACATCACTAGTTACAAGATTTAATGGATAAAAATAAATTACTGAATGTGATTGTTTGATACATATATAGCTCTGATATGAGAAGTCAGTATCGTCTGTTACGTTTTGTAAGTTGGATTGAATTATTAATGAATTATAGTACAAACTTGTAATGTGTTGATAGTAACATAAACACATAGTAGATACTTCACATATATGAGCTTAGCAGTGGTGCCGCTTCTTACGAAAGTTAAGGTTACTTTCGAGAGAGCTCATAAAATAGGATTAAGCACAAGGCCATAATAGTGCGGAATAATATAGAACTTCTCTCTGAAACAAGAGGTTGATATATGTGCGGTATGTTCGATTCTATTATTTAAAAGTATAAGTTTAAAGCTGAGCTACTTGTCACTTTGATAGAGTTTTGAGATACTTACACTAAGTAGAGGTTTAACTCGAAAGAGACCTTTATGTATGTATATTAATCTCATAGAAATTTCAGTTTTATATTTCTAACGTTTTTATTTCCTATTTTTCTTTTACAAACAAAAGTAAGGGATTGTTGGTAGTTTATTTATAAAACAAATAAAGAGGTGCCTTGTCCCACATCGAAAAGATGTGAGTGCGCACAGGGATAAGATTTAGCACTAACCGACGATCATTATTTTCATTTATTGAAAATTCGGATTAATTTCTATAAAAATTAACTATAAAGTCTTGTTAACACGGTGCGACTGTTCAAAGTTACGGTTATTTTTTATTTATTATATATTTAATTCCGAATTTTTTTTATGTCTTTTCAATGTAACCTTTGAAACGTACTTGTTCATTTTGCAACCTTTCTCGAAAGGTTGCCTTTGTTCCTTTTTGCAATCTTTTGAAGAGTTGCCTCTATTCAAAAGATAGATATAAGTACTTTTGTTTTGAGATCAAACTAACTTCTTCTTCCATTTTTTTTCGTTTTCTTTCGAAAAAAACTACAGCTATTATTTCCAATTGTTTCCCATGAGAGACCCTGGAGAAATACTAGAATTGCTATCTAGTATTCTCATTTGAGACTTTGTTGTGTCCTGGAGGAAATTTGCCGATAACCATTAGCAACTTTGTGGAGCAAATGAATCCTTAAAGAAAGTAATATCACACCTCAAAGTCCGACTTGATTACTCTAAAAATCTAACTTCATTGTTCTACCCAATTCAAAGCCATATTTTCCAACATGAACTAATTCGACAAACCTAGCAACCGGAGCTCCAAATGAGTCGTAGCACACAACAGCCACTGAACCTGTTGTCGTGCAATCCACCCAGAACCATTAGCTTGAGAGATCTTGTGGCCCGCAGCTTCCATTGTTCAAGTACATATCTTTTGGCTATGGTCTTTTTACGTAGACATGGAATCCACCTCAAGTTGTTCTTGTTTAATGCGAGGGAATTCTGGACAATCGACTGCTGGTCGGGCTTTTGGCCTTGGAAATTTTGGCCATTTCTCGATTTCCACATCGACCTAAGCACTTCTGCAACTAATTTTCCCAATGGTGAGTCTCGATTTGAGCTTAGCACTTCTACTAGCCATTTATCCATCCAGATGATATCCGAAGAACAGATTCTTAAATTTATGCTTGGGTCTGACCACACTGCTTTCGTCCAACCACAAATTCTTAAAGAGATGCTCGGCTATTTCAGGGGCTTGTGAGCATAGGTGCATATGGGGTTAGGTACCATCTTTCTTTTTTATAAATTTTATGTTAAAAGAGGGCTGAATAGAAGAAGAAGATTCAGGCACAACGTTGCCTTGTATTTTTTGTATATTTCAAGAAAATATCTTCCGTACACATGTTTATTGTACAATACAATGAATATATAGGCCAAGTACTAGGTTTACAAGAGACGTGATTCTATGGAATACAATCTCTGGAGAATGATCTATCTTGACGAGCAAGTCATGAAGGAATTACAGATGTATTCTTTGAAGGAAATGATCTGACTTGATGACCAAGTTGTGGAGGAATTGTAGCAATTCCACAATCAACGCTGTTGGGATTTCTTTCCTTTTGATAGCTCCAAAGAAATATGCAAATTTTCGGAGGAGATTCCATAGGTTGGTCCATAAATTTCTGAGAGGCTAGAATGACGTGGAAGGATGATTATTGCCCGCAAGACTCTGCTTGGCATGGTGTTATATCCACTTTTCCTTGTATAGGACTTTGGTTTCTTTCCATCCCAAACTAGTCTAACATCTCTTGGTGTCAAACTAAATGGGAGAATTTCTCGCATTGTGTGCCCATTGAACAGGTTTTTTAATACTTGGTTTTTCCACGCACCTATTTCTCAATTATTAATTTTTGAGACTAGCTTAGGGTCGTCTCTGTTTGCCATCCCTCCTACACACCCGAAGAAAGCCAGCAATCCTCGCGAATTCCTATTGCTGCATCGTTGCTCACCGCCCATTTCACTTTTGGCCGAGTCACATCTCCTCCCATGATAAGGCTTTCCCAAACCCATGACGGGCAGAACCCCTTTCCAGCATAGATTATTCTCCCAGGGAAGTAGATACTCATTCAAACCTTTACTCTACAATGCTAATGGGGATTGTGATAATCTCCAAGCTTGTTTCCCCAACATAACTTTATTAAACGTAACAAGATCTTTAAAATCCAACCCTTCACGATCTTTCCTGGCTTTTAGGATTTCTCATCTCTTTCAATGCATGCCTACTCGATTCTCATTTTGTTCCATCAAAACAAAGCAATTCTCTGTTCTATTGCCTTATAAACCGAGATAGATATGCCAAATATCTTCCATCTTTCACGTGTCGATATTGAAAAAGTATGAATATGGCCTAACCCACGTGCTGAATTTCGAAGAATTAGACATGAACGACAAAATGTCGTACGTGGAGAGACCAATTCAGATTGTGGATCGCAAGGAACAAGTTCTATGTACCAAGACGATTCCCTTGGTCAAAGTGGTCTGATAACACCACCGAACAGAAGAAGCGACATGCGAAAGTGAAGACTTGATGAGACGACAATACTCCCACATTTTTTATTAAGATTTGTAATGGTTTAAATTTCGATAACGAAATTTTTATAAGAGGGGAAGAGTTGTGACATTCTGATTTTCAACCCTATTTTCGATGAAATGAAATGGGCTTTTCATCGACGCGCCTATAGTCTTTTTCTCTGAGCTGATCACTCACAAAATAACTAATCTATCAGGTGAAGTCATTAATGAATCTGAATGCGACTAACTTGAGAATTCGATCAGAAATTGACTACTCAACCGTGCTAATCTACAAGGGTCAATACGACTCCGATAAAATCAATTAGAGATGGGAGATAGGTTGATTCGATAAAGGCATGTAATTAAATTATGGGTGATTCCACCTAATTGCAAAATTCGCGTCGAACGACACTAAACCGATTTTTCTGTCAATTATGTACCCAGTGCCCGTATTTGAAATCTCGAGATTTTACGACAATCGAGAGTCGCCTATGAGTCGGAGATGCACAATATGGATTGAAAATAATCAACCACGGGTCAATTACCCGATAGGTTAGGTCACGCTAAAATTGCATCCAGTTGAAATTAACCATGAAATTGAACCCGGTTTCAGGAATTGAAAGTTCTGACATGTCACGATTTATTTTAGGAACGTCAACTCAGCCTTTGAAGAATTTTCGACGAGCCCAGATTTTCGGCGAAAAATCAAAATTGGGCGATTTTAAATAGGGAAGTTCGGAGGAGCCAAATTGAGTGCATTTTTGGCCTTCAAGTTGGATTAAATGGTGATATGAATGCAATAATTTGGTGTGGGCTCCTACCTTGGCATTATGGCCATTTAATTGAAGTCAATTGAAGTGAAATTGAATTGAATTGAAAGTGAAATGCTTGAAATTCGTAAGCCATGGGGGGCTGCAACATTTAGACTCCCTCCTTGGCTTGTTGAGGAAGATTTGGACGGGAAATGGCAGCTAGTCATGGCTGTAGACTTTGGGGGCCAAGTGATGATGAATTTGGATATTTGTGGTGGACTTTGGTGGCCTTTTGTCCTCCCTTCAACCTGCAGTAGCCTCTTCTTCTTCTTCCTTGCTTCTTTCTTCACCATTGTTGTTGAAAACCTCCATTTCCAAAGCAAGGAGCCAACCACCACCCCTGCAAACCGAGCCAACCACCGCCAAGCCCCTTAATCGCCATCCAAGCCACGCCTAATCCTGAGACCGTCTGCCGCTCATCCGCTTCCAGCCGCCAGTCCCGTGCCCCTAGCCGCGTCAGCCCGCAACATCGGTCACCCATAGCTGCCCCCAAGCCACCGTCACTGGTCCTCGAGCCGCCAGCCCATCTCCGCTTGCCCGTCTGGTCTTGCCGTGCTGTTCCCACACCAGCCAAGCCGCCCAACCAGCTTCTTCGGTTTAGCTACAGAACCGAAATCCTTATTGGGCTGTGGGCCTTCCAATGCTGTTTTCGGGCTTTTCCGGACCTCCTCGGGTGTCACCGTAGGCTCGAGTCTCACTCACTTTCGTGCCGCCGTCGCCATGAACTCATCAGCTCACTAAACCAGTGAGTTTACTTTCTAAACTTTACTTAGGAGGTTAATTATGCTTAAAGGAGGATTAGTTTAGACTAAGTTTGGGTTAGGAGGATTAGTTAGTATAATTAGTTATTTATATAGTTAATTAGATTCATTAGGTGGTTAGATTAGTTTAATTAGAGGTTAATTAGATTATGTGATTTAGTTAGCTTAGTAGATTATTTAATTAAGTCCAATTAGGTGGTTAGATTAGTGTATATAGCCTAATTAGTGATTTATTTAATTATTTATTATTTTTTGAAAATTATACCGGGATAGTCGGTCGTTAGAATTTCATGCCGATCGTCGTGACGTAGTTGGTTTGTACAATTGAGTGTTGAATTGTGCAATTGGATGCTGATTGGTGATTTTGGGTTATTATTTCAAAATTTTGGATTTTTGGTATTTAATTAGAAAAATACCGGATGTCGATTCTTGACACCAAAAATATTTTTAAATACTATATCAAATAGTGGGATTTTTAAAAAGTGAGAATATCTCATTTTATGGCTCAATTTGACCGTGTGCCCACACACGATTATTTTACTAGGTATTTTTAATATGAAGAAAATAGGCCAAGCACATTATTTAAATTGAGGCATTTGAATGCAAAGCACGATGTCATTGGCTGGGATTGAATGTGCGTGTGATCGCTATGAGAACCCGTCACCCAATGAAGGTCGGGTGGGCGATACTCCTATATGGAATGCCCCTTGTCAACGGATGCCAGATCGCGGTAGAGGCGGACTAATACGCCTTCAGGAATGCCGTCTAGAGGTAGACGTTGCCGTACTCGATAGGGCGAAACAATGCCCGACTATGCCGAATGACTGCCGACTATTGAGTTGATCGTGCCCGTGAGATCGTGCCCATGGGGCCGTAATTAATTGGAACGCTTGACTGAGTGAAATAGCCACGCTAGATTATGGGACGAAATCGTGTGGCACGGAATGAAACATGTCATAACGATTTGGCCTTATAATCAAGACCCCTGTAATTGATTGATTTATGAAAGTGAAGCGTTTCGGTTATTTATTGCATATATAAATGTTATATAAGCTGTAATGACGTGCGAGAAGGTGCTAAGGTGAGGTAAGTCTTCTGTGATATGTGATTAGGCTGCTTCTAGGTGTATTACCTTACTAACCGAAGTTTAGGGTGTAGACTCGCTGAGACATCATCTCACCCCGTCGTGGTTTACAATTTTACAAGTCCTTAGATGGAGGAGCATCAAGTACGATACGGGGTCCCGCAGATGATGGATTTTGAGCATACCTTCCTCCCCATTCCCAGGACCACCCTGACTCGAGAGCTAGTTGAGTCCGTGGTATGGGTCAATGAGGGTCTACCTCGGTTAGTACCTCACTGATTCATAGCCTAATTCATTGGCTTTCGACAAGGGAGTTGAGAGGGTCCCTTGCTGGGTTTCAACGGGCCTCCCATTGGGACCGGGGAGTGGGAGGCAGCGCATCCTATGGATCTCGACACCCCTGATGGTGTTGTGGTGGACCCAGAGCCCTCAGATTCCATGGATGAGGAGTCTAGTGCCTAGATGGCTTAGTAGCTCTTCTTTTTTGGAGTTAGGCTCTTGTATATAGACTAGTCGTGTACTTAAATCAGATTTTTTTTTTTTTTTGTGACCCACCCCGTAAGCTGATAGCCAGCGAGTAAACCCTGAGGCCAACACGTGGAAACCACCACCACGTGCAAGCGGGCAAGTCACCAAGTGACGCCTCTGGGATTCAAACACGCACCTTTCATGAGAAGCACAACGTCCGAGCCAGAGATGCCACCGCGGCGGATGGTCTTAAACCAAATATGTTTATATATGTTTATAAAGTATGTTTTGTTGATATTAACTGTCTTACTTTTCTATCCCATGTTTGATTGTTGTTTGGAGAATATTTGTTTCACTTCTACATGTGCAATAAAATAAATGGGTCGACGACGCGTCCTGAGAATGTCGCAATTCGATCGACCACCGAGGGACCTGCGCGCACTCGAAGTTCGGGGCGTGACACAATGTGTGTACAGCCCTATGTCCTAGATTTTCTCTATATTCCACTTAATATTTTTAATAGCTTCACCTCCCCCCACCCTAAAAAAAAATAAAAACAGTGTGTGATTCTTCAATGAGAATCATCATGTCATCCACTTTATCACATGGGGCAAAAACCCATCAATTGTATTTAAATTTTTAAGTAATTTGAATTTATTTCTCTCGTTTCCTATGCAATCTATATATGAAGCACTTTCTCGATTAGTAAATACTCAGAGACCACGATTTTGGGGCATTTTGCTAAGTATGGGACACTTACTAGTCTTGAATAAAAAAAATTTGGTGTAAAATGTAAGCATCAGTTAGAAGGTGATCTACAGAAGCTTAGAAGCTTAGGGGCATTCTCCAGCATTACGTATATAGTGAAGATCACGAGAAAATGGAGTTAGGGAGTCTGAAAAAAAAATTAAATACATAAATTTACACATTATTATGGGTGTTCCTAGCTTTACTGCTCATACGCCTTTTGCGATCAAATTGCCCTCCCTACAAAATAAAATGCAGACCCACGTCTCGTTGTTTGACCTCTCGAAAGAATTAATAACAAATAAAAATATATATGTTATCTTTAAAATTTGTATTTAAGTAATATCTTTAGCAACCTAGTTTTTATTTTACTTTGTCAACGCCAACAAAAAAGCAATACAAGTTGAATATCACATAAGATGGGACAAATGTGGCATTTCATAGAGGTTAACAAGTAATAGCAATAATAAAAGCTAATTAAAATTTACAATATAAGCAAATGATAATATTGTTATCTTCCCCACTTCTGGCGTGAGTGGAGAATTGAACTTCATACACATCTTTATTGTCGGTACATTTATGGAACAGAGCATATAGCTGAAGAGCAACAGCAATACTTAGAGACTTTTGTGAAAATTGTCCAAAAAGTCATAGATTTATTGTACTTTTACCTCATAAATCTTTTTATTGTACTTTCACATTTTGCTAATTGAGTATATACAGCCAACTTTTGACCGAAAATCGTTGATATAAATGCAGTCATGGCTGTCCTACGTGATGGCTAACTAATGTGGACAAATTTTAATAGAATTCTAATATTTTTTCGAAATTTATATTATTTTTTCTTTCTCTTTTCTCTTCTTTTCTTTTTTTCTTTTGCCCTTTGTCCCTCCGTTAGCCTCAGGTGAGGGAGGCCCTTGCAGGATTGGGCAAGGGTCGCCCTTGCTTGGGTTGGTAAGGGCCGCCCTCGTGCCCACCTAATCTAACGAAGGGCTACCCTAGCCTAATGATGGCGACCTCTACTAGTCATCAACGAGACCGACGACAGGCCACCAAGAGATTTACTTCCTTTGTAGATAGGAGATCATATAGAATTAAATTTTATTAGGTGAGCAATAGTGTAACTCCATGGCTTGGCTCTCATTTCTTACCAAAAAGAAGTAACCTCATCTCGAATTATACAACTATATCCACGAGTACTTATTTTCTTACCTAGTAAAGCAAACATGCATTTCGATGGATAGTCCGAGACCCGCAAAAATGGTAACAAAGAAAAAAACTGTGTAAGTGTATCAACGGCCGAACGTGAATATGTATCAAATCAATTACTATTCCTTTTTTTTTCTTGCATTTACTCAAACTCCAAAAATAGCGAACTTTAGACATCTATGTTTAACCCACTTCCATGAGATACTGTTGACACCTAAATTTTGGCAACTCAATCATTGATTTTTTGCATAAAAATTAGGGATTAATTTTAACCCCTAAAAAAAAGGCATCAGAACAAATAAAATGGAAAAAAAATGAAAAATTGATTTGATTGGTTATGCATGGAAATTTGAAATTCTGATGAGTATTTAGATTTTGATAAATGCAGAAGCAATTTAAAAATGAGGTGAATAAAGGGCAAGAATTTTTGCAAAATGAAAGAAATTTGAGCAAAATTAAACTGATTGCGAAATCACGCTCTGATTTACAACTTTGATTTAATGCGACAGAAGATGGAAACTCAGAAAATACCATACAAAGCTGTTATCAAAAATCATTGTAAATGAGAGCTTCATTTTTCGTTAGAGGGAAGGGGGGGGGATTAAAAAAAAATTCGAGAGGATTCGTGCAAAGGGAGAGGAGAGTTCGAAAAAGAGAAAAAAAATCGTGAAAGAAAGAAGAAAGGTCGAGTCAGCAGAAGGAAGAAGTCGCGTGAAGTGACGTCCAGCATCAGGAGAGAGAAAAAAAGAAAAAGAAAAAGAAACCAAAAACTGTTCATCTTCTTCGCCGTTCCTCGCTGCTCAACCCACCGCACCGCCGTCTCCTCCGCCAGCCCGTCGCCGTTCGTCCGTGAAGCCCCCACGCCGGAGGCCGCCTCGCCTCTGCAACCGTCGCCGCCGCTGCGACGCTCGCTCCGTCTCTCTCTGCCCGCCGGTCCGCGATCCTGAGCCGATCCCGACGCCTCCGCCTCTGCACCAGCACCGTGAAGACGCCACTCCGACCACACCTCAGCCCTCGCCAACCGAAATCCACCCGCGACCAGTGCTCACCGTCCCCTACTCCAGCCGCAACGACGCCAGCAGATCAGCCCCTGCATCAGGCCCCCCGCAGCAGATCGCGAAGCTCGCCGCGACGATCTCGCTCGACGACCGCGTCACCGGTGACTGCTACTCGTCTCCACCCGACGCCGTCGTCACTCAGTAGCCCGCGACCCAGCGCCTGAGGCCCTCACCGCTCGACCGCTGCTGTCCCGATCTCACTGCTCGAGCACCCCGACGCCGTCGCTGCCCAGCAGTCCGTGACGCCCCGACGCCCTCATTCTCTGCTGCACCGCTGCCACAGCTCACGACTCGCCCGCCTCTCGAGATCCCGCCGCCGACGCCCGCGCCTCCCTGCTGCCACACCTCAGCTCGTGCCGGTCCGCCCGACGCCTGCCGGTTCGCCTTAGCCCGACGCCCGCTGGTTGCCGCGCCGAACCCGAGTAACCCCGTCGCCGCCCAGCTCTCGCCGGAGCCCGACGCTAGCTGCCGGCCGTCCTCCGCCCGGCGCCGCCCATCGCTGCCGTTCCTCTCTTTTTCAAATTTCACCTAGGTAGTTTATTTTTCCTTTTTTATTTTATTATCATTTATTTATTCATTTTAAATTTTGTTATTACCGTTTAAGTTAGAATATGATTTGTCAATCTTAATATTTGTGCATTTTGTAGGCATTATCCGCTAGGATTTTGTCCGGAATTAATTTAATTCAAGAGACATCGGATTATTTTTTAATTATATTAATTTTTGGGTTTTTTGGTAGAATTTTAATTGTTAAATCATTATAATTATTAATTTGATCCATAAGATTTCGGATCAGATTTTTAATTATTTCGATCTCTTTGTCGTGATAATTAGGGTTAGGATAATCGTTAATTTGACCTGTGAGACAATAGGTTATTTTTTGATTATTTTAATCATTTATTTTGTTGATAGCTTAGATTTAATATTTATTTAATAATTACTTATCTTTTAACAAAACTAAAAAAATCAAAAAATCAAAATTTTGCATGAGCATATAGGTTTAGTAAATCAGACATGTAAGTTTAGTAAATTAGAATTTTCTTAGGATTACATTTTTAAGGTTGCATTTTTAGAAATAAGTCGAGTTGGACCTAAATTAATTTTTTAGATAATGTTCGCGACTTTTAATCATCTCATTTTTCAAAAAATAGTTTTCTAAGATATGATAAGGTTAAGTCAAATTAATCCTTAGAATAAATTAGAAAATTATCTATTTTTAGATAGTTTAATTAGGGTTTTTATTAATTCTAAATTTCAATAAAAAAATACAAAATACTAGGTGCATGTTAACTAGTTCGCATAATAGGATCATTTAATCAGAATTTGTTCATTAGTAAAGTTAGGTCATGAGGTGCATAATAACTAGTTTGCATAACAGACCCATTTAATTAGAATTTGCATATTAATAAGATTAAGTCATTTAGTTTAAAAAAAGCATTCTTATAAAAGAATTCTAATTTTCAAGAAAACCCCAAAAAATAATTGCTTGTTTTGTTTGCTTATTTCTTTTGATGTAATTTATTTATTTATTTATTTATTTAATGTTTTAATAATGATTGAACACTTGTATGATCACCATATTTGCATAATAGTAATTTAGGTTAAAATAAATCCAAACTGCTTGCAAAAACATTTTTGAAAATAAAATAAATGGTACCGAAAGGGCATTAGAGAAGTCTAGTGTAACTAAATCCCCATACCCATAGTCTCCGGTTCGTAGGAGTAAAATAATTCTTTCATTATTTTACTTAGGTGTCTAATCGACCTACCGTAAACCGATTAGTGGCGACTCCTAGATAATAATCATTTGCATGTTAAATATTTAAAATTTAAGTCGCGAATTGGTATGGGCTTAGGAGAGTCGAGCTAAATCTAAAGACTTAGTAGTCCATTAACCTAAACTTAGGTAGTGCATCCAGAATTTAGATTGCGACAGACACATAACACATATCTCCTAATCACACCTCGAACCATCAAGCCAATAAACTTGGAAATGGAGAAGGGTCCAGCCAAGCTTGACGCAATAGTCGTTCTATTGGTGAAATCATCCGGTAGGTTTCTCCTCACCTCTCAATTACTATTATCATTTCTAAACACAGAACTGCACTAATGAGGTCCTCCACATTTTCCTTCCTTTAATGGTCTTGCTGTCTCACATGCTGGAACCAGAAAAGATTGTCCTAATGGGTTTCGTCCCGCCGTTATAGATGGCCAAAGTGGTTGCGGTCTTGCTGTCTCACATGCTGGAACCACAAAAGATTGTCCTAATGGGTTTCGTCCCGCCGTTATAGATGGCCAAAGTGGTTGCGTTCCAGCAGAGGGCTTTTCGGAAAGGACTAGAAGAACTTTGTACCATAACTTGTCCTCCTGGGCAGCAACCTTACTTTTTTGAAGGCAGTTGCGTGTCTCTTCAAGATTGAGGACCATTGATGTACGTGAGTTTGTGCGTCTGTGAGAAGAGAGGAAGCATAAATAGAAAAGGGGATTTTTTGCTTTTGATAAAATGGGTTCATGCTATTGAGTATTTGACTTTTCGGCGTTCTCAAAAATTTCCAACGGTTGAAATCAATCAATCGCATCTTAAAATTTTATAACTAGGTAATGAATCAATTGCATCTTAGAATTTTATAACTAGGTAAATCAAAAGTGCTGCTCGTATTCCTTATGTAGAGGTCAGACTAACGATTAACGATGGACAAGAGAATAAAATTTCGATATCTATTCTCAAAAGACGGCGAAGTCCCGAAAGAACGACACATCCAATTATTCACATCTTAGAATTTGGCGGCAAAGGAATTCAAAACGTAGTTTGGATATTCTAACTTGGTATGCTCTAGGTTGATAAGAAAATGAAGTGCTGAAATTGAGGATATCAAGGGAAATATGAAGATATCAAAGATACCATTCTGGTTATGTTCGTTTTTTACCATCATTGCGGATCACTCGGACAATAAGGGTAGATTCTCATCCTGAAACGATCAGAAAAGCTGGTTTTACATATCTTCCTTTTAAAAATAAATTATTAGCTATTAAAATAAAAGCTGTATCAAGATAAAGAGATTCATAAATAAAGGTAAATGCACTTAACATGCCTTATAAAATGCTGAATTAAGGCTTCCTTTGTTTTGCAAAAAATTAATTATTTGAAAAATAATTGTCTAAAAAAATGTTAGCTTGTATTGCTTATAAAAATAAATAAACAAAAAAAAATCACCGTTCACGAAATGTTTAGACATAAATTGTCATTGATAGTGAAAACATTTTTCATTGACTAATCATTTCAAGTGATATAAGTAATTATTTTGTTGAAAAATGTTTTCTTAATCATCATTTTCCACTAAACAAACAAGACATGAAGTAAAAAGCTTTTCTCAAATGATTGTGCATATAATGAATCTTTGCCCTAGCCGCTCATGCACTGGCTAAGTGCATTAGTATAATTTGAGCTCTAAAACTTTAGAAATCGAAAGCACAACGCTTCTTGTCCCTATCTCTCCACAAATACATCATATGCCGGAAAAACCTCTCCAAGCCCACATCAGAAGTTTGGCCTCACGATGTCAAGCGGCAAATTTTAATCACAAACAACGAAGAAGTTGGCGAATTGATGTTTATTTTTTTGGTTGAAAATAAACCATTCATTCATTCACAGTTGAAACCTGAACAAAACACGAAAGTTTCTGACCAAGGGATATTTCAAAAAGACCATAGGAGGTTTTTGGACCATTCAAGGGGGAGTGAATTTTGTCAGTGGGCCTTGGCAATCCAATCTACAAGGACGTTAGCATCGGAGAGAATAGTAAGATATTGTTAAAGTGCATTTAGTAACATTTCTATTCTCTGAAATAATTTTTATTTAAAAATATTTTTTTCATTTCTATTCCCTAGACAAGTTTTTTAGAAAAACTGTTTAGTATGGCCCTAAAATATTTTTATGACGAATTTTTTTTAGTTTTTTAATAGCTTTGTAAGATTTTTCTAATTTCTTTTCTTTTCTTTTTCCCTCCTTTCTTCTTCCTCCTCTAACTGGGCAGCAGCCCTCGACAATGGCCAACGACCGACTGGAGACGAGGGCCAGCGAGGTCGACCTCACCCAGCCAAGCAAGGCGACCTCACAATGGCTAGGTGAGGATCAACTCACTAACTCTAGGCAATGATGAGGTCCATTTAGCCAGTTTTGACCAAAATTACTGATGTAGTCATCAATCGTGATCATCCTATGTGACATGATGAATACTAATGTAAACAATTTTCAATAGTATTCCAATTTTTTTTTTTAAATATATATTATTTTTATCTTTTCCTTTTTACTTTTTTCTTTTTTTCCTTTTCTCTTTTTATCATTTTTTTTTTTTTTTCTTTTGCCCTTTTTTCCTTCTACCAGCCTCAAGTGAGGGACCCCTTAAGGGCCACCCTCACGCCCCCCAATTTGATGAATGGCTGCCCTCATCTAAGGCCACCAACCTCCACCGGCCATTGACGAGGCCTTACAATGTAGATGACACTCTAGCATTAGATAGGACATCAAGAGATTTACTTCCTTTATTGATAGGAGATCATATACGATTTAGTTTTATTAGGAGACTAATGGTATAACTCTTAGGCTTGGCTCTGATTTCTTGCCAAAGAAAAATAAGTAAGCTTATCTCATTAACTTCAAAGAAAAGCTCAAATTGTGGTAAGAAAATCTCAAATTATACGATTATATCCACAAGTACTTATTGTCTTGCCTAGTCAAGCAAACGTGAATTTCGATGGAGACCCACGAAATAATGGTAACAAAATAAAAAATTCTCAGTAAGTGTATCAAGAGCTGAATATGAATATATAGCAAGTCGATTACTATTCATTTTTTTGGGAATCTCGGATTTACTCACTCCAAAAACACCGAACTTTAGACATTTAAATATAAACCTTCATTGGGGCACATAACACATCCTTTACAATCACACCACAAGCAATCAAGCCAATATATTTGGAAATGGAGAAGGGTCGAGCCAAGCTCAACGCAATGATCGTTCTATTGGTGATTGCATCCAGTAGGTTTCTTCTCACCTCTCAATTTGTATTATCATTTCTGAGCGTAGAACCGCACTAATGAGTTCCTCCACATTTTCCTTCCTTTAAAGGTTTTGTCGTCTCACTTGGTGGAACAATAAAAGACTGTCCTAACGGGTTTCGTCCTGCCGTTATAGATGGCCAAAGTGACTGCCTTCCAACAGAGCGCATTCGGGAAGGACCAGGAGAACTCTGTGTTGGAGTTTGTCCTCCTGGGCAGCGTCTCTACTTTTATAAAGGCAGATGCGTGTGTGTTCAAGATTAAGGACCATTGATGTAAGTGAGTTTGTGCGTCCGCGAGAGGAGAGGAAGCGAAATAAAAAGAGCGGGGTGGAATTTTGCTCTTAATAAAAGAGGGTTCATACTATTGAGCATTTGACTTTTTGACGGTCTCAAAAATTTCCAACGGTCGAAATTGATCGATTGTATCCTAATGTTTTATGATAGGTAATCAAAAATGACGATCCTATTTATAATGTATAGGTCAAATGAATGATCGACAATGGATAAGAGAATAAAAATTTTGATATCTAGCCTTAGAAGGCAAAGTCCTGAAAGAGTGGCACGCGTAATATCCGCTTGTCTTCGAATTTGATGGCAAAGAAATTCAAAACATAGTTTGGATATTCTAACTAGGTATGCTTTATTGATAGTTTATTTGTAAAACAAACATAAAGGTGTCTTGTCCCACGTGGAAAAATGTGAATATGAGGGCCAATATATATATGTGTGCAAGTCTACTAACTTTACAATGCAGATCATGAGCTGAGACCCTATGGTAATCACATGCAGGTTCATGATTATTAGGCATATTCTACACTTCGCACACCCACGGACCAGAAGATCAAACCCAATAGGGCTACTGTTTTGAGTGTTTACCTGCATGTGCCAATATAGGGACCGCGACACAGGCCACTTAGGCCCCGTTTGGTTGGGCTTTCCCAAGGGGCCCCGAAAGCCCCTTGGGGAAATTTTTTTGTGTTTGGCAAAACTTTTAAATGCTATTTGGCGAAATGTGGGCATTCCAAATGCTCAAAGCCCAATGCTGGGGTAGGGCAGCTTTGAGCATTCGGCATTCACCCAATGCAAGCTCTCCTGTTCACACGTCGTTCACCTTCTTCCCCATGACTTCTTCGAGTTCTTTGCCACCGCCTCCGTTGTCAACGCTGCCTCCGCCTCCGCCTCTGTCATCAACGCCACCTCCGCCTCCGCCGTCGACGCCTTCCTCTTCTGCGACAAATCCATCCCCTTCAACAAGCGTGAGCAGCACCGCGTCGACTCCTTCGGCTCGCGAGAACCAGGCCTTAGGCCGCTAGATCTGGCCGTGGAAGGCCGGATCGCGGTCCGGAGGCCAGATCTGGCCTTCACCCCCCTTGACCAACCCAACGGCCCTCCCGCCCCGCCGTTCTAGGACGCCCCTGACTTCAAGTTCTCCACCGGCCCCGCCGCCACCTCCGCCTCCACCGTCGACACCTTCCTCTTCTGCGGCAGATCCATCCCCTTCGACGAGCGCGAGCAGCACCGTGTCGATTCCCTACTTCTGCGCTCCGACTCCCCTTCGACTCGCATGAATTAGGCCACCAGATCTGGCCGTTCGGCGGCCAGATCTGGCCTCTGCGATCATAGACGACGGCGTGCATCTACGGTCTGGAGGCCAGATCTGGCCGTCCGGTACCGCCGGCCGCCAGATTTGATTTTCAGATTTTAAAAAAATAATAAATTAAAAGCAAAAGCCCATTTGTAATAAGTTTTGCCAAACGGTATTTTTACACAAGCCACTTTCTAATGCGTAATTTGCCAAACGCCCGAGCATTCCCGAAAACCCATTTACCCTAAAGATATTTGCATTTGGCCAAGGGCATTTCCCCAAAGCCGAACCAAACGGGCCCTTAGTTCATTTGTACATGAAGGATAATGAGATTGAAGCTTATTGTATGCAAAATGTGACAGTATGGATTGAGCCAGGAAAGTATTTGATCAGATGCTTGATGGAGGTGTTGTCTCGTGGAATGCTATGATCATGGGTTATGGAATTAGATGCATGTGGGTAAGTGGTCACTAATAGTGGTTTTTTTTTTTTAATTCTAATTTATTTTTCAAAAAATAGAATAATGAAAGTTGTGTTAAACTTGGGTTTGAGTCGGATTTATTCGTGGGAAATGCGTTGATTCATATATATTTGGTTTTTCATAAAGCAAGGAGTGTGCGCTTGGTGTTTGATGCAGGGCCTGTGTTTTGGTTAGCTAGAATTCCATGATTGATGGTCATGTGGGGAATGGGAAGTGAATGTTTCTCATGAACTTTTTGATGAAATGACCGAAAAGGACATCTACAGCCGGAATTCGATGATTAAGGGTTGCAAGAGAGGACACGGGCTAAGCGTAATGGTTGTATGATGTGGAATTGTGCAATTGATGGAAGGGCAAGGATTAGACACGCATCAGAGGCTCGTGGCTATTTTGATTCAATGCCTTTCCATAACGCGGTTTCATATAGTACCATGTTGGCTCTTTACGTAAGTGTTAAAGGTCACATGGAGTGTTTGCGTTTGTTTGATAATATGCTACAAGAGGAAGAGATTAAATCCAATAGGACTTCTTGTGAGTGTTTTAACCACATCCACATGTGCTAATATAGGGGACCTCAACATGGGCCACTTAGGGTCTGTTTGTTAACTTGCCAAACAATGTTTATTTCTATTTTTTTTTTTATTTCCAGGAGTAGTTTTGGAATAGAATCGTCTTTGGTAAAACTTTTGTTCCCCGGAACAGATTTGGAGTAGAATCAAGAATAAAAAAAAAATGTTAATTCTTTGTTCCCGTGAACAATTCTAGAATCAAGTCTACTTATTTTTTTCTTTTTCCTCCTCTTTCTTCTTGGTCTTCTTCCCTTTCTCTTGTTCTTCAAATGCTGCCACCGTCGCCATTGTCGTCTACCGTCGCCACCGCCCCCCGCCAAACGCTACCGCCCACCGCCACCGATCACCAGAGGCTCGCCCAGCCGCTGGCGAGGCGCCGAAGGCTCACCCAGCCACCGGCAAGGCTCAGCCTCCTCGATGGCCAATCGAGCCTCCCCCGGCCATTGGCAAGCCTCGCCCAGATCCGGTGAGGCCGAGCTCACCCAATCGCCGGCCAAGGTTCGACCTCGCTAGGCCACCGCAAGGTCAGCGTCACCCGGCCAAGTTGAGACCAACCTCACGATGGGCTGGCGAGATCAAGCCCCACCGGTGGCTGGTGAGCTCGGCCTCACCGGATCTAGGCGAGGCTGCTCGCCCAAGAAGAAACGAAAAATAAAAAAAAAATTATTTAAAAAAAAAATTGATTTAAAGTAGGAATCAAAATTTTGCTACATATAGAATACATGTTTAATTTTTTATTTAGTATTTATATTTATAGTTTATACTATAGTTTATTATTTACTATTCAATAAAAATTTGATTAGTTAATATTTTTATTACTTAGCATAAATATAATTAATCAATAGAATTTCTATGATTGATAGAATTTTAGAATGAAATGAAATTCTATATTAGAATTTTTTTGAAATTGAAAATATAATAAAATATAATATGATTTCTTCACTCATAAGAAGATAATTATATTGGTGAGTGGTCCATGAGAATTCAATATCAAATTTACATTTATCTAAAAAGGTAATTGAAAAAGAATCAGAATAGAAATTTTATATAATTACCAAACGCATTTATGTTCTTTTTCTATTCCAGAATCAAAAATTTTGTACAGTTACTAAACGCATTCTTTTGCTTAGAAATTGTTCCCGAGAACAAAATAAATAAATAAAATCATTTCGATTAAAAATTATTCCCTGAATGAATGGTTACCAAATGCGCCCTTAGTTCATTCGTACATGAAATATTACGACATTGAAGCTGACGTGCTACTTTTGACTCCCCTATTGACAATTTATGCAAAATGTGGCACGACAGATTTAGTTAGGAAAGGGCTTGATCCAATGCCCGACAGATGTGATGTCTCGTGGAATGCTATAATCATGGGGTATGGAATGCATGGGCAAAGTGAGAAAGCCCTGGAAATGTTCTTGTAAATGCAGAAGAAAGGTCCAATGCCAAATGATGCTACTTTTGTCGGCATATTATCTGCCTACACACATGCTGAGATGGTTCAAAAGGCTAGTGGCGTTTCAACCTAATGTCTCGAGTTTATGATATCCAACCTGAGGTGGACCACTACGGTCGCACGGTCGATCTTCTTGCTTGGACTGGTCCCGCGAAGGATTCGGGAGAATTGATTAAAAGAAGTACCTACAGAGGCAGGGTCTTCACTACGGAGTCCTCTGCTTTCTTGCTTGAGGTTCCATTTCTCATATTGAACTTTGGGAGATGGTGGCCAAGTGTTTGATCGTAGTGGAACCAACAGATGTTGGGCCCTATGTGCTATTGTCAAACATGTCAAAATTGATTCTGCAATGACTCCTTAACTGCTCCAAGCTTTAATTTGTACCTCTTCTGATAACTATGACACGGCAAGCAAATACAGAAACGAATAAATTTTACTAATTAATACGAAAGTTTTGTGGGTTCTTGTCAGCGACATGTACCCTGCATATTTAACACAAAAATGGTGTAAATTAGGTGAAACAGAAGCATGCAATTAAAGCCGACTATGGTGGGACGATGCTTTGATTATCTAATGCGGTTAATCAAAACATTTTTTAATTATTTTAAATGTCTTACTCGGACAAAGCACTTATCATGTAAAGTCCACATAGCATGTGAAGCTCCTATTTCTGATTTTAAGTTTGATATGATTAAGGTTGTTCAACCACCGTTTATAATCAGTCCAAGAAATCAGGACAACAAAGTTGTGTGTTATTTATTTTAATTGAAGAAAGTATTTTAGGGAGAAATTAGGTTATAGTCGAGAGTTACTAAGTAAATTGAGAGAGGGGGGGAGAGAGAAAGAGAGAGCCTCTTAGTTATTTTAAGGGAATTAAGATTATTCTAACTTGTGAACAGTGCATTGGTTTATCTTTAAGAAAAGTTTGTATTTTGATAAGTTTTTAATTAATATTTCCATTAGCTTGCATATGCGTATTTAAAATAGTAAATTTCTTCGACTTGTTCTAAGACTTTACAAAATCAAAGCTGCTTTCATTTTTAATGTTCTCATAAACTACTATAAGAAATCTTTATGAGAATGTCTCAGAATTAAAATTCAACAAATAGATCAATTTGAATGAAGATGCATGCGGGAAGCCAACAATGGTAAGTGCCCCTTGCCACCATGCGAAAAGTGCGGACACTTGCAAAATGCCCCGAAATTTACAGGGCCTGAACATTTAGTAATGGATAAAATAATTTATATATTGATTGCATGGTTACTATGAAAAATAAATTCAAACATATGGCATCCCTTATTATATGTGTAAGGGCCTATTGGGTTCATTTTTTAATTAAAAAAACAAAAATATTTTTCCATCAAAATTTAAAATATTACTCAAAATTGAAAAAATTACGAAAAAAATATATTTGAACTTCCGTATTAATATTTTATATTACACGAGTATAGAAATTTCGAGGCAAAGAGAAGAAAAGGGACAAATTGGTGGAGAGACTTAGTTAGTTTGATAACTATATTATTTGGGGACAAATTTTTATATTCACTATTAATTCTTTCGCGGGGTCAAAAAGTGGGGTGTTGGGCTACATGTCATTTCGGGGGGAAGGACAATTTCTGTCAAAATTTAAAAAATTATGAAAAATTTATATGTTGATCCACATTTTAATATCTAATTATGTGAAAGTTTATGTGTCTCGATTGAGAAAAAGTTAAAATGCTTACATTACAAAAGGTTAATACCACAAAAAAATCCTAAATCGATATATTTATAACAAATTTATTTCAAACTAATTTTTTGACCACAAAAAAACCCAAAAAATGGTATATATGTGACAAATTTACTATAAACTACTTTTTAAATCACCAAAAACTCTAAACCGGTACATTCATAATAAATTTAGTCTCATTTAGCTTCCGTTAAATTTGATTAAAAATATAAAAGACCGCAAATCGATACATCTGTGATAAACGATGGGTAAAATCATAAACTTGTATGCCCTTCAATTGTCACGTGTCATTTAATCTAACAATTTAATGGTAATTTAACAAAAACTAATATGAAGTAAATTTATCATAGTTGTACCAATTTGGAATTGGGATGTACCACTTTGGGGTTTTTTATATATTTTCTCTAATCTTTACTATTGCTCTTCTACCATCTTTTGTTCTATGGAAAGGTAATAATAACACCTTTGACTCATAGCTGGTGTTCAATGATGAAATCTCGAACCCTTATTTTTATAAATTTAAATACATTTTTAGGGCATCTAATAATGCTAAATTCTAGTCTAATGCGGTGCATGCTACATGATTCGCCGATGGGAATAATGCATTTCAGCATTAATAATCGATCAACAGTAAAAAAAAAAAAAAAGCGGCATTAATTCATAGGGTCCTCTCAAATTACTAACAATTGAAATGCGTTTGTCAAGTGAAACACAGCTTTAGAATTTTTCAACTTTTCGACTAGCTAGTCACCACGAAATTCTGAAGATTAGTCATGATTTTCTGATTAGTGGTAATTTTTTTTTTTCTTAGTATATTAATAATTTTCTTGATGATATAGTAAATTTTGATTAATTGATGTAAATGTCCAATGGACACATATTCCAAGATATCAATGATATAAAGTAGGGGTGAGCATCGGTCTAGGGTTGACCTTGGACCGACTCTGAACCAACCCAACCTGACCAATCCCGGTTTGGTTCCTAGGGAAACCAGGTCAGTCCTTACTCCTGGGACTTCTGAACTCTACACTATATAAGTTGATTCTTGATCATGAGAGTATAGGGTTAATCCAACCCAAACCAACATTGTAAATATTGTATACTATACGTGAAAAAACAAATATTGTATACTATACGCTTTTGTCTATTCTAAACCCTAGTGTCTCCTCCTTTGTTATCTTCTTTCTTATATGATTCAGTTTATTGTGTAATTAAAAAGTAAAAAGAAACATAGCCGTAATTCAACCCAAAAAAAAAATTAGAAACCCTCTTCGATCGCCTCGCTCTTACTTACCTCAGCCACGCTCACCACTCACCCGACTCGCCTCTGCTCACTCACCTCATACTCGCCTCTCTTCATTCACCTTGCACTCACCTCTCTTAGCTAGCCTCACTCACCTTGCCACTCGCCTCCATTCATTTGCCTCGCTGCTCACCTTTGGTCTCTCCTTGCTTGCCTAACATGTTTGTTTTTTTATGGTTTGTTGCTTTTAGCAAGCATGAAATTGATGTTACTTCATTAACTTATATTTATGTTTGATATGTATTGATGTTCATAATTTAGTTGTTTAATGTTGCATTGTTGATGTATATATAATTTAAAACGGTATGTTTAACCTTTAACAAAAAAAAAATGATTGGTCCCGAATTAAACTTAAAACCAAATCTAGTTCTCAGTCCTAATCTCAACAAGATTGATCATTGGCCCCAAAAATTGGGAACCAATTCTGTATGGATTGGACTTTGGGGTGCCAGATCAACTCAACTAGAATCATGCTCACCTCCATAAAGAGCTTTTTCCATCCATTTCTTTTTTCCATTTTTGATTCCAAGGAAATCTTTTTCTCTATGGGTGGCTGTGCAAAAGATAAAAGCATGTAAAAAAGTAAAAAGGGCGAGGCATGATTCTGATTGTACTTCCTCAATTGAAGTGATGGAGACGTAGACATTAGATAGTTCTCTGCACCATTTTGCCCCTTTTCTTCTTCTTTTTTCCCCAAAATTTCTCACTCTTTATTGTTATAAAAAAAAAATTACAACCTTTCCATATCATTTTCCATAACTGCGTTCATACTTTCCCTTAATCGAGATACCGGAAATTCTTGCACAATACAAATATTGATAAGTACATCAGCATGCAATTTTTTTCATAATTTTCAGCATTTTGAATAGCATTTTAAGTTTTTGCAAAAAAAAAAAAAAAAAAAAAAAGTATAATTATGTTTTATAATAAAATAAAATTAAAAAAAAAGCTTAATTAAATAGGCCGTTAAAAGATGCTATGTATTCGAATTTTTGTTTTTTTATTAGCCATGCAATCAATATACAAAACACTTTCTCAATCATTAAATTTTCCGATCACGTAAATTTTGGGCATTTTGCAAATATGAGGCACTTTTGGTGATAGAATAACTTTAGACATTATTATCATCACTAAGGATATGGCAAAGGGGCAATTAGCGATGTTCCAAGCTTTAACGCTCACGTGCCCGTTGCCCTTTGCCTCACCCCCGTCTCCTCCTCGCAAAATGACACGCATCTCCATGTTCCATTGTTTGGCCTTGTGAAAGAATTTATAATAAATAAATATGTATGTGATTTTTAAATTGGCTAAATATCACAGAAAAACCCCAAATTATAACTACCGTGACAAAATACCCTGTGATATAAATGCCCGCAATTTTTTTTTTGTGTCTCGAAAAAAACCCAAATATATATATATATATATATATATATATATATATATATATATTTATATTTATATATATGTGACATATTTATTTATCATCTATTTCAATTCAATCCAAAGTATATTTATCGCACTGAGTAAGTTCAGGGTTTTTTATGATACAAAAAAAAAAGTGTCAGGTATTTGTGTTACAAAGGATAAGTTTAGAGTTTTTAGTGACACAAAAAAAAAATCGAAATGTTTGTATCATGGTGGGTTTAGATTGTGGTTTTTTGTGATATTGACCCTTTTAAATTATGTCCCCAAGTAATATCTTTAGCAACCTAATTTTTATTTTACTTGCTGTAAACCTCAACAAAAAGGGTTATAATAGTTGAATATCACATGAGATTCCACAAATGTGGCGGTTGACAAATGTAAACTAGGTACATTTTGATAAAGATATGGATTTTTTGGTGATAAGAAGAGGTAATAAGTTCTTCAATTTGGTTGTTGAAGTGTCAATGCTTAAAGGAGTTGAATTTAACCCAAATTGATTTGATAAAAGAATCGTCACGTGACTTCACTAAGATCGAGAGATCTGACCAATTCTATCACTATGTTGTCAGCCATACGATCCAATTTTTACTCCCAAACTTTTGAATAAATCTAGATATTAAGTTCAAATCTCATTTTTCTATGGTCCATGACGGGATATTGTAACAAACTAAAACTCGAGAGTTTACAATCAAAACTAGAATGTTCCGCAATAATTACATCAAAGGGCGTCTGATGATGATAATGACCTTTGGGGACCATTTATATGGCAAGAGTGGGAAATTCTGAACATTATTAAATTTGATCATATGCTTGTTGACATTTTGTGGCCATTTACATGGTAAGAACGACAAACTTTGAACTTGATTAATTTCGACGGTTATGCGTTGTGGTGATAATCATGACTCATCAAGACGACAATGTAGTGATATTTGACTTTTTGCACGAACTCCTTAGCTTAAGGAAAAATTGTGTTTTGACATTAGCTTGTGAGATGTGTTAGCAATATTATGATATTTAAATATCTTTTAAAGATATTTAGGGTATTTTCTCTTATTATCTTATTTGATTTCTTTTCATTTCTTACATCTAAAACTTATAAATAAGCTCTTCATGTACTTTTTTTTCAATATATCCCTATTTACTTTATATTTAATTGTGGTCATACACCCGTATTTATTTTTTTCCTCAGAAAAGAATGTCTGACCCACCCGATATTTAAAAGCTTATTGAAAATTATTTAGGAGCCCATACTCATCAAAACATGTCTCTTGTTATCGTGTGTCAAATCAAAAGACATCAGCCGTCTTTATAAAATGTTGGTCAATTCTAAAAACTTATTCACGAACCCAGTTTAATTTTTTCAAACGATGTCAAGTTGGCAAAGCATTACATGTGGGTCCCGGGCGTTAATATGGATGAGGATGTTCTTGATAAGTACATAAATAATGATGATACCCTTTTTCTTTTTCTTTTCTTTATGATACCCTTTTTCTTGATAAGTGTGGAATCTGCCAAAAAAACTTTGAAAATAAACAAATAAAATTGATGGGTTTTTACCCCATGTGGTAAGTGTAGATGACACGATGATTTTCGTGGACAAGTCACATTTCCAATTTTCTTTTCTTGGCAAAAAAGGGAAGCCATTAAAAAAAATTCGATGGAACATATAGAAAAGGAGTATCGTCTGGTTCTGGGACAAGGGGGTGTACACACATTCGAAGACTTTGTCCTAAATATATGGAGATTGCAACATTGGGCCATGATGTGATCAAAACTCAAGACACAAAAACTATGGCCCAACCACATGGTGTGGCAACTCTCTATGAAGAAAGCATGAAATTGACCCCCAACAACAATAACAACTCGTCCAATTTGTGTTCACGCCCCCAACATCCCCCCCTTCTCTTTTCCTTCTCGTGATAGAAATTACATAAAATTCGAGTCCACTCCAACCTAAGCATGATCGAGATCTTAGCATCTAGCCCTATATATTTACTTGTATGATATTTGAATCTCCTCTTACTTAACTTAACAGGGTAATGACTGCCTAAAGACTGATATTAATAGTTAAGATAATGATAGATTCTAAAATCTAGCTTAGGAGGCGAGTGCAATCCCTCGCTAAGAAAGTGACAAGTCAATCGTGAGAGTGATAGATCCAACCAACTCTCCTTTGAACGTCATCGAAGCAAGCGAATTGGGATCGAATTCAATCGCATCCACGCCTTGTCCAATCTCACTTAGCGTGCGGTACCGCGACAACTTTGTGTACCCCCATGAAAAATTGTATCCCCGCCCAACAGGGGGCATGGAGCGAATCCTTCCCGTTAGGGTTTTTCCTAAGGGGCCCACGAGGTGTTAAAAAAATGAAGTGTCGTGCATTTATTTGAATTTTAATGCATTTGTTGATGGTGGGGTTTTGACATATATGGACATCACCTTTCTTGCTATGCTGCCCTTTCCTTTGAGAGACAGAAAGAGAGAGAGAGAGAGAGGTGATCAATGGCAGCATCATTAGCTCCATCTCCCAAAGCTTTGCGAGAATTTCGAGGGTTCTCCTCCTCCATTGGCAACTTGAATTGGCTGCTCCGATGGAAAGTTTTAAGTCTTTTCTGATGGAGGACCAGATCTGGCCTGCGACGGCGCGGGGTCCTGCCGCGGGAGCAGCTATCTCCGGAGGGAGAGCAGCAGCGGCGTCTCGCGGCGGCGACGGTGGTAGTGTGGAGGCGCAGGGCGTACGGGGCGAGGAGGAGGAGGAGGTCGGGGTTGCCGCCGCCGCAGCCGTGCCGCCACCTTTGCCTGCCCGCGGCGTGCGTGCCGAGCCACCCCGACTGCCCGGCGGTCACCGCGCGCCTGCCCGTGACTGCGTCGGTCGTCGTCGCAACGGTCGGAAACGCGCCTAATAAAAACCCAAACCTCCCTCGCCCACACCACACGCGCTCTCACTCTCTCTTCTTCATGCTCTTCGTCTGAAACTCCCTCCCTCTCTCTCTCTCTCTAAAATCGAAGCGACTCTCATGGCGGTCGAAGCTCGGCGCGCCGAACCTTTTCCCGCTCGGATGATCGTGAACAGGTACTCTGTCGATCTTCATTCGTGGGTCTCTGTTCGATTTTGAATATCGTGAGCTATTTGGGTTATTTCTCTCTCTGCTTTTTCTTTCGAGCTTAATTCCAATCGGTTCGGTTCTTTTGCAGATTCTTCGGGAATTCCATCGCGACGAAGAAGTACTGTTGCGCGATCCGCTCCTACCCCACCCATGCGGAGGACTTCATCCCTCTGCCGTCGACGGAGACGGAGACGCCCGACCAGATCTCGCGTCCGTCGCGCCGCCGCCTGAAACTCCGCGTCGTCCCGGAGTTCAGCACGGTGAAATCGTCCGTGAAATCCGACAGCGGATCGACCAGCGACTACAACGCCGCCGCCTCTGTCCCCAGGAGCCACAGCAAGCGGTCCAGAGACGACTCGATCGGCGGCGACCACTTGAACGGCGATCGCTTCCCGGCGAGTCGTAGTCCTCCTCAGAAGATGAGCAAGGCGTCGCCGTTTCTGGGGCACGAGGTGGGGTTCGAGATCCAAGGTCGCGAATCGGAGATCGACCGTTTGATTTCGCAACATGTAAGACCCTTCTTCTCCTTACTTCCTCTTTCAATCAATTTGTTTTTTGATGGATTTGATTAGGGTTCTTACACTTGTTCTGAGATTTCAAGAAAAAAAACCCAGAAAACATTAACAATGTCGGCTCTGTTCCCGGCAAGAAAAACATTAAATTTTCACGAATTGCGCCAAGAAATTACTTATTGTTGAAAGGGAAATAGGAAAATTAGAAATTTCCTGACAACTTTCCTGTTCTGGACGTGTCTGCAGGCACAGGCGTTCGCGAGGAAACTGAAGGAGAAAGACAGAGAAATCCAAAGAATCGGGAAGTTGAACGGTCTGCTCCAAGAGAAATTGAAGATCCTGGCGATGGAGAGCCAGATGTGGCGGGGCCTCGCCCAGGACAACGAGTTCGAAGCCGACTCCCTCCGCTCCACCCTCCAGCGCGTCCTCTCCCGCGGCGGCGGCGGCGGCGGGGTCGACGACGCGGAGTCCTGCTGCGGGAGCAACGGTCCCGGGACGGCTGCCGCGGGAGGCGGCGACGCGGAGGCGGAATCGACGAGGCCGCCGCGGCGACGATGCGGGCGGTGCGGGAAGTGGGAGGTGGGGGAGGTGCTGCTGCCGCGCAGCACCTGTGCCTGCGCACGGCGGCCCGCGGGCCCGGCCACCGCGACTGCGCTGCGTGCGGCGAGGTTGTCACGGCGAGAGTGCTCCTGAGTCTGTCGTCGTCGTCGTCGTCGTCGTAAAGGTCGGAAGCGCCGTGGGCGGGAAATATAAAAAGGAGGGAAATCCGGGGCGAAAAGGGGAAAAAGGAAAGAATTAGAGGGGAGGAAAGAAATAGTCCTCTTTTTTGTTGTTGGTTTTGGATATAGGGAGATTCTTTGATATCTTTTCTGTTGGAGAATAACGGGTAAAAAACCATCGAGAGGGATGGTTTTTTCAATTTTTTGTGTAAATACAAATACATAATAAATGTTCTTTTTTTTCTTTTTAATTACTGTGTTCCTATATTTTTGTCTTTTAGAAACTTTTAATTGATGATGCGCAAATTGTTGCTTCTTAATTCCTTTTTCAATTTCCTTATTGTGCTCGAATATGAACATTGTTCCAACAAAACTCCCGTCAACATTGATATATAATTTCAAATCTCTTTTTTTTTTTTTTTTTGTGATTTAGAGTCCAAAAAAACTAGAGAAAAATATTCCCTTTTACTAAGTTATTCTTCAATTTCATGTTAGGTCATCGAAATCTAGAGATAATGACTCGAATACACAAATAAAATGTCTGAAAGATGGTGATTTTTCAGTGAGTGATTATATTTAATAATGATTATCTTAATATTTTTATGAATGGTAAATTGTGTTATTGAATTCACGGAAACATGGGTCATTATTTTTCTTTTATTTTTCTTCTTCTTCTTCTTTTATTTTTTACATTTTTTTCTAATTGTACTTCCTCTCATGACGTGAAATGATCGAGACACATAGACATTAGACACTTCTCTCCACCAATTCCCCCCTCCCTTTTCTTTTCCCCGTCTTTCCCTCACAATTTCTACGCTCGTGTAATATAAATATAAATACTTAAATTTTTCCTTCCTCCCTCACTCTCTTAATTTTTGTAGTAACTCTCGATCATAACATTAGAATAAATAAAGTGATAAAACTATAATTACTTTCCTCAACAAAATAGATAAGGAAAAATAACACAAATAATTTCTAAATTTTGACCTAAAGTGCAATGTGATTCATCAATTTTTAATTTGTTCATTGTGGTCTATGAACTTTAATTTAATGTGTAATGCAGTTCATAAACTTTCAATTTATTCAATGCGATCACTAAACTTTCGATACATATTCAATCTAGTTCTAGAACTATTGAAAATGTCCAATATTGTCTCTATACTTGAACTAATTGAATGATAACATTAAACATTTTCATACAATCTATGAACTAACTTGAATATGAACAAAAAAACTAAGAATTACATTAAACAAATTAAAAGTTAAGGAATGGCATAGCACATTAGGCTAAAATTCAACAATCACATTTAAAAAAAAATTAAAAACTCATGGACTACATTATATGTTCAGTCATAGTTCATGGTCTAGTTACGTCATTATCTCAAAAAATAAAACACAACTTTGTGTACACAGATTTCTTGGACTGATTATCCACGGTGGTTGAACAACCTTAACCATACCAAACTTAAAATCAGCAATAGGTGCTTTATGTAGACTTCACATGATAAGTGCGTTGTCCGAACAAGACATTCAATAACTTAATCAATTTTTTCACCCTAATTGATAATTAAGCGCCGATCCACCACGGTCGTCATTTATCCCATGCCTATGTTTCACCTAATTTTATAGCTTGTTCATGTTAAATATAGAGCGCACATGTCACTGACAAGAACCCACACAACTTTTGCATTAATTAGTACAATTTGTTGATTCATTTATTTATTTGACTGCTATCGGAAAAAGGAACAAATCAATGCAGAACCGAGCTCAGAGATAATTACAATTCAGTTAATCTGCTCCCTTAGCTGTACTTAAGGAATATGAATAATTTCCTACACGGTACATTTATATTGACAATTTCTTTATAATAATATTGAACTTTTATTTTGGTTGGGGACCATAATTCCCATTGTTCCGGTGAATCTTGTTGATCAATTGGCAAAGTGTCTGTCGGATGTGGTGGGTCAACAGGCCATTGAGATTTTTGTTTGACATGCATATGCTAATAATCTAAATACAGAAAAACAAAAAACAAAAAACAAAAAACAAAAAACAAAAAACAAAAAGCAGAAAGCAGAAAAATACATTATATATCTTAAAAGCACATATACAGTGTGCTAGTTGTAAATAGTATTATAAGAAATGTTTCTCATATTTGTAGAGATACAACAATGAAGATGCGATATGCACTGAAACAGTTGAGTAACCTGAACAATTGCTCAAAAAAACACACAAATTGCTTAAAGTTTTACATATTTCGAATCCTAGCAGACATTTAATTCAATAGGAAGTGTTTTTGCATCGAATCTTTTTTTTTTTTAACCTGAAAAGAAATTGTGCTCTCTTTCTATTTCCTTGCATCGAAATATCGTGAACAAATATTGTTTTTCCTAGTACTCTTGTCTAAGTACGATATTCTAAAGTTTGGTTGTCGTCACATTGCCAGCATTTACATTCATATTTATCTTCATAAAGGGTCCACGGAAGGTTTGAAAAGGAACTCAAATCGTCGGATTCATATCACAATATAAACAAAATATCGATTGATGGCATTTAATTGACTATGTATCTTAAGTCAATTTTGATTTTTAAATCATTTTTGTTGGGTGTGGGGTCAGAGAGAGCGAAATGATTCTGCTCTAAGACGCTTTCCATGTTTGCAGGAATGGATTGAACACAAAATCATGCCTTTTTACCTTCCTATCATGTTTCGGTTTTAGCTTAATACGACTGATAATGATGGCGATAATGACGTTTTGTAGCCATTTACATGATAAGAACGACAAGTTTTGAACTTCACCAATTTCAATCATTATGTATTTGATTTATATAGCAACGATGGAATATTGAGCAACATTCACATCCAATGCCGTATGATAATATGGAATGGCATCCGCATCAGTTAACGTCAATAATATGAAAATCGCTTAAAATAAATGATAATTGTTAAGAATAAGAAACGTTAAATATGCGTGCATAATTTTTTCTTTTTAGATTTAATTTCAGTGAAGAGAAATAATAGATACATTCTAGAAGAAATTAGATCGATGGACATGCCGATAATTATGAATATGAGTAATTTATAGATTATGCTTTTTTTTTCCCTAGCTTAATTGCTAGAATAGACATAAAGATTAAAGCCAATATGCATCCAAACCCAATTGCAATTAACATTAATTAATTAGTTAATTAATATGAATATGGCAAGTCAATTACTATCAATCTTGCATTCACTACTCAAACTCCAAAAATACTCAACTTTAGACATCTATATAAACCCACTTCGTTGGGACACATAAGCACATATCTTTCAGAACCATATACCCTATACAATCAATCAAGTCGATATACTTGGAAATAGAGAAGGGTCAAGCCAAGCTCAGCGCAATGGTCTTTCTATTGGTGATCGCATCTAGTAGGTTTCTTCTCCTCCCTCAATTACTATTATCATTTCTATACGTACAAATGCACTAATCAGTTCCTCCACATTTTCCTTTCCTTTAAGGTCTTGTCGTCTCGCATGCTCAAACAAGAGTAGGACCAGGAGAGGGCTGGGATCACTCGGCTATTCGGAAAGGACCGAGAGAAACATGTGTTGGACATTGTCCTGTTCCGCAGCATCCCGCCTTGGTAAATGGCAAATGCGTGTGTGTTACAGATTAGGACCATTGATGTATGTGAGCTTTGTGCCTCTGTGAGAGCAGAGGAAGCAAAAATAAAAATAAAAAAGGGAATTTTCCTCCTAGTTAGATGGATTCATCTTATTGAGTATTTGACTTTTTGGACTATCTTGAAAATTTCCGATGGTCAAAATTGATCGATTGCATCTTAGTATCTTATAACAAGGTAATCAATAGTGATGGTGGTATTACTCATGTATAGGTCGGACGAACGATTAACAATAGATAAGAGAAGATGAGGTCCCGGAAGAGTGGCAAACCCAAGATCCTCACAACTTCGAATTTGACTGCAAAGAAAGTTGAAACATGTTTGTATTGAATATTGATGAATGATTAACTATGGAACCAAACCAATTCCCGATTCTACTATGGAACCATGCTCATCTCTACATATAATAATTCTGCTAAAATGACCTAGTTATCCTTCTTTTTGTAAAGTTCTCCTCCAAGTGTTATTGTATTACAAAACACGTTTTCCTACACTTTATCTTTAGTTCAAGTCCATTCTGGTTTACCGACCCAAAAAAAAGGTCCATTCTGGTTTCATCATATAATGATTCCAACTTATACTATAAAGAGTACTTATAAAAATTATTTTTACAGCAATCAATGTCTTCCAAGTTCCAACATTTGTTTCCTTTAGTTCTAAGCATGACTTTGTGTGTGAAATTGTGAATCTTGACTTTTCACTCGAGACATGTTTATTTGGAGATTTCTGTGTAATTCTTGAGATGTGCATCTAAATACAAATGGAGTTTATGCCAAGATGTCTTAATTTATGGCTAGAAATGAAGTCGTCCTTGCACACTTCAAAAGTTAAATTTTCCTTTTAAATATGGAACGTTAAAGCCTTTTTTGATATATAATATTATTTTTTTTAGGGTTGTACATATTCCAATCTAACTTTTTGAGCGATCCATCCAAAATGCGTGCTTCCAGAATTGCGATACAACACGAAAGGAATTCGTAGGTGGGTATAACGAACTGTTTCCAACATTTGTTACGTGAAGAAGAGAAAAAAAAAAGAAGAGAAGGAATGAAGATCGCATGATTGACTAGGGAAGGGAGCACGTCACCTGGGAGATAATCAAGCCCATTTTGTTGGGCCTCAATCCAAATTGAGGTCAAGCCACCCAATGAGATGTCCAAATAGGGGTGTGCAACCGGACTGGGTCAACCCAGTTTCCGGTTGAAACCGGTCCGAGAACCGGTTCCAACAACTCAGACCCTGTTTGAACCGGTCCGGGAACGGGTTCCGAGGGATTACCCACCCGGGAACTGGTTCGACCGGACCGGTTTGGGAACCGGTTGGAGAACTGGTTAAGCCACCCCCAAAAAACAAAACGCGTAACTCTAATTTCTATCTTTACCTCTCTCTCTCTCTCTCTCTCTCTCTCTCACAAGTCTCACCCCCTTCGCGAAGCTGCTGCTGCTTCTCCGCCTGAGCCCCGTCCTTCGCGAAGCTGGGCGCCACCGCCAGAAGCCGAGCCCCTGCTTCTGCCCGTCCTCAGCCCGTCCGTCGGAGCCCCCCTGCTCACCCACGAGATCTGCAGCCGAGCCCCTGCTTCTGCCTTGCAGCAACTCCAGCGTCGCCCGCCCGCCTTCTGTCCTCACCCACGAGATCTGCTTCTGTCCTCAACGTCCGCCTGCCCGCCTTCTGTCCGCGACCTGCAGCCGAGACTCCTCCGCCGATGCCTGCACCCGCAGTCGCACCTCTGCTCGCCCGTGCCTCCCTCTACCCAAGCGCTGATCTCGGTTCCATCCGACGCCACCTCCGCCGCTCTCGTTGCACCCCTCGCGCTCGCACCACCGCCTCACAGTAACAACTTGACTGAGCTGAGCAAGTTCAATGTTTCCTTTAATCCATTGATATCTGGCGTGATCCCCGCGACAGGGCAGTTAGGTACGTTTGAGATAGTCCTTCATCGGTGACCCTCTATTGGTCCTTCAGTCTTTCCCTAATCGAACACTCCATCCACCACCAAATCACACGAGATTAGGCCAGAAGAAGCCTCCGAAGTTTAGGGTATTTCTAGTACTCTTTGCTCTGGTTGTTGCTTTCTTATCATTCGGGATCTTATCATTCATACTTTTATCGTCCGTCAAGAGCCTGCTTGACTTACCTGAATACCTAGTAGAAGAAATAAAGTCTTCACTAGGTATTGTTCAGAAGCATTTAGATAAAATTATTCTTGGAGCATGCATCAGATTGCATACCTTTTTTCAGTCCAGATACTCTGATTTTGGGGGCAGGATAGTAACAGTGTTCTAAACATAACATGAATTTGGACCTAGGATAGCGACAATCTCAGTATCATCAAATCTGAAGCTGAGAATATATGTGCTACACACATGGGTTGGTGTGACAATCCCCCTTATTTTAGCCCATGAGGTACTTTTTTTAGACTAAGGTAATCACTTGGTAGGTTTGACATACTAGCATATTCAACAGAATACTACTATAGCAAGTTCTACTTTTAAATTGTTTGTGTGCAAGAATTTTTGCATCTAATATGTATACTTCATTACATTATCTGCAGGTACATATCCTCAGCAATATAACATTTTGCTCGAGAATCTTGGAGAGACAAGTTCTACTCTCTTTCTTTTCCTTTTCTAGTGATGTTATGAGGTACAAATTATTTGCTACAACGATGGATCTGCTTATGCTAATCGATATGAGTGTTAAACGCTTTATTTTAAATATGAGTGTTGTACATCAATTTTTGCAAAACAAGTTCCACTATAAATAGGGTTGACCCTGTTCACGAACCGGAAAAACAGGGTGGGTCGGGAACAGGGTCTAATGTAAACAGGGTCGGGAACAGGATCCAAAAAAAGAGAATCGGTTATAACAGGGTCGGGAACAGGGTCCAGGTCTAGACCCTACCCACCCTGGACCCGATCACCCCTATGTCCAAAGTGGGCTCGTCGGAAATTGATCGAAACTCTTGATTATGACTAAAAATGGAAATTTTTACCTCGATATCCCAAATTACCAAAATAGTCACACGAGTGATCTTAAAATGACCTTTATATTAAATGTTATAAAAGAAGCTAAGTCAAAATACAACTAAAATTGAAGTAATTTCATTTTTTAGTTTGAACCTAAATCCGAAAAATTCGGAAAAATAGATCCTTAATTGATTTTTGATAAATTTTTACGGCCAAAATCAAATTGAAGCTAAAATAAAGTGATTTGTGGATTTTTCAATTTTTTAATTTTTTTTGTCAAAAGTCAACCCTTTGATGATTAATCATTTATAAAGGTCGATTTATGGCCAAAAGTTCAATTTATTTTCAAAATCTTTTTTGGCCGAAATGAAATTGAGACTATTAGGAACTTTTTATGGAAAAGGGTTGATTTTTTGGTCACCCATAAATGATTGGCCAATAGCAAAAAATGAAAAACGACACTTTTTGATTGAGTGATTCCATCATGATCGGAAACCCTAATCCTGACATTTTACTTTTTATAGACGTATCTGCTAAAAATCAGGTGTCAACAATATTTAGATCTCAAATGGCAATCTCATTGGGCATTCGCAAACTTATTGTGAAGGAGGACTTGCATGCGGTTACTTCCCTTCTTTAGAAATCAACTTCCTCTCTCAATTTTGGTGACATTCTCATTTCTCATATTAGGAAAATGTTAGGATATTACTTTTAGGGAAGGAAACTTGTGTAGATTGATTAGAAAATTGGAAACCACCATCTGCACTTGAATTGTTTTCGCAACAAAATATATTTCACTGAAAATAGCTCTTCGATTTTTCTTTAAGGAGACCAAGCTTCTGTACTAACTTAGGGTAAAGGATATCTCATGCGAAAGGAAATTGATTTCTTCGATTCAAACAACACTATACAGCTCCTGATTGAGCCAAAATTTAATCAATGGCAAGACTAAGAAATTATGGACTCAATAATGTAACATGGACAAACTATGCAGAACTTAACCAGTGACATAACTTGAGAACACAGGGATACAACGTCGGAATTTGATTGACGACACAACACTAAGATATGGATACACGTCGGAATTTAATCGATGATGCAAACCTAAGAGCTACAACTAAGAAATTTAAAGTGCAGTGCAGGAAAGATAGAGATAATTGCAAGATAATATTTTGCTTGATTTACGGGGGCTTTCTAGTTGGTGACTGACAATATGTATAATGGTTAATGTGATTGCTTTTTGATGATTCCTAGCGGTTACAATCTCCTGAATAACTCTTGCCCATTATCTCCGTGTTCCTAAATTTTACGTGCACGAGCTATGCCATGACGTGATTTCTTTTAATTGGTGCATACTTCATGATCTTGCTTCTAAGCAGTAATTATCCCTTTCAAAAAATGTGTCATTGACTCCAATTGATCCATCAAATGACTTGGTCTTTAAATGATAATTGTTCCCTACATAGCTATGCCTCTAGTCTCAATTGATTCATCAGACGACTTCGTCTTTGAACGGTAACTGTTCCCTCTAAAATTGTGTGCCTTTCGTTTTATTGATCTTAAACTTCAAAGCAGCTTATATATATATTCTTTTGATATATATTGTTAATATTCATATTAACAGCTGTCTGCGGTCCGTCGTTGTATTTCGACAATTGAACACATTGCATCAATGTATACCATTGTCGATCGACATATATTTATCTCCATACTTGTCGATAAGTTAGCACACTGGTATGAATACCCACGCAGTATGCACATGACTATTTATACCCATCACACGTGATGTTCACTTGCTTGCGCTAGACAAGCCATATTTTGGGTACACTCTAGCAATAGATAGGCCACCAATAGATTTACTTCATCTGTTGGTTAGGAGATCAGATAGGATTAAGTTTTATTAGGACAGTAATCGTTTGTTACCAAAAAAGAAAAGTAAATCATCCCATTACCTCTGAGAAATGCTCAAATTATGGTAAGAAAATCTCGACCTATCTGATTGCATACCTTGATTACTTATTGTCTTACCTGGTAAAGCAAACATACATTTTGATGGAGTTCTGCGAAATAAAGGTAACAAAGAAAAATAGTCAGTAATTATATTAGCAGCTGAATAGGAATACGTAGCAAGCTAATTACTATTCCTTTTCTTTTTTAATCTTGCAGTTACTCAAATTACAAAATTACTGAACTTTAGACATCTATAAAAACCCACTTCAATGCAGATCTAACAAAGAAAAATATTCAGTAAGTACGCAGCAGCTGAATATGAATATGTAGCAAGCGTAATCTTGCATTTACTCAAATTCCAAAATAGTGAACTTTAGACATCTATATAAACCCACTTGGGACACACAAGGGGTATCTTTCACAATCATACTTTGACAATCAATCAAGCCAAATACACTTAAAAATGGAGAAGGGTCAAGTCAAACTCAGCGCAATGGTCTTTCTATTGTTGATTGCTTCCAGTAAGTTTCTTTTCATCTCTCTATTACCATTATCATTTCTATACGTACAACTGCACTAATGAGTTCCTCCACATTTTCCTTCCTTTAAGGGCTTGTCGTCTCACATGCTCAAGCAAGAGTAGGACCAGAAGGAGGCTGGGATCACACGCTTATTCGGAAAGGACCGGGAGGAACTTGTATTGGAACTTGTCCTCCTGGGCAGCATCCCGCCTTGATAAAAGGCGAATGCGTGTGTGTTGGAAATTAGGACCATTGATGTATGTGAGTTTTGTGCCTCTGTGAGAGCAGAGGAAGCAAAAATAAAATGGGAATTTTTCTTTTAATAAAATGGGTTCATGCTATTGAATATTTGACTTTTTCCGTGGTCTCGAAAATCTCCAATGATTAATTGAAAGTAATCAAAGGCAATGGTCATATTCCTTATGTACATAATAGACGAATGATTGAGGAGGGATAAGAAAATAAAAATTTCGATATTTGAACTTAAAAGACGAATTCCCAAGAGAGTGACACAACCAATATCACCTCACGTCTTTGAATTTGATGGCGAAGAAATTCAAAACATAGTTTAAATATTCTAACTAGGTATGCTTTAGGTTGACAAGAAAAATGAAGTATTGAAATTGAGATATAAAGGGTGTTGTACTTTAGCTAGTACGTCCATGATGGGGTGCGATCGGATCACACCGTATCGTCTTGATATGCTACGATAAAAGGGTATGAAGGGAGATGTATAAAAGGCTTTTGAAGACAACCGTTGGAGGTTGTTGTTGGCAAAACATACGCACCAAATTTCTCTCCCTTTCCATCAAAGAAGAAGAATGCATTCCATTTCAGTTTTGCAAGAACAATCGACATTTACGCCGTGGAAATCGGGTGCTTTCCTTGTGATTGCATCCAGACTAACGTGAGGTAGTGTTGTTCGTGATTCATTCGCAATTCAGTGTTCGTTCCAGGGCTATTTGCTGTTTGCGCATCGGAATCAGGTAAGTCGTCTTCCGCCGACTTGAATTCCATCATTGGTATCAAAGTCTGATCGTGATTTCTACCTTGTTTTTCAATGAATTTTCTCGTTTACCATTTGAGATCGGAATCATAGATTGTATTCTACACTATTTTGATAAGTTATTGGTCGGAATTACAATCTGAAAACTCGAAATCGAACTAAAGCGAAGAACGGGTTTGGGGTCAAGTGCATCGGTGCGGTTTTGGCCATTTTTCAAAATATTTTTTTGGCCAAAATTAATTTTCAAACATACAGGGTGCAAGTACTCGTCGAGACGAGTCCGGCGATGGGTTGAGCGCCGCCGGAGGATGCCGAACGCACCTACATGCGCAGCCAGAAACCACTGCGCATGGGCACCACGCGCCCGAAGCGCTAGGAACGCCAGTGCGTGTGCAACACGCGCGCGGATGACATCATTAATGACGTCACCTAACGGTCAGTAACCGTTAGGATGACGTCACCTCCGGCGCCAGTTGACCAGCCAATCACCGGCCGGCAACCGACTCATGACCCGAGACTCGACCTGAGATTGACCCGGAACCCGACCTGACCATTGACCAGTCAATGGGTCAGACCGGTCAATCGGTCCGGTGGTCAATCGGTCCGGTGGTCAACCGGTCGAACCGATCGCCGGTTAGACCGGTCAAACCGGTCAGACCGGCCAGGAGCCCTTTGGGCTCGCTGGCACGTGCGCCGCATGCGCCGCGCACTCAAGCGACGTGTGGGGGTGCGTGCGAGTTCCAATTGGAGCGTGGTTGGTGGCGTTAGGTTCATATGAATGTGCTCTACACTGTGGTATAATTATTTTGTATTTTTGAATTTTATAAATGTATGAAAATGCCTAGGAAACCCTAAGTACGCGTATTTTTTGGGATTTAATGCATAGTTTATCCATTTGTAGCTTGTATTTTCTTGTGGTTTAGGAAATACATTAACTAGCTTGTGTGCAAATGATGTCATATATGCTGTGTAGAACTTGATTAGATGATATCATGTATATAGTTTAATATACTTGCAATTTTCAAGTTGCTAGAAAATTCGAACAATGGTAGGAAATTCATTACATGTTGAATTGCGATTTTGATTATAGTTAAAGCATGATTGTTGTTTGAACGTTGGTTCATATCATGCTATGTTTTTGTGTTAATGGAAAAATATAGAAATTACATGAGGTCATGTAATTATTTTTTCTTAGTAGGAGTTCGTAGGTTAGTAGAATTCGAAGGAATCCTCACCTAGAACTTAAAATTTGCGCAAATTAAACTAATTAATGATAATATAACAATTGTACATAGAAGTTGATTGGGAACATAGTGAACTTTTGCTTTTGTCTTTTGTTGAATTATCATTAATTTAGTTTGTCTTTACTACAAATTAAATATGTGTGTTACTCTATAAAGTGTGCTAGTATTGATTCTGCGTTTATTATGTCAATGTGTTATAGCAATTGATTATGACTTCGGCATTCAAGACCATTGTAGCTGACGTCAATAAGAGTAAGAAGCTGAACGGTGACAATTATGATATTTGGCACCGAAAGGTTCAATACATCCTTGAGGAGCAAGAGGTTTTAGAAACCCTCAACCATACCATGGATGAACCTGAGCATGGAACTTCAGCTCAACACAGAAGAGATCTAGAAGCTTATCAAGCTTGGAAAAAGAAAAATAGTATTGCTCGCATCACATTGCTAAGCTGTATGCAAGATGATCTCATGTGTGAGTTTGAAAGTTATGATAAAGCTCAAGCTATGTGGGTTGTCTTGAAAGATAAGTTTGGAGGTACATCTGCCACTAAGCTAAGGAGACTCACCATCAAGTTTGACACATTCCGAAAGCGCCCAAATGTAACGATGAGGCAGCATCTTCGGGAGATGTCAAACATGATTCGTGAGCTGAAGTCGGCAGGTCACTCCCTTACTGATGAACAGCAAGTTCAGGCTGTTATAAGATCTCTTACTGACAATTGGGAGCATATGAAAATCAATATGACGCATAATGAGAATATTGTCACTTTTGATGATATAGCGCGTCATTTGAAATTAGAGGATGAGCGCCTAGAGGCTGCGAGATCCTCTACTCATGCTTATGTTACTAAATCGAGTTCGCGCAAAACTTCGGGCTTCAAACGCAAAAGGAATTCTCAATTCAACAACAAAGGGAAGAAGACTGATTAGGCACCTAAGAGGGCTAAGACCTTCCAACACAAGAAGCGTGGTGGAAAGAAGGACAAGGCCAAGATGGAGTGCTACAATTGTGGCAAGATGGTTCACTTTGCTCGTGAATGCACTGAGCCAAAAAAGGTATCCTATTACTCCATTACTTTGAGTAATGCTTTTGTTTCTAGTACTGTAATGCTTGCTGAATCTTATCCAATATAGATTGTAGACTCAGGAGCAACAGACCACGTAGCTAGAGACCGAGAAGCATTTGTGAAGTATCGTCGGATACAGCCTGGAAGAAGATGAATATATGTTGGGAATAACTAAAGAGTTGAAGTGAAGAGTATCGGCACATGTAAATTAATCTTACCTGGTGGTCGAAACCTATTCTTGCATGATGTCCTTTATGCTCTAGTTATTCGACGAAATTTGGTCTCTATAGTTGTTCTTCTTAGCTTATGTTATGTATTAAATTTCCATGGTGATTGTGTTGACATTTTGTATGGAACAGTTTATTATGGTTCAGGTCATGTATCGAATGGTTTTATGGTGTTAGACATTGACTATGATCAGTACAATGTTAATGTTGATGGTTTTTTTTCTTTAATTGCATCTTCTAGTAATGTTGAGATTGGTGCAAGTACTTGGCATGCTAGATTAGGTCATATTGGATTGCAAAGAATACAAAGATTAACTAGAGAAGGCCTTTTAGGGTCACTCACTAATGTTAGTCTATCCGTATGTGAACATTATCTAGCGGGAAAAGCAACTAGAAAACCATTCGGTAAAGGGACTAAAGCTGAATTTCCATTGCATTTCATATATTCTGACATTTGTGGTTCTTTGAATGTAAGGGCGAGGCATGGAGCCTCATATTTCATCACTTTAATAGATGACTTCACACGTTTCGGTTATGTTTTTCTGATCTCCCATAAGTCAGAAGCATTAGACTGCTTTAGACGATATATAGTAATGGTAGAGAATCAGTTGAATAAAATAATAAAGGCATTGAGAACCGATCGTGGACGTGAGTATCTATTGGAGCAATTCAAGACTCTTTGTGATGAAAAGGGAATTGTACAACAATTGACTATTCCTGGTACTCCACAACAAAATAGGGTAGCTGAGAGAAGGAATAGAACCCTAATGGAAATGGTTAGGTCTATGATGGCGCAAACAAATTTATCTATCTCCTATTGGGGAAATGCATTATTGACTGCTACCTATGTACTTAACCGAGTACCCTCAAAATCGGTCACTTCCACCCCTTATGAATTATGGACTGGTAGGAAATCAAACTTAAGTAGTCTACGTTCATGGGGATGTGCAGCTTATATTCATGATTTTTCCCATAAATATGGTAAATTGGGCCCAAGAGGGAAGAAATGTATCTTTATAAGATATTTTGAACACTCCAAAGGGTACGTGTTCATAGGTGAACAAGCTGATGGAAGTGTGACTGAAATGGAGTCACGAAATGTCACGTTCTTGGAGAACGATTTTCCTAGTAGATGTGAGATTGATAAGAACTTCCAATTGTATGAGATAGAAGATCCTGATAACACACCCACTAATGTTGTAGAGGAAATGAAAATTTACCTCAACACACAAGACATAGTAGGAATGTTGCATCGCCTAACGAATTGAATTCAAGAGAAATTCAATTATGTAAAAGTAACCGTAAAAGTATTCCCCGTTGTCGTTTTGAGATTGAAGGGGAAAAATTTATGATTGCTCAGAAAGACGATGCTGAGCCTAAGTCTGTTCAAAAGGCTCTCTCATCCTCTGATAAGGAAGAATGGAAAAATGCTTTGGAAGATGAGATGGAGTCAATGAGGGCAAATCATGTCTGGGACTTGGTTGATCTACCACCCAATCGCAAGGCCATTGAAAACAAATGGGTCTTTAAGATTAAGCGAAGGGCGAATGGATCCATTTAAAAGTATAAGGCTCGCCTTGTGGCGAAAGGTTATACTCAACAAGAGGGTATAGACTATAAGGAAACATTTTCACCAGTTGTAAGGTTTGCCTCAATACACTTTATTCTAGCCATCGTTGCACATTTGGACCTCGAATTACATCAAATGGATGAAAAAAACGGCATTTCTCAATAGAGAACTAGATGGGGAAATCTATATGAAACAACCAATAGGTTTCATAGCTAAAGGTCAAGAGCATAAAGTTTGTAAACTTTGTCGCTCAATATATAGCCTTAAGCTATCATCAAGACAGTGGTATCTTCGTTTTCATCGAACCATAACCATTTTTGGTTTCACGATGATCGAGGAAGATCACTGTGTATATGTCAAGCAGTCCGAAGATAAATTTGTGATTTTATCACTTTATGTGGACGATATTCTATTGGCTGGAAATGACAAGGTTTTGGTTATCACCATAAAAGAATGGTTGTCCTCCAATTTTGAAATGAAGGACATGGGAGAAGCTGCTTATATATTAGGAGTTAAGATTGAAAGAGATCGATCAAGAAAACTCCTTGCTTTATCACAAGAGTCTTATATAATGAAGATTCTTGAACGTTTCAATATGCAGCATTGTAATCCTATTGATACCCCTGTCATGCAAGGTGAAGGCCTAAGTACTGAGATGTGTCCTAAGACTCCAGAAGAAATTAAAATGATGAAAATTGTTCCTTACGCTAGTGCAGTCGGAAGTTTGATGTATGCTATGATGTGTACTCAACCCGACATATGTTATGCCGTGGGATCAATGAGCCAATATCAATTAAATCATGGTCAAGCACATTGGAAAGCAGTGTAGAGGATTCTGAAATACTTGAAAGGCACTATGGACTATCGACCTTATTACCAAATGAGTGATTTAAGCCTATTAAGCATTTTAGATGTTGATTGGGGTGGAGACCTCGATGAGCGTAAATCAACTTCTGGATATGCGTTTTGCCTCAATGGATGTGCAATTTCTTGGAATAGCAAGAAATAGACATGCACGGCCTTGTCTATGATAGAGGCAGATTTTAATGCATGTTCTACCGCAGTGCAAGAAGCAGTATGGCTAAAACGTTTCTTGGAAAATTTAGCCACTGTCACTGAGGTTCCAAGACCAGTGACAATTTATTGCGATAGTCAAGCAGCCATTACCTATGTGAAAGATCCCAAGTATCATGGAAGGACGAAGCACATTGACATAAAGAACAACTTCATCAGAGATATTGTAATGCAGAAAGAAGTGATCCTACAATATATTTCAACCAATAGAATAGTTGCTGATCCATTTACGAAGGCTATTCCTAGAGACATATTCTTGACCCACAGGATGTCACTAGGATTGCGTAGAATGTGATATGTGTTATTGTAGAGGATCATTGGTTTATGTATTTGTGAACATATGTATTGTACTTATTTGTTTATTAGTGAATTGATATTTTATCAATAAGTACGAATATAGTATAAGACTAGCACTACACACATATATTATTGGAAAGTATGTCAGCAGGCAATGATTGGCTCACTCACACAAGCAATCGCCTCAAGTGCTATAGTTAGCACGTTGAGATGAGACGTTATGTACAAATAAACGCTGAGAAGCAAGTTTAGTACATAAAATGATATGTCGCCTTGATTGAAGTCAAGATGAGGTATGTGATTTATTTATAATAAGACCAAACATGATAATCCCATAATCATGTATGCCTGTAAGATGCCAGATGCGAGTACTTAATTGAGCGCTATAGAAAGCGAGCTGATATAGCACTCGAGCTAAACATCAGTACGTGAGAAGCTCGTGACTATATTTAGGTTAAGATCCGTATAGTGGATATAGTTAATAAATGATATACGCTCTTATAGAAAGAGAAATCCATTATAGCATGTAATTCATACTGCATGTGCATTGTACGACCAACAAGGGAATGTGAGTAAAATTATCCATATTTACTCATCGTGTGAGTCCTTAAGGTAATTTATAATTTACCTTATTTTGTGCCCTATGTTACTTCTGACTATGTTCTCGAAGTGAAAGATCAATATTGCTAATTTAGCATGTTATCGGCGGTCATGAATGGATATGGCCTTATGGAACGTGTCTAGGAAAGCAATTGTTCTGAAATGGAGAGAGACATGAGTGCGAAGGAAGACTATTGTTGTTTTACATCTATCACATGTATTTACTGGTCGACCAATTATATCGCCCTTATGTGGTTGCGGATATAATTGTAAATATATGGTGTTTTGAGAATAGTCAAGTATCGCCTTTAAGGAATAGATATACTTGGACTGATGTAACAAAATATGTCTAGGGCACTGTGAGATATCGATTGTTTATTTTTATTTTTGGGTTGTAGCTATTATGTCATCCCTAACAGGTGCATAATTTGAGCTCCCAAGTGCAAGTGTACTCACTGGTCGCACGGCTTACTTGCCAGTATGAATTGTTTTGTAAAGTTGATGAATGTTGAATGTCATATATTCTTGATAAAGCGCTATCAAGCCCATCATGTCCGAGTGGGAGATGTTGTACTTTAGCTAGTACGTCCATGATGGGGTGTGATTGGATCACACCGTATCGTCTTGATATGCTACGATAAAAGGGTATGAAGGGAGATGTATAAAAGGCTTTTGAAGACAACCGTTGGAGGTTGTTGTTGGCAAAACATACGCACCAAATTTCTCTCCCTTTTCATCAAAAAAGAAGAAGGCATTCCATTTCAATTTTACAAGAACAATCGGCATTTACGCCGTGGAAATCGGGTGCTTTCCTTGTGATTGCATCCAGCTTAACGTGAGGTAGTGTTGTTCGTGATTCATTCGCAATTCAGTGTTCGTTCCGGGGCTATTTGCTGTTTGCGCATCGGAATCAGGTAAGTCGTCTTCCGCCGACTTGAATTCTATCAAAGGGAAATTCAAGGATATTAAAGTTCCATTTCTGATTTTATTCACCATCCTTTTGGATCACTCAACAATTAAGGTAGGGAAAATTTTAAATAAAGGCCTTAATTGAGGTCATTTTTTTCGAAAAATGTCCCAAAATAGTTGGTTGTCTCATACAAGAGCCTATCAATTTAGTTTCAAATAATGTTTTTACCGCAAATTTTGTTTTGTGAAGGTGATTATTGGGAAAAGGGTGTCTCTTGACCTTAATCCTGACCCATCAAGACTTTTCGAAGGAAATGGATCTCTTCTCCACAAAATGTCACCGATTATTTTTTTCCTTTCTTCCTTCAGCCCAGTTTCCCCAAAAGAAATTCCACCAAATCTTTTTTCGAGCCTTCTCCCATAGAAAAAGAAGTAAGCTTATCTCATTAACTCCAAAAAAAAAAAGCTCAAATTATGGTAGGAAAATCTCAAATTATACGATTATATCCATGAGTACTTATTGTCCTACCTAGTAAAGCAAACGTGCATTTCGATGGAGACCTGCGAAATAATGGTAACAAGAAAAAAATCTTGGTAAGTGTATGAAGAGCTGAATATGAATATGTAGCAAGTCAATTACTATTCATTTTTTTGAATCTCCAATTTACTCACTCCAAAAACACCGAACTTTAGACATTTTTATGTAAACCTTCAATGGGGCAACATAACACATCCTTTACAATCACACCACAAGCAATCAAGTCAATGTATTTGGAAATGGAGAAGGGTCAAGCCAAGCTCAGCGCAATGATCGTTCTATTGGTGATTGCATCCAGTAGGTTTCTTCTCACCTCTCAATTTGTATTATCATTTCTGAGCGTAGAACTACACTAATGAGTTCCTCCACATTTTCCTTCCTTTAAAGGTTTTGTCGTCTCACGTGCTCGAACAATAAAAGACTGTTCGAACGGGTTTCGTCCTGCCGTTATAAATGGCTAAAGTGACTGCCTTCCAACAGAGGGCATTCGGAAAGGACCAGGAAAACTCTGTCGGAGTTTGTCCTCCGGGGGAGCATCTCTATTTTTATGAAGGCAGATGCGTGTGTCTTCAAGATTGAGGACCATTGATGTAAGTGAGTTTGTGCGTCTGTGAGAGGAGAGGAAGAGAAATTTAAAATAAAATAAAATAAAATAAACAAATTTTGCTCCTAATAAAAGAGGGTTCATATTATTGAGCATGACTTTTTGACGGTCTCAAAAATTTCCAACGGTTGAAATTGATCGATTGCATCCTATTCATTATGTATAGGTCAAATGAACGATTGATAATGGATAAGAGAATAAAAATTTTGATATCTAGCCTTAGAAGGCAAAGTCCTAAAAGAGTGTCATGCCTAATATCGGCTCCTCTTTCAATTTGATGGCAAAGAAACTCAAAACATAGTTTGGTTATTCTAACTAGGTATGCTTTATTGATTGTTTGTAAAACAAACATAAGGTTTCTTGTCCCACATGGAAAAATGTGAGTATGAGGGTCAATATGTATTTGTGCAAGTCTTCTAACTTTACAATGCAGACCATGAGCTAAGACCCTACGATACTCACATGCAGGTTCGTGATTATTAGGCACACTTTACACTTTGTGCACTCACGAACTAGAACATCAACCCCAATAGGGCTACTCTTTTGAGTGTTTACCTGCATGTGCCAGTGCAAGGGACTGCGACACAGGCCACTTAGTTTATTTGTACATGAAGGATAATGAGATTGAAGCTGATTGTATGCAAAATGTGACAGTATGGATTGAGCCAGGAAAGTATTTGATCAGATGCTTGATGGAGGTGTTGTCTCATGGAATGCTATGATCATGGGCCATGGAATTAGATGCATGCGGGTAAGTGGTCACTAATAGTGGTTTTTTTTTTAATTCTAATTTATTTTTCAAAAAATAGAATAATGAAAGGTGTGTTAAAACTTGGGTTTGAGTCTGATTTATTCGTGGGAAATGCGTTGATTCATATATATTTGGTTTTTCAAAAAGCAAGGAGTGTGCGCTTGGTGTTTGATGCAGCGCCTGTGTTTTGGTTCACTGGAATTCCATGATTGATGGTCATGTGAAGAAAGGGGAAGTGAATGTTTCTCATGAACTTTTTGATGAAATGACCGAAAGGGACATCTACAGCCGGAACCCAATGATTAAGGGTTGCAAGAGAGGACACGGGCTAAGCGCAGTGGTTGTATGATAGAATGCCGTTTAGGGATAATGTGTTGTGGAATTGTGCAATTGATGGAAGGGCAAGGATTAGACACGCATCAGAGGCTCGTGGCTATTTTGATTCAATGCCTTTCCATAACGCAGTTTCATATAGAACCATGTTGGCTCTTTACGTATGTGTCAAAGGTCACGTGGAGTTTTTGAGTTTGTTTGATAATATGCTACAATGGGAAGAGATTAAACTCAACAGGACTTCTTGTTAGTGGACCTCAACACGGGCCACTTAGTTCATTCTTACATGAAATATTATGACATTGAAGCTTTTGACTCCCCTATTGACAATTTATGCAAAATATGGCACTACAGATTTAGCCGGGAAAGGGCTTGATCCGATGCCCGACAGAAGTGATATCTCGTGGAATGCTATAATCATGGGGTATGGAATACATGGGCTAAGTGAGAAAGCCCTGGAAATGTTCTTGTAGATGGAGAAGAAAGGTCCAATGCCGAATGATGCTACTTTTGTCGGCATATTATCTGCCTACACACAGTCCGAGATGGTTCAAAAGGCTAGTGGCGTTTCAACCTAATGTCTCGAGTTTATGATATCCACCCTAAGGTGGACGACTACGGTTGCACGGTCGATCTTCTTGCTTGGACTGGTCCCGCGAAGGATTCGGGAGAATTGATTAAAAGAAGTACCTTCTGAGTACTGAGGTTGGATCTTCACCACGGGGTCCTCTGCTTTCTTGCTTGTAGGATCCATTTCTCATATTGAACTTGGGGAGATGGTGGCCAAGTGTTTGATCGTAGTGGAACCAACAGATGTTGGGCCCTATGTGCTATTGTCAGACCTGTCTAAATTGATTCTGCAATGACTGCCCAACTGCTCCAAGCATTAATTTGTACCTTTTCTGATAACTATGATACGGCAAGCAAATACCGAAACGAATAAATTGTACTAATTAATACAAAAGTTCTGTGGGTTCTCGTCAGCGACATGTACCCTGCATATTTAACACGAAAATGGTGTAAATTAGGTGAAACAAAAGCATGTAATCAAAGCCGACTATCGTGGGACGATATAAAGTAGGGGTGAGCCTCGGTCAAGAGTTGACCTTGGACCGACTCTGAACCGGCCCAACCCAACCAATCCCAGTCCAATTCCTAGGGAAACTAGGTTGGTCCTTACTCCCGGGACCTCTAAACCCCACACTATTTGAGTTGATTTTTGATCATGAGAGTTTACGGTTGATCCAACTTAAATCAACATTGTAAATATTGTATATTTTGTACTATTGTCTATTCTAAACCCCAGTGCCTCCTCCTTTGTTATCTTTTTTCTTATGTAACTCAGTTTACCATGTAAATTAAAAAGTAAATAGAAACACAGCCTTAATTCAACCGAAAGAAGGAAAAAAAAAAAAAACCCCTCTTCACTCACCATGCTATTTTCTCACCTCAGCCTTGCTCACCGCTCACCCACCTCGCCTCTGCTCACTCACCTCACACTCGTCTCTCTTCACTCGCCTTGCGCTCGCTCCTCTTAGCTAGCCTTGCTTACCTTGCCACTTGCCTCCATTCGCTTGCCTCGCGGCTCACCTCTAGTGTCTCCTCACTTGTCCAAGGTGTTTGTTTTTTTTTATGGTTTGTTACTTTTAGCAAGCATGAAATTTCTGTTATTACATTTTTACCCCAAAAAAAAATTATGTTATTACATTATCTTATATTTATGTTTGATATGTGTTGGTGTTCATAATTTAGTTGTTCAATGTTGCATTGTTGATATATATGTAATTTAAAACAGTATGTTTAACCTTTAACAAAACAAAAAAAAATTGGTTGGTCCCAAATTAAACCTAAAACCAAATCAAGTTCTTAGTCCTAGCCTCAACAGGAATAGTCTTTTGCTCCAAAAATTGAGAACTAACACTATGTGGATTGGACTTTGGGTTGCTAAATTAACTCAATGAGGACCTTGCTCACCTCTATAAAGAGCTTTTTCCATCCATTTCTTTTTCCATTTTTGATTCCGAGGCAATCTTTTTCTCTATGGGTGGCTATGCAAAAGATAAAAGCATGGAAAAAAGAAAAAAGAGCAAGGCATGATTCTGATTGTACTTCCTCAATTGAAGTGATTGAGATGTAGACAATAGACAGTTCTCTCCTCCATTTTGCCCCTTTTCTTCTTCTTTTTTCCCCGAAATTTCTCACTCTTTATTGTTATAAAAAGAATTACAACCTTTCCATATCATTTTCCATAGCTGCGTTCATACTTTTCCTTAATCGAGATACCCGAAATTCTCGCACAATACAAATACTGATAAGTACATCAGCATGCAATTTTTTTCATAATTTTCAGCATTTTGAATAGCATTTTAAGTTTTGGCGAAAAAGTATAATTATGTTTTATCATTAAAAAAAGAAAAAGCTTAACCAAATAAGCCCTTAAAAGATGCTATATATTCAAATTTATGTTTTTTTATTAGCCTTGCAATCAATATACAAAACCTTTTCTCAATCATTAAATTTTCCGAGCGCGTAAATTTTGGGGCATTTTGCAAATATGAGGCACTTTTGGTGATAGAATATAACTTTAGACATTATTATCATCACTAAGGATATGGCATAGGGGCAATTAGCGATGTTCCAAGCTTTAACGCTCACGTGCCGGTCGCCTTTTGCCTCACCCCCATCTCCTCCTTCGCAAAATGACTTGCATCTCCATCTTCCATTGTTTGACCTTGTGAAAGAATTTATAAAAAATAAATATGTATGCGATTTTTAAATTGGCTAAATAAAAAAATAAAAAATAAAAACCCAAATTATATTTACTATGGAAAAAATACCTTGTGATATAAATGCCCACAACTTTTTTTGTATCTCGAAAAAACCCAAACATATACAATTGTGACATATTTATTTATCCTCTATTTCAATTCAATCCAAAGTATATTTATCGCACTAAGTAAGTTCGGGGTTTTTTCTAATACAAAAAAAAAGGTTGTTGAGTATTTGTGTCACAAAAGATAAGTTTAGAGTTTTTAATGACAAAAAAAAAAAAAAAGCTGATTGAAAATTATTTAGGAGCTTGTACTCATCAAAACATGCCTCTTGTCATCGTGTGTCAAGTCAAAAGACATCAACTATCTTTATAAAATGTTGGTCAATTCTATAGGTGAAAAGAATTCGAGAAATATTTCTAAAAAAAATCTTATTCACGAACCTAGTTTACTTTTTTCAAACGATGTCAGGTTGGCAAAGCATTACGTGTGCGTCCCGGGCGTTAATATGAATGAGGATGTACTTGATGAGTACATTAATAATAATGATACCCTTTTTTCTTAATAAGTGTGGAATCTGCCAAAATATTTTGAAAATAAATAAATAAAATTAATGGGTTTTTACCCCATGTGGTAACTTGGTAAGTGCGGATGACAAGATGATTCTCGTGGACAAGTCACATTTCTGATTTTCTTTTCTTGGCTAAAAAAGGGGAAGCCATTACAATAAATTAGAACGTATATAAAAGGTGTATCGTCTGGTTCTGGGACAAGGGGGTGTACACACATTCGAGGACTTTGTCCTAAATTTATGGAGATTGCAACATTGGGCCATGATGTGATCAAAACCCAAGACACAAAAACTATGGCCCAACCACATGGTGTGTAAACTCTCTAAAAAGAAAGCATGAAATTGACCACCAACAACAATAACAACTTGCCCAATTTGTGTTCACGCTCGTGACATTCCCTCCTCTCTTTTCCCTCTCGTGATAGAAATTACATAAAATTCGAGTTCACTCCAACCAAAGCATGATCAAGATCTTAGCATCTAGGCCTATATATTTACATGTATGATATTTGAATCTCCTCTCACTTGACCCAATGGGACGATGACTAGTTAAAGACTGATATTGATAGCTAAGATGATAACAAATTCTAAATTTTAGTTTAGAAGATAGATACAATCTCCTATTAGGGATGTGACAAGTTGTCACAGGAGTGACAGATCCAGCCATCTCTCCTATGAACATCATCGAACCAAGCAAATTGGGATCGAATTCAATCACATCCACGCCTTGTTCGATCTCACTTAGTGTGTGGTACCACGACAACATTGTCTACCCGATGAAGAATTGTACCCCAACCCAACTGGGAGAATAGGGCAAATCCTTCTCCTCAGGCTACGTTTGGTCGTCCAGATTTCTAATTGGAATAGAACTAAATAGAATAGGATATGAAATCCTAGGATTTTCTTATATCCCGTCCATTATTTGGTGAATCGCAGTATTAATGTCAGATATATTCATATCATATCATGCATATTTTTTTTTATATAAACAGCATATCATTATAAATGAACCTAAATATTCATAAACAGAAATGGTGAAAATCTCTCATAACATTATTCCTTATTTTATTTTTCCTCTTTTTTATATTATTTTCTTTATTATTTCTTTTTTCCCCTTTCATCATTCTTTAATAAAATTTTATTAAATAGTAAACTGTACTAACATACCTAAAATACAAAAATACCTAAAATATATAATAAATATAAAAATATTTAATATATAGATTGAATGTTTATTATAAGATAGAATTAAAGTTGAATATATAAATCAAAATAAGATTAATTAAAAATATTTTTAATTTTTAATTTTAATTTCTTAAAAGAATTCAAATATTATTTATATTGAAATATAATTTCAATTTTGTTAATTTAATAAATTTGTTATTCGAGAAAAATAATTTTCTTATTATGAATATTAAAATCCTATCCACATTTATCGTACTCTTCCGCTAATAATTTTATCCTATCTATATCCCCTTATATCCGACTTTATCTTGTTCTGAGCGAGTACTAAACGTAAAATAGGATAAATCATATCATATCTCGAATTTTATCCCGATTACCAAATGCAGCCTTAGGTTTTCCTAAGGAGCCCACGAGGTGTTAAAAAAATGAAGTGCCGTACAATTTTTTGAATTCTAATGCACTCGTTGGTGGTGGGATTTTGAGATATGGACATCACCTTTTTGGCTATGCTGCCCTTCGCTTCCTTTCCTTCAAGAGAGAGAGAGAGAGAGAGGGAGAGAGGTGATCAAGGGCAGCATCATTAGCTCCATCTCCGAAAGCTTTGCGAGAATTTCGAGGGTTCTCCTCCTCCATTGGCAACTTGAATTGGCTGCTCCGATGAAAAGCTTCAAGTCTTTTCTGATGGAGGACCAGATCTGGCCTGCGACGGCGCGGGGTCCTGCCGCGGGAGCAGCTATCCCCGGAGGGGGAGCAGCGGCGGCGTCTCGCGGCGGTGCAGGGCGTACGGGGCGAGGAGGAGGAGGAGGAGGTCGGGTTTGCTGCTGCCGCCGTGCCGCCACCTGTACCTGCCCGCGGCGTGCGTGCCGAGCCACCCCGACTGCCCGGCGGTCACCGCGCGCCTGCCCGTGACAACGTCGGTCGTCGTCGCAACGGTCGGAAACGCGCCTAATAAAAACCCAAACCTCCCTCGCCCACACCACACGCGCTCTCACTCTCTCTTCTTCATGCTCTTCGTCTGAAACTCCCTCTCTCTCTCTCTCTCTCTCTCTCTCTCTCTCTAAAAGCGAAGCGGCTCTCATGGCGGTCGAAGCTCCGCGCGCCGATCCTTTTCCCGCTCGGATGATCGTGAACAGGTACTCTGTCGAACTTCATTCGTGGGTCTCTGTTCGATTTTGAATATCGCGAGCTATTTGGGTTATCTCTCTCTCTCTCTCTGCTTTTCTTTCAAGCTTAATTCCAATCGGTTCGGTTCTTTTGCAGATTCTTCGGGAATTCCATCGCGACGAAGAAGTACTGTTGCGCGATCCGCTCCTACCCCACCCATGCGGAGGACTTCATCCCTCTGTCGTCGACGGAGACGGAGACGCCCGACCCGATCTCGCGTCCGTCTCGCCACCACCTGAAACTCCGCGTCGTCTCGGAGTTCAGCACGCCGAAATCGTCCTTGAAATCCGACAGCGGATCGACCAGCGACTACAACGCCGCCGCCTCTGTCCCCAGGAGCCACCGCAAGCGGTCCAGAGACGACGCGATCGGCGACGACCGCTTGAACGGCGATCGCTTCCCGGCGAGTCGTGATCCTCCTCACAAGATGAGCAAGGCGTCGCCGTTTCTGGGGCACGAGGTGGGGTTCGAGATCCAAGGTCGCGAATCGGAGATCGACCGTTTGATTTCGCAACATGTAAGACCCTTCTTCTCCTTCCTTCCTCTTTCAATCAATTTTTTTTTTGATGGATTTGATTAGGGTTCTTACACTTGTTCTGAGATTACAAGAAAAAAAAAACCCAGAAAACATTAACAATGTCGGTCTGTTCATGGCAAAAAAAATATTAAATTTTCACGAATTGCGTCAAGAAATTACTTATTGTTGAAAGGGAAATAGGAAAATTAGAAATTTCCTGACAACTTTCCTGTTCTGGACGTGTTCACAGACGCAAGGGTTGGCGAGCAAACTGAAGGAGAGAGACAGAGAAATCCAGAGAATCGGGAAGTTGAACGGTCTGCTCCAAGAGAAATTGAAGATCCTGGCGATGCAGAGCCACATGTGGCGGGGCCTCGCCCAGGACAACGAGTTCGAAGCCGACTCCCTCCGCTCCACCCTCCGGCGCGTCCTCTCCTGCGGCGGCGGCGGCGGGGTCGAGGACGCGGAGTCCTGCTGCGGGAGCAACGGTCCCGGGACGGCGGCCGCGGAAGGCGGCGACGCGGAGGCTGAATCGACGAGGCGGCAGCGGCGACGATGCGGGCGGTGCGGGAAGTGGGAGTTGGGGGAGGTGCTGCTGCCGCGCAGCACCTGTGCCTGCGCACGGCGGCGCGCGGGGCCGACCACCGCGACTGCGCTGCGTGAGGCGCGGCTGTCACGGCGAGAGTGCACCTGAATCTGTCGTCGGAGGAGGAGGAACGGTCGGAAGCGCCCTGGGCGGGAAATATAAAAAGGAGGGAAATCCGGGGCGAAAAGGGGAAAAAGGAAAGAATTATAGAGGGGAGGAAAGAAATAGTCCTCTTTTTTGTTTTTGGTTTAGGATATAGGGAGATTCTTTGATATCTTTTCTGTTGGAGAGAATAACGGGTAAAAAACCATCGAGAGGGATGGTTTTTTCAATTTTTTGTGTAAATACAAATACATAATAAATGTTCTTTTTTTTTCTTTTTAATTACTGCGTTCCTATATTTTTGTCTTTTGGAAACTTTTAATTGATGATGCGTAAATTGTTGCCTCTCTAAATCCCTTTTCAATTTCCTTATTGTGCTTGAATATGAACATTGTTCCAATAGATCGCCCGTCAACATTGATATATAATTTCAAATCTCTTTTTTTTTTTTTGGTGATTTAGACTCCATAAAATCTAGAGAAAAATATTCCCTTTTACTATGTTATTCTTAGTTTCATGTTAGGTCATCGAAATTTTAGAGATAATGACCTGAATACACAAATAAAATGTCTGAAAGATGGTGATTTCCAAATGAGTGATTATATTTAATAATGATTATCTTAATAATTTTCTGAATGGCATAGTAAATTGTGTTATTGAATTCACGAAAACATGGGTAAGTAGTCCCAGAAATCAAGGATATAATAAAGAAGAGCTTTTCCATCATTTTTCTTCTTCTTCTTCATTTGTTTTTTTCATTTTTTCTGGTCATACTTCCTCTCCTGACGTGAAAGGATCGAGACACATAGACGTTAGACACTTCTCTCCACCAATTCCCCCCTCCCTTTTCTTTTCCCGTCTTTCCCTCGCAATTTCTACGCTCGTGTAATATAAATATTAATACGTAAATCTTTCCTCCCTCCCTCACTCTCTCAATTTTTGTAGTAACTCTGGACCATAATATTAGAATTAAATAAAGTGATAAAACTATCATTACTTTCCTCAACAAAATAAATAAGGAAAAATAACACAAATAATTTCTAAATTTTAACATGATTCCTTAACTTTTAATTTGTTAAATATGGTCTATGAATTCTAATTCAATGTACAATATTGTTTATGGACTTTCATTTTATTCAATGTGATCGCTGAACTTTCGATACATGTTTAATCTAGTTTTAAAACTATATGAAAATGTCCAACATTATCCCTATACTTGAACTAATTAAGTGATAACATTAAATATTTTTATACAATCTATGAACTAACTTGAATGTGAACAAAAAATCAAGAACTATTACGAACAAATTAAAAGTTAAGGATTGACATAGCACGTTAGGCTAAAATTCAATGACCACATTAAAGAAATTAAAAACTCATGGACTACATTATATGTTCAGTCATAGTTCATGGTCTAGTTATATCATTATCTCAAAAAATAAAACACAACTTTGTGTACACAGATTTCTTGGACTGATTATCCACAGTGGTTGAACAACCTTAATCATACCAAACTTAAAATCAGAAATAGGAGCTTTATGTAGACTTCACATGATAAGTGCTTTGTCCGAATAAGACAATAACTTAATCAATTTTTTCACCCTAATTGATAATTATAGCACCGATCCACCACGGTCGGCATTCATCCCATGCCTATGCTTCACCTATTTTTATAGCTTGTTCATGTTAAATATAGAGCGCACATGTCACTGACAAGAACCCACACAACTTTTGCATTAATTAGTACAATTTGTTCATTCATTTATTTATTTGACTGCTATCGAAAAAAGGAACAAATCAATGTAGAACCAAGCTCAGAGATAATTACAGCACAGTAAATCTGCTACCTTAGCTGTACTTGAGGAATATGAATAATTTCCTATACGGTACATCTATATTGACAATTTCTTTATAATAATATTGAACTTTTATTTTGGTTGGGGACCATAATTCCCATTGTTCCGGTGAATCTTGTTGATCAATTGGCAAAGTGTCTGTCGGATGTGGTGGGTCAACAGGCCATTGAGATTTTTGTTTGACATGCATGTGCTAATAATCTAAATAGAGAGAAGAAAAAAAAAGCAAAAAATACAATCTATATCTTGAAAGCACATATACAGTGTAATAGTTATAAATAATATTATAAGAAATGTTTCTCATACTAGTAGAATACAGATACAACAATGAAGATGCGATATGTACTGAAACAACTGAGTAACCTGAACAATCGCTCAAAAAAACGCACAAATTGCTTAAAGTTTTACATATTTTAAATTCTAGTGGACATTAATTCAATGGGAAGTGTTTTTGCATTGAATCTTTTTTTTCTTTTTATGTTGAAAAGAAATTGTGCTCTCTTTCTATTTGCTTGCATCGAAATATCGTGAACAAATGTTGTTTTTCCTAGTACTCTTGTCTAAGTACGATATTCTAAAGTTTGGTTGTCGTCACATTGCCACCAGTAAAAGGATGCATTCATATTTATCTTCATAAGGGGTCCACGGAAGGTTTGAAAAGGAACTCAAATCGTCGGATTCATATCATGATATAAAGAAAATATCCATTGATGACATTTAATTGACTGTGTATCTTACGTCAATTTTGATTTTTAATTAATTTTTGTTGGGTGTGGGGTCAGAGAGAGCGACATGATTCTGCTCCAAGACGCTTTCCATGTTTGCGGGAATGGATTGAACACAAAATCATGCCTTTTTTCCTTCCTATCACGTTTCGATTTTAGCTTAATACGACTTACGGCGATAACGACCTTTTGTAGCCATTTACGTGATAAGAACGACAAGTTTTGAACTTTACCAATTTCCATCATTATGTATTTGATTTATATAGCAACGATGGAATATTAAGCGTTATTCACATCCGATGCCGTATGATAACATGGAATGGCATTAGCATCAATTAATGTAAATAATATGGAAATCACTTAAAATATATGAGAATCGATAAGAATAAGAAACGTTACATGTGCATGCATAATTTTATTTTATTTTATTTTATTTCAGTGAAGAGAAATAATAGAGACATTCTAGAAGAAATTAGATTGATGGATATGCCGATAATTATGAATATGAGTAATTTATAGATTATGCTTTTTTTCCCCTAGCTTAATTGCTAGAATAGACATAAAAATGAAAGCCGATATGCATCCGAACCCAATTGCAATTAACATTAATTAATTAGTTAGTTAATTAATTAATTAATTAATTATTGATGATGATGATGATATCTTGTACAAGTTGTTATCTTGGTCTCCAGGCCGTTTGCTAAGCACTACTAATTCTTGGATCTTGATCTTATTTTTGGAAATGACCCGAAAAAAATAATTTGTTAGCAATAGATGAAACTAAATAAAAATTTAAATAATTTGGATAACCATGAAAATTAACTAAAATTTGTACTTGAAATCACATCAGCAAGCGTCGAGGTGTGATGCAATAGATGGTGATTGCCAAATATTGTTGCTTTGTTTTCCGACCCGTTTTTTATTTTAAAAACTTGCTACCTCAGATAAATTTCTTCAAGTGTCGTGATGTGTTGGGTCACGCATGCGGTTTTGAGAGATAATCAAATGTTCAAAATTGGATATTCAATTTTGGCTGTCCCATGGTTAAATAATTACATTTTGCACTCACCTTCCTTATGATATCTTCAACTCCCTTGTCTCGCGAGTCATGTAACTTTTTATAGTAATTATTACATAAAATACTTTCACTTTTATTAAAGGATAGATCCGTCGGGTTTGATGAGACATCACTTCAAATGATGATATATATCTTTTACGTTATATAAAAGGTTCCTTTAAGATTTTCCTAGCAAAGAGAAATAAGTTATAGATGATGATTAACTTGCTAGACTTCTCATTAAGAAAAGGACTCGACCTTGCTTAGGTACTTTTGTTCTTTTGATAACATGAGATATTCAAACTTTTGAATTCATCTTAATTTTTGCATGCATGCATGCAAGCCGCCCCATCCATGTGCATCGATTGAGTATAACAAGGCTTCCATTCACGAAAGTATGGAGGACAACTCCCAAAGTCACTCTCAAGTATGGAGCTACTTTGACCTATGGAATTTGTTGGATAAAAAACCAAGCAATTACCTTTTGATCAATCCTTTAGACTATATTTGGTAGTTATGATAAAAGTTGGATTATATTAAGTTATATCCTATGTTGTGTTTGGTTCTTGCGTAAGATAAGATATAAGCAAGATATAATCAAAATAAAAATATCACATGAGGGAGGTGGGATAAATGTATATAGGATTTTTATATTTATAATATAAAATTTATTTTTCTTGAATAGAAAATTTTTTAATTAAATAAATTAATAAAAATAAATACAAAATATATTTGGATTCTAATATAAAAAATAAGATTTAAAATAATGGACAATTTTCGTTTTCATCTATTCTTATTTTTATTTATATATTTGATTTTTATAATATATATTTTGTATATATATACATTTTGTATCTTTATTTATTATATAGTTTACAGTTTATTAAGAAATGACGGAAGGGAATAACAAAGAAATTAACAAAGAAAAAATAATTTAAAATATAAGTAAATGAAAATGAAGTAGAAGAATCATGATTTGAAATGAACAAATTCAAACTTGAAAATGATCTTCCTAATCTTCTTTATCTCCCTCTCTTCTATATCTCCGATTATAAAGCTCCACAACTCCTCCATAACTTTTTGGTTAAAGTCCACAGAAGTGGCAAAAAAAATTATACTTCTTCTTTTCTATAGCTTTGTGGTTGACATTGAAGCTTTACAAAAGTGGTGAGAAAGTTCAAACACTATACTTTTCGGAATTGAGAACATGAATAATCACATTTTGTCCCTTTTATTAGATTGGGCTTTCACACTAGTCTACCCATCAATGTCGTTGTTGCTCATTTACATTTTTTGTCATAGTCAAACCTATGATTTTAGAATGCTACAATGACTCTCTTTCTGTTAAAGATGTAGATCATACTATAATTAAGAATTAATTGATAGAGGTTATCTTCATTTGTGCATATACGATTTCTTTAGTAGCAAATTATGAGAAATTCTTACCATCTCCGTTTATGCATTTTTAGGGTCATTTACACCAATATGCCGTTCATACCAAATAATTAATATAATATGATGTGAAAATTTATAACTTTATTATTGCGATTTACCAAACAGTGGATATGAAACAACAAATCATTGGTTTTTATATTTTATCATATCCAATCCTATAATAATTAGAAATTTAAACAACATATGCATCCCTAGGGTAAAACAAGCTATCAAATAACTGAAAAGTAACTAATAACGAACTAAGTCATCATCATCTAAAGGGATAGTCTTAAACAGTTTGACATGCTTCAATAATGCAAGGCGATGGTAAGGTGCATCATGTCTCAATGTGATCGTATGATATATGAAGCAAAGCGACAGCTACATAATCATCAAGCCTCAAAAGCGATTTGAATGAACAAACGAGATCGACCCTAATAAGAAACGATGGCATAGATCAGATAGAGGCCGCGTAATCGTTTAAATTAAAGCTAAGCATGAAAATCAAGAATGGTCGACCATTGACTTTCGGTGCCCCATACTTCGTCCCATTGAATTGCCTTCTCGAAGAGCCAAACAATAAGAAAGATCCAAGAGAAATAGATAATAGGGCCACCCCTATATTGTAAAAATTACCCAAAAACACTCCTTAACTTACTAAAATTGTATAAATTTTAGCCGATTGGTACTGGCATTGACTTTTTTAAAAATATTTTAGTAATTTTTTGAGCTTTTACAATTTTTTCTTTTATTCTTTTCTATTATTCAATTTTTTTCCCTACACTTGGGGTCAGTGAGGGCTCGCCCAGTGCTAGCAAGGGGGTCCAGGCCCTCTCCCGACCGACCTTTGCCAGTCCTAAATGAAGGAAAAATAAATAAAGAGAAAAAAAGAAAAAAATCAACATATTAATAAAGTATTATTTTAAAAAGTGCATGTCATCATAAATAATGCCACCTCAATCAATCATGCCACATAATTTCTCCCAAAAATTTTGCTTTGTGCAATGAAAGATGTTGTGTTGTCACAATAGCTGTTTTGCTTTATAAGTGAATATTACCTTCAATCACTTCAATCAATCAATGATTTTTATATTTTTTTAAGATCGTGATAAAGTAATCAAAGTTATATTAGCCACCCTAATGTCTCTTTTCACTTTGGTCGTGTCTCAACACCCACTTTTGCATTCATCAAAGAATGCGGAAGGGGCAAAAATAAGATTAATGAAAATGTTCCTTTTTTTTTAATGACTTTGATAGCGTGAATAGAATATAGTCTAATTGAGAACATTTATTTTGAAAAAAAAAATATTAATGACTTGCAGTTGCGATTGCGATTGCGATGATGATAACCATGTTGGTGGTGCTATCGTTGTTGGCAGGGGTCATTTTCATGCTTTGTTTTATAGAGTAGGCACACCATGTGGGCTGAAAGGGCAATCTTCTTAGATTTAGGACAAGACACCTTTTCTTCATATCCCACCTAATTTTTAAAATAGATTCCTCCTTTTTCCAAAAAAAAAAGTGATTTGTCAGTGAGAATAAATCATATTATCCCCTTTGTCACTTTGGGCTAAAACCAATCAAATTTGTAATACTATATGTTGATTTTTGGGCAGATTTCCCACTGATAAAGAACAAGGGTATGACTATTATTTATGCTTGTCAAGTACATCCTCGCTTACCGACCAAAAAAAAAAAGAGTACATCCTCGCTTATATAAACGCGTGGCAAGCACATGTAGTGCTTATCCACCAGACATCATTTAAAATATTGAAATGGGTTCGCCAGTGAGATTCATTATGATTTCGTGAATTTATTTCACCGACAAAATTGACTTACATTTTATGAAACAGTTGATGTGTTTTGATTTGAAATTTTGAAATGGGATCATGAATAAAATTCATTTTTATTTCGTGAATTCACATCGCCGATTGACTAACGTTTTATGAAACAATTGACACTTTTTGATTTGAAAATTTGAAATGGAGTCACGAATAAGATTTTATTTTTATTTTGTGAATTCATTTCACCGATAGAATTGACTAACATTTTATAAAACAGTTGATGTGTTTTGATTTGAAACGTGATGGTAAGAGACGTGTTCGGATGAGTACAAGCTCTTAAATGATTTTCAATAATTTCAAACATTGTGGGGGAGGGGGGTGTCGAGACTAATTTCAACGGATAATATAAACACAATTCTTCTTTGGAATATGTAGTTAGTCCAATAATTCAAATTTCACCATCCTATCATCTCCATAGTCAAGATTACCGTCGAGATCACAACTTACTTTTTTTGTTTTTTTAACTGTACAATTCATTTTTTTTTGTAATTAATGTTTTCAATTATCAAAACACATAGTTTATAAAATCAATCAAGTCTCACAAGATAAGCCCTCCAAATGGAACATTTCTTTGTTTTGTTTTAATTGCACATCATTCGCCTTCTAAAAAATACACAAAAGTGGGTGTTTCCAGAAATAATCAAGGCGAAAGAGACCGCAAGGCCGGCTACCTTTGCTAACTTCAACCTATATATTTAAAAAAGAGAAAGCATCGATTGATTGAAATGATTTAAGGTAATATTATTCACAAAGCAAAACAACTATCGTGACGACAAACGCCATCTTTCATTGCGCAAAGCAAGCCAAAGACAAGCACTTCATGAAAAGTACGTGCACGACACCCGTCGAACGCTAAGTCACGACATATATCATTTCTGATCCTATCATTAGTTTAATTAGATATCTTGTGGCATGATGTAGAAAGAATATAAACAAGGGAAACCCTAGTGTGGACCTATCGTCTTTTTTTTTTTTAAAAAAAAACATTAGTGTGGACCGTAAGATCAATGGTGGATGATTCATTGGTTTTGCACTTAACCCTATTCTAAATGATTGTCCACTCCTCGTTTGGCCTATGCCATCATTTCTTATTAGGATCGGTATTGGTGTTAATTTAAATTGTTTCTAAGGCATAATGACTGTAGTTTTCACTTGGCTTCGTATATCACATCAAGACATTGCACTTACCATCTCTTTACATTATTGAAGTACATCAAACTAGTTAAAATTATACCTCATGATTTGTTTCTTTTCAATCATACACGAATTTGTTTTACCCCTGAGAGATTGACCGAATAGTTAGGGGGTCCATGACAAACTGCAATTTCTGTTCCAGAAACAATTTTTCTATTCCAAACTTGAATCCGTTTAATAAATCTATTCCATTTTTCTATTTCCTCGAAATAGATTATTGTTCCGAAATAGTTTAGAATAGAAATCGAAGTAGAAATTTTCTACTTCTCTTTTCAAATAGAAATGAGAAATAAAAATTTTTCTCATCGTTCGTCAATCGATCATTTATCCGTCGTCGTCCAAAAGAAAAAATTTTATATCGTTATCAAACGAATTTATATTTTTAGAATAGAAATTTTGTGTCGTTATCGATGGTTATTTTTTCTCAGATACTCTTCTAGAAATAGAAATGAAAAAATCTATTTCTCTTCCGAACCTATTTTAAGAACAGAATAATTATCATTCACTCCCTTCGTTGCTCGATTTTGATCCATTGCACATTAGAATAAAACAGCTCCCACCCAAGAAAAACGTGGGAACTCACCTTTCATACTTCCGTCTCCAGAATTCTTATTGTCCTCAATCGATGCATTTGAATGAGACAAATTGCATGCACGCGTTTGAAATTAAGCGAGTTGAAAAGTTAGGATATGTCATTATAATTTCTTTCTTATTTTCCTGGAAAAGTCTCGAAGGAAAGATAAGTTTTTATCAATGGAAGTGACATTTTGTCAGGTCTCGTGGATGCATCCATCGAGAAGGGTGAGAGCATCTTATGTGACTCGCGTGACCTGAACTAAAGAACTCGATATTATCATAAAGAGAGCGACTGCAAAATTTGAATATTATTATATGACAAGATGGCCAAAATTGACAATCCATTTTGGAGCATCGTCTGATTTTATCTGGAAACGGCATGCATGACAAGTCACATCACAGCACTCGAAGAAAGGGACTAAAAATAATATCAAAAAATTGGGAAACTAAAACAAGAATTTCTCGCCTTATATTGTTGACTCCAGGTTGGCCTTTTCTTAAACAACCACCATCGATTGCATCACGCCTTGGTGCTTGTTGATGTAATTTCAAGTACCAATTTTAATTTAACTTCCAATAGTTATCCATATTATTTAAATTCAATTATTCAGATGGTGGTTGAGGCACACAAATGTCGTTTAGCCCTCACTTCCAAAGATTAATTTATCATCACTTGGAATTATAATTTTATTTAATCTTTATTTATTCGAGCATATTGTATACATCAATCATAGCAATAGTTTTCAACAAAAAAAATCATAGCAATAGTTATCCGCACTCTCGTCAATTTAATTTCTTCTAGAATGTCTCTACTGTTTTTCTTGGGTGAAATGAAAAATCTGTAAAATTTTATGCATGCGCATGGGATGTTTCTTAATATTATCAATTCTCATTTCAACATTTGATTTAGTTGACATCTTAATCGATTTAATACACATAAGTAAAACGAATAAAATAAATTCTTATTGGGGTTGATCTTTTTTGTTTGTTCAAATTGCTTATAAGGCATGATGATTATATAGCTTTAACTTAGCTTCATATGTCGTAAGATCACAATGAATGCAACTTGGTATCTCTTTACATTATTAGAGCTATCTCCTATAAATGATAATGACTTGATTCATTTATTGATTTTTTTTCAATCTGATAGCTTGTTTATCTATAAGGGATCGCCTAATTAGTTCATTGCTTGGTGTATGAACCAACAAATTCCACATTCGAATAACCAAGACTCCCACCTAAAGAGTAATTATGGGAGTCACCCTCCATACTCTCATGAAATGTATTACACTTGATAGATGCACATGAATCGGGCAATTTGCGTACATATATAGAAAATGGGTGATTTGAAAAGTCTGAATACCTCGTGTTATTAGAAAGTAAAAAGAAAAAAAAAAATTACTCGAGCTAGGTGAGTCCCTTCTCACTGCAAACCTTAGTAGGTTTTTTTTTTTTTACTAGCTATAATTTCTTTGTTCCTTTTTTTTCAAAAGAATCTTAAAGAAACCACTCTTTATAACATAAAATAAAATAAAAAAACAGTTACGTCATTTGAAGTGACACCCCATCAAACCTCATCGATTTTTCCTTCAATAAAAATGAAATAATTGCATATAGCAATTACTACAACGAGTTGCGTGACTTGAGACCAGGGAAGTTGACGGATCTAATAAGAAGGGCGGCTGAAAAATTTGAATATTCTATAAGGGGATGGCTAAAAATATAATTCTTTTTCTTAAAATGGTATGCATGACACAACACGTCATGAAAGCTCACGAAGATTTTAAGCTATTCGGGACGGTCATGACACAACACATCACAACGACTCGCGAAGATTTTAAGCTGTTCGGGACGGCCAATTTTGTAAATTAAAAACCCTTGTTAGAAAACCAAGCCACAAATTTTGGCTCAGAAAGGGTAAACAAATGATATAAGAAAAAATGGAAAAATTACAAAAATTTCTCGCCCTTAGATTGTTGACTCCAGGTTGGCCATTTTCTTAAATAACGACAACCATGGATTGCATCACATCTCGGTGCTTCTTGAGGTGATTTCAAGTACCAATTTTAATTTAATTTCTATAGTTATCCAAATTATTTTTAAAAAATCAATTATTCAGATGGTGGTTGCAGCCATCATATGAACTGAGGTACACAAATGTCGTTTAGCCCTCGTTTCCAAAGATTGATATGTCATTACTATGAATTACCACTTTTTTAATTATTTATTTTAATTATTTATTTTTGTCTATTGTTAATGATCTTTTTTTTTTTTTCTCTTCTTGGGGGCAAAAGGGTTGTTCTAAAAAATAATAACAAGATCCATAAATTAGTGCCTAGTAAACGGGGTGGAGACCCTGATAACAAATAAAAAAATTAATAAAAGATATCATTGTTCGAGCTTTTTTTAATGTTAATTGCGATTACTTGTAGTTATAATTATCAGCATGCCATTAATCGAATATCTTTCAGAATGTCTCTACCATTAATTCTTTTTTTCTGATATAATGTTTCTTATTTTCATCAACTCTCATTTCAACGCAAGGAAGAATTTCGAAGAGAAGAGAGGGGGCGGGGGCGGGGGCGGGGGCGGGGAGTTTGATTTGTCAAGTCAACATTCAATTTGGTTGACATTTCGATTAATTTGGTTTCTTCTTCGTATGATTGTTATTTCTAGTCATAGAACGAATCACAGACATATTCTTATATATATATATATAACATTTCCAGGTAAAATTGGCATAACACAATTAAAGGATTTTTTTACATTAATCTTAATGACTATACATAAAGAAACGAGAAATTTCTTTCTTGGTCTATCTAAAATGTTAACACATACTGATCAAATTAGTAATATTCAAAGTTTCCCGTTCTTACCGCATAAATGGTTGCAATATTAGACCAGAAAAAAATAAATAAAATAAAATAAAAAGGTCGCAAAAGGTCACTAGTACAATCATATTATTGCCAAATATTTTAGCCTTGCTCTGTATGTCAAACATGTAATGATCGAAATTGATAAAGTTCAAAGTTTGCCGTTCTTACCATATAAATGGCCGCAAATGATCGTCGTATTAAGGTTCATATGTGAAGCTCCTATTTCTGATTTTAAGTTTGATACAGTTAAGGTTGTTCAACCACCTTGGATATTCAGTCTGAGAAATTGGGACACAAGGTTACGTTTTATTTTTAAAATTGAGAAAATTAGTTGAGATTTATTAATTTATTTAATTCTTCGGGATGAGATTAGGTTATAGCCGAGAATATATATATATACACACACATACATATACACACACACACATATATATAGCAAGAGAGACAGAGAGAGCCTCTTAGTTGTGTTAGGGGAATTGAGATCATCGTTCTAACGATAATTGTTAAGAAAAGTTTGTATTTTGATAATTTTTCTAATCTAAATATTTCCAATGTCAACTTAAAAGAGTAAATTACTTCAACATGTTTTAAGACTTCACAAAATCAAAGCCGCACTTTTAGCATTCACAAGAATTACTATAAGCATTCTTCGTGAGAAGGTCTCTAGAATAAAAATTTGACAAAATGGATCAATTTGAATGAAGATGTATGCGAAAGCCAACATTGCAAAAATTGCCCATACTTGCAAAATACCTTGAAATTTACGGGTCCTAAATATATAATAATCAAGAAAGTGGTTTGTATGTCGATTGCATGGCTGATGTGAAAAACAAATTCATATATATCGCATCCTTAATTCCATGTGTAAAGGCCTATTTGGTTAAGCTATTTGGAAAAAGTAAAAATGTATATATTTTTGGTTATCTATCACAAATATTGCTCTAGATTTAAAAATATTATGAAAAAGGATATGTAAATTTACGCAATAATATTCACATTATACAAAAAATTGGACCTTAATTAAGAAAAAGTCAAAATGTGTCTATTACGAATGATTTGAAAGGTTGTAATTGTATTATAACATCAAAGCATGAGAAATTTCAAGGAAAAAAAGAAAAAGAAAAGGCAGAATGGTTGGAGAGAAGTGTCTAATTTCATGTCAAGTAATTACAATCCTAATCATGCTCTTTTCCTTCCTTGTTTTTTGGGAAAAATTCAAATAAAAGTTTGAAATATCATCATTTTTTAAAATAATTGTTCGAAGTAGATCTTATTTCAAATAAGAGCTCGAAGTAGTCAAATCATCTCAAATAAAAGTCTAAAGTGATCAAATCATTTCAAATAAGAGCCTTTGGCCAATGGTGACTATTTCGACCATCGGAGAAAGGGTATTTTGGTAAAAAAAAATCTCTTGTTTTGACTTTTCCTTTTCTTTTTTCTCTTTTTTTCTCTTTACTCCCTTGGCCATCGATGGTGATAGCTGGTGGAGGTCGCTTGCCTGCATTTGATGAGGACGGCCCTTACCAGATTAAACAAAGGGGGGGAAGGATGTCCTCGCTTGCCGACGTCCACGAGGGCAACTCGCCCTCGCCAGCCCAAGCAAAGGCGACCCTCGTTCAACACCAACAAGGGTTGCCCTTGCTTGAGTCTAGTGACCGCCGCCATGGCCGGTGGAAGGAGGAGGAGAAAAGGGGGAAAAAATAAGAAGAAGAAAAAAAAAACAGAAAATGCAAAGAAAAATAAAAACAGAAAAAATTCTAAAAATAAAAGACAAAAATATCGTTTGGTCCACGAGGTCAAGCCTTAATTTGAATTTTTCCCTTTATTTTTCCTTTTATATGCTTTATCCTTGAAAAAGAAAAAGTGATGGCAAGAGAACTTTATATTCTTAGTATCTTGATGGAATACGTGGCCGTTGGCCGTTTCTATGAACTAATAACAATTGAATATCCCATCCAGAAAATTATGGAGATAATGATAAAAAAAAAGGTCAGAACTTATTGTAAAATCAACATTGTCAAATATTTTATTTGTAAATTGAAGTGACTACTCTTTAGAATTTCGCGATGATGACCTAGCTAATAAAAAAAAATTGAGGAATAATAGAATGAAGAAGAATATTTTTCTCTAAGTTTTGACATGACCCAGATTTGAAATTATACATTGATGTCGACGGAGGTTTTGTATAACATTCAATATTCGAAGCATGATTAAAAGGGGATTAAAAATGCAACAATTCGTGCATCATGTATCTAACCAAAAATAAATAAAGGTTTTCAAAAGAAAAAAATATATAGGAACACTGTGATTTAAAAAGAAAAAAGAACATTTATTATGTATTGTATTTACACAAAATTGAAAAAACCATCCCTCTCGATGGTTTTCCCCATATCATTCTCTAACAGAAAAGATATCAAAGAATCTCCCTATATCAAAAAAACAAAAAACGAAAAAAAAGAGGACTACTTCTTTCCTCCCCACTTGATTCTTTCCTTTTTTACCCCTTTCACCCCTACTTTCCCTCCTTTTTACACTTCCCGCCCAAAGCGCTTCCGACCGTTACGACGACGACGAGGACAGATTCCGGTGCAAGCTCGCCGCACGCGGGGCAGTCACGGCGGCGGCCGGGCCCGCACGCCGCGGCGCACAGGCACAGGCGCCGCGCGGCAGCAGCACCGCCCCCGATTCCCTCTCCCCGCACCACCGGCGCCGCCGCCGCCGCGGCCTCGTCGATTCCGCTCCCGCCGTCCCGGTATCGCTGCTCCCGCAGTGGGACTCCGCGTCGTCGACCCCGCCGGCGCCCCCGCGGGAGAGGACGCGCTGGAGGTAGGAACGGAGGTAGTCGGCTTCGAACTCGTTGTCCTCGGCGAGGCCCCGCCACATGCGGCTCTCCGTCGCCAGGATCTTCAATTTCTCTCGGAGCAGACCGTTCAGTTTCCCGATTCTCTGAATTTCTTCGTCTTTCTCCTTCAGTTTTCTCGCCAACCCCTGTGTCTGTAAACACGTGCAGAACAGGAAAGTTGTCAGGAAAATTTTAATTTCCTATTTCCTTTTCATTAATAAATAATTTATTGACGCAATCCGTGAAAATTTTAATATTTTTCATGCAGGAAACAGAATCGACATTGTTAATGTTTTCTGGGTTTTGTTTCTTGAAATCCCAGAGCAAGTGTAAGAACCCTAATTATTGAGTAAAAAGGGAAAGAAGGAAAAGAGGGTAATTACATGTTGCGAAATCAAACGGTCGATCTCCCATTGGCGGATCTCGAACCCGGCCTCGTGCCCCAGAAACGGCGACGCCTTGCTCATCTTGTGAGGATTCCGATTCGCCGGGAAGCGACCGCCGTTCAAGTGGTCGTCGCCGATCGCGTCGTCTCTGGACCGCTTGTGGTGGCTTCTGGGGACAGAGCCGGCGGCGTTGTAGTCACTGTTCGATCCGCTGTCGGATTTCACGGACGATTTCGCCGTGCCAAACTCGGGGACGATGCGAAGTTTCAGGATGCGGCGCGGCGGCCGCAGGATCGGGTCGGGCGTCTCCGACGACGGCAGAGGGATGATATCCTCCGCTCGGCTGGCGCGGAGACGGGCCGGGCGAGGGTTCTTCGTCGTCGGGATGAAAACCCTGAAAAAGCAGCCGCAGAAGAGTCGAAACAATTGGGAATTACCTTGAACGAAAAGCAGAGGGAGAGAGAGGAACAACCCAATAATAGCCCACGACAATTCAAAATCAAACAGAGACCCACGAATGAAGAGCGACGAGTACCTGGTCCGAATTATCCCAGCGGGAAAAGGGTCGGCGCACCATGCTTCGACCGCCATGAGAATCGTTTCAATTCCTCGGCTTTCGCTTGGAGAGAGAGAGAATCGCAGAAAGAGAGAGAGTGATTTTCAGAGGAAGAGCTTGAAGAAGAGAGAGAGAGAGAAGTGGGAAATCAGCTTCGCTCGGGTGGTGTGGCTTTTATTCGGAGCGTTTCCGACCGTTGCGACCGAGACTGATCCGCGGCCGAGCCGCACGCCGGGCGGTCCTGGGCCGGGCCTGTACCGTACGCCGAGCACAAGGCAAATGCGCCAGCACAGCAGCAGCACCCCTGCGCCGCCGCCGCATAGCGGCCGCCCGGGGTGGCTGCTCCGGCGGCGGCGGGGCTCTTCGTCGCTGACCCCGCCGCTGTGGGACCAGACCCGAATCTCCATCGACAGTGACATCGCTCTCTCTCTCGGAGGAGGAGGAGGAGCAGCTTCCCGACGAAAGGGAATCCTCAAAATTCCTCACGAAAATGGATATGCTTTTTGTACATAGTGGCTATGGCGCCATCCCCCACCCATGACTTCTCTCTCTCTCTCTAAATTAATCCTATTCAAATTAAATGGAGCAGGTGGCAGACGTCACTTGGGCCCACATTTCAGAAACCCTTACATACTTATGTTTATGTCAACTCCCACCTATTTTTAACACCTAATGAGAGGGATTTTTCCATCTAGGGTGGGTGGTGCAGGTACTAATTTCCATGGGATAGACACTCGTGCCACCGCATGCCCAAGTGTGATTGAAGAAGGCACGGAATCTATTGAATTGTCAGGGAAATGGTTGGATATGTCACATACCGAGACTTGTTGCCTGGTATAACTTTTTTTGTGGAATTTTATGTGAAGTTTCTAAGTATATTGCCTCCGTAATAGAGAATCATACTTACCTTTCAAGCTAGATTTTTAGTCTCTGGCCACCCATCGCCCCATGTGATGGGCCAAATAAGAGAGATTCAAGCATTACATGGGCAAAGAAATGGGTCTTGATACTAAGATCTTGGTCATGCTTATAAGTTGGAATGGACCCAAATTTTTATCTGATATCAGTCATGACTTGGACCAAAAACAGGGAGGGGGTGTCAACACAAATGGGAAGTGTTGGTGGTGGTGGGGGTCATTTTCATGCTTTGTTTTTAGAGAGTGCTGGCGCACCACGTGGGTTGAAATTATTGGGTGCCATTATTGTTTTAGGACAAAGTGCAAATCTTCTTAGATTTAGGACAAAGTCCTCAAACAATGTGTACCGCCTTGTCCTAGAACGAGACAAGACACCTTTTCCTCTATATTCCACCTAACTTTTTCATAGCTTCCCCTCTTTTTCCCCCAACAAAAAGAAAACAAAAGTGATTTGTCAATGGGAATCAATCATGTCATCCACTTCAGCACTTTGGACAAAAACCAATCAATTTTATTTTGTTTTTTTATTACTTTCGTTGGGCAGATAACCCACTTATAAAAAAAAAAGGGTAATGGATATTATTTATGTACTTGTCAAGTACGTCCTCGCTCATATAAACGCGTGGGGCGCACATGTAATGCTTAGCCACCGGACGTCGTTTGAAAAAAATTAAAAATGGGGGTCGCGAAGAAGATTCGCTCTTATTTCGTGAATTCATTTCACCGACAAAATTGATTAATGTTTTTAAAACAGTCCATGCATTTTGATTTGGAACATAAGGCAAGAGACATGCTTTGATGAGTATGAAATCTTCAATAAATTTCCAATTATACTTTTAAATATCAGTGGGTTTGAGACTATTTTAAAAATATATATAATCGTATGTATAAGAGATTATCTTATAATTTAAGTTGAAGTGTAATCTTTTTTAAAATATGGGGTTTGTGCAATAATTCAAATCTCATCATGTCATCATTTGGACGGGTCAAGATCATCGCCGAAACTACAATTTATGAAATTTATTGTTTATATGTACAATTTAATTTTTTTTCTTAATAAATGTTTTTCAATTATCCGAACACATGTTTTCTTAAATCAATCAAAGTCTCCCAAGATAAGCCCCGAAGTTCATCTATTCAATGCATTCTGGCGGGTGGCATGTTGGCTAGTCGATGAGGGAACTTGGAAGGCCCCACGAAAAGACATTTTTTTTGTTTTTGTTTTTTTTTTTTTTTTTTTTGGGGGGTTGGCTTGTTTTAAATTTCTCATCATTCGCCACCTTTTAATTTATACAAAAGTGGGTGTATTTTCGAGAAACGATCAAAGCGAAAGAGACGTGAGGGAGGCTAACTTTGCTAGATCCATCTTAATCTATAAAAAAGAAAAGAAAAGAGAAAAGCATAGCATTGATTGATTGAAGTGGTTTAAGGTAATATTTACGTATAAAATCAAAACAGCTATGGTCACAACAAACCACGATCTTTCATCGCGCAAAGCAAGCAAAAGACAACACACTCACATGAAAAGTACATGCACGACACCCATCGTATACTAATTCAAGGCTCATTCTTTTGATGCTGTCATTAGTTTAATTGGATACCCTTTTGAAAAGACTAGAGGGGGAAAGATCAAGAAGGGAGACTTTAGTGTGGTCCTATCGTTCTTTCCTTCTTAAATCTTTTCTTATTGCTGGGTTCTTCGAAGAAAGAAAGTTGGAATGAGTACGGCTTTTGGGGCACCGCAACATCGATGGTGGATGATTCTTGCTTTGCCCTATTTTAAAGGGTTATGCTGACCTTGTCGAGCTTATGCCATCGATTCTTATTAGAGTTTAGATCTTCTTGTTTTTTTGGTTGTTTCAGATTGCTTTTGAGGCATCGTGATTATGTAGCTTTCGCTTAGCTTCATATGTCATGAGATCACACCGAGGCACGCAACTTCGTATCTTTTTACATTATTGAAGCACATCGAATTAAAATCATCTCCTTCAAGCAATAAGGACTTGGTCTGTTATTGGTTTCTTTTCAATGATTCGATAGCTTGCTTTATTTGCAAGGATTTGACCGAGTAGGTAATTGCTAGGTGTTGAAATAACAAATTCCATGTTCAAATCAAAGCCACTCCCAACTCCCACCTGAGAGTAATTTTGGGAGTCACACCTCCATACTCTTGTGAGTGGGAGCCTTATTGATGCATGCCAATTGGGTTGCATGCTTGCATGCGTAGGAAGTGGGTGATTTGAAAAGGTCATATGCCTCATGTCATCAGAAGAAAAGAAACGCTCCGAGCAAAGTCGAGTCCTTTTTTATAGCAAACCCTAGCAAGTTAATTACCACCTTTGACTTCTTTGTTCTCTAATTATTTTCCAAAAAAATCTATTAGAAACCTTTAAGAGATGGTTACATCAATTGAAGTGATACTTTATCATATCTCACGAGTATATCCTTCAATAAAGATTAAAGAATTATTTATGATAGTTATCACAAGATGTTGTGTGACTTAGAACCAAAGGAGTTGACGATATCATAGGAAGATTGACGGCAAAAGTTGAATATTTTATCAAGGAATGGTCGATATGTATAATCCCTTCTAGGCTCTCATTTGATTTTCTCTCGAAACGGCATGCATAACAAGACAAATCGTGACAATCGAAGAAATTAAGCCGTGCAAATTCTTACAAATTAAAAAAGCACATCGGAAAACGAAACCACAAAAGTGGCTTAGGAAAGGCCCAAAAAAATAATAATAAAAAATGGGAAAAAAAGAAAAATGAAATTTTATCGCACTAGATATTTGAATCCTGGTTGGCCTTTTCCCTTAAACAACCCCCATCGATTGCATCACACCATGGTGCTATTGTCGATGTAATTTCAAGTACCAATTTTTAATTTATTTCCATGATCATCCAATTATTTTTTTAAAAATTATTTAAATTATTCAGATGGTGGTTGCACCCATCACTTGGAATTGTCAATTACTCCATTTTTCTTAATTTTTGTCTACTGTTAATAATCTACATTTTTCTCTTCTTGGCGGCGAAAGGGTCGTTCTCAAAAATAGCATCAAGATCCATGAATTAGTGCTTAGCAAACGGTGTGGAGACCAAGTTGCAATTGGGATTTGAAATAAGATGCACCATCACCTTTCAATCTTTATTTATTCCAGCAATTTGGAAGTTAGAAAAATATGATCAAGACACTCATGCTTATAAAATTAGCTAGTAGACAAAAAAGCATATTGTAAAGATTGGTCAAAAAGAATAATTATAAGCACATGATCATCGACCTAATTTCTTCTAGAGCGAGTCTACTACTATTTTTCTTCGTCGAAATAATAAGAATTACAAAAAAAAAAAAAAATCGTGCGTGGTGCATTTAACGTTTCTTATTCTTTTCAACTCTCATTTCGAGGCCAAGGGGGCGGTTTGACTGGTCAAGTCAACGTTCAATTTGGTTGACATTTCAATTAATTTCCCTTTGTACTACACGAAAGGAAATTTCCAAAAAAAAAAAAGTCTTGCATTACCCGGATAGCGTTGGCCGACCGTAACTCAAGGACGTTTTTCAATTAATCTTAAAAGAAAAAAGAAAAGAAAAGGAGAAATCTCTATTTTTTCTCTATTGATCTCTCGAAAACATCAACACACATTTGGTCAATTTAAAAATGTTCAAAGTCTACTGTTCTTGCGATATAAATGGCTGCGAAAGGTCATTATCACCATCATACATCATTCGATGTAGCCGTTGCTTAGTGTTCTGTAATTGCTCCGCAAATCAAACTCACGATGATCGAAGTTGGTAACGTTCAAGGTTTGCCGTTCTTGCCGTGTGATCGACCGCAACAGGTCGACCGCAAGACGTCAACCCACGGGTGATCAAATTTAATAGCGCTTTGAGCTTCACGTTCTTACCACGTAAATGGTCGCCAGAGGTCGCTGTCGTCATCATCATACGCGGTCCTTCGGTGCAATTTCTGCCTCGCCGTATATGTCAAACGCATAATGATCGTGATTGGGTAAAGTCCGGAGCTCCCCATGCTCGACTGTAAGTGGCCGCAAAACGTCGTTATCGCTATCATTATCGGCGGATTAGCTAAGGACCAAAAACGTGATGGCAAGTGAAAGAGAAGAAAAGGGGGCATCGCTTTGTCATCAATCCCATTCACATGGAAAGCGACGTAGAACAGAATCATGGAATTGACTCTGTTGCACTAAGTCTCGCACGATGACCCAAAACCTTAATCAAATGCACTAATCAAACGTTTTATTTCCAACAACTTGCTTTTCTCCACACGACAATAATCTACATCTCCCAATGTCCCCTTTTCAAAACCCCTTGTGGCCCCATCACAATTTCTAATCGCGACTGCCACCTTTGAATAAGAACAAAATGAAGATGAGCATGGATGTGCCCTTTGGATGGTGGCAATGTGATGACAACTAAAACTTTTGAATATTGTACTTAGGTAAGAGGGTACCAGGTCATAAAAAACGCTTCGAATATTATATTGTGATGCAAGCAGAGAGAGAGAGAGAGAGAGAGAGAGAGAGAGGACAACTTCTTTTCGAGATTAAAAAGAAATGTCTAGGTCACGCGATTCTTATTGATTTCAATACAATTAAATTGAGTTGAACTTCTAGGAGACTTTAGATATGTAAAGCTTGAGCAGCCTACAAAGCATATTCGAGCAATTTGTTCCGGCAATTAAGTGCGTTGCATGTCGCATCTTCTTTGTCATATTTATATTTCATTAGTTTGAGAAGTAATTCTTGTGATATCATTTACAACTAATTTTTTTTTATTGCATGTGCTCTCAATATGTTAATTATAATATTTAATTATTTATTTTCTTTCTCTTGCATTTATTCAACAAAGAGATCATTGGCACATGCATGTCAAACAAAAACACATAATGGCTATATTGACCCACCATGTCCTACAAGCACTTTGCCAATCGGTCAACATGATCCATCGACACAATGGTAATTGTGGACCCCTCCCAATATATATATATTACTACAAAAGAAGATATCACTTTAGAGGTGAAAATTTTATATTTTCCTTAAATACAGCTAAGATAGCAGATGTACTTTTTTGTGATTATTATTGAGATTTGGCTCTGCAAGAACCCAACAAAACTCCGGCAGTGCACATAGTCTGACGCAACTGCTCCAAGCATTGATTTTGTACCTTTTTTTTTACCGATAGCAATCGAATAAATTAATTAATTAAATTAACAAATTGTACTAATCAAATCAAAAGTTTTGTGGGTTCTTGTCAGTGACATGTGCACTATATGTTAACACAAGCATCGTGTAAAATTAGGTGTAACAAAAGCATGTAATAATAGCCGACTATAGTGGGACGGTGCGCTTTAGTTATTTTAATTTGGTTGATCGAATGTCTTTATTCAAACAAAGCAGACTTATCATGTGAAGTCCACTTTAAACCTGAAAAGTGCACGGTTGCTATTTCTGATTTTGAGTTTGATATGATTAAGGTTGCTCAACCACTGGGAATAATCAATCCGGGAAATCGGGACATAAGAAGTTACGTTTTTCTCCTAATTTAGGAAATTATTTTAGATTTAGTACTATATTTATTACTAGGGAGAGATTAGGTTACGCGAGAGAATTACTAAAAACATAGAGAGAGAGTCTTAGGCATGCGTCAATTTCTAGCTAACTTGTTATGAAAAGTTTGTATTATTATAATTTGTTTTGAACATTCAATACATGTGCTGAAAAAAGTAATTATCTCTGACAAGTTTTAAAACTCGACAAAAGCCTTAATTTTTGGTGTTTTTAAAAGCTAAAATATAAACCCTTTATGAGAACATTGCCGATATCTTAATTTGACAGAATGGATCCGGAAGTGTACGTAGATTCCATGCAAATTTATCTTTGAAACATGCAAGTTTATCATGGTTATTAATTCAAAGATTGGATGAGATACACACCCATCAATATCCCATGCATGAATATTGCAAAAATATATATTTTTCTATACATATTTTATATATTTTTGTTTGCTACTTTTGTTGATATTACTAGTTTCCCTCTATCAAACCACAATTTAATTTGTATAAATTTTTTTCTTATTGGGGTCTACAGTAAAGTAAATTAAAAATTGGGTTGCTAAAGATATTACTTGGGGGAAATTTTTTAAAATCACATATATATTAAATTTGTTATAAATTCTTTCACGGGGTCGGTCAGACGACGGAACATGAAGGATGCATGCCATTTTGCGAGGAGGGGAAATTCGGTCCCGAAAGGCACGAGATGGGTGGTGAGGCAAAAGGTGACGGGCATGTGGAAAATAAAGTTAGTGCTCCTTTGCCATATCCTTAGCAATTGACAATAATGTCAAAAGTAATATTCTATTACCAAAAGTGCCTCGCACTTGTAAAATGCCCCAAAATTTATGCGATCTGAAGATTTGGCAGTCGAGAAAGGGTTTTGGATATTGATTGCACGGCTTGTATAAAAAAGGGTTAATACGCTGAAAAACCCCAAATTAGTACACTCGTGACAAATTTACCCTAAACTATTTTTTTGACCATGAAAAACCCCAAATTGGTACACTTGTAACAAATTTACCCCGACTGAACATAAAAAACTATAAACTGATACATTTATAACAAATTTACCCCAAACTAATTTATTCGACCGCAAAAAACTCCAAACTGGTAAATTTGTGACAAATATACTCTCCGCTAAATTGGATTAATACAAAAAAAAAATCACAAAAATTGTAAACCGTGACAAACGGAGCATAAAATCCCAAATTGGTATATCACTCAACTGTCACATGTTATTTAATTTAATAATTTAACGGTAAAATTTAATGAAAACTAACAAAGGGTAAATTTGTCACAAGTGTACTGGTTTGGGGTAAATTTGTCAAATGTATACCAGTTTGGGGTTTTTAGTGATCAAAAAAATAGTTTGGGGTAAATTTGTCATAAGTATACTAGTTTGAGGTTTTTCAGGGTATTAACCCTACAAAAAATAAACCTGTCTTGGTTAAGTTCTTCTTTTAAATGATATAACATAAAACTTTTAAATTTTTTGCCAAAACTTAAAATATTATTCAAAATTCTGAAAATTAAAAAAAAAAATTGTATGCGAATGTATGTATCGGTATTTGCATTGTGCGAAGATTTTGGGTATCGAGATTAAGAAAAAGTTAAAATGCATTTATCGCAAATTAAAATTTTGACAAAAAGGAGAAAAAAAAGGGACGAATTGGTGGAGAGAAATTGTCATTGGTCATTATCTCAAATCATTTCACTACAAGTGAGGAAGTACAATCAAAATCATGCCTTTGCCCTTCTCCCTTTTTTTACACGCTTTATCTTTTGCATAACCACCCAAAAAGCAAAAAAGATTGACTTGGTATAAAAAATCGACCAAAAAAAAAAAAAACGAAGAAGAGAAAGTGATGGAAAGAGCTCTTTGCATTCTTGATATATTGGAATACGTTTCCATCGCACTTTTCCATGAATTAATCAAAACTATAAGAGAATATTATCACTAATCATAAAAAATCCCTATTTATAGATATTTTATCAGTCGATTCAAGTGATTGATATTTTGAAAGTGACCTGGCTAATTGAAAAATTGAAGAATTCTAAGGCCGTGTTTCATTCAAACGCATTTAATCACCGTTAAATTGAAAAGTCCTTATTAAATTATTGCTTTTTGAGCGTTGATCGTTTATTAATGCTTAGATACATGATTCCCATGGATGAATCGTGCAGCATGCAACATAGAAGACTATAACTTGGCATCATTAGATGCCATATTGATATATTTAAATTTATAAAAAGAAGGGGTCAAAATCTCATAATTGAACACTAGCTGCGAGTCAAAGGTGTCATTACCTTTCTATAGAACTAGAGACTGTCACAATAAATCCACCTCGAGATAAAGAGAATTTGAGTGCAAAAGTACTAGAAGAGCAATAAAGTAAAAGAATAATTATATTTTTCTATTCTTTTAAAGTCCAAGCAACAAAAGTAAAAAGATTAGAAATTCAACAAATTCAAAAATAAGAACATCTATGATTATTAAAAAAAATAAAAGAGAGAGAGAGAGAGAGTTTTGCGATGTATATACACAAAAAATGGAAAAGCCATCCCTCTCGATGGTTTTTCCCCAATTTCTCCAACAAAAGAAGATATAAAAGAATCTCACTATCATCCGCAAAAATACAAAAGAAAAAAAAATTAACAAAAAAAAAAAGACTATTCCTTTCCTCCCCCCTTATTCTATCCCTTTTTCCATTTCCGCCCCTGGATTTTCCTCCTTTTCACACCTCCTGCCCCGCGGCGGTTCCGACCGTTGCTATCACGACGACGCCGACAGGTTCACGTGCACGCTCGCCGTGACCGACGAGCCGCACGCCGGGCAGTCGTGGTGGCTCGGCCCGCACGCCGCGCACAGGCAAGGTGCCGGCACGGCAGCAGCAGCACCGACGACTCCCTCTCCCCGCACGCCCTGCACCCCCGCCGCCGCGACGACTCCGCCCCGCCGACGCCGACGAGCGCGACCGCCGCCCTCCCGGGGTCGTTGCTCCCGCAGCAGGACTCGGCGTCGTCGTCGCCGAGGCCGCAGCCGGCGCGGGCGAGGGCGTGCTCGAGGTTGGAGCGGAGGGAGTTGGCGGCGGCCTCGTTGGTCTGGGCGAGGCCCCGCCAGATCTGGTTCTCCATCACCAGGTTCTTCACTTTCTCCTGGAGCATCCCGTTCAGCCGCCCCAGCCTCTGGATCTCTTCGTCTTTCTGCCTGAGCTTTTCAACGATCGAGTCGTGGATCGAGGACAGCAGAGCTCTCGATTGCTGCTTCGCTTTGTCTTCCAGCTCCAGCCTCAGCCTCTCGGTCTGCAAACACGTCGAGGAACAAGAAAAAGTTGTCAGAAAGATTCGGAATTTCATCCTCTCTTTTCGATGGTAAACGAATTTCTCGACGCAATTCGTGGAAATGAAACATTTTTTCTCGCCAGAAACAGAATCGACATTGCTAACCTTTTCCGGGTTTAAAGCCAGTAGTAACTGTAACTAATTCATCAAAGACTTGTCCAAACATAACCGACGACGACGACGACGACGACAAAATAAATTTGAATTAAAAAAAGGAAGGAAAAGAAGGATCATTACCTGTTGGGAAATCAAACGGTCGATCTCCCATTGGTACCGTTGGATCTCGAACGCGGCCTCTTGCCCCAGGAACGGCGATGCCTTGCTCATCTTCTGAGGATTATAATTCACCGGGAGGAGATCGCCGTTCAAGTGGCCGTCGCCGAACGCGTCTCTGGACCGCTTGTGGTGGTTCCTGGGGACCGGGACGGCGGCGGCGGCGGCTGCGGCGACGGCGTTGGCGTTGGCGTTGTAGTTGCTGCTCAATCCGCTCTCGGTTTTCTTCACGGCGATCATCTCGGGGACGACGCGAGGTTGCTGCTGGCAGCGCCACGTCGGCATCATCGGGACCGGCGGTCCCGTGGGCGCCGGAGGGATGAAGTCCTCCCCTTGGCCGGCGAAGAAATCGGTCGTGCTGGCGTTCTTCGCCTGGACGACGAAATCCCTGCAAAACCCGCAGCAGAGTCGAGCCAATTCAATCACCACCAGTCCCACCAAAAAAAACAGAGAGAAACGGGGAGAGAGAAATAACCCGAACACCCCAGGCAACCCATAATACGAAAAAAGAACACAGACCCACGAACGGCCATCGATGATTACCTGTTCGTGATCATCTGGGTAGGAAAAGGATTGACGCGCGGAGCTTCGACCGCCATGACAGCTAGAGAGTGAGAAACAGAGACGGATAGAGAGAGAGAGAGAGAGAGAGGGCTCCTCAGAGGAAGAGCATGAGCAGACAGCGAGAGGGAGAGAGAGAGAGAGAGAGAAAGGTGGCAGATTTAACTTCGCTTTTGGTGTGGTGTGGTGGTGTGCGTCTTGTGAGAAGGCCTGGCTTTTATGTGTGGGGGAGGCGTGAGGGGGGTTAGAGAGAGAAAGTCAATGAGGGGGTCTAGAGAGAGGAAATCTCGTACATCATTTGTTGCGCAGATTTCTTTACTACCCAAGAGAGAGAGAGAGAGAGAGAGAGAGAGAGAGAGAGATTAGCGAATTATGGAAGGCTTGCAGATTTTGTCCCCCCCCTGCCCTAACCGGACAAGAAGATAAAAATGGCCTCTTTGCTTCGACCTGCCTGTCTTCTTACCTTAAGAAAAACAACAGCAGCTGCTTTCCTCCTTTGCTTCTCTATGTTCTCTTTCGGGCCCCCCCTTGCCAAATTACTTTGCCAAATTACCAAAAGCGAAAGGTTTCCCATTTAATTAGGGATTGGATTTTTTGCTTGGTTCTTAAGCCAGGGTTGTTGGCCCCCAAATCTCATATTGCCGATTTTTCTACTTGCCTTCTTTTGAGGCCTTGTGTAGGGGGGGATTTGGTTACAGATTTTGGTTGGTGATGATGCATGTATCCTGAAAAATTTAATGTGATTCTTGGGAGTTATTTCGATCAGGCCGATTGCCTAGCATATCATGTACGATACGGGATCGGATGGAGGAAATGCTTTTCAGGGAATGTGATTAAAGATAACGGGCAAGCCGCATGATTTCAAAAAGGTAATGTAAGGCCGTGCAATATATCAACTGAAAATGAACAGAAAAACGGATGTGTAACGACTCAATCACTTATTATCGAAGTGATGAAGCCGTGCGTGCCATTTAATTTCCCCTTGATCATCTGATTTTTAAGGGGAAATTGCATTTTTATACATGAACATAAAAGAGAAATAAATCAAGGGGAGTTTCGCCAAAAAAATAAGAATGATAAGTATGTCGTCATGGGAAAAAACCACTAAAAATCCTAAATTGTATCTTACTGTGGTATATTTACCCAAAATTGTAACCTTATGGCACATTTATCCAAAAAAAATTGTTCCTAACACCAGAAACCCTATGTATAAATTATGGGTTAAATTTCATTTTATTTTTTTTGCATAAATGTATCATATGTATATAAGTTTGGGTTATGAAAAAAAATTTTGGGGTGATTGTATTATATGGATATAACTTTGCGACTTTTTGTGTCACAAAAAAAGAAGTTAGGAATTAATGTGTCATGTGGGAATAAATTTGGAGATTTTTATATCATAAAAAAAATTAAGGTAAATGTATCATAGTTAGCATAATATAGGATTTTTGGTGGTTTTTTTCTCCATTATGCTAGTAGGATTCGAAAATAATAAAGGGGAAATCTATACGATTGGGCAACAAATTAATGATATATCCAGGAATGCTCATGCCTTTCCAACTTTTTTAAATTCGGACTTTAAATTTAGGGATTATGAATCCTAGTTTTACTTAGCGTGCTAGACTTTGAAATATGTAAATTACAATGCTAAAATGATAAATAAATTTTTGGGTTAGTATTTAAAAAAATAAACGAATAATTGAGAAGAGGAAAAACAAATAATTCGCTTAAACGCGCGTCGTTTGAAAAAAAAAAAAAGGCAAATTGGGAAGTGATGAGTTGGCAATCTGTGCGGTCAGGAGGAAAAAGGTTTTCACTTTTTCACCCACCGACCCAGGAGGGCCGCGGCCCGAGATTTTTACGCGGCGGTGATTCTCGCGCGCGTCACAGGCGCGCTGCGCGCGCGCCACGTGTCGGCCGACAGGGCCACTTAATTAGGAGTCCACGTAGGCAAGTCCGAACCCAACAGGGTGGGGCCCGCCATCTAAGAAAGGAGGGGGACTGTCCATTTTCAGAACGTGACGAGTCTGGGGTGGGGCCCTCCTCGCATGTGTGAAATGTCATCGAATCCCCGGGACTAAAAACTTGTCTGTATATATATATATTGCATATATATGCGTGTGTAATTTATTTCCTATTAGGGAAAGGAAAACCCATTTTAGGTTGTATTTACTATTTAATGAATTATTTGTAAATTAGCTTGAGCCAATAAAATACCCACAATAACATGGATTAATCGAGACACAAGTCAGAAGCCGTACTATGACGATCATATACAAAACTTATCAATTTGGCTCATTTGTAAGTCACTAAAAGGTTATTGTTTTGAACTCGAAACTGATTGGAAGAGGCAACTAGGGGTATTGGGCATGATTCACGGTGTTGGTAACTTTGCTCGGGCGATTTGAATCATAATTTTCACCGTGCTCGGTCTAATTAGATCGGGCGGGTCGGATTGATTTTTCTAATTTAAGGATGATATGGTCGAAGCAGGTGGGGCCCGGGGCATCTGAACGAAGGATTGTCCTCGTTTACTTTTAATGTAGGAGGGGTGGAGTGTCAGTGTCCGTACGACAAGTGGAGGGGAGGGTGTCGTATGAAGTGCATGCACTTGCCTGTCCCCATGACCAGTGCGTGTGCGCAGTGCTTGATGGTTGTCAGCGCCAATTTTTTTTTTTCCCCTTTTTTTTTTTTCAATATTTTTTTTAGATCTGCCATTTATTCGTTTTTTTATATTACTCATCATTTGTTTATTTATGTTTATTTAATTTTGTCATTTTCCATCTACCGGCCGAAGGGCAAAACGTTCCACTTGTTCACGGATGCCTTCACGACGTTGATTTCGTTGATTAGAATAAGAATAATATTTTTAAAGATATTTTCGGTAAATGAATGGGAATGTGCGTTTCGATAAATTAGATCATTTCGAATAGGGGATTTTAAATTGGCAAAAACATATTTAATGGGATTTGACATGCATGTATTCGAGGGGTGCTTTTGAACATGCTTCTCCGTTGATTATGGTTTGACAACTTATCGTGCCATGCAAATCGTACTTGTTCGAGACATTTGTTAAGTTTGTTTAACAATTAAAAAAAAAGATTTAAATTTTGGATATGGTAGCTACTAACGAAACGTAAATGACGCATCAGGAATTTAGAACTTTCCTTAATTGATGAGTCTTTTTAGATGCTCGTACATAGCACGAGAAAGACGGTTCTTTTGATAAAAAGGGCAAATATCTTTATTTAGATGTCTAACGAGAATCTGTGCGCATCGAAAGTGAATCCAAGAATCTTAACTTTTTTTCTTGAAATTGAATGGATATTTGGCATTTAATTTGAGTCCTACATTTTACTAGCTAATGTAGATTTGTTTCCTCATGTGAATCTCTATATCTCTTGACCAAGGATTTGATATAAGCTCAGTTACAAACATGGAAAAATTCATATTGATTTCATCATTTCCACGTTTTTCCTTTTTTTGGTACCTTTTTAAATCATAGCATATCTCTCGGCTTTAAGTACTTGCTATCTAGGAGAAGATCCAAATGGCTAGCCACAAATGCATTAGAATCTCGAAAAAGTGACATAACTGATCGATCACATTATTTACGTGTGAAGCGCATTTCAATCGAATCTTGGGCTGAACTTCAAAATCTCTTGCTTCTCATTAACTTGCCCTTTATCGTTTCATTTCCTTTTATATGTTTGAATTTACATCTTGTGGTTCCTTGATGCTTTGTTAGTTACTATTGATCAATTTAATAGTTAGCTGGAAACAATTCAAAACCGATCCAATTCCAACGATGAAAGCAATCAAGTTCCTTCTAAAACTGGTCAAGGGTCTACATGAACTCCATTTGTTTCATTGGAAGTGAATGATTTCAAAAATACTTTCCTAAAAATAATCACTTATATCGCTCGAAATAATTAGATGATGGAAAGTATTTTCATTATTGATAATAAATTATTTCTAAACATTTTCGAGCATGATAAAAATTTGTTTGGTTCATTCATTTATTTAAGCAATAGGAGAGATCATTTTTTGGAAAATATTTTCATTTTTTCCGGAAAATATTTTCAAAATCATTCATTTTAGACAGCAATTTACTAAAAGTTATTGCACAATATAGAAAAAGAAATGGTCTAGCTGTTTAAGTAAATAATATTCATGTATTCCAACTTTGAAGGATGTAATTACTCTGTTTAACGAGATAATCAATTGAATTAGACAGCAATTTACTAAAAGTTTTTTGGATTAAATTAGCAAAATAAAAGTAGAACTAAGAAGAGAAAATTGAAGCCAAATTGCATCTAAATTTTCTTGTTGAGTATACATTTATTATCAGATAAGGGAGAACTCCATAGATTTCCTTCGAAAAAATTAAGCTTTGAAATTTGTACTCGTGAATAATAATAACTTTTTGCCATTTAGCATCTCATCTATTTGCTCATTTCATTCATTTTTTTTTCCATAATTTGCTCCTTTAGTGTGATTTAAATTCCGACAATCACACATTTTTTTGAACCACCCTCGAGAGCACGGACCTGTAAGTGTTCGATAATTATCCAATATATAAGGGACCGGCATATTTGCTTGTATCATCTTTTATTTCTTTTCAAATTCAAGAACCACAAAAAAAGTGAAAAATAAGACAAAACTCACTAATAATTTGTTCTTTCCTCTTGGCCCTTTATGTGTCCGACGAAGGAGAAAAAAGAAGCGTAGAGAAAACTAAAATTTGGTTTTTTTGAATGGATACAAAAGCTTAATACATCCAAAAATGTAGATATACATTTATGCACAGCCATATATATATTTTTAGGAGTTTGGTCCGTCACATTCTTTTCATTTCCACATAAATGACCTCCACCCCGTGATTGCCTATAAAATTAGCCACGACTCTCCGTTCGGTCCTTATCTATATCTAGCTGCAATTATTTTATTTTGAACTTTGAATAAAGCCAAAAAAAATTAATTAAAGAGTGAAAAAAAAAGGAAAAAAAAGGAAAATTGGAGCTTTCACCGAAAGAATTTCGAAAAAGCATTGATTGCCCTCGTTTCCTTTTCAAGTCGATAAGGGAAAAAAAATTAAAAAAAATTCATAGACCGTGTCCTACTTTCCAATTCGAGGTCCACCGAATTTCGCACCCAATTTCGTCGATTCTGATAAATTATCATTTGAAAAATTGGAAAGATAAATGGACCCGACCCGACAATAAATAGAACAGGAAATTCACCGGTGGAAGAAGTCAAGTGATTCACATTGATGGAGCAATTATGTCTGGTCCCCTCCCTCCCCGATCGGTTCGAATTGACCACACCCAACAGAAAAAAAATAAAATAAAATTATTGATCAATTAATAGTAAAAAGAATACGGATGTCACGCGATTATCGATTAGGAATTGACCGAATGAGATGGAGTTGTTGTGGGGGTGGAAACAGTGATCCCCACTTTGTGTCCAACACCTATCGTACATCGTCCTAAATTCGCCCACACACACTTGTTCGATCCCTGTTGCCACCGGAGAAGAAGACGAATGAATTTAGACAACTCATAATCTATCAATCTATCTTATGTCTATCTATCCACATTTTGCTCTCATCATCTTCCAATATTGTTGGTTGCCATGGTGTCTTGACCCAAACCAGCTTTGCCCTTTGCTTTTGGCTTTAAGCCACCTTTTGATATGATTGTGTCAAGTGATGATGGTGGTGTTTTGAAGGATGGACAATGTTTCAATTGGTTTCCCTCAAGGTTAACACTCAAAGATTGTAACATTAAACAAAGGTTATCACTTAAAAGCGCATCACTCGATAAAGAATTATTTGATTTTCGGAGGGCTAATTGCACACCTTGTAAGAATTCTAAAAATACGTTATTTGAGGCCTAATATCATTTATTATCAATGAGTATAAGATTGTCGTACTTGTGAACATATTTTAAAATGGGTTTGTAAAATTTTGAGTTTACTTATGGGCAATATTAGCCTTTAGACATCTTACCAAAATATATATATATATTAGCCTTCAAACTCAACCTCATTGGCCTTGGTTGAGTCAAGTTTAGTGGGAAGCCAGGGGACTAATCAATCACTTTGATTAGGAAGTCACATATGAGATTGATTTCTTGAGATAATCACCAATCAACCATTTGTTTTGATACTACTTGCTGAAATGTATAACGTTTTAATGGTCACAACTCAATGTTTTTCCTCCTGTTGAATTTCTTAATCTCAACTTTCGCTTCAAACATAATTGCAAATAGAATATCTCTAGCTAGTTTGAGCGATTTTCAAACTCTATGCTCTCTAGATCCATAGCAGATTTCCTGATAAGTGGCTCTCTCAATATGGTGAGTTTCAACTATTGGAGTGAATCACATTAATTTCTCTGTCCTTTTATCATTTCTTATTGATTCCTTCGGTAATTTTTCACCCCTTCGTTTGACGTTAACCGTAAGATTTGTCTAACTTTTCGTGGCGTTTTCGTAAGAAATGAGGTGCCAAACCTTATGGACTATGGAATATACAAGTGAAGCTTTTGATAGGATCGAAATGGCATGTCCACATTGTTTAAGTTCCACGAAAACTACAAGTTCTCTCTCACTTCCCCTTCCCCACCTTTTGAAAGTGGGACTTCTTCGCACCCCAAGACAATGGCCACTGGGCATCCATTTCACCTTTTCTCTTCCTCACTTTCTTGTACTTCCTCATTATCTCAAATCCCCCCAAAGGCAGCCTTTATTCACTTTGCCAACCACAAGGAATAAATAGTCTAGGAGATATTATGATGGATCCCACCCCCCTGGGGGGGCGCGGGGGGCCCAAACAAAAAAAAAAAAAAAAAAAAGAAGAGGAAAAAGTCTTCTTGTGTGGGACCCTCAAAGTAGCACCAAAAGGGTGTTGGAGGAGCATTTTGGATATTACATGGAAAGAACTCAAAAAGCAAAAGAGAACATAATGTCCACTTTTGAAGGTCATTGGGGTGATGATCGTGGACAAGTCCTTGTTGGATCTATGCAATCAATTATAAAAGCCACCTTCCTTGAACCCACACCACTCTCCCCATTTCTAGTCTATAGTCATAATTGCCACTCCCCCATGTTCTTTTCTTTTTCCCTTTTTTTTTTTTTTTGGGATTAATCAATTTAAGCATGTGTTTTTGTCACCTTAAATAGTAAACATCATAGCTTACATATCTTGATTTGGGTATGCAGAGAAATTCAAAATGGGTCTCTATCCATTTTTTTGATTTCTTTTTTTTTTTTTTTTGGGGGGGAGACACAAGCTCTTGTTGGGTATTCAACTATAATATGTAGAATCCAAATGTGCATGGAGGACATGAACATTATTGTGATTATGACCAACATATGTGGATTAGCAACAGGAATAAAAGGCAGGATCCAGCAAAGAATCGGGTGGGAGAGAATCATATGTTAATTAAAAAAGAAATAATAATCTAGAAAGAGAGAGAGAGAGAGGGAAAAAAAAAGGAACAGCATTAAAAAGTGGGTATCTTAAATGATGGCCGAGTGGAATTCACCCACGATTGGAAAAGAAAAAAAGAAAAAGAAATATCATAGTGGGTATTTTTTTTGGAAAAAAAGAAAGTCTAAAATAAAATAATGTCTTGGATATGTGCATGACATGACTGACCCAATCTTGAGATAAAAAAGGGCAAAAAGAGAGAACAAGAACCCGCATGGCTCGTGAACAATTAGGGCTTTTGTTCCTCCCCCCTTAAAAAAGGACAAAAGGCATGATTTGACTCCACTCTTTGGCCTGTAAAAATGTCATTTGCCAGGCATTTTCCACACCAAGAAAATTTGTGTCCGGTTTCACATGATGCATGAGAAGACCCCATTCGACGAGGGATCATTACCTGCCGTATTACTTGGCTTTATCCAATTAAAAAAATATATTAATTTGTCATTATTGGTGATTTGATTCTTATTGATCTATATCACATACCATGCATGCCCTTCTTCTAGAAAGTGGATGAAGATTAATTCAAACGCCAGATTCATTGAATCCTAGAATATCTCACCACAGATCGAGTTTTGTCAAACATAATATTCTGTCTCCCGAATGCACTCTTAACATGTTTCCCGTGATGCGTCATTATATTGCACTTTAATGTTTTCAATCTTTTTAATGAGTATAAACTTAAATTTTGTATATCAATTGTGTCGATGAATATCTGAGCAAGAACATCGGTTAAGCATGTTAAATGAGAAAAGCTTCAATTTCAAAAGCACCGACTATGTGTATCACGAGAAAAGCCGAATATTGAAATTGTCACTTCTCCTTATCATTTTACTTAACCGTCGAATAGACAATTAACCCTTTTAATTCCTTTTATTTTTTGGGAAATTTCTTCTAGAGTAAGGAAAATAAGATACCAATAGCAAAATAAAAATTTGAATTTTCTTTGCAGCCAGCTGCATGAGATTTTTGAATTACTTATATTTTTTTGTCCTTATATTAGACAAGGGGTTTCCTCGAAATTGGGGGTGGTGTCTTAAGCGAAACGCAACCTCACATGCCGAACCTTTGGAATTTGCTAATTGTTCCTGATTAGTCGATGCAATTGGATTGTTGTTCGATTTTCTTGGCATTTGATGTTGATGCCTTCGTTTTGTAGGGCAGGCGTGATGCACATAAAGGAAAAAGAGAAGGGAGACTTTGAAAAATTAGGGTTTACATAATCCGGACTACTTTTGGACATGAGCGGAGATCTCGACACAGTTGTCGATAGAAAGAAAATTAGTGATTCCATGAGGACAAAGGTTTGAAAGTGAGAAGTTTTCATAGATGTCGGTTGTATCATCTTTATTATCCGGACTATTTTTGGATGTGTGCGGAGATCTCGACGTAATTGTGGATAGAAAGAAAATCAGCAATTACATAAGGACAGATGGAAGTGAGAAGGTTTTAGAGATGTCGGTCATATCGGCTTTTTATTTTTATTTTTTATGCTTACATTACATGTGTACATGTCTTTTCATTTTTTTCCTATTTTCTTCCTCCGAAATCTCTAGGAAAGAAAGATTAGGTTCTCATCCTTATAGGGCTTCGTTTTAGACTCAAAAAGTCAAAATTACGTAATTGGAATAATTAGCAGCAGGAGAAGAAAAAGAAATTAACCAGAATTGAAATTGATGGCCCTGACTTTGCACTTTTACTTGAGTGGAAGTTTGCCTAATTGTAAGTAGGGAAGCCTCTATATGCATTTAATAAAGAAAAATGATATCGATAGTTCTTAAATTTTGGTGTAATATGCAACATTATCATTAAACTTTTAATTCTTTCAACATGGTTCTTGAATTATTCATGAATAACTAATCTAGTCCGTGAATATTCGATTTGTTCAATCTAAAGTTGAATTAGTTATTCGTTACTATTTTAATATATAATACCACTATCACCTAGAATTTAAGAGTATTTTTTTTTCATTTCAATCCATTTTCTAAAAAAACAATAGATATGCTATTTTTCTCATTACCTTTTAATCTTTTGGTCTTTATAAATATTACAACAATCATATTTAAGTATATTTTAGCTTATGAGCTCCATGATCTTATAAGTGGAACCTCATTTAGAGTTGTATCAGATTGATATTCCCACTAATTTAATTTCTTACTTCACAGGTCCAATTAAATTTACTTAAGAAAAAGTGAATCGCAACCCAAATTTGAAAAACTTACATCGCCACCTAAATATTGTGGGCCATCTTAAGTTATTATTTGGACACATGGCTGCAACAAATTCTCTACATTTGATATCTATCCATAATAATAATTATTAAAAAAAAAAACTAAACTAGAAGTACTAAACTATGTATTCACACATGTAATGGGAGTTCTACAAATTGACAAGCTAGGCTTCAAAACAAGGACATTTCTGAAGAAAATGCCCAGAAGGCGACGACCCCAAATTGGCTTTTTAAATCACAAGAATCTGATCGATTTGGATTTACATGGTCCTCTCTTGTCAATTTTATTTCTTTTTCATCTTGGGAATATTTCTATTTTGGAGGGCCGCTCCAGCTTTGTTTTTTTATTTTTTTTCGAAATTGACAAGACAAGGGGAAATCTTGTCGCGCTTTCAATATATAATTTCGCGTACGAAATCAAGAATCCTCCACGGAATCCGTGGGTCCAATGTCAGCCTCCTTAAAAGTCGTACTAAACGATGCGGACTTTTGCATTAATTAATTAAATAAATTGATTAAATTAAGATTATATAATCAATAGATTTATGGTCTCGTTCCAGCTCTTCTTATGCCCCGTCGCTCTTTTGATACGTGACATTTGGAGTAACCTAAGGGGAATTTCTGGCCTTAAAGTCCTCGAGAGTCGCTTGAAGTCAAGGGATTTGATAATTATATATATAATACATAAATAATTTTTCCATGGTTTAATCAATTATAAATTCAGTCATGCTTTGGATAATCCATGTCCAACTTTGCTTTGTATGGAAAATTACGTGTGTGGACAAAATAACATCTGTTTCCATGAAGCTGTCTGCTTATTGGCATGGTGTGACCCAACATAAAAAAGAATCAAATTGATAGATTCGAATTTGGATTGGGTTCTAAATTTCTAGTGCTTATCATAGACTTAGATTGATTCCAAATTGTGTTCGGTTTGCGTAATGTCAACAGAAAAATATCTTGGTGGTGCATAGAAACAAAATGTGTATTTTTAAAATTATGGAATTAGAGCGCGACACTAACTAGTAATCATAAAAAAAAACATTTAGATAGCCTGAAGGATTTCCTCTAAATTTCATAATATTTTTCAAAAGGACTTGATTGAACTTTTGAGGCAAAATGGCGATTATTTTCTAAAGGTTAGATTTGGACTCTAGGTTGTTTCTATGGTTGGGATTTTCCATGATATAGTACGACATCGATTATACGACTAAAACTCTCCTTTCACTTATTTTGTACTTACTTAAAATAAAACGTGGCAACATAGTAACACAAAACAAAATACATTTTATGACACGCTAGGTGCTACAATCGGCTACGATGAAATGTGGTAGCATTGTAAAATTCCAAGAAAAATTAATTGTTTGGATGTGGTGTAATTGGATCTTGCCAACGTGTTGTTCAACGATAAAAATTCACATTATATGACGTTTCGAAATTGATCATGGCGCTCCATTGAAATCAACTGCAAAACGTCATAAAATGATGCGGATTTTGTTTTGTTCCACAACGATCTACTTATGTTTGATATGCCATAAGGTGTTATAATTATTATTTTCTTGTTCCAATAACATTTTCGAAAGACTCACAAAATTTTGTCGTAGCTAAGTCCCGAACATCGTGAAATTGAAATTTTATGTTACAACGCCACAGTATCCGATCCTCATAACGAAATGCAAACATCATGTTATCGAACATGATTTTCTTCCCTTTTTTTATTAATTTGATTTCACGATGTCTTGTCCTAACAATGTGTAAAAGAATCCATTGCTTGCCTCTCCCAAATTTCTTAATATTTCGTAGTAAATAATATCGCATGGCCAAATCCGGTGAACTCGTGCCCGCGAATAAGGCAAAAGAATGGTCAAGCGCGGAAATCAGCGGTTGATCCGTCGCCTCCCAACGAGAATTTATAAAAAATCACCCACTCCCCCGCAGGATTTCAACCCTCATCACGGGACGACTGTGCACCAGCATGGTTCAACTCAACCCGTGAAATTCATTTTCCTGCAAATTTGGTAAAAAGCCTTGACAAAAATGTAGCCAGGCCCCCTTTCAAATCTTGTGACGGTCGAACGGTTCTTGATGCGGTTGACTTCGAACGCACGCACGAGAGATAAGTAAACTTACGTTGGTCCGACCTAGAAAAGCAAGCTTATCATCTGATATTCATCTTGATCATCATCCGATGCTCGACCGGTAAGAACATCCTATTCAAATTGAGTGTTAGATGGCAGCATGAGAGACGACAGCCGCGCCGAATGTCCTAATCCACTATAAGGATGTGGGCATCGTGCCGGAAGAAAGGCGTGTGCAATCGATCATCATCCGATGTGATGTGACACCCACGACTGAGACTGTTTGGTCGGTCGGTAAATACCGCGTCGGCCGGGTCATAATTTTTTAGCCTAACTAGAGCGGCCTTTAGGATGGTAGATCATGTACGGAGCTTGTGCCATTGAGGTTCAGCATGAAAGACTAACTGTGATATAGGAACTTTCCACCACATGAGTACAAAGGAACACACTCTGATTTTTCCCCAAAAGAATAAAGTTGTATAGAACGTGCATGGTTCACATAGACAGAGGCATCAAGATTTAGGATTTTGCCAAATGATACTTTCGCAAATAACAGAAGAGGGTGTACATATATGATCATCATGCGGGTGAGGATGAGACCCTAGGATTCTCAGAAGTTCAACTTTGGCGGCAAGGAGAATGTTACCTCTGTGCACTGCAGCAGCATCTTACTTACTCCACTTTCCCCACAAGGAAAAGAAAAAGGAAGCATCTCGGAGCTGAAGGAGATGACGGAATGATTTCATCGTTGAAAAGTGTAATTGAAAACATAATGACCTGAAGAATCATGTCCACGGCATGTTTCAACATCGTGCACTGGGTAAGAAAACAATCATGCTCTTCTTCACGATCCTCAGAGGTCGAAAAACAAAGTCGCCTCTCTGAACAGACTCTTTGATGAGACACCATAACAAGTCTCACCAAATTGGTCGAGTGGTTTCGGAACTGTTATCCCAGGTTTGGACATGCTTAAGGCTGAATGTGGCCACAAAAGAAAAGAGCATGCGCTGGCTATGTTTTATGGGGCTAATCTTGGAGAACATCCTGAGTTGCCTTGTATCCGTCTATGATGTGCCTTCCTTGAGAGGCAACCGAGACGTGACTTGATCACATCGATATGTTAAGATTTTGAGATCATAATGCAATCAATTTCAGGACAAAGGGTGGAAAGAAGTAGCCCAAATACCAATCAGAAGGAGAGCCATTAAGGAAGTCGGTTTTACAGTCGGAAACATAACACATCCTGACAACAAGCGAATGTGTACAGTTGACCTTATGCAGGAGCAACTAAGGAAGTGATTTCCATCGATGTCCTGACATGGTCTCCAAAGATGGCCAATGGTTAATGTAAAAAAGAAGCTCAATGTTGGTTTATGTGATTTTGTTAACACCATAAAGAAGCATAATCTGGTCCTTTACGATAGTCCTCAGTGATGCGTTGCAGGCAAAGTAAGAACATTTCTCAAGCCTACATGTAATCCTCTTATCCAAAAATAAGTGTGCTTTTTCCTGAATTCCAGTATCTTGATCATGCTTCTGCTCTCTGGTCTTTTATCCTTGCATCCATTAAACCCTTACTGTCATTGTTGATCATGTCAATTGTGTTGTCTTGTATCAGAGAGACTACTGACTAAAGCCTGATTCCTTGAAATCTTCTCATGTGATGTGATGAAATAACATGCCATCTAACTTCATAAAGGACCAAGTTAGACCAAGTATGCTCTATGGTTGGCATTCTTAGTGTATATTCCATATCCAAATCATGCCTCAGATGCATTTCTTTGGCAATTAGTACAAATTTAAAGAGTCCCTTGAGATTTAGTCGGTCTGATTGTCTTTCTGATACTTGTTGGAGCCAAAACTCCCTCAGATGGGTAGGGAATCAAGTCTAGGCACTGTCTCAGCCAGACACATCGTTACAAGGCATCGTCCTTAGCTTCCTCTCCTCTTATTATTCAGTCACTTCTAAGCCTATACATTGTTTAGGATAATCAGATCTGCACCCCAGAAACCTTTGATTGTGATCATCAAATCTGGAAGAGAGCCTAATTCCCTTAGTTCTTTCATTGCCCATCATTTGCTTTCTTTTCATTATCTTAATATCTGAAAAGTAGTGGTTGATGGAGCCAAGGGCTTGGCAAAATTATCACCCCCTTGACATAAATCACCTTGCATGATTTAACAAAGTAAAAAAGAAAGTGGAGTGTAGTGCTAGGAATTAAAATAAGTAGAAGATTATGGCTAACCCTTTCTCATGAGTTGAAGATCACCTAAAGAGTGTTCATCCAAATATTACTGGTGTCTCAGGTTGACTAATTCTATGTCAAATATAAGAGTGCCCAATGTGGAACCTTCACCATTGGCAAGACGGGTTGGATTAAAAATTGTCGTGAACAGCCTCTGCCTGTCAAAGAACTGTAGAATAAAGAAAATCATGTTAACTGAGAATCAATTTAAATCCTGAATATCATCCTGTAAAAACTACAGTAAAACAAATTCTCTATCTAAATATCATGTTATGCTGTAACGTTCCAATTTACTAAATGGCAAAATGGGGTGCCCTAGTACTCCGAAGCCCAAATATTTATGGAGGGTAAATAACTCCAAAGAGGGCACAAAATAAAAGGCAACTCAACTTTCACAAGTTTAACAAGAGCAAAGTGAGGAACATATTGAACAGATTTCAAAGAAAAACTTTTAGGTGCTCACAACAATAATGAAAGCAATGAAAAAGAGACTATATAAAAGGAAATGGGACATGTAAAACATACATTTGGTGGTATTGGTTCTTGGGATGTGCTCTGGTATCCTTGTGATGGAGGAATAACAACTCTACAGATACCACCTACTTTCATGGATCTCACGGCAGCTTGAATCCCTGAAATAACCTACAAGTTTAATTTCTGTACATTATCAGAGGACCATTGATGCAACCACGGTTGGCAGGATTGTACGGTTCTGTGATCCAGATCTGGCTGAGCAATCTGGATCACTGGATCTGGCTGAGCAATCTGGATCACTGGTATAATCGTTGGCTGTTGGGATCGGCGTGGGATCGCCATCCAGATTGCATAGGATCGCGATCCCACATCTAATCCCGATGGTACCGCATTGCAAAGAAAATTGAAAGATTCAGCCAAAGGAAAGAAAGAAAGTTGGACTCCATTTGACCTACTCGGAGACCCTCTTTTATGTGAGAACTTGTTATGCAAGTTGCAATCGGGCATTGCATTTTTAAGATTGAAGTCAACAAATGGAGAGGCAAGCTCTGGTGTGTTTGTCTTGCGAAAAAATCAATGATTTGGAAAATACTTTCCAAAAAATATTCATCCCTATTGCTTAGAATATTAGTCGATGGAAAATGTTTTCATCATCAACAACAATCTAAGTATTGTTGATGATGGAAATAGTTTTTGTTCTTTAATTTCTGTAAGCAATGCAAGCAGAAAATTTTTAGGAAAATGATTTCCAAATCGTTGATTTTCTTGAGACAACGGCTAACATACCAATAAAGTCAGTCTGCAACGAAAAGGCTTTTCTGCTAATTAAGAACATGATAGTGAATTAGAACCGGGAGGATACAGAGAACCTTAGCCTTCTCTTCCTGCCATTTCTACTTTTTGTGGTGTTGCAGAGAGGTGGGAAGAAACGAGGGCTGGGGATGTGGAGAGTGGTAGAGACATGATAGTGAACAAGAGAAGTTTAATAAAAGAACTTGAACTTCTCGACTAAACCCATTATGGTCAAGCAGAAGGAGAGAAAGCAAAGATGTTAACTTACATTCCCTGAACCGAGTTTGAAGACAAAAGGAACTGAATCCCCGGTGCTATCTTTGTGATCATACGTGGAATCGAATCTCCATCCTTGTTTTGCAGCCAATCTTCCATAGTAATGTATAGCGACCTTCGCATCCAAAACCTTAAGTAAGCCGATAGATTTCTTGCCACGATGGTGGCTCTCGGGCAGCTTCTAATTTATCACGCAAGTTTACCAACACATTGGAACATGATCCGCGAAAGCGAGACCACGTATACAGAGGATGCTACTACACAAATTATCAGCACTGCACACTGCACAGCACTTTCCTTTCTAAAAATATGATTAAAAGCAACAGATTGCAGTTGACATTCAGAAGACATCATCCCAAAATCATCAAAAACCGAAGTTTATCAGTCTAATTTGGGTAACAACAGATCAAATTGCAATTGTAGTGCACGATGCTAATCTTCACTGCTTCTTACTTTACTGGGTTTTTTAACACAAGCCGTGCAAGTCCAGGAATTGCTGTGAATTAGGCATATAATTTAGAAACGAAAGATGGGTCCTTTGCTTTCGAAATACCGAACTTCCCAGGATTAATTTGCAGTTGTGTTAACCTTTCCATCAACATCCCTCGAGACCATCAAGACATTATGTGTAAGAAAGAGAGAGAGAGACCTCGTCGCCGACGGAAGGAGCCTCGCCGGAGCCGATCCGAAGGTCCAGCACCCTCACGCCGCCGGAGCTCGGGAGCTCGGAGAACTCGGGCGACGCGGATTTGGAAGGGGAGCAGGGACGAAGAAGGAGAGCGCGAATGGCCCGAACAGGGCGCTCGAGCTGAGGAGGAGGGAGACCTCCCTGCGCGTCGGCGCGGCCGCAGCCGATCGTTTCGCCGCGCGAAGTTGACGGCGATGGCGATTCGCTCTCGGAGAAGAAGATGAACCGGGGAGGCTCCCCACGTGGAGTGGCGCTCCCTCCGCGAAGCACGGCGCCGCCGCCGCCGCTCGCCGCCGTCGCCATTGAGCTTTGAGCGAGCTCGCGGTGACGGTTACTCGTTAGCGACGGAGCTCCACCACTCAACTGTTGTTAGATCAGGGAGTGGATTTTTAGTAAATAATAAGGAACAAAATAATAAAAGTGAATATTTCTGGGCCATTTGAAAAAATCGCTATAATTTTTTGAGGTTCTTATTTGAAAGAAAAGGAATAAAAAACAATCATATGGGTATTGCTTAAAGAGTTCTCTTTAGTTATATTTAGTAAACAAAATTTCTGTAAGGATTATGATTAGGTCCATCATTAGTGTAATAAAAGAAAACTTCTATGTTTATCATTAGATAAATATTGAATGTCATCTCACCGAGAGAGCCTTTAAGAAAAGGTCGTGATGGCTATGGGGACCCCAAAATGAGGTTAGTTTAGTACATGGCAATTGATTTGATTAATTATGGTTCTAGGTTGGGAAAGTGAGAAGTGCGAGGTTTAGAGAACCAACTAAATAATGAAAGAAATCGAGAGAGATGGGTCATCATAGTTCATGTCCGAGACTTGACCGAAAGAGATAGAGAGAGAAAGCGGGCCAAGACCACATTGGCCAAGCGGTCTGAGACGGCGGAGGGGGTGGTTGGCGGAAGGGGGAAGGTGGTGGCAGATTCGGGTTGAAAGTTTGGGTGTGTGGGCGATGTGAAGTTAGACTTTTGGGGTTTTCTCACATCATGGAAGGTTTTTAAGTTGTATTAGCTAGACTAAAATTGGACCTTTATAATTTTGCAAATCCTAGGTCATTAACAGTAAGTCTTTATTTGCCCCCAATCTATACTGCAATCCTAGGTTAATCAATCGAGAACCCAAATGACTTTCCAAGCTCCATGGTACAAATCAAAGCCAAGTCAAGGTGGGTAGATTGCCATCCTCGACACTTTAAACAAAAGAAAAACCACTTAGATTCTTGCCCCGCCGCCCTAAGAAGAAGATAATTATAACGAGCACCCATCGCCACACCTAATCCCGGTTACATGTTTTGTGCTTTTTAATGTTTATTTTATCTTACGTATTCATATTTTATGGATTGTTGCTATTGACAAATGAAGATTTTTGTTGTTGTGCTCACTTTTATTTTCCTTAATTAAAAATGAAATAAAAAAGAAGAAGAAAATGGACGATCCCCAAATAAACCTTGGAATGGCTTGGTTGGGTAAGTTTCACATTTCAAAAATTAGGGAATCAACTTTGACATGATAGATTTTAGATATAACCTAGATTGACTTTGAACCGCTCATCCCTCCTTTGATTGATCCTCAACCTTAGTTGCCTAATTAATCCTCGATCAATCTACAGAGCCCTTGTTTTTAAATTGTAGAGAGGATAAGTAGGAGAGGTTTACCATGAGAGGTTTACACCAATTACAAAAATATTCAATTTCATTCATAACTATGTTGCACTAATAATAATTCAATTGTCTAAATTAGAAAAGCCCGTCATTGCAGCCCTATCAAGATTAATAGTAGGAAGTCTTTTCACATGATATGTGCTGTAGTTAGACGGTATGGCACGAGTCTTTCAGAAATTTGCTTCTGATGTGAGTGGAGTTCATAATTTCCCAAAAGACAGCCTACCCCTTGTCACTAGGTCAACCATCCCAATGGTGCTGGCTATTGTTGTTGGTCGGCCCGAATCGTCCCATGTGGGTCTATTTATAAGAGCAAACCACGATGCAAGTAAAGGTAAAAGCTTGAAACGCGTTTCGAACTAGGATTACAACAAAATGAGGGAGCTTCTCGTGACTTTCCTCCTCCTTTTACCCAATATACCAATGGGAAAAAAGATAGATAATGGAGAATCGGGATCTTGGATCTTGAAGGGCAAATCGAAAAAGACAAGTCTTTTGAATTCATGAACGTACATACGTTAATTGCCACATAAACATGTTTTCGCTCGCGAGATTTGCTGTCAAATCTCCATTTCGTTCTCAACCATCTTTTCCTGTCCGAAGTGTCCATTGGCTTTTCCTCTGTTTCGGTTCTTGCAGCTGCCGCTGCTTTTAGTCGTGCTCGTTCCAAATCTCGACCTTCCCCACTCGTCAAGTTTCTTCCTTTCTCGCTTTCTTGCTTTCGTCCGGACAATCCGTGAACTGGGCAGCAGCTGAAGAAGTGGGAAATGCCCGAAAACCTAAAAGCTTAGTGACCCAGAAAGAGAGAGAGAGAGAGAGAGAGAGAGAGAGAGAGAGATGGAGAGCAGTGAAGAAGATGACGACTTCCCGTCCATCGAGACCATCACTCCACAGTCCAAGGTCGACTCGCTTTATCAGTCCCCAACTGAAAAGGTCTCTCTCCCTCACTCTCTCTCTTGATTTTCATTTTCTTGGCGCATGTCTTGAGGATGTCCCAGAATAGAAATTTCAAGTTTCGGAACTCAAGTTTGTTTGCTTGGCTAGAGGATGTGGAGTTGTTCGTTCAATAGCAGGTCGAGCAACGTTTTTTGTCCGTTCCTTCTGAAGACCATCATGATTTGGCAGTTCTTCTGAGCTTCGCATTTGGGAATTCGCAGTTTTCTGTTCTTTTTCCCCAATTGGTGTACTGCATTGGTCTCGATCAGTTAAAATATCTGGGGTTTTATAAATTTGTCTGGCGGTCTGGCGGTCTGGCGAGTTATCCCATAGAGATGGAGAGGGAAAGATGATCATCCTTGACTGTTTGATTAGCTAGAAAGCTATCTCTTGGGCCGAAAACCGTATAAGTGGGTGCCCTGTGTCATCACTCTTTTATACTACTGTTGGAAATTTATGCGCATATTCCTGCTGCTGGAGTTCATCATGCTTGTATCGAGTTTGCTGGGTGTCGTTTCTACAAATCCCAACTACTGGGTGAATTTGTGCTTATGAGGAGAAAGATGGAGATATACGACATCCATTGGTTCATCTCACTAATAATCTCAGCGTGTTGCTTTGTGGAAGAGCTAGTTCCTCAGTCTTTTTTGAAGAACTTATGCAATAAACCTTCTCTTTCATTGAAAGTTTTCCATGGTGCACAATTAAAACCAACTAGGCTAAACAGTGCTTGGAGTTCACTTGTTTCATTGAAAGTCGTCTCGAAATTTTTGTAATTGTTGGTGCCGTTATTGGTGTCCAGCCTAAATGGTCATGCCATTGCTTTAGCGTCGTTTGCTCATAAATTTAGAGATCTACAAGTGGATATTGTGTGAACTTTGATGCTTCCAGCAAGAATGCTTCTAGTTGATTATAACGTGGAGTGCCGACAAAAGTAGTCTGTTTCTGACTGCAAATCCAAGAAACGATTATGCTTTCCTGAAAGATGAACCAGATGGGGATAGATTTATGTCCATGTTAAAATTGGGATTAGTCCTCTCTCTTGATTCTTAAGCACCCCATCAAGCATTAAGACATTCTAGAACTCGTAGTCTCAGGGCATGTATTCCAATTAGAGAGAGTCCACAGAGTTTGCACTTTTTTTAGGAGCCACACTTTTGTAGTACATAGCAGTTTTAACATAACAGCTTCTTGCTGTTGCCAAGAAAATCATAATAGCATCTTGCCTTTTAGATAAGCTGAGTGAATGAAATTGTTTTATTCATGATGAATGTACGTCAAATGGGATAATAAAATTAGTATTGGGACAACCAGAATATAACCTATTTCAAAGGTAGCTCTGCCTGAATTAGCTAGACATTAATGTATATGTACTTGATTCATAAAGTTGTCCTAGTTTGGGATATGCTTTTGACATTATGGTTCAGTACATTCACCAGTTTTGATCAATCAGTGAAGCTCTGGACCTGAACCAATCAACTATGCAAACACTGTATTTGAGACATACAGGGCAGTATAGTTATACACCTTTTTAACTTAAATTCTTTACTGTGTTGGCATCTAAACTTGCTGCTAATTTAACTTATTTATAATGTGATTTTCGACTAAGGTTTGGAACCTTTGGAATTATTCTTTTTGGTTCCTGCAATTCTATGTTTGCCTATGATAATGGAACCGCAAGATCATCATATCTGATACTATAATCAAGTTTATTATATGCTGCAGGGCATTAGAAAGCTTTGTTGTGAACTCTTGGATCTCAAAGATGCAGTCGAAAACTTATGTGGTAACGTGCGCACAAAGTACCTGGCTTTCTTAAGGCAAGAGTTGTGATTCTTGCCTTTTCCCCACTTTGCAACTATTTAGACTCTTTGTTCCGAGATTCTTTTTCCTAGTTTTTTCTCTCTCATTCCTCCTCTTAGTATTTTTTGTAATCATCCTATTGACCTTTCAAAGTTGATTTGAAATGCATGTGTTTCTTGAAAGAATTAGGCCACCACTGACGTTTGCCTAAAAGTTTATTTTCTTGCAAAGAGCTATCTCGGTTTATGTATGGCTTAAAGAATGTCTACTTTCTGGCTAGAGCTGTCTTGGATGCTTTATATAACATGTTAGCTTAGTTGAATTTGGGATGGAAAGCTGTATGTTGCATCTACCTTTTCATCTCCATTCTAAAAGAGGTAAACTGTTTTCTTGGCCTTATAAATTTAGTCAAATGTGTAAGTGATGTGATGAAGCGTTCAATTTTGTCCTAGTTGGAAATGCCATTAAGTATAAGCAATCAAGCATATCAAAATACTAAGGATTCTCAATGACCTAGGAGAGTTTTTCTTTTAGTTTGTGATTTCATATTAAGCTTGCTTTGTACAGGTTTTGCAAGATACTTGCCTTATTTGTAAATTCCATTGCTTTATTATACTTAAGTTTTCTCTGATCTTTTAAAATGTAATTGCAGAATTTCAGAGGAAGTTGTGGAGATGAAGCATGAACTAACTGAGATGCAGAAACACATATCTTCCCAAGGTCTGCTTGTGCAGGATTTGGTGACTGGTGTCTGTAGTGAATTGGAAGATTGGAATAAATCTTGCGGCCTGAATGATGTTGCTGAGGAAAACCCTCAGGTTTCTGAAGAGCAAGATTTGACACTAAGTGAATTACATAACCTGAGGATGATACTCTTGGACAACATTGATGTTCTCCTGGCTGAGCACAAAGTGGAGGAAGCAGTGGAGGCTCTAGTTGCAGAAGAGAGAAAATATCCAGAGCTAAAGGGCTCTGCAGACAGTTTATCTGAGGAGGCAAACTCATATAGATTAGCTTTCTTGGAAAGAAAGGCAATGGCTGAGGATCAACTGGTTGAGCTTGTGGAGCAACCTCTAGTTAATATAGCTGAGCGTAGAAGAGCACTTTCTTGTTTGATTAAACTTGGGAAAGGTCCTTCTGCTCATCTGCTGTTGCTGAAATCCTTCAGAGACCATCTCCAGAAGAGCATTGGTGTTTTTCTTCCTTCATCTTCTTTCTGCCCAAGAATCTTTTCAGCCACACTAGCTAAACTAGTATTCTCCAGCATCTCTGCCACAATAAAAGAATCAGGTTTGATATTTGGCGATAATCCTGCTTATACCAACAGAGTTGTTCAATGGGCTGAATGGGAAATTGAGTTTTTCATCCGTCTGGTTAAAGAAAATGCGCCATCCTCTGAAACAGTCTCTGCATTACATGCCGCATGTGTCTGCATACAGGCAAGTCTTAGTTACTGCTCATTGTTGGAATCACAAGGCCTTAAACTGTCAAAGTTACTCCTGGTGCTCTTGCGCCCATATATTGAGGAAGTATTGGAGCTGAATTTTAGACAGGCTAGGAAAGCAGTTCTTAACTTGGTAGAAAGTGAAGAGAACTTGCCAGTGTCACCTCGCTTTGTCTCTCCACTATCTGCCTTTGCAACATCATCTGATGATGCCCTCATTGACAATGGACTGAGATTTATGTACATCATTGATGTAAGTAATTTAGTTTGTCCCTTCTCCATTTGTCTTTTAGGACTATTTCTATCTTTGTGCAAAACTCACAAAAGCTGTCATAAGTCTGTAAATTGCCACATAAGTACCCGATCGTCGAACAATCCTCTTTCTTCTTTTATTGGTCAAAATGAGTCATACTAAACTACATTGTTATTAAGTTCTTTTTGAAAAGTAATTTTCTTGCATTATGGTTGCTACTTTGTTCCTGCTCATGGATGTTCCTTTGCAGGAGATACTAGGACAGCTGACTCCACTCGCTGTTGTGCATTTTGGAGGGAACGTTTTAAATAGAATCTCACAACTATTTGATAAATATGTCGACGCTCTAAACAAAGCCTTACCAGGTCCATCTGATGATGACAATCTTGCGGAACTCAAGGAGCTGTTACCCTTTAGAGCTGAGACGGACTCACAGCAGCTTGCACTCCTGGGAATGGCTTACACTATAGCTGATGAACTGTTACCAGATGCCATCATTAACCTCTGGAATCCACAGAATGAAAGCAAGGAACAAAGGGCTGGAGCCATGGAAAATACTTCTCCTAGTACGGCCATTCCAGTGGAAGTAAAGGAGTGCAAGCGCCACCTACAACATTCGTTTGACAAGCTTAGAGATCATTTCTGCAGGCAATATGTCTTGAGTTTCATCTATTCAAGAGAAGATGAAACACGATTGCATGCACGAATTTATTTGAGTGAGAATGGGGAAGATCAATATTGGGTTTCTGATCCCCTGCCGTCACTTCCATTCCAGGTACTTTTACTTCCAAATAGATGTCCTTGGTTTTCTGCCTGAAAAAGAAAGTTGTCTTTTCTTACATGTGTAACCAATCTATTAGAATTTATTCATGGTGGCTTGTGCTTCTGTCTGTGTGTCTTTATTTCTATTATGCTCATGTTTGGATGATGCTTGGTAACTACAACTTTTGAGAGAGAACTTTTAGCATGGCCTAAATCATAAACATCATGGTGAAAAAAAACAAATTATCTTGATGATGCTAAAACAAAATATGGCATTTTTTTTTAACCTTATTTTCTTTTCTGATGCTCAAACTATATATCTTGATGATGTTGCTGCAGGCTTTATTTGCTAAGTTGCAGCAGTTAGCTACTGTAGCTGGAGATGTTTTACTTGGAAAAGATAAAATACAAAAGATATTGCTTGCCAGGCTTACAGAAACAGTGGTGATGTGGTTGTCTGAAGAGCAGGAATTCTGGAGTGCATTTGAAGATGATTCATCTGCTATTCAGCCACTTGGTCTGCAACAGGTATCTGATTCATAAATTTTTTTCCTTTTTAGTTTTATTTCCTATTATAAAAAGGATTGCCAAAATGCGATATGTATTTAAGTCATTCGGGCATATATCTTCTTAGTTTGTGATCTTTGTAGAATATAAAGAAAAGTATTCCCTGTGTACACGAGTCTTCCTCAAAGATACATGTGATGCCATGGATGTTTGGGGAGAATTTGGACATCTTGTGCCCTCTTATCTTTATAAGAGTGGATGGACTTAAAGTGTGCTGAGATGAGCTGCTTGAGAAAAATTGCTGAAGGTCACTATTTAGATATTTTTGCTTCTGTCACCAGAATAACGCCTGCGCAAAAATTAGCGTTGTCCTTGATTTCCATCCTTTTGCTGGTGGCACACCTATGGACATTGAATTTACCTCTTGTCTGAAGCCTCGACATAATATTGTTACTTCTGTTTTTGTAACTGATACTGCTATAGTACTAGCATGGCGAAAGCTTATCATTAGGATGTTGGCCAGCTATTATTCTACACTTAAATACTAGTTTTAACAATCATAAGACTACCTGCAACGTTGGATAGCTGAGAACTCGTGTTATGTCCAGATGACTGGGAAATTTGATGGCTTCATTCTGTTCATCTGCTGAGCAGCTGATATTCTGATCATGGATCTATTAGATCCCAAATTTTATACTTCTAAACATGTTCTGGTCTGTCTCTCTTTTAAGTAAGGTTTTAGCTCTTGTTCTAAATAGGTGATACAAACTATTTGTTTCTGCTGTCTGTTGTTCAAATAGAGCAAAGTCCCTCGCTATTTTGTTGCCATATGTTATTTCCTCTTAAACCTGATTGGTTAACATCCTGACAGTTTCTTTTGATGTTTATGGTTATCTGAAGGTCTTATTGTCATTTCTTATTACCCACTTGGTTCAGATTATTTGGGTTTGAAGATAACGCGATACTAATCTGCTCTGGTCATGTGGTTGATTGGATGCAGTTGATTCTTGATATGCACTTCACTGTTGAAATAGCGCGCTTTGCTGGTTATCCATCTCGGCATGTGCACCAGATTGCATCAGCCATCATTGCTCGCGCAATCAGGACGTTTTCTGCTAGAGGTGTAGACCCTCAGAGGTATCATTCAATGCTTCAAAGCTCTCTCTCTCTCTCTCTCTCTCTCTCTCCATATTACTTGAAAAGCTAAATACTGCTTCCTCCCCTTCTCCTGCTTTTTTAGTACGCTCCCGGAGGACGAATGGTTTGTTGAAACTGCAAAATCAGCAATAAACAAGCTTCTAGGAGCATCAGGTTCAGACACCTCTGAAATTGACGAGGACCACATCATAGATCACATCTACGATTCCGACGAGACTGCTTCTTCCCTTTCATCGCTCGAAACAACCGCGTCTTTTGCTTCTGCGAGCATGGGAGATCTTGAAAGCCCCATGTTCACCGACCCGGAGAGCTAAGATGTTTACATACATACCTGCGTCATCTAGTTATATTTTCTTCAGTAGATAAAGGTAGGAACCCACCGCGTCCCGTCTTTAGCTTTTAGCTAACGTGGCCATCGGCCAATTGCCATATCACAAGGTAGATCGATCAAGATCCCTTAAGTTCTGAAACTCGAGACTGGTATTCATTGACAGGAATGGTGAAGCAGATTGAAATTCTTGAAGGATTCTATAGGATTTTAGAGTAGAAGTTGGTGCTCAGTATGGTGCTGAATTGCCGGTGATTCGGCAGCTGAGTGTATAGCGTATTCAAGTACTGTTTTACTACTTTCAGCACTCGTTACTGTCGAATAGTGCAGCCTCTCGCTCTATCTAATAACAATACGGAATTATATTATGATACGGTCCTTTCCATTCTTTCACCATACAGAAATGCAGTAATTCGTCTGAAGAAGGAAGGAATATCAGCAAAAGACATGAGTGCGGCGGCTTGCTTGTAACTCAATCGATATTGGAATCCTCGTGATGGTCCGACATTAGTTAGAATCATTCTTCAGAGCGGTTTTCTTTTTTTGATAGTTTGCTATAAACATAGTTTTTCGCTAATCGAAAGTTAGTTCCCCATAACGCCGCCGTGTTGTTCCGCCCTCATTCTAGCAACAGCACATCAGATCGCATCCATTCCTACGACTTGCCAATCGCATAATTTCAAGGACCTGGGGAGAGATTTGCAGAAAGGCCCTGCTTTAGTAGAACCTTTTCTTCAAGGCCAATCAAGGAACATGGACTTTTTCTCCCCGTGAAGATGTGCTAAAGATGGAAAGAAAAAAAGCGTTTATTCCCTTTCAAATTCATCCACAAGAAGGGAATAAAACCTACTCAAATTCATTTTCTTTTTAAAAACTTTCTCATCAGAACGATATGCTATATATGTTACGGTGGAGCAAGAGGGAGTTTTGCGGTATATGGTAGAGAAGATGGGAGCAGAGTTGTCCCGAGAAGATGGTACAGAGAGAGAGATCATCATAACTGGAGAGGATTCCCAACCAGAGAGAGAATCAGAAGCCATACAAGAAGAAGAGGGCCATCCACATGAGCACCAATCCATTTTGGGCACGACTGATGCACCACCGCCAATTCATGATCAGCTCTCTGCTGGTGTATTCTTGAACAATAGGACCATGGTAAGTCCACTCCACTTCATATTCTTCCTACCCTTTATTCCTATTATTGATATAAATGTATGTATGTATGTACACACACATATATAATTATTTCTTACATCATTTACACATGCAATGAGAATTCACTTCTTACAATAAGATGGTGATTGTGAATAGTAAATGAACATTGAGGATCTCTTGATTAACTCCCTACCAATCTATAGTCTTCACCTATATATATTGCAAAAAATAAGGTTTTTTCTTTGCTCAAATCCATGTCGAAAGACAGGTGATCGTCGAAAGTGAGAATATTGAGCCACTTTCTGAAATAAGGGATTTCTAATATGCAATAGAAATAACTAGATTTTGGAAAGAACTATTGCTGCCGAAAAAACTTAATGTTTATCATTGTCACGGATCTCGATACAGCTATTCTGCAACCTAGTTTGCTTGCTTTTTATGTGTGGAGTTTCGATAATTAAAGTATGTTGCATGGATGGTGAATTGATTCTTCAAATTAACTTATGATTTGCGATTAGATAGGAGAAGTAGGCGAGCATATTTGATGTGTAATGTTATCCTAATAATTCATATGGTGGTAGAAACACTGGGTGGAAAAGGAATCGAAGAAGAATTGCTTCATGATATATGCACGAGGCCTCTCCATAATATGGGCTGAGAACAACCATTACTGGCAATGGTTGACCCAGAAGGATGCACCCAGGTGAAAAAGCACAAAGAAATTTTACCAATACTAATGAACTCATGTCGTTCCATGCTCTGCTTAATCACGTCAAAAGTTTTGCAGCGACGACGCCCCGGTGGAAATGGCTGAGCTCCTCAACGTGTGCTGGCTGGATGGGCATGGCAGGTTCGACGTGTCGAAGTTGTCTCCGGGGACAACATATGAGGTAGCCTTCGTGATCTTGATGAGATCATCGAGCTATGGGTGGCAAATTCCGGTGAACTTCCGGTTGACATTGCCGGATGGGACCAAGCAAGAGCACAAGGAGAATCTAATGGAGAAGCCGAGTGGGGATTGGATAGAGATCAAAGCAGGAGAACTAAGCACATCAAAGCATAAGGAGGGAGAGATGGAGGTGTCCATGTTTGAGCACGGTGGGCATTGGAAGAGGGGGCTTGTCCTCAAAGGAGTTCTCATTAGACCCAAGAATAGGACCATGGTAAGTCCACTCCACTTCATATTCTTCCTACCCTTTATTCCTGTTACTGATATATATGTGTTTGTGTGTGTGTGTGTGTGTACACATGCATGTATAATTATATCTTACATCATTTACACATGCACTGAGAATTCACTTCTTATAATATGATGGTGATTGTGAATAGTAAATGAATGTTGAGGATCTCTTGATTAACTCCTTACCAATCTATAGTCTTCACCTATATATATTGCAAAAAATAAGGTTTTTTCTTTACTCAAATCTACATCGAAAGATAGGTGATCGTCAGAAGTGAGAATACTAAGCCACTTTCTAAAATAAGGGATTTCTGATATGAAATAGAAATACCTAGATTTTGGAAAGAACTGTTGTTGCCGAAAAAACTTCATGTTTACCATTGTCACGGATCTCAATACAATGGTTTTGCAACCTAATTTGCTTGCTTTCTGTGTATGAAGTTTCGATAATTAAAGTGCATTACGTGGATGGTGAATTGATTCTTCGAATTAACTTTTGATTTGCAATTAGATAGGAGAATTAGGCGAGTAGATTCGATGTGTAGTGTTATCCTAATAATTCAATATTGTGGCAGAAATACTGGGTGGAAAAGGAATTGAAGAAGAATTGCTTTATGATATATGCACGAGGCCTCTCCATCATATGGGCTGAGAACAACCATTACTGGCAATGGTTGACCCAGAAGGATGCACCCAGGTGAAAAAGCACAAATAAATTTTACCAATACTAATGAACTCATGTCGTTCCATGCTCTGCTTAATCAGGTCAAAAGTTTTGCAGCGACGACGCCCCGGTGGAAATGGCTGAGCTCCTCAACGTGTGCTGGCTGGATGCGCAGTGTAGGTTCGACGTGTCGAAGCTGTCTTCGAGGACAACATATGAGGTAGCCTTTGTGATCTTGATGAGATCATCGAGCTATGGGTGGCAAATTCCAGTGAACTTTCGGTTGACATTGCCGGACGGGACCAAGCAAGAGCACAAGGAGAATTTGATGGAGAAGTTGAGGGGGGATTGGATAGAGATCAAAATAGGAGAACTGAGCACATCAAAGCATAAGGAGGGAGAGATGGAGGTGTACATGTTTGAGCATGGTGGGCATTGGAAGAGGGGGCTTGTCCTCAAAGGAGTTCTCATTAGACCCAAGAATTAATTAAATTAATCAATCAACTTATAAGATTATGTAGAAGTGCTTTTTCTGTATAAATTTCTTATGTTCATCTCATTAATAACGAGTGATCTCTTTGGGTTAAATGTTAATAAGAATAAATTTTGCATTTATATAAGGGGAAAATAAAAGCACGCGACGACTGATATAATATTTGTGAAATTAATACCGGTTTTTGAGGCATTGAATTGTACAATATGGATTGATAGTAACTATAGTTAGTAGTAATTGATCGAGGTCATTGAGTTTAATTAACAAACGAGGTCATCCACAAAGTGATTCCATAATAACTTCTACATTAACTATTATCCAAGCAACCAAAAAAGATGGGGCACTGGAATCTTTAATGGAACTCCTTCTTGACTATACATTAACAGAAGAGGTCCCTGAACGGTTGCACAGCATCGGCGACAAAGCTTTCATCAGTGGATAGCCGTCTTACTCGACCGCCTAAGTCGATGGAAAATTCCAATTCACCGGTCGAGTTGGATCTACAGGTGGGGATGAAATAAAAGTATGTACAAAATTTTTGCAAAAAAAAAGCAGAACCATACGTGCTAATGACATTCATTAAGGATGTGACGAGGGGGGCCAGAAACAGAGTTGCAAAAAGTTGGTGCAAAGACGAGTCCATGTTCGCAAATAGCAAAGAACAGGACCTGTGCTGGTCAAGTCCAGTTATCACATATTGGAAAACTCCTCCCTGCTTCAACGTGCTGTCAACATCTCTTATTGAATCGCATTAACATTGCTGCGACTTCTCATGTTCAAATTCTACCCGCTCCCTCTTCTTCTCCTGCATTTCTAAGTATAAAACCAGGGGGAAAAGATAGAATTCACCAGCCAATTTCCTATGCTACTCCTTCTCTTGTTCAAATCCCCCCTCTCTCTCCCTTCCTCCCCTGCACAAAGATGCCACCTCTGTTACCGAGATTGAAGCGGGACAAGTAGGCGTCGTGGTCAGGGGCCAGGTACAGGCTTCCTTCTTTCCTGTTTTCTTTTCTGGTGTCTACTGCTTTCTGGATTCGTGTATCTTTAATGTGTGGACGGAGCTGTGATGGTGTGATGGTCTTGCTTCGATTTCTTCAGCGGGTTCTTCCTTTGATGCTTCCTCTTTGTTTCTTGTCCCTATTTAGCCCGATTTCCATGAACGTTTTCACCTTCTGGGTACTTGCGTCTGTTTGTGTCTCTCTCTGCTTGCTGTTCTGCTTCTCCAGGTTTAGCTTAGCTAAAGATCCCATTTTCATTGCAAGATATGGTCGAGGTTTCAGTTTGCTTTCACGCGTGTTCTGTTTCTGCACTTGAAGGTATCTTGTTCCACTCGCAGGACGATTGTATACTTTACTTTATAATCGATATCAACAAGACGCGGAGGCTACCGAGGATATTTGACATCTAATGCCGAAATGCAGCAACTGGATGTGCAGACCGTGCAGTTCCTCTACAAAGGCAATCACATTACCGGCAATCGAACCCTCGTGGAGTAGTATCGATTATCCTTGGATTTTCTCCTCAGAACTGCACGAGGATAATCGATACTGAACTAACAAGAGATGAAAGGATGAGAGTAAAGAAGTCCTGGCCCCTGACCATGATGCCCATTTGTTCCGCCCGATGTCGGTATCGGAGTTGGCATTTTCGTGTGGGGGAGAGCGAGATTTAAACAAGAGAAGGAGAAGAAGAGGAAATTGGCCTGTAATTTTCAACTTTTTTCTTTGTTTCACGTCATTGCCTGTTACTTTAGAATCTGAGAATATTATTATGCCTGTGACCTAGTTGATCCATTCTTGAAAGAGCCATTGAAGACTGCAAGGAGTAAGGAATATAGATTTGAAATTTGTTAATCGTGTGAAATCCTTCCGTCATGCCTCTTACTCTTGAACTTACGAATGAAGTGCTTTTGTTCATGTATTGTTCTTGTGGATGGGCGGAACAAGGATAAAAGCTGGATTAAACAAAACCCACTTGAAGGTTGAAATGGCGAATTTTTCCTAATGTCAAAGCTACTTTACGGAAACCCTACCATCTCCTTCTCCTTAGCTTTCTTGTTCACTCACCATAGCGGCAAAGAAATGATTTTCATGTAGTCCGCAGCTTCACAAACCACGTTGAGGCGAGAGAGTCGAAGCTTATCTGCCAATCTCTACTCGGACATGCAAAGGCGAATGGTCGTACTTTCTCTCATTTTCTATGGATATGATTCCTCACATTTCACACAGCTCTAATTAGCCTAATCTGCATCCATGTTATATTCGTGCTTACTCTTCGACTAGATATGTCATTCTCCAGCTATTCTATGTTGTTGTAGTTGATTCTATCGTTCTCAAATGCTGCAACAATTTCCTTTGCTGCTTAAGATTTAGCCCTTCAAATTGTTGACTCAGGTCATGCTACTTTTACTACTTAGTTGGTATTGGGATTTCGTTTCTTTGGGTGAGAGAGGTGAGAACAAGTTCTTTTCCTTTTTTCCTTGATTTGCACGTATAATCATGATGAACATTTTCACTTGTATTCATGATGATTTCAGAGTGGTCATTCCTCTCTATTTCCAAATTGGGTTTCTCTTCCTTGCTGTCTATGCAATATGAATATTATTCATATCAGACAGGTGACATTCATGCTCTCTCATTTTAATACAATTCTTTTGTGCTTACGTCGATCTGTTCCTGTTTTTTTAATCAAATGTTGAATAAATTGCTAGTGACTTGAGTGATTTTCACCTCATTTCTTGGAATAAATAGGACATGAATGGTCATGGTCAGACCATTGTCATACTTTGTTGAACACTCTTGAATCCTCTGCTTCACACATACATGTCCTGTTTTGAAGATTTTTCACTGGACTTAAAAATGATGTTATATCTCTTGTAGCTATCTGCCACATCTAATGAGAAGAACAGCCATATATTCATTTTTTTTGTTTTTGTTTTTTTATGTAGTTGTGAATTACGTAATTCATTCATCATAGAATTTATCCAGGTAGTCTACTGTACTGCAAAAGTATGTGATGTAATTGGCCAACTTGTAACGTACGAGAACCTAATTCTTATTCACTCTGCATCATGTGGAGTGCAGCCAAATGTTGAGCAGTATCATAGTATTGTTCGGTTGCCTTCTCACCTACTGGAAAATTTACCATTGTTATGCGGGTAAAGTTCGATCTTCACCTGCTAAAGCGCCCAAGCATAAGTCGGTCCGGTTTGCTTCAAACATATAAAAACACAGTTTAGTATTTTGAATAAGCTGCCAACTCAAGATAGATTGGAGAAGAGGAATCGCTCTTTGAACGATGTCTGCATTCTTTAGACTTCTTTTGTCAATGTGAGTAGAGGCTGACCGAGGATGTAATTTCTAAGACCGCACAAGTAGGGAACGTTGGAAGAGCAAGCCCATAACACTAGCATAGCTGCAAAAGAGTTCATTCACATGAGAGACAGCATCTCTGTGCAAAAGACAAGTGACCTAAACATTAACTGGGATTTGAGAACTCTGCGTAGATATGACTGACCCTCATTGTTTCCCATGCAGAAAAAGTTATTCGTGAACCACAATTTATATTTAGGCATTCTTTTAAGTTTCCTTCCTAACTTTCGCTATTAGAAGGTTTAAAAATTTGGAAATGGCCGAGCTGCTCGACGTGTGCTGGCTAGAGGCACGCGGCAGGTTTGACGTGTTGAAGCTGTCCCCGGAGACGACCTTCGAGGTGGCCTTCGTGATCTTGGTGAGATTGTCAGGCCATGGGTGGGAAGTTTCCAGTGAACTTCCGGGCAACGTGGCCGGACGGGACAAAGCAAGAGCACAAGGAGAACCTGAGGGAGAAGCCTAGGGGGGATTGGATAGAGATCATAGCAGAGGAGAAGTGAGCACATCAGAGTGTTAAGGAGGGAGAGATGGGGGCAATGGAAGAGCGGCCCAGCACTCAAGGGAGATCTCATTAGACCCAAGAAATAATTCAATTAATTAAATTAATCAAATTATAAGATTATGTAGAATTGCCTAAAAGAAAGAATTGTTACATTTGTTATGAGCATTTCAGTTGGTGGAGTCATTGTCATTAGTGCTCTTACTAGTATAAATTCTTATGTTCATTTCATTAATAATAAGTGGTCTGTTTGGGTTAAATGTTAATAAGAATATATTTAGCATCTACACGAGGGAAAATAAAGGCATGCGACGGCCGAAATAATATCCGTGATGTTAATACCACGATACATGTGCTTTCGCATATAAATATAACTTTTTTATTTTTACTCTACCGCTTGTTCATACATCGAGAACCAAAATTCTCCAAGATGTTCGCCGAATACACATGAAAATAAATACTCATGTGTAATGACCCGATTCGGCCTATGTGGGTCAAGCCTTTGAACGAGATACTTTAAGTAATCATACTATACGGTGACAATTTGGGTAGATCTCACTTACTGATAACATAACGAGACCTTACTGATGTTAATTTTAATTTCTGACTCAAATACAAATAATAGGTGAAAATTAATGTTTAGAAGATGTCCCTTTTTTCCCTCTCTTTTGATACAAAAATATTAACATTATATATAGCCAATCCTCGCATGGTCTTTCCATTCAACCAAAAATTGAAAGTAATCTCCTTATTAGACCTGATCAACGAACCGATGTCTCACAAGGGTAAAAAATTCTAGGCTTGGTCAGTGGGTGCCGAACTTGGGCACGGGCCTCGAGGCCCTGCCTACTTGCCCTTATGATAAAAGAGATTATGCTTTATGTCGTATTGGTAGTTTCAATTTGATATGTAATATTTATAGATACTATAGGATAATATAAGCCCAAATTTCTGATATGGTAGAGAAAAATAATGTAAAATATATAGGTAAAGTCCAAATCAAATCGCTTTCTCTTTGATTTTATCATTTTATATTCATTGCATTCCATTACATTGCTTCAGGTGTGGTAAATCCATCAAAAGCTCCTTTATTTTTGGAAAAATTTCAAATAAGGACCCCAAGTGCCTTTATTATCTCAAATAAATGTTTGAAGTGGACCTTATTTTAAATAAGAACCTAAATAGCAATTATTTTCTCAAATAAAGGTCTAAAGTAACTATATTTGTTTCAAATAAGGGCTCGACTTTCCAATTGATCAATGGTATTTTAGTCATTTACCCTTTTTTGATTTTTTTTTTTCCTTTTTCTAGTTTTTCTTTCTTCTTCGTCGGTGGCTAGTCAGTTGGCCACTAGCGATGCTAGGGAGGTCAAAGAAGAGAAAGAGTGGAAGGAGAAGAAGTAGTCTCTTTGAGGATGAGGATGAGGATGAGGATGAAGTAAGAAAGAAGAGGAGGAGGGAGAGGAGAAGGAAGAGGGATGAGTCATCAGATGAGGAAGAGCATAGACAAAGGCGTAGGAAGAGTAAGAAGGAGAAAAGGAGGAGGAAGAGTCATAGATATTCATATGACTCCGACTTTGATGAATTAGGTGATTCTGGCAGGAGGCATAGGTCGAAGAGTCGGAGGATGGTAGCCGCATCTCTTGATTCTGGAGCGAGTAGCTTAGATGACTCGCGTGTTGGTAGGGATGCAAAGCGATCTGGGAAGAGTAGCAGAAGATACCGTCATAAGGAGGATGAGTCTAGCTAAGACAGGTAATAACATGCACTGGGCTATTTAGTTTAATTGTTACAATGCCACTGTCTATTCCGAGAATCTGATGCTAAGAACACTTCCATGCAGTAGAATGTCCTTTTTATAATAGAACGTGATCAAAGTGCTACTAAGTGTTTCTTGCCAATGAAACATGGTAAAGTTATTTCACCTTTAGAAATCCACCTTCTCTTTGGATACTGTACTATAAAAGCTTTAGTTCAAGAACTCCTTGTCAATTGTGTCCTCACTTTAACAATATAGTACTAGTCTGTGCAGTTTATTGCCTAACTAGCAGTTTTTTCCTCTCAACATGCACGAGTTGTTTTAATCTTATTCCTTTTAAAGGGTGATCATAATGTTCATTTTTTTGGTAAATGGTAATAATATAATGAGCTTTAAACTAACAAAATACACAAGATCCGGCGCCACAAAACTTGCACTCAACAAGACAACAAGTCATAGTGAGTGGAAGGGAGCTGAATGCAAAAGACAGCCGCTAAACAAAGCAGCGGCAAACAAGGAAAAAGCAGGCAAAAGCTAGCACTATCCAAAGCAACAACAAGAACCACCTAAGAACCCTTAGGCCGGCATCACCGCCCTCTACGAACAGCAACCATCCAGCGATCCACGGTCAGTAGCGAAGCAAATGGAACCAGCAGACTACCAAATCGCAAATCAACTGAGAAGTCGGAAGCCTCGAACCTTCCAAAAGCAGCCTCTGCTCCACTCAAGGAACACTAAGGCTCCGCAGGAGTAGGAGAGAAGATGTAAGGATCTATCCCCCAGTTGCGTTGAAGTCTCCTGTTTCTCGAGTTATCATCGACATTTCTGAACGATAAGGCCTTGTCCTTAACAACTTTAATGAGATGATTTTTTACGGCCGGGACCGCCAATATATGGTCTCTAAATAGGATGTCGTTCCTGAACTTCCAAATAAGGTGGCAAAGAGCACCAAACGAAAAGTGGGCAATGGAACGATAGAAATGCTTACCTAAGAGAAACTTCAACGCCCACCGAAGGTTCTTAGACCAGGCCCTGTTGTGCCAAGGGAGGTTGCACCTAGTCGCCCAAAAGAAAGTAAAGCTGGTTGTGATGCGACACCCAAAAAAAAGATGATCGATGGAATCCAACGTCAGCTTGCAAAATGCACACACCGCATCCCCAATCTTGCCGTACGACAAAAGCAAGGCCTAGGTGGGAAGACGGTTCTTGATAATAAGCCAGAGATTGAATTGATATCTCGGAATGATAACACCGTTCCAGATGAAGGAAGCCTAATCAACCCTAGTCTTCTTCCTTGTGACAACATGCCACGCCGAAACGACCGAGAATAAATCGGAAGAGCTTTCTAGCCAAGTAAAACGATCCGGTACCTAAGATAGGATAGGAAGGGGCTGCTCCCAAGATTCTAACACTGTCTTCATGGACTGCCTAGATGGTGAAAAAAGCTCAGCCACTGTAGCGTGCCTGGATAAACTAGAGCTATAAATCATCGAATTCGAGAAAACAAGATCTAGGGGGCCTTTCGGATGCCAGTGATCAAACCAGAAGGAGACTGACTGACCATCCCCTACCTTCCAGAGGAAGGGGAGTCGTAATTCGGTTTTGAGGTGGAGGATTCTCTTCCAGGCCCAGGAGCAGAAAGTAGGCTTCCTAACCACCCATAAACTTCATTTTCAGGAAAGTCGAATGGATTCACTTGCACCAGAAGGATTCCTTATCCGTAAACAGGATCTAAATGTGTTTCAGCATCGTTGCCTTGTTACAATCCCTTAACTTACGAATGCCAAGCCCACATTCCTCCTTCGGAAGGCACACATCTTCCCACGAAACTTTCGCTCCACCATTCCTAAGGCCCGGACCCTTCCAGAGAAATTGTTTGAGGATCTGCTCAATGCGGTCCAAAATTGCAATATGGATAGTAAAGACACTCGCCCAATAAACTTGGATTGCATGAATGACTGACCTTATTAACTGAAGGCGACCAGTAAAGGAGAGAAAGCGTTGTGTCCAGGATTGGACCTTAGCCGTTATACGATGAACAAGGGACACACAGTCCACTTTGCCTAGTTGCGAGGAGATAATAGGAACTCCCAAATAGTGCACCGGAAACTTCCCTTCAAGGAAACCAAGGGCAAGAAGAATCTCACTCCGTAGCTCATCCGACCCTCCAGCAAGAAAGATCTCACTTTTATTGTTGTTTGGCTTCAGTCCACTCCATGCCGAGAAGGTATCCAAACCTTCCTTCAGGAGATAGATCGAGGCCATATTAGCTCGGCAAAAGAGAAAGACATCGTCCGCAAAGAAAAGATGATATAACCTCATAGCCTTGCATCTCCAGAAAAAATTGAACCCCGGTTGCGTAGCACGAGCACTAAGGATCCCGGAGAAGATCTCCATAACCAAAGTGAAAAGGTAGAGAGATATGGGATCCCCCTGATGAAGGCCTCGGCTACTAAGGAAAAACCCATGTAATTCCCTATTCAAAGAAATAGAAAACTTAGGAGTACGCACACATACCATGATAAGCCAAAGAAGGTGGTCCGAGAAGCCAAATGCACGAAGAACCAACTCAAGAAAGTCCTAGTCCACCGTATCATAAGCTTTCTGAAAATCCACATTGACAGCACACTTAGGAACATGCGAATGAAGATGGAAACCAGTAAATAACTCCTGGGCAAGAGGAATATTGTCTTTGATTCGTCACCCTTTGACGAAGGCATTTTGAGAAGGGCTGATAATACCTTGAAGAACTACAGCGACACGGTTAGCTAAAACCTTGGTAATACATTTATAAATAGTAGGGAAAATGTCACAAACGGTCCCTATATTATTACTTAATGTGCAATTTCGTCCCTGAACTTTTGATCGGCTCAATTTGGTCCCTGAACTATTGATAAATGCCCGATTTGGTCCTTGAATTTTCGATCGGCTCAATTTGGTCCCTGAACTATTAATAAATGTCCGATTTAGTCTTTCGTTACTATTTTTCCTTTTTTTTTTTTTTTTTTTTTTTTGCTTATAGTAACGAAATTGAAAAAAAAAAAAAAATAACGAAAAAAAAAAAAAAATAGTAACGAAAAAAAAAAAAAAAAAAAAAAACCCTAGGGGGTATTGTTCATCTTCCTCACGGAAGCAGCCTTGCCCACACCGGCCAATTATGCATGGGGAAATATCTCAAATAAAATAAAATAAAATAAAATAAAATAAACTTGCCTAATAAAATAAATATACCTAATTTAATTTTTTTCTTTTTTCTTTTTGAAAAAAGAAAAAGAAATCTTGGCCGGTTCGGAACTCCGGCGAGGGGAGTGGTCGGTGAGGGTTTCCGGCGCGGGAAAGCAAGGGTTGACACCGGCGAGGGACTCCGGTGTGGCGGGGCACCGGCGGGGCGTCGCGGGCGCGAGGCTTGCTGCCGGACATCGGGGAGAGGCGAGCAGCGGCGGTGTGGGCTCGGCGGCGGCAAGGATCGGCTCGGCAAGGTAGCGAAGCGTCGGTCGTCGCTAGTCGTCGGGCGGAGCGTTGAGGTGCGGCGGGGACGCGGAGGTCGCCGGATCTAGAAGTTGTGGGCGACCGAGGCGTTGCAAGGTCGATGGGCGGCGGGCGAGACCGGTGGAGTGGCGGTGGAGCAGAGAGGGCTCGTGGGTCGCTGGCGCGGTCGAGGTCTGCCGGTGCAATGGCCGGTGCGGGCAAGGCTGCTTCCGCGAGGAAGATGAACAGTACCCGCTAGGGTTTCTTTTCTTTTGTTATTTTTTTTCGTTACTATTTTTTCTTTTTTCTTTTTCGTTATTTATTTTTCAATTTCGTTACTATAAGCAAAAAAAAGAAAAAGGAAAAATAGTAACGAAGGATTAAATCGGACATTTATCAATAGTTTAGGGACCAAATTGAGTCGATCGAAAATTTAGGGACCAAATCGGGCATTTATCAATAGTTCAGGGACTAAATTGAGCCGATTAAAAGTTCATAGATGAAATTGCACATTTAGTATAGGGACCATTTGTGACATTTTCCCTAAATAGTATTACAACAGGCAATAGGCCTGTAGTAGTTGACCGAAGTCGCATTGGGAACTTTCGGGATTAAAACTAGGATGGTGTTGTTGATCTCCCTTAGAAGTCTCCCCGTGACAAAGAAATCCTTCACCGCTTCAATGACCGATGACCCTACTAGCTCCCAATTGCTCTTAAAAAACTCGACACCAAACCCATCTTGCCCAGGAGCCTTCCCACGAGCTAGGGAGAACAATGTATCATGAATCTCCTCATCGAAAAGGGACGAGAGAGAAAACAAATCTGTTCCTCATTGAGAGGGCATCGAATAACCTACTGAAGGTCCAGTAAGGAGGGTCAGGAGGATAGGGTGCACGATGCGAAAAGCTCTTGAAAGTGAGAGACGAAGGTGTGCTGCATTAAGCTCGGTTCGGAGACCATATTACCAGAGGTGTCAAGAACCAAAAGAATCATGTCCTTAGCTGTCTTCTATTGACGGAATGGTGAAAGTACTTGGTATTCTTATCGCTTTCCTCGAGCCATCTGATTCTGGACTTCTGTTTGAAGAAAGACTCAACCTGACTCCTCAACTCCACGAAAGTCCTCCGATGAGTCTTCTCTAACTCTGCAACATGTTTGCTGGTCGGGTCTTGCTGAAGGCCAATATGGGCTAGCTTGAATGCATTCCTTGACACAACAATCCTTTCGGAGATGTTAGAGAAAGAATCTCTATTGAGTTGCTTTAAACAACCTTTTAGGGCATTCAGCTTGCTGACCAACCTAAACATAGGGACCCCTTCACCTGGGCTTGCCCATACTTGCGAAACAATGTCGTGGAAGGATGGGTGCTTAGTCCAGAACTCAAAGAACTTGAAAGGCTTTCTTTGAAGAACTGGTTGTAACACTTTAACCACCATCGGTGTATGGTCAGAAATGCCCGAAGTCAGAAAAGACGCTTCTGAGTAAGAGAACTCAAGGCTCTATTTAACATTCACCAGCACACGATCAATCTTCCTAGCCTTCCGGTTAACCCCGGAAGAAGTGGACCACGTAAATCGAAAGCTAACATACCTCAGGTCCTTTAAGTCCGCCTAAATTAAACATTGATTAAATTCATCAAAGTAAGGGATCCAGGTGTTAGAGCTCCCAATCCGATCAGATGGGTCCTTGATAGCGTTGAAGTCTTTGGCCACCAGCCAAGCAAAATCCTGGAAGCAAGCACTCATCTGAACAAGGTCCTCCTACAAAGGCCTTCGAGCTATAAAAGTATGTTCAGCTTATATCACCGAGGTGCAGCAGCACAATCCAGACATGAGGAACTTCACTCTACCATGGATCGCCTGACTATTGGAAGAAATCACTTCAAAGTTCATCAAAGAAGGGTTCCATCCAACCCAAATCCTACCTATATGAGAGGAGTCATAATTGGCAATCCACTTTCACCCCGACAAAAGCCTAGCAGAAATGGAACAAACTAAGACTCCGGCACTTTGGTCTCCAATAAACCAATCAAACAAAGGCCGTTGGAATAAACAAGGTTCCTAACCTCGGCTTGCCTCAAGGGGTCATTAAGACCTCTTATATTCCAAAATCCAAAAAATATATATATATGCTAAGTAAAAGAAGAGGCTAAAGGAAGGCAGGAAGGCCTACCTCCGCTTGGGGGCTTTCGGCGAGAATACGTCGGTACCGTAGGAGTAATCTTAGGAGGCGGGTCCGAGGCGAGAGACAGCAACCTGTCTTGCATCGTCTCCAGCTTCGTCGAGGCAGCCCTCGGGGACGGGCAGGGAGAAAGCAAGTCCTCATCTGAGCAAGAAAGGGTGGCTGAGACATCCGAATCCATGTCTCAATTGTGGATCAAGGCCGGGGCTTCGATTGGCCTGGAAGAATCCTCCCTAGGCTAGTAAGAGAGGGCACCACCTTCGGAGGAACTAGCTGGATGTGCATGGATGAGCTCCTCGACGTGTGCTGGCTGGATGTACATGGTAGGTTCGACGTGTTGAAGTTGTCCCTGGGGACGACATACGAGGTAGCCTTCGTGATCTTGATGAGATCATCGGGCTATGGGTGGCAAATTCCGGTGAAATCCTTCCGTCATGCCTCTTACTCTTGAACTTATGAATGAAGTGCTTTTGTTCATGTATTTTTCTTGTGGATGGGCGGAACAAGGATAAAAGCTGGATTAAACAAAATTCACTTGAAGGTTGGAATGGTGAACCTGTGCTAATGTCAAAGCTACTTTATGGGAACCCTACCATCGCCTTCTCCTTAGCTTTCTTGTTCACTCACCATAGCAGCGAAGAAATGATTTTCATGTAGTCCGTAGCTTCACAAACCACATTGAGGCGAGAGAGTCGAAGCTTATCTACCAATCTCTACTCGGATATGCAAAGACGAATGGTTGTACTTTCTCTCATCTTCTATGGATATGATTCCTCACATTTCACACGGCTCTAATTAACCTGATCTACATCCATGTTACATTCATGATTCTATCGTCCTCAAACGCTGCAACAAGTTCCTTTGCTGCTTAAGATTTAGCCCTTCAAATTGTTGACTAAGGTCATGCTACTTTTACTACTTACTTGGTATTGGGAGTTCATTTCTTTGGGTGAGAGAGGCGAGAACAAGTCTGCAATGAGCTCCTTTGCTCATTTTTCTTTTCCTTTTTTCCTTATTTTGCACGTATAATCATGATGAACATTTTCACTTGTATTCATGATGATTTCAGAGTGGTCATTCCTCTCTATTTCCAACGCAATATGAATATTATTCATATAAGATGGGTGACATTCATGCTCTCTCATTTTAATACAATTCTTTCGTGCTTACGTCGATTTGTTCCTGTTTTTTCTTCTTCTTCTTCTTCTTCTTTTTTTTTTTTAAAAATCAAAGTTGAATAAATTGCTAGTGACTTGAGTGATTTTCACCTCATTTCTTGGACTAAATAGGACATGAATGGTCATGGTCAGACCATTGTCATACTTTGTTGAACACTCTCCAATCCTCTGCTTCACATAAACATGTCTTGTTTTGAAGATTTTTCACTGGACTTAAAAATGATGTTATATCTCTTGTAGCTATTTGCCACATCTAATGAGAAGAGCATGCCATATATTCATTTTTTTTTTTTTTTTTTTGTAGTTGTGAATGTGACATCCTGAAATTTGAGTCCTTTGAGGGATGAATGGATGTGAATTTCGTCAATGCATTGTTGGTTGATCTCACTCGGAATTGATCACTCCTGAGATACCAACCTTGAGGGGAAAGGCTAATGAGGACATAATTCGTACGGCTAAAGAACTTGACCTAGGAAAATGACTTGATCGTGAGACCTGCGTGAGGACGATCCTGTAGATAGGTAGGCCGATTTCAAGGACGACTAGAAGTTGATTCGCGGACAGAACATAATGGAACGGCGGGTGATTTTGTTTACCGTTATCGAGCCCGTGAACGACCCTAAGTCGATTCTCAGTAATCGTTTACTTTGAAATAAGAATCTATCCTCTACAATTTCATGTAGTCAAGGACGTCCATGTGTTGAGAGGTCTTGAACGTGGTTTGGCACGAGTTGGTTACGCGTGAATCCTCAAAGTCGCCTATTAGTCTGAGTTGTACTCAAAATGGCATTAGTGCGAAATTGACATGGCATGAGAACTAAAGATTGGACTTTGAATTATCAGGAACGTCTGGAACGGACTTTGGATGAAGCTACTTTGACGGTCGACAACGCCAGTTAAGCCAGAAATTTAGAAAAGAGATTTTTGGACCGAGGAAGCGAGCTCATGAGGCCTAGGCCCAAGGTGGGACAACCACCATGATGGGCGCAAAGCAAGCAAGTGAGCCCATTGGGCCCAAACCAACTATTCATCTTCCAAGCCCATGGTCCAAACCTTAGCTATTTCAAGCCCAATCAATTCCCAAGCTCATTCCTATTCATTTCCAAGCCCAATTCTTAGGCCCACCCATCATTTTCAGCCCAAGGTCAGATTGGTAATTTGGGCAAGGTGGAAATGACTATTTTGCCCCTAAAAATGTGTGGATAAAGGCAAAGGAAGAGAGAGAAGATGAGGGGACTTGCATGGGGACTTGGGGCATGCTTTATGGGGCTTTGATGAGGCTTGACAGCAGCTCTCCCATCACTCTCTCTCCCTCATTCGACCTCCCAATCTGTCGAGTTCCTCTCTCCCTCGTTCTCCCTTTCTTCCTGCTTCTGTTTCAGCTGACCTTCCTCCATAAAGCTGAGTTGATTGTTGGCTTCCCGTGCGAATCATCTCCCGCACCACCCACCACCATCCTCAGGACATCCAAACCATCCACCTGGAGTTGGCCACTCGCCGGTTGGAGCCGCTGATTGACCCGCCAGCCGGCCAGAAGCCAGCGGTAGTCTGACCACTTGGCCTTATTCTGCTCCAGCTAACCTTTCTCCGAAAACTTAAGTTGTCGTTACCTTTCTGTGAGAATCGGCCTTCCTGCCACCCACCATCGTGCTCAGAAGGCCCAAACTGTTCAGGAGGACCCGGCCGCTCGCCGAACGGAGCTGCCAGAAAACCTGTACGCCGGCCGGAAGAAACCGGTCGTCGGTCCGTCGGTCAGCCTGCCACCTGCACTTGTTTTGCATTTTCAGCCATTTTTCTCCCATTTCGACCCTTCCTCTGCCCATCCTAGCCACTAGCAACTCCTCCTTGACCACCAGGTACTACCGGTTGCTAGCCAACCCCTCGCCGAAGCTTTGATCAATCGCCCAACTTGTTTTCTCCTCCGACAGTCTAGTTTTGAGAGTTGCAGAGGGAAGCTGAGGTGGTGGCTGTTGTTTCAGCCCCGGGATTGCCTTGGATTGTTGTGGTTGAGGTCCCGGTGCGTAGCCTTCGTCGTTGCCGCCGCGTCTGTGTCTTCGGCTCACTTAATGGGTTAGTTTAGCTCATAATACTTCGATTAGTGCCTAAACTTGCTTATGGTTGGTTTAATTAGAGTTGATTCTAGTTTATGAGGTTTAATTAAGTTGTATTAGCCCTAAGATAAGTGGTTAGATGGATGGATTAGATTAGTTTAGCTTAATCTCGCTTTATTTGCTTAATGATGCTTATGTGCTTAATTAAGTGTGTTTAGCTTTAATTGATTGATTGTTTGCTTTAATTAATGTTTGGTTTAATTTATAAATTTAATTTATTACTTATTTAATTATGGAAATTTACTGTTCACGCGACACTATTCACAAATTATTGTTCACGTGCACTGTTCACCCAGAATGCGAAAAGTGGTCTAATTTCATGTGTGTTGATTTTATGAAGTGAATGGATGTGTAAATGCATGGGCATCCGCATGAATGGAGTGATGATTTGTGCATTTGTGTGGTGATTGGAAACTTTTGGTATTTGATTAGAAAATATCGGGTGTCGGGTTTTAACACCGAAAGTGGTTTTAAAGACTATATCAAACCGTGAGATTTTAAAAATGAATGATACCAATTTTTAAGGTTCGATCTGACCGTGTACCCACACACAATTATTTTCACAGAGTATTTTTAGTATGAAAAAAATAAGCCAAGGTCATTTTCTTAATTAAGGCATGTGAGTGCAAAGCACAATGCCCTTGGCCGGAGTTGAATGATCGTGTGCTAGTTAAGAGAACTCGTCCTCGGTGTGTGTCGATGGACGTTACCCCTATATGGGACGCGATAATCAATACCAATGTGTGTCGGGTAAAACTGCCTTTTTGGGTAGTAATAATCAATACCGACGTGTGTCGGGTAAAACTGCCTATGTGGGTAGTAATAATCGATATCGATGTGTGTCGGGTAAAACTGCATGTGTGGGTAGTAATAATCAATACCAATGTGTGTTGGGTAAAACTGCCTTTGCGGGTAGTAATAATCAATTGGAATGCATGATTGATTGAGATAGATGCTCCTTATTATGGGGTAAAATTGTGTGGTATGGAATGAGACGTGTCACATCGATTTTATCTTATAATCGGGACCCGTGTGATTGATCAATGTGTGCTGTGTGGCGCACTAATGTGCAAGAGCGTATGATAATCATGGCATCATTGGTTTTGACTGTGCATGAGTTGGGCACATTGTTTATGGCACGCACACACGAATCGATAACTTGCATGGTGTGGCAATGGCCTGGTAAGATCGCTTGTGACGCGACTCGTATCCATTTGATGAACTGCATCATTTAATGGCCATGTGCATTGCGTGTCTTGTGTTGAGATTCAACGTGCAGGGTATGACATACCAGGTAAGGTTGCATGTGAATCGACTATTGAGTGTTGGTTGTTGATCTTTGGTTTGTTTGTGGGGTGGTTTTGAAGAGATACCTCGAGTTGAGTTGGTGTTCTAATCGGGGGACTAGGGGGAGGACTCGCTGAGATTTATATCTCACTGGTTATTGTATAACCATTTTCAGGTTCCTAGTGTGAAGAACCCGGGACTTGAAGTGGAAGGGTCAGGAGCATAGGTGGCTCAGTAGTTTTTTATGAGATAGACCTTCTGTATAAGCTTGAGGTGTTTATGAAAGTGTATTTGATTTGAAACTGATTGTCCTACTTTTCTATCCCATGTTTGTCGTTGTCAAGGGATTAGTTAATTCGCTTCCACATGTGCAATAAAATGAAAAGGCGATGAGTCTTGGGAACATCGTAAAATTTATATCGACCACTGAGGGATGCGTGCGCGCTCGAGGTTCGAGGTGTGACAGTGAATTACATAATTCATTCATCATAGAATTTATCCAGGTTGTCTACTGTATTGCAAAAGTGTTGACATCCTGGATTTTTACATCTACTTTCAATTAAATTAATCGAGCCTTTCATCGACGCGTCTATAGTGCTATTTTCAAAGCTGATCACTCTCGAGATAACTAGACTATTTGGGGAAGTCATTAAGGAATTTTAATGCAATAGACTTGAGGATTCGACTAGGAATCGACTACTCGACCATGCTCATCTGCAGAGATCATTACGACAAAGTTAAAAATCGCTTAGGGATTAGAGATAGGTTGGTTCGACTGAGATGTGTGGCTAAACGTGGGTGATTCCACTAAATTACAAAATTCTGGTCGATCGGCATTAGACTGATTTTTCTATCGTTTTGGTACCCTATGTCCGTATTTGAATCCTCGAGATTTTCACGACAACCAAGAGTCGCCAATGTATCGAAGAGGTTCATTATGGCTTGAAGAAAATCCACCACGGGTCATTTGCACTAAAAATTTCTGAAAGTTACCTTGTAGCCTAGGTAACGCTAAAATCGCGTTTGATTGAAATTAACCGCGAATTTGAATCCGATTTCAGAAATTGAAAGTTCTATCATGTCACGAGTCATTTTAGGAATGTCGACTTAGTCTCCGATGATTTTTCTACAAACCGAGATTTTGACGGAAAAAGTCATCATAGGGACATTTTTGACCGGAACATGCAGAGGACCGTTTTTGATTGTGAAATTGGGATGCAAGTGGGTCCTATTGGTGAGGAAAAATGCCAATTTGATTGAGGGTATGATGGTTGAATTTTTGAGGGCCAATTGGTGTTGATTCAAGAAGGGTTGAAGTCCAATTTGTGCCAATTGTGTATAAAATTCGTATGCCTCCATGGACACAACTTGTGGACCAACTCAAGGCTTCTAGAAGAGGTGTTTTGGTTTGGAATTTGGCTGTGGACATCAGCTGGGCAAGGTGGAGCCCTCCAAGGGGATAAAGAGATGAGGATGAGCCAAGGTGGTCCCCCCCTCCAAGCAAATCGGTCCCCTCCTCTCTCCTTTTTCCCCATCCGTCGAGCCTTCCTCCTCTCCAGCTTGTTTGAAGCCTCTTCAACCCAGAAAACCGACTAGCCTCTCCTCCTTCTTCGTTGGAACCACTGCATGCTACCAGAGCTCCGCCACAACGCCGTCGCGCCCTGCCTGCTCGCGCGCTATACCAGCACGTTCCAGGCCATCGTTCGGCCTCTACCACGACCCTAAGACATCCCTAGAACCAGTCGCAGCACCTTCGCCGTCGCTGGAGCCGCCGGACTGCCCGCCTGCCGCCGTGAAGCCTAACCGCAGCAGTCCGCCTCTCCCCTACTCGTTTATGCTTCAGCCGAGCCTCGATTCCGTCTTTCTTGGCCCCGAATAGAAGCCAAGCCAAGTGGGTCTCCAGCCACTATTTGGCCCGTTTGGTGGCTTTCCCAACCTCGTTTGGCAAGCCCGCTTTGGAGTTTCACGTCCCTCGCTGCGCCCTCGTCGTTTTGATTCGAGCGGATCATTAATCAAATGAGTTTAACTCACTAATCCTTGCTTAGTAAGTTAATGACGCTTAAGGGTTGATTAGTTTAGACTAAGTATGGATGATGTGGATAGTTAGAATAGATTAACAATTTAATTAATCGTTATTACATGTTAGGTAGTTAGAGTAGTGTAATTAGAGCCTATACAAGCTTTAATATTTATCTAGAGTGGTTCGGAAATTTTCTAGGCTCGTCTCGGCTTTTAATTAGGCTTTTCCGGCCTAAGTTGCATTTATTGGCATTTATTAATTATTTATTTTCCGAAAATTAGACCGAGATAGCCGGTGATTGGAATTTTATGCTGATTGCAATGGTGTGATTTTTTATTTATTTAATTGACTGTTATTTTATGCAAATTGAGTGTGATTTGTGATTGGGGGTATTTATCCCAAAAATTAATTAATTTCAGTAATTAAATGGAAAATCACTGAGCATCGGTTTACAGCGCCAAAAATGAATTTGTGGACTGTTGAAATTAGTGGGATTTTCAAGTGATAAAATATTATATTTTGACTAAGGTCGACCATGTACTCACACACGAGTATTTTTATCGGGTATGATAAAAATGGCGAAATTGTTAGTTGATCAAGATGATATATTATATCAACCAGCGGACTCTAGTCTGGCAGCTTCTAGCGAGCATATTTAGTATACTATATCAGTTTATCTGGCACCTTTTAGCGAGCATATTTAGTATACTATATCAGTATATCTAGCAGCTTTTGGTGAGCTATACTATCTATTTTCAGCTTAGAGTAAGCTGTCCATAAGGTGGTCGGACTGTATAGATAGTATTGATTGAGATGATTGGGGAATGGTCTTGTTGACATGGAATCGACTGAGTCGATTGATCGATAGTTCGATTTGATTGGTTGAAATGGTTGAATGGTTATTAGAATTGTATTGACTTGCAAGAAGAGACTGAGGCTAAGGTAAGTCTTTTGACTCGTGTTTGTGCTTAGGCAGCTCTCAGGGCGTATTTTCTTCCTAATCAAGTCTTAGGGGGTCGAACTCGTAGAGACGTCGTCTCACCCCGTTATGCGATAACATTTTAGGTCCATAGATAGCAGCTCCTCCTGAGCATTTTGGACAGCCTAAGAAGGTCACAAAATAGACGTCTTACATTCCGTTGCATAGGAGCCCTAGGGGCTGGACCTATGAGCTAGTAAGGTCCATAGTATGGGTCGATGCAGGTTTAAAAGGTACCCCACCGATACCGATCATGGTACTGCCAGGCTTAGGATGGCCAAAGAGAGGGTCCCATATCGGAATCTGAGATACCTTTGTATGTACTGGAGGTTGCTTTTGGAAAGGGCACAACAGATCCCCGTGGTGGTTTGATAGTAGACCCGGTGGACCCTGACCTTGAAGATCCAGGAACTCCTGTGTATTCTGCTGAAGGCTCCAGTTGGAGTGTGGATGATGATGGAGAGGAGGACGAGGATCCTTAGTTTTGTGAAACCCCCACCCCTGTTTTGTAGACCTTGTGTATATAGTGGCTTGTATTGTATATATACGCCTTGGTTTGTGTATGACTTTTTATGATATGTATATATAAATGTGATGTTGGTTTTGAAAAATTATGGCCCTACTTTTCCATCCCATATTGTTGTTGTCTGGGGATTATTTATTTGCTTCCGCATGAGTATTAAAATGAATGGGTCAGCGATGCGTTTTGGGACGTTGTTATTTAATTGACTGCAGAGGGATGGGCACGCGCTCGGAGGATCGGGGCGTGACATCCCAGTTTAAGTGGTATCAGAGCATAGTTAGTGATTGGAGTGATGAGGTGCGATGGTCTTTGGGATAGTTAGTAGGAAAGGCCTTTAAATTCATGCTGATGCATGTTTGTGATAGCTGATTGGTAGAATTGTTTGTTGTGTGGATCACTCAGTTTTTAATTTTGTATGGAATTAGGAATAGGTTCCGTAGAAAAGCTACATTATGAGTGATTAGGAGCAGAGGACTCCTAGGTAGCGTACCATCGGTCCTGCAACTTGTGGTAGGATGCCGATGAGGGTCGGTACTCGAGTAGGCTGTGGTAGAGTGCCAGCTGAGGCTAGCGCAAGTGGAGTAGCATCACCTCCCGTTGGTGTTGGGGTTGCAGCCCCTAGTGATTCGGGAACTGTTGGGATCATGCAAGCGTTGGATGCAATAAGAGAGATGATAGGGCAACAGGCCTAGAACCAAGCTGCCGCTTTTACCGCCGTCGTTGTAGCCATCGCTCAAGCCATTGCCAATGTTGCCATTACTGCCACAGCCGTTGCTGCACCTGTCGCTGCACTTGCCGTTGCTCTTGTTAAGGTTCCACTAGGGAACGTGGCCGCTGGGAGGCCAATGCACAAGTTGGTGGAATAGTTCCTGAAACTGAACCCACCGAAGTTCAACGGGGCTGGAGACCTCGAAGCTGTAGCTCTTTGGATCCAAGGCTTGGAGAAGGCCTTTGCACTGCTAATGTGCACAGAGACTAAGAAGGTAGTCCTTGCAACCTACTAGTTGGAGGGAATTGCAAGCATGTGGTGGAGAACCACCCAAGGAACGGTTTTTCTCGAAGGTGTGGTTTCGGAGTGGAACGCCTTTGTTGAAGTCTTCAATAATAAGTATTTTTTTGAGACTGCCAGAAAGATGAAGATGGTAGAGTTCCAGCACCTTCGCTAAAGCTTCATGACTGTAGATCAGTATGAGGCGAAGTTCGCTGAACTATCACAGTATGCTCCTGAATTGGTCGAGAATCCAGTGAATCGAGTTAGGAGATTTAGGGATGGACTCAGGCCAGAATTGAGAGGTCCACTGATTTTGCTTAATCCGAGGAATTATAATGACCTATATGAGCGGGTCCAGATGATTGAGAGAGATCAAAATGAAAGAGCCGCCGCATTTGGATCGCGGTTCGGATCGAGAAGAGAAAGGATCCGACATGGGAAGAGGCCCATGACTAGAGGAAAGTTCCATGTCCCGCCCAATAGGAAGGGTGGAATTGGAAAATCAGGGCCGAGTCAGAATGGCTTGTGTCGCTTCTGTGGAAGGCGACATGGTACGGCCCCATGCCCTCGAAGGATGGGTGCTTGTTTTGAATGTGGCCAACATGGTCACATAGCCAGAGATTGTCCTAGACGACCAAGGGACAACTGCAGTTGTCGCCGCCGCCATCGTTGGGATAGATCAGAGGGTACGCGCCACAAAACGCACCGCAGGGTGGACAAATGAGACCCCCAGCTGAAGGAACAATGTATGCCATCACCGGAGGTCAGGTAGAGGATGCGCCTGCTGTGATTACAGGTACGGTTTCGCTGAACAACCATGTTGCTTATGCTTTATTTGACCCTGGAGTGACTCATTTTTTTTCTTGCCGAGCAATTTGTTAAGCTAATAGGATTAAGTCCTAAGTTGCTAGAGTCAGTGGTTAGCATATTTGCATCGTTAAAGGTTAAGGTGTTGTCTACATTGGGTTGTTCTGATTGCAAGTTAGTGATTGGTGAGCGAGAGGGGAAAATGGATTTGTTAGTCCTAACCATGTATGACTTTGACTTAATAATTGGCATGGACTGGCTCACCAATCAACGAGTTAAGATGGACTGTTATCGTAAAGCGATTCAGTTTAACCCATTAGAGGGTGGAAGTTTCGAGTTTGTTGGAAGTCGAGGAAGACCCTCAATTACATTGATCTCGTCGCTTGAAGCAGCCGGTTTGTTAGACGAGGGTTGTTAGAGTTACTTGGCAACTGTTGTGGATACAACAGTTGAGGAGCTGAAGACCAAAGATATCTCAGTGGTGCAAGAATTTCAAGATGTTTTCCCGAAGGAATTGCTAGGTCTACCACCAGAGAGAGAGATCGAGTTTGTGATTGAGTTAGCACCCGAGACCAAGTCAATCTCTAAGGCTCCTTCCCGGATGGCGTTATCTGAGTTGAAATAACTGAAGGTGTAGATGTAAGAATTATTAGATAAGGGATTCATATGTCCTGGTGCATCACCTTGGGGAGCACCAGTTCTATTTGTAAAGAAGAAGGATGGTTCGTTGCACCTGTGCATCGACTATCGTCAGCTCAATCAGATGACGATCAATAATAAGTATCCACTCCCGAGGATCGACGACTTATTTGATCAGTTGCAAGGATTGTCAATATTTTCAAAAATCGACCACAGGTTATTTGCATTAAAATTTTTGAAAGCTACCCTGTAGCCTAGGTCACGCTAAAATCGCTTCAGATTGAAATTAACCGCGAATTTGAATCCAATTTCAAAAATTGAAAATTCTGTCATGTCACGAGTCATTTTAGGAATGTCGAATCAGTCTCCGATGATATTTCTACAAACCGAGATTTTGGCGGAAAAAGTCGTCATAGGGCCGTTTTGACCGAAAGATGCAGAGGACCATTTTTGATCGTGAAATTGGGATGCAAATGGGTCCTATTGGTGAGGAAAAATGCCAATTTGATTGAGGGTATGATGGTTGAATTTTTTAGGGCCAATTGGTGTTGATTCAAGAAGGGTTGAAGTCCAATTTGTGCCAATTGTGTACAAAATTCGTATGCCCCCCATGGACACAACTATTGGACCAACTCAAGGCTTCTAGAAGGGGTGTTTTGGTCTGGAATTTGGCTGTGGACACTAGCTGGGCAAGGTGGAGCCCTCCAAGGGGACAAAGAGATGAGGATGAGCCAAGGTGGTCCCCCTCTTCAAGCAAACCGGTCCCTTCCTCTCTCTTTTTTCCCCATCCGTCGAGCCTCCCTCTTCTCCAGCTTGTTTAAAGCCATTTCAACCCAGAAAACCGGCTAGCCTTTCCTCCTTCTTCGTTGGAACCACCGCACGCCACCGGAGCTCCGCCACAACGCCGTCGCGCCCCGCCTGCTCGCACGCCAGACCAGCACGTTCTAAGCCACCGTCCCGCCTCCACCATGACCCTAAGACATCCCTAGAACCAGTCGCAGCACCCTTGCCGTCGCTGGAGCCGCCGGACTGCCTGCCTACCACCGTGAAGCCTCACCGCAGCAGTCCGCCTCTCCCTTGCTTGTTTCCGCTTCAGCCGAGGCTCGATTCTGTCTTTCTTGGCCCCGAACAGAAGCCAAGCCGAGTGGGTCTCCAGCCACTGTTTGGCCCATTTTGGTGGATTTCCCGACCTCGTTTGGCGAGCTCGCTTTGGAGTTTCTCGTCCCTTGTTGCGCCCCCGTCGTTTTGATCCGAGCGGATCATTAATCAAGTGAGTTTAACTCACTAATCCTTGCTTAGTAAGTTAATGACGCTTAAGGGTTAATTAGTTTAGACTAAGTATGGATGAGGTGGATAGTTAGAATAGATTAACAATTTAATTAATCGTTATTATATGTTAGGTAGTTAGAGTAGTGTAATTAGAGCTTATACAAGCTTTAGTATTTATCTAGAGTGGTTCGGAAATTTTCTGGGCCCGTCTCGGCTTTTAATTAGGCTTTTCCGACCTAAGTTGCATTTATTGACATTTATTAATTATTTTCCGTAATTAATTAATTAATTAATTATTTTCCGGAAATTAGACCGAGATAGTCGATGACCGGAATTTTATGCTGATTGCAGTGGTGTGATCTTTTTATTTAATTGACTGATATTTTGTGCAAATTGAGTGTGATTTGTGATTGTGGGTATTTATCCCAAAAATTAAATAATTTTAGCAATTAATTGGAAAATCACCGGGCGTCGGTTTACAACACCAAAAAAGAATTTGTGGACTGTTAAAATTAGTTGGATTTTCAAGTGAGAAAATATTATATTTTGGCTAAGGTCAACCGTGTATCCACACACGAGTATTTTTATCGGGTATGATAAAAATGACGAAATTGTTAGTTGATCATGATGATATATTATATCAACCTGTGGACTCTAGTCTGGCAGTTTCTGGCGAGCATATTTAGTATATTATATCAATTTATCTAGCAGCTTCTGGCAAACATATTTAGTATACTATATCAGTTTATCTGGTAGCTTCTGGCGAGCATATTTAGTATACTATATCAATATATTTGACAGCTTTTGGTGAGCTATATTATCTATTTTTCAGCTTAGAGTAAGCTGTCCGCAAGGTGGTCGGACTATATAGATAGTATTGATTGAAATGACCGGGGAATGGTCTTGTTGACAGGGAATCGACTGAGTCGATTGATTGATAGTTCGATCTGATTGGTTGAAATGGTTGAATGATTATTAGAATTGTACTGACTTGCAGAAAGAGATTGAGGCTAAGGTAAGTCCTTTGACTCGTGCTTGTGCTTAGGCAACCCTTAGGGCGTATTTTCTTCCTAGTAAGGTCTTAGGGGGTTGAACTCGTTGAGACGTCGTCTCACCCCGTTGTGGGATAACATTTCAGGTCCATAGATGGTAACTTCTCCTAAGCATTTTGGACAGCCTAAGAAGGTCATAGAGAGAGGGCCAGAGAGAGGGTCCCATATCGAAATATGAGATACCTCTGTATGTACTGGAGGTTGTTTTTGGAAAGGGCACAGCAGATCCCCGTGGTGGTTCGATAGTAGACCCTGTGGACCCTGACCTTGAAGATCCAGGAACTTCTGTGTATTCTGCTGACGGCTCCAGTTGGAGTGTGGATGATGATGGAGAGGAGGATGAGGATCCTTAGTTTTGTGAAACCCCTACCCCTGTTTTGTAGACCTTGTGTATAGAGTGGCTTGTATTGTATATATACGTCTTGGTTTGTGTATGACCTTTTATGATATGTATATATAAGTGTGATGTTAGTTTTGAAAAATTATGGCCCTACTTTCCTATCCCATATATTTGTTGTATGGGGATTATTTATTTGCTTCCACATGCGTATTAAAATGAATGGGTTGGCAATGCGTCCTGAGACGTCGCTATTTAATCGATCGCAGATGGATGGGCACGCGCTCGGAGGATCAGGCGTGACAAAAAGTATGTGATGTAATTGGCCAACTTGTAAGGTATGAGAACCTAATTCTTAATCACTTTGCATCATGTGGAATGCAGCCAAATGTTGAGCAGTATCATAGTATTGTTTGGTTGCCTTTTCTCCTACTGGAAAATTTACCATTGTTATGCGGGAGTTCTCATTACACCCAAGAATTAATTAAATTAATTAAATTAATCAATTATAAGATTATGTAGAATTGCCTAAAAGAATTATTAAATTTGTTATGAGCATTTCAGTTGGTGGAGTCGCTGTCATTAGTGTTTTTATCATTTTGGTACCTTATGTCCGTATCTGAATCCTCGAGATTTGTACGACAATCGAGAGTCGCCGATGGGTCGAATAGGTTCATTGTGGCTCGAAGAAAATCGACCACGGGTCATTTTGGTACCCGGTCTCCTAGGTTACACTAAAAACGCGCCGGAGTGAAATTAACCGTGAATTTGAATCTAATTTCAGAAATTGAAAGTTATATCATGTCACAAATCATTTTAGGAATGTCAACTTAGTCTCCAAAGATTTTTCTGCAAACTGAGACTTTTTGGGAAAAAGTTGTCATAGGGTCGTTTTTGTACAGAAAATGCCGATGACCATTTTTTATCGCGAAATTGGGATGCAAGTGGGATCAATTGGTGAGGAAAAATACCAATTTGATCGAGGACTTGATATTTAAATTTTTAGAGACCGGTTTGAGTAGATTCAAGAGGAGATTGAAGTCCAATTGAACCAAAATCAATGCAAATTCGTGTGCCCCCCTTGCCTACAACTTATGGACCATTTCAAAAGGCTTATAGAAGGGTTTTATGCTGGAAATGTGCTATGCAAGTTAGCTGAGCTTGGTGGGCCAAGCATGAGAGACAAAAGGATAAAAGAGAGGGTGAAGTGGTCCCCTTTAGTAGCAGCCGGTCCCCCCTTCTTCCCATCTGCTTCCGTCGCTTCTCTCTCCCCTTCCATGCGTGCGAAAACCTCCAGCAGCCCAGAAGAAACCAAGCTGTAGCCTCTCGCCGTCGCTACCGCCAGCCAGGCTGCCGAACCGCTCCTCACAACCGCTCGCTTGCACGCCTCCGCAATCGCTCGCTTGCTCGCATCTCCAACCAGGCCATTTCGCCCCGTTTGTGCGTCCAGTAGGTTACCAGAAAGCTAAGCGTTGCCGCCGTGGTCGCCGGAGCAACCGCTTGCCTCCGCTTGGAACCGCTATAGCTCCGCCGGTCCATCGCCGGCCTTGTCTCGCCCAACCAGCCACCGAAGCAGCTCCGTTTACCACCAGCATAGAACCGGTCTGAGTGGGTATTCTAGCACTATTTGGCCCGCTTTTAGTGCCTTTCCAGACCTTGAAAGGCATGCCCCCTTTGGAGTTTCTTGTCCCCCACAGTGTCCCCGTCGTTTTGAACCGAGCAGTTCGTCGATCAAGTGAGTTTAACTCACTAATCCTTGCCTAGTAGGTTAATGACGCTTAAGGGTTATTTAGTTTAGACTAAGTATGGATTAGGTGGATTGTTAGATTAGATTAGTAATTTAATTGATTGTTGTTTCATGTTAGGTGGTTAGAGTAGTGTAATTAGAACCTAAACAAGCTCTAGTATTTAACTAGAGTGGTTCGGAAATTTTCTGGATCCATCTCGGCTTCCAATTAGGCTTTACGGGCCTAAATTCTATTTATTGGCATTTATTTATTATTTTCAGTAATTATTTAATTATTTATTTATTTTCCGGAAATCAGACCGGGATAGTCGGTGATCGGAATTTTATACCGATTGCAATTGTGTGATCGGTTTATTTATTTGGCCGTTATTTGGTGCAAATTGGATGTGATTTGTGATTGTGGGTAATTATCCCAAAAATTGATAATTTTGGTAATTAATTGGAAAATTACCAGGCGTCGTTCTACAGCACCAAAAATCTAGTTTGAGACTGCTGAAATTAGTGGGACGTTCAAAAGTGAAAGTAATGTAGTGCCTTCCGAAGGAAGAAGGTGGGCTTGGCATTCACAGGTTGAGGGATTGTAACAAGGCAGCGATGTTGAAACACATTTGGATCCTATTTACGGACAAGGAATCCTTATGGTACAAGTGGATCCATTTGACTTTCTTGAAAAGGAAGAGTTTCTGGGTGGTTAGGAAGCCTACTTTTTGCTCCTGGGCCTAGAAGAGAATCCTCCACCTTAGAACCGAATTCCGACTCTCCTTCCTTTGGAAGGTAGGGTATGTCAAGTCAATCTCCTTCTGGTTTGATCACTGGCACCCGAGAGGCCCCTTAGATCTTGTTTCCTCGAATTCGATGATTTATAAATCTAGTTTATCCAAGCACGCTACGGTGGCTGAGCTTTTTTCACCATCTAGGCAATCCATGAAGACAGTGTTAGAATCTTGGGAGCAGCCCTTTCCTATCCTATCTCAGGGACCGGATCGTTTTACTTGGCTAGAAAGCTCTTTCGGTTTATTCTTGGTCGCTTCGGCGTGGCATGTTGTTAGAAGGAAGAAGACTAAGGTTGATTGGGCTTCCTTCATCTGGAACAATGTTATCACTTCGAGATATCAATTCAATCTCTGACTTATTATCAAGAACCGTCTTCCCACCCAAGCCTTGCTTTTGTTGTACGGCAGGATTAGGGATGCGATGTGTGTATTTTGCAAGCTGACGCCCGATTTCATCGATCATCTATTTTTTTGGGTGTCGCATCACAGCCAGCTTTGCTTTCTTTTGGGTGGCTAGGTGCAACCTCCCTTGGCGCAACAAGGCCTGATTTGAGAACCTTCGATGGGCGTTGAAGTTTCTCTCATGTAAGGATTTCTATCGTTCCATTGCCCACTTTTCGTTTGGTACTCTTTGCCACCTTATTTGGAAGTTCAAGAATGACATCTTGTTTAGAGACCATATATTCGCAATCCTGGCCATAAAAAATCATCTCATTAAAGTTGTTAAGAACAAGGCCTTAACGTTCAGAAATGTCAATGATAACCCAAGAAACAGGAGACTTCAACGCAATTGGGGGATAGATCCTTGCATCTTCTCTTCTACTCATGTGAAGCCTTAGTGTTCCTTGGAGTGGAGCAGAGACTGCTTTTGGAAGGTTCAAGGCTTCCGACTTCTCGGTCGATTTGCGGTTTGGTAGTCTGCTAGTTGCTTTCGCTTCGCTGCTGACCGCGGATCGCTGGATGGTTGCTGTTCGTAGAGGGCGGTGATGAGTATAATTGTGGCAGCTTCTGGTGAGCTATACTACCTATTATCAGCTTATAATAAGCAGTCCTGGGTTGATCGGACTTATAGGTAGTATTGATTGAGATGACCGGGGAATGGTCTCGTTGACATGTAATCGACTGAGTCGATTGATCGATGATTCGATCTGATTTGTTGCTTTGATGTGTTGAAATAATTGGTTGAATTATGAACTGTACTGACGTGCAGGAAGGACTGAGATGAGGTAAGTCATTTGTCCTATTTGTGTGGCTAGAGTGCCCTGAGGTGTATTTTCTTCCTAATAGGAGTTAAGGGGGTGAACTTGTTGAGACAATTTCTCACCCCGTCATGGGCTCAACATTTTTAGGTCCTTAGATGGCGGTTGTTAAGGACCCGAAGCCATGAAGTAAAAAGGAGGTGAAGACCGAAGAATCAGCGAACGTGTCTGACTAGCTTGTCATAGGACAGTTTCTTTTTGTTGAGTTGATCTATTTTGTAGACAGACCAGTATTGTATATAAACCTTTGTGTTTATAAGAATAAGTGTTTTGGTTGTGATTGATTGCTTGCTTTTATATCCCAAAGATTTTGTTGTCGGGGATTTGTTTTGCTTCCGCATGCATAATAAAATGAATGGGTCGGCGACGTGTCCTGGGAACGTCACATTTGTATCGACCGAAGTGGGATATTCGCGCGCTCGGGGTTTGAGGCGTGACAACGACCAAGCCCTCACTGGCCCTTACCAACGGCTGGTGAGGGTTGTTGAGCCATTGCTAATGGCTGCTGGCTCTCGCTGGAAAAGGAAAAAAAGAAAAGAAAAATAATAATTTAAAATTAAAATTAAAATTGGACAAAAATGCCCATGACTGATTGGAAAATTTAGTCGGTTGGCATTCGGCAATGTCAGATCCTTATTTGGTCACTTTACACCCTTATTTAAATTAATCATAATCACTTCATGCTCTTACTTGATATAAGGTCCACTTTATTTGGAATTTATCTTTTACTTTTTTCATCATTTTGCTAAAAAGGTGTTTTATATTTAACTTTTGTTAGTATTGCACATTGTTAATTCCTCTTTTCTTTTCTTTTTTCTAGCAAAAGCTTGTTTGGGGGAATTATTTTTCCTCAATTTCTAATTTGTGCTTACGACTTCTTTCTTCTAAAGTTTAATTGCGAAAAAGTCTTAATTTTTCAATATTAATAAATATTTTAAGTTATCTTCTAACTTCTGCACGCGGCATTTAAATGTTTGAAAGGATTTCCTTATATATATATTTTGCATTTGAACAGAAGTCGAATTGCTATTGTAAAAAGATATGACAAAGAAGAAGATAATTGCTCATGTTGCCTACAAAAATCAATAAACAAAATAGATTTTTATCATCCACAAAAATGTGTGGACAAAAATTATTTTTCATAATAAAATATTTTTTATTAACTAATTACTTTAATCCATACTAGCGAATATTTTAATTTTTCTTTTCAAATCATTCATTTCTCACGAAATTAACGAAACCAAAGATAAGGGCCGTGGGCCTTCAAGAAATTTGGGCCAAAACGGGAACCGGATCTCATATTGGGCCGACCGACCCAACCCGACCCGAAACGTGTCGGTCACATCAAATGGAAAGATTATCCCCATACCCCCTTCTCACTTTTGGTTCAGAAACTACTGGGAGCGAAGAAGGATTTGAAAAAACTCGCTTCGTCCCTCCTGGAGTTTCTCTCTCACGCGCCCATCGTCAGCTGATCCTATCTCCTGATCCATCCAAAGCCGTCGGCACACAGGTAAATCCACACTAACCCATGATGATGTTTCGATGCATCATCGATTCTCTCGAATTCTAATGTTTCTCGGGGGTGGGTCGGATGTAAGAATCGTGATGTGGGTGTCAGCGAAAGCCGATAGATTTTTTTCGCATTTCTTCCACCATCTTCACGTTCGATGTAAACAGACCTTAATCGAGAAAGCTCTCGCCCGGGTTGTCTCCAAGTTAGGGTTTTTGCATGTTCTGCAGCTGGTTTCTTTGTTAGGGTATGATTTGGTTGTTTTTGAAATCCCATTTTCATGGTGTGATATCCGGTTTCTTGTTTGTTCGGGTGAATTGGTTGGGATGCGGGAGAAATTGGATGATGGGTATTGATAAAGTTTTGATTTTTTGTTTGTTTGGGTTCTCTCTTTTTGTAGGGCTTGATCCGCTTTAAAGATGCCGGCCACCACAAGGAGGGTTCGCACCCGCGAACAACAGGGTTCACAGCAGCGTGGCCCTTTAGACCCATGGTATATGGCAGAGCGCGATCGGGTACGATCCCTACGCCCCCAACAAGGATGATTCAAAGAGTTCGGCACCCAATAAGATGGCCGTCGCAGAGCCTAAGGGGGAGAACGCGTATGCGAGCTTCCAGGGTCTGCTTGCCCTCGCCCGTATTACCGGGTCAGAATTCCGATGAGGCCCGCGGTGCGTGCAAGAAGTGCGGCTGTGTCGAGCACCTGATGTTTCAGTTAAATTGCTAATCTAATCTAACTATCCACCTAATCTATACTTAGTCTAAACTAAACAACCCTTAAGCATCATTAACCTACTAATCAAGGATTAGTGAGTTAAACTCACTTGATCGACGAACCACTCGGTTCAAAACGAAAGGGATGCTGCGGGGGATGAGAAACTCTAAAGGGGCACGCCTTTTGAGGTCCGGAAGGGCGCCAAAAGTGGGCCAAATAGTGTTGGAATACCCACTCGGACCAGTTCTGTGCTGGTGGTGAACGGAGCTACTTTGGTGGCTGGTTGGGCGAGACAAGGCCGGCGATGGACCGGCGGAGCTACAGTGGTTCTAGACGGAGGTAGGTGATTGCTTCGGCGACCACGGCGGCGACGCTCAGCTTTCTGGTAACCCACTAGACACACAAATGGGGCAAAACGGCCCGGTTGGAGATGTGAGCAGGCTGGCGATCGCAGAGGTGTGCGAGCGAGCGAGCGGCTGTGAGGAGCGGTCCAATGGCCTGGCTAGCGGTAGCGACAACGAGGGGCTACAACACGATTTCTTATGGGCTACTGGAGGTCTTCGCATGCATGAAGAGGGAGAGAGAAGCGACGGAAGTAGATGGGAAGAAGGGGGGACCGGCTGTTGCTGGAGAGGACCACTTCACCCTTTCTCCTATCCTTTTGTCTCTCATGCTTGGCCCACCAAGCTCAGCTGGCTTGCACAGCACATTTCCAACATAAAACTCTTCTAGAAGCCTTTTGAAATGGTCCATAAGTTGTAGGCTAGAGGGGGCACACGAATTTGCATTGATTTTGGTTCAATTGGACTTCGGGCCCGTTTGGTTCGGCTTTGGGGAAATGCCCTTGGGAGAATGCAAATACCTTTGAGGTAAATGAGTTTTCCAAAATGCTAGACTGTTTGGTAAATTATAAATGAAAAGTGCTTTAAGGAAATGCAAGACTGTTTGGTAAACATATATTTGAAAAGCCCTTTAGTGTAACCAAATTAAGTTTTTTAGTTTTAGTATTTTTAAAATTGCAAAAAAGAAACAATGACTATATAACATTTTACATTTTCATGTTGAGAGTAACGTAAAAGATATATATTAGTAAATTTATTTAAAAATTATATTAAAAGAATTTGATTATAGATTAGATGGAAAGCTCAACTTTTGGCCTAGGGTTCTTTTAGGTTTGTTTTCAACTTTGAATAATTTTTTTAATTATTGTAGTATTAATCATCTTCGTTAATTAATGATCATTCTAGTGTATTGATAAAAAGTTGGGCCATTGATTGTCAAAAGATAAAAATGACAATAACAAAAAAAGGCGAACCCAACATTTGCAAAGATTTTTTATCATTTTTTAAAAATATTAAAATAAAATCCGATGAAACTCCGTCGCCGATCAACGACAGTTGGGGTGTAGGGAAGATGATCGGTTTAAAAAAAGAAAGAAAAAGAAGTCAACGGATGAATAGTAGAGGTGGACTTGCATTTCAAAGGCCAGCATTTGGCCAAGGACACCTCCAAATGCTAAACCAAACACCTAAATTGAAAGCCTCTTGAGAATGCTGAACCAAACAGGGCCTTCAATCTCCTCTTGAATCTGCTCAAACTGGCCTCTAAAAATTGCAATATCAAGTCCACAATCAAATTGGTATTTTTTCTCACCAATTTATCCCACTTACATCCCAATTTTGCGATAAAAAACGGTCCTCGGCATTTTCTGTACAAAAACGACCCTATGACAACTTTTTCTCAAAAAGTCTCGGTTTGAAGAAAAATCTTCAGAGATTGAGTCGACATTCCTAAAATGATTTGTGACATGATAGAACTTTCAATTTCTAAAATCGGATTCAAATTCGCGGTTAATTTCACTTTGGTTCGTTTTTAGCGTGACCTAGGCAACTGTGTAGCTTTCAGAATTTTTTAGTGCAAATGACCCATGGTCGATTTTCTTCGAGCCACAATGAACCTATTCGACCCATTGGCGACTCTCGGTTGTCGTGCAAATCTCGAGGATTCAAATACGGACACAGGGTACTAAAACAATAAAAAAAAAAAATCAATCTAATACCGATCGACGAGAATTTTGTAATTTAGTGGAATCACCCACGTTTAGCCATATATCTCAGTCGAACCGACCTATTTCTAATTTTTAATCGATCTTACTATGCTGAAATGATCTCTGCGGATGAGCACGGTCGAGTAGTCGATTCCTAGTCGAATCCTCAGATCTATTGCATTAAAATCTCTTAATAACTTCCCTAGATAGTCTAACTATCTCATGAGTGATTGGCTCTAAGAATAACACTATAGGCCCGATTTAATTTAATAGAAAATAGCATTGAAAATCTAGGATGTCATAGGTGGAGGGGCTTCCGACGGCTCGACGGCCTTCCCCGGTGATAGGCGGAGGCTAGATGACAACGTGCAGGCTCTAACGGTGATCCAGGGGTCTCGTGGGACAGTGAGCAAGAGAGAAGGAGGCAGTTGGGACGACGGTGGCTCACGGTGCGCAAGCGAGGCCCGCGAGGGACAGCGATGGCGAGGCGGTGGCGTGCGGCTACTCCGGTGGTGCTGCTACCGAAGCTTCGAATGGCAAGAGGGGGAGGAGAGGGTCGACATATGGGGAAGAAGGAGAGAGGAGGGGATCGGTTCTCATGGAGGGGACCACCTTGATCCATCTCTATCTTCTTATCTCCTAGGTGAGGCCCACCACTCCCAGCTGGAAACCACAGCCCAAAAGCAGCCACAACATCCCTTCTAGAAGCTCTTGAAGTGGTCCACAAGTTGTGTCCATGGGGGCATACGAATTTGCATTGGTTTCCCTCAATTCCTCCTTGAATCAATCCAAATCGGCTCCCATAAATTCTAATATTGAGTCCTCGATTAAATGGGTATTTTTCCTTGCCAATTGATCCCACTTGCATCCCAATTTCGCAATAAAAAAATAGTCCTCTGGTTTTCCCGGTTGAAAACGACCCTATGACAACTTTTTTTGCCAAAATCTCGGTTTACAGAAAAATTTTCGGAGACTGAGTTGACGTTCCTAAAATGACTCGTGACATGACAAAACTTTTAATTTCTGAAATCAAATTCAAATTCGCGGTTAATTTCGATCTGGTGCGAATTTAGCGTGACTTAGGCTACCGGGTAACTTTTAGAAATTTTCGTACAAATGACCCGTGGTTAATTTTCTTTGAGCCATAATGAACCTATTCGACACATTGGCGACTCTCGATTGTCGTGGAAATATTGAGGTTTCAAATACGGACACAAGGTATCAAAACAACAGAAAAATCAGTTTAGTGCCGATCGACAAGAATTTTACAATTTAGTGGAATCACCCACGCTTAGCCACATATCTCAGTCAAACCGACCTATCTCTAATTTCTAATCGATCTTACTGTGCCATAATGATCTCTGCAGATAAGCACAGTCGAGTAGTCGATTCCTAGTCGAATCCTCAAGTCTATTGCATTAAAATACCTTAATGACTTCCCCAGATAGTCTAGTTATCTCAGGAGTGATAGTTATGAGAATAACACTATAGGCGCGTCGATGAAAAGCCCGATTAATTTAATTGAAAGTAGAAGTAAAAATCCAGGATGTCACACTATGAGAGTTTTTCTTTTAGTTTGTGATTTCATATTAAGCTTGCTTTGTTCAGGTTTTGCGAAATACTTACCTTATTTGTAAATTCCATTGCTTTATTGTACTTAATTTTTCTCTAATCTTTTAAAATGTAATTGCAGAATTTTAGAGGAAGTTGTGGAGATGAAGCATGAACTAACTGAGATGCAGAAACACATATCTCCCCAAGGTCTGCTTGTGCAGGATTAGGTGACTGGTGTCTGTAGTGAATTGGAAGATTGGAATAAATCTTGCAGCCTGAATGATGTTGCTGAGGAAAACCCTCAGGTTTCTGAAGAGCAAGATTTGACACTAAGTGAATTACATAACCAGAGGATGATACTCTTGGACAACATTGATGTTCTCCTGGCTGAGCACAAAGTGGAGGAAGCAGTGGAGGCTCTAGTTGCAGAAGAGAGAAAATATCCAGAGTTAAAGGGCTCTATTGACAGTTTATCTGAGGAGGCAAACTCATGTAGATTAGCTTTTTTGGAAAGAAAGGCAATGGCTGAGGGTCAACTGGTTGAACTTGTGGAGCAACCTTTAGTTAATATAGCTGAACGAAGAAGAGCACTTTCTTGTTTGATTAAACTTGGGAAAGGTCCTTCTGCTCATCAGCTGTTGCTGAAATCCTTTCGAGACCATCTCCAGAAGAGCATTGATGTATTTCTTCCTTCATCTTCTTTCTGCCCAAGAATCTTTTCAGCTTTACTAGCTAAACTAGTATTCTCCAGCATCTCTGCCACAAAAAAAGAATCAAGTTTGATATTTGGTGATAATCCTGCTTATACCAACAGAGTCGTTCAATGGGCAGAATGGGAAATTGAGTTTTTCATCCGTCTGGTTAAAGAAAATGCACCATCCTCTGAAACAGTCTCTGCATTACATGCCGCATGCGTCTGCATACAGGCGAGTCTTAGTTACTGCTCATTGTTGGAATCACAAGGCCTTAAACTGTCAAAGTTACTCCTGGTGCTCTTGCGCCCGTATATTGAGGAAGTATTGGAACTGAATTTTAGACGGGCTAGGAAAGCAGTTCTTAACTTGGTAGAAAGCGAAGAGAACTTGCCAGTGTCACCTCGCTTTGTCTCTCCACTGTCTGCCTTTGCAACATCATCTGATGATGCCCTCATTGACAATGGACTGAGATTTATGTACATCATTGATGTAAGTAATTTAGTTCGTCCCTTCTCCATTTGTTTTTTAGGACTATTTCTATCTTCGTTCAAAACTCACAGAAGCTGTCATAAGTCTGTAATTGCAGCATAAGTACCCAATCGTCGAAGAATCCTCTTTCGTCTTTTATTGGTCAAAATGAGTCATACTAAACTACATTGTTATTAAGTTCTTTTTGAAAAGTAATTTTCTTGCATTATGGTTGCTACTTTACTCCTGCTCATGGATTGTTCTTTTGCAGGAGATACTAGGACAGCTGACTCCACTCGCTGTCGTGCATTTTGGAGGGAACGTTTTAAATAGAATCTCACAACTATTTGATAAATATGTCGACGCTCTAAACAAAGCCTTACCAGGTCCATCCGATGATGACAATCTTGCGGAACTCAAGGAGCTGTTACCCTTTAGAGCTGAGACGGATTCAGAGCGGCTTGCACTCCTGGGAATGGCTTACACTATAGCTGATGAACTGTTGCCAGATGCCATCATTAGCCTCTGGAATCGACAGAATGAAAGCAAGGAGCAAAGGGCTGGAGCCATGGAAAGTACTTCTCCTAGTACAGCCATTCCGGTGGAAGTAAAGGAGTGGAAGCGCCACCTACAACTTTCGTTTGACAAGCTTAGAGATCATTTCTGCAGGCAATATGTCTTGAGTTTCATCTATTCAAGAGAAGATGAAACACAATTGCGTGCACAAATTTATTTGAGTGAGAATAGGGAAGATCAATATTGGGATTCTGATCCCCTGCCGTCACTTCCATTCCAGGTACTTTTACTTCCAAATAGATGTCCTTGGTTTTCTGCCTGAAAAAGAAAGTTGTGTCTCTTCTTACATGTGTAACCAATCTATTGCAATTTATTCATGGTGGCTTGTGCTTCTGTCTGTGTTGTCTTTATTTCTATTATGCTCACGTTTGGATGATGCTTGGTAACTACAACTTTTGAGAGAGAACTTTTAGCATGGCCCAAATCATAAACATCATGGTGAAAAAAAACAAAATATCTCGATGATGCTAAAACAAAATATGGCATTTTTTTTTAACCTTATTTTCTTTTCTGATGCTCAAACTATATATCTTGATGATGTTGCTGCAGGCTTTATTTGCTAAGTTGCAGCAGTTAGCTACTGTAGCTGGAGATGTTTTACTTGGAAAAGATAAAATACAAAAGATATTGCTGGCCAGGCTTACAGAAACAGTGGTGATGTGGTTGTCTGAAGAGCAGGAATTCTGGAGTGCATTTGAAGATGATTCATCTGCTATTCAGCCACTTGGTCTGCAACAGGTATCTGATTCATAAATTTTTTTCCTTTTTAGTTTTATTTCCTATTATAAAAAGGATTGCCAAAATGCGAGATGTATTTAAGTCATTCGGGCATATATCTTCTTAGTTTGTGATCTTTGTGGAATATAAAGAAAAGTATTCCCTGTGTACACGAGTCTTCCTCGAAGATACATGTAATGCCATGGATGTTTGGGGAGAATTTGGACATCTTGTGCCCTCTTATCTTTATAAGAGTGGATGGACTTAAAACGTGCTGAGATGAGCTGCTCGAGAAAAATTGCTGAAGGTCACTATTTAGATATTTTTGCTTCTGTCACCAGAATAACTCCTGCACAAGGATTAGCGTTGTCCTTGATTTCCATCCTTTTGCTGGTGGCACACCTATGGACATTGAATTTACCTCGTCTGAAGCCTCAACATAATATTGTTACTTCTGTTTTCGTAACTGATACTGCTATAGTACTAGCATGGCGAAAGCTTATCATTAGGATGTTGGCCAGCTATTATTCTCCACTTAAATACTAGTTTTAACAATCATAAGACTACCTGCAACGTTGGATAGCTGAGGACTCGTGTTATGTCCAGATGACTGGGAAATTTGATGGCTTCATTCTGTGCATCTGCTGAGCAGCTGATATTCTGATCATGGATCTATTAGATCCCAAATTTTATACTTTCAAACATGTACTGGTCTGTCTCTCTTGTTCTAAATAGGTGATGCAAACTATTTGTTTCTACTGAAGATTTGGACGCATGGGCGTGCTGGCAGGAGGGTTGACTCAAATAGGTGATGCAAACTATTTGGCTTCAATTTCATCCTCAATTTCTCCAATTCGAAGTCCAATTTTGATGAAGAAAAAGCCCACACAATTTTCTGCAAGTCTCCAATACTCAAAGGCTCAGCTTGGAAGTCCAAATTTCCTTTAATTTGGCCCATCCCAATTTCCGTTAATTTTCCCGCAACGTCCGAATCAATTTTCCGTAAAAATCGCGGAATCTCTGAAAATTCTTCGGAGGATGAGTTGACGTTCCTAAAATAGATCGTGACACGACAGAACTTTCAATTTCTAAAATCGGGTTCAAATTCACGGTTAATTTCAATCGGGCGCGATTTTAGCGTGACCAAGTCTAACGGGTAGCTTTTAGGAATTTTTAGTGCAATTAACCCGTGATCGATTTATCTCGAGTCACAATGTACATCTTCGACACATTAGCGATCTCGGTTGTCGTGAAAATTTCGAGGTTTCAATTACGGGCACAGGGTACCAAAACGATAGAAAAATCAATCAAGTGCCGATCGACGAGAATTTTGCAATTTAGTGGATTCACCCACGTTTAACCACATATCTCAGTCGAACCGACCTATCTCTGACTTTTAATCGATCTTACTGTGTCGTAATGATCTCGACAGATGAGCACAATCAAGCAATCGATTCCTAGTCGAATTCTCAAGTCTAATGCACTAAAATCTCCTAATGACTTCCCCAGATAGTCTAGTTATCTCACGAGTGATCGGCTCTGAGAGTAGCACTATAGGCGCGTCGATGAAAGGCCCGATTTATTCAATTGAAAACAGAATTGAAAATCCAGGATGTCACATCCACTACATCCTGTCTTTAGCTTTTAGCTAACGTGGCCATTAGCCAATTGCTATATCACAAGGTAGATCGATCAAGATCCCTTGAGTTCTGAAACTCGAGACTGGCATTCATCGACAGGAATGGTGAAGCAGATTGAAATTCGTGAAGGATTCTATAGGATTTTAGAGTAGAAGTTGGTGCTCGGTATAGTGCCGAATTCCTGGTGATTCGACGGCTGAGCGTATAGCGTATCTAAGCACTGTTTTACTACTTTCACTACTCGTTACAGTCGAATAGCGCAGCCTCTCGCTCTATCTAATAACGATACGGAATTATATAATGATACGGTCCTTTCCATTCTTTCTCCATACAGAAATGCGGTAATTCGTCTGAAGAAGGAAGGAATATCAGCAAAAGACATGAGTGCGGCGGCTTGCTTGCAACTCGATCGATATTGGAATCCTCGTGATGGTCCGACATTAGTTAGAATCATTCTTCAGAGTGGTTTTCTTTTTTTGATACTTTGCCTTAAACGTAGTTTTTTGCTAATCGAAAGTTAGTTCCCCAAGTTGCGATGCTGCCGTGTTTCGCGCTCATTCTAGCAATAGCACGTAACATTTCATCCATTCCTACGACTTGCCAATCGCAGAATTTCAAGAACCTGGGGAGAGATTTGCAGAAAGGCCCTGCGTAGAACCTTTTCTTCAAGGCCAATCAAGGAACATGGACTTTTTCTCCCCCTGAAGATGTGCTAAAGATGGAAAACAAAAAAGGCGTTTATTCCCTTTCAAATTCATCCGCAAGAAGGGAATAAAACCTACTAAAATTCATTTTCTTTTTAAAGACTTTCTCATCAGAACAATATGCTATATATGTTACGGTGGAGCAAGAGGGAGTTTTGCGGTATATCGTAGAGAAGATGGAAGCAGGGTTGTCCCGAGAAGATTGCACGGAGAGAGAGATCATAACTGGAGAGGATTCCCAACCAGAGAGACAATCAGAAGCCAAACAAGAAGAGGGCCATCCACATCAGCCCCAATCCATTTTGGGCACGACTCATGCACCACCACCAATTCATGATGAGCTCTCTACTGGTGTATTCCTGAACAATAGGACCATGGTAAGTCCACTCCACTTCATATTCTTCCTACCCTTTATTCCTATTATTGATATATAAATCTCTGTGTGTGTGTATATACGTACGCACACATGTATAATTATATCTTACATCATTTACACATACACTGAGAATTCACTTCTTACAATAAGATGGTGATTGTGAATAGTAAATGAACGTTGAGGATCTCTTGATTAACTCCCTACCAATCTATAGCCTTCAACTATAAATATATTGCAAAAAATCAGGTATTTTCTTTGCTCAAATCCATCTCGAAAGACAGGTGATCGTCAGAAGTGAGAATACTAAGCCACTTTCTCAAATAAGGGATTTCTGATATGAAATAGAAATACCTAGATTTTGGAAAGCACTATTGCTGCCAAAAAAACTTCATGTTTACCATTGTCACGGATCTCGATACAACGGTTTTGCAACCTAACTTGCTTGCTTTTTGTGTATGAAGTTTCAATAATTAAAGTCCATTACGTGGATGGTGAATTGATTCTTCGAATTAACTTTTGATTTGCAATTAGATAGGAGGAGTAGGCGAGCGGATTCGATGTGAAATGTCGTCCTGATAATTCAATATTGTCGCAGAAACAGTGGGTGGAAAAGGAATCGAACAAGGATTGCTTCATGATATATGCACGACGCCTCTCCATCACATGGGCTGAGAACAACTCTTACTGGCAATGGTTGACCCAAAAGGATGCACCCAGGTGAAAAAGCACAAATAAATTTCACCAATACTAATGAACTCATGTCATTCCAAGCTCCGCTTAATGACGTCAAAATTTTCGCAGCGACAACGCCCCGATGCAAATGGCTGAGCTCCTCAAAGTGTGCTGGCTAGATGTGCATGGTAGGTTCGACGTGTCGAAGCTGTCCCAAGGGATGACATACGAGGTAGCCTTCGTGATCTTGATGAGATCATCGGGCGATGGGTGGCAAATTCCGGTGAACATCCGGTTGACATTGCCGGACGGCACCAAGTAAGAGCACAAGGAGAATCTTATGGAGAAGCCGAGAGGGGATTGGATAGAGATCAAAGCAGGAGAACTGAGCACATCAAAGCATAAGCAGGGAGAGATGGAGGTGTCCATGTTTGAGCATGGTGGGCATTGGAAGAGGGGGCTTGTTGTCAAAGGAGTTCTCATTAGACCCAAGAATAGGACCATGGTAAGTCCACTCCACTTCATATTCTTCCTGCCCTTTATACCTGTTACTGATATATATATGTAGATATATATCTGTGTGTGTGTGTCTATGTATGTTCACACGCATGTATCATTATATCTTACATCATTTGCACATGCACACTTCTTACAATACGATGGTGATTGTGAATAAGAAATGGACGTTGAGGATCTCTTAATTAACTCCCTACCAATCTATAGTCTTCACCTCAATATATTGCAAACAATAAGGTTTTTTCTTGCTCAAATCCATGTCGAAAGATAGGTGATAGTCGGAAGTGAGAATACTGAGCCACTTTCTGAAATAAGGGATTTCTGATATGAAATAGAAATACCTAGATTTTGGAAAGAACTGTTGCTGCCGAAAAAATGTCATGTTTACCATTGTCACAGATCTCGATACAACGGCTTTGCAACGTAATTTGCTTGCTTTTTGTGTACAAAGTTTCAATAATTAAAGTCTATTATGTGGATGGTTAATTGATTCTTCGAATTAACTTTTGATTTGCAATTAGATCGGAGAAGTAGGTGAGCAGATTCGATGTGTAATGATGTCCTAATAATTCGATATTGTCGCAGAAACAGTGGGTGGAAAAGGAATCGCACAAGGATTGCTTCATGATATATGCACGACGCCTCTCCATCACATGGGCTGAGAACAACTCTTACTGGCAATGGTTGTGCCAAAAGGATGCACCCAGGTGAAAAAGCACAAATAAATTTCACCAATACTACTGAACTCATGTCATTCCAAGCTCCGCTTAATGACGTCAAAATTTTCGCAGCGACAACGCCCCGATGCAAATGGCTGAGCTCCTCAAAGTGTGCTGGCTAGATGTGCATGGTAGGTTCGACGTGTCAAAACTGTCCCAGGGGACGACATACGAGGTAGCCTTCGTGATCTTGATGAGATCATCGGGCAATGGGTGGCAAATTCCGGTGAACATCCGGTTGACATTGCCGGACGGGACCAAGCAAGAGCATAAGGAAAATCTTATGGAGAAGCCGAGGGGGGATTGGATAGAGATCAAAGCGGGAGAACTGAGCACATCAAAGCATAAGGAGGGAGAGATGGAGGTGTCCATGTTTGAGCATGGTAGGCATTGGAAGAGGGGGCTTGTCGTCAAAGGAGTACTCATTAGACCCAAGAATAGGAACATGGTAAGTCCACGCCACTTCATATTCTTCCTACCCATTATTCTTGCTACTTATATATATATATATATATCTGTGTGTGTGTGTGTGTGTGTGTGTGTGTGTGTGTGTGTGTGTGTGTGTTCACACGCATGTATAATTATATCTTACATCATTTACACGTGCACACTTCTTATAATAAGATGGTGATTGTGAATAAGAAAGGGACGTTGCGGATCTCTTGATTAACTCCCTACCGATCTATAGTCTTCACCTATATATATTGCAAACAATAAGGTTTTTTCTTGCTCAAATCCATGTCGAAAGATAGGTGATCGTCGGAAGTGAGAATACCGAGCCACTTTATGAAATAAGGGATTTCTTATATGAAATAGAAATACCTAGACTTTGGAAAGAACTATTACTGCCCAAAAAACTTCATGTTTATCAATGTCACGGATCTTGATACAATGACCTAATTTGCTTGCTTTTTGTGTTTGAAGTTTCAATAATTAAAGTCCATTTCATGGATGGTGAATTGATTCTTCGAATTAACTTTTGATTTGCAATTAGATAGGAGAAGTAGGCGAGCAAATTCGATGTCAAATGTCATCCTGATAATACAATATTGTGGCAGATACACTGGGTGGAAAAGGAATCGCAGAAGAATTGCTTCATGATATATGCACGAGGCGTCTCCATCACATGGGCTGAGAACAACTCTTACTGGCAATGGTTGACCCAAAAGGATGCACCCAGGTGAAAAAGCACAAATAAATTTCACCAATACTAATGAATTCATGTCCTTCAATGCTTCGCTTAATCACGTCAAAATTTTCGCAGCGACGACGCCCCGGTGGAAATGGCTGAGCTCCTCAACGTGTGCTGGCTGGATGTGCATGGTAGGTTCGACGTGTCGAAGCTATCCCTGGGGACGACATACGAGGTAGCCTTTGTGATCTTGATGAGATCATCGGGCGATGGGTGGAAAATTCCGGTGAACATCCGGTTGACATTGCCGGACGGGACCAAGCAAGAGCACAAGGAGAATCTTATGGAGAAGCCGAGGGGGGACTGGATAGAGATCAAAGCGGGAGAACTGAGCACATCAAAGCATAAGCAGGGAGAGATGGAGGTGTCCATGTTTGAGCATGGTGGGCATTGGAAGAGGGGGCTTGTCGTCAAAGGAGTTCTCATTAGACCCAAGAATAGGACCACGGTAAGTCCACTCCACTTCATATGCTTCCTGCCCTTTATTCCTGTTACTGAGATATATATCTGTGTGTGTTTATATGTATGTTCACACACATGTATAATTATATCTTACATCATTTACACGTGCACACTTCTTACAATAAGAAATGGACGTTGAGGATCTCTTGATTAACTCACTACCAATCTATAGTCTTCACCTATATATATTGCAAACAATAAGGATTTTTCTTGCTCAATTCCATGTCGAAAGATAGGTGATCGTCGGAAGTGAGAATACTAAGCCACTTTATGAAATAAGGGATTTCTGATTTGAAATAGAAATACCTACATTTTGGAAAGACCTATTGCTGCCGAAAAAACTTCATGTTTATCATTGTCACGGATCTCGATACAACGGTTTTGCAACCTAATTTGCTTGCTTTTTGTGTATGAAGTTTCGATAATTAAAGTCCATTACGTAGATGGTGAATTGATTCTTCAAATTAACTTTTGATTTGCAATTAGATAGGAGAAGTAGGCGAGCGGATTCGATGTATAATGTCATCCTGATAATTCAATATTGTGGCAGATACACTGGGTGGAAAAGGAATCGCAGAAGAATTGCTTCATGATATATGCACGAGGCGTCTCCATCACATGGGCTGAAAACAACTCTTACTGGCAATGGTTGACCCAAAAGGATGCACCCAGGTGAAAAAGCAGAAATAAATTTCACCAATACTAATGAACTCATGTCATACAATGCTCCGCTTAATCACGTCAAAATTTTCGCAGTGACGACGCCCTGGTGGAAATGGCTGAGCTCCTCAACGTGTGTTGGCTGGATGTGCATGGTAGGTTCGACGTGTCAAAGCTATCCCTAGGGACGACATACGAGGTAGCCTTTGTGATCCTGATGAGATCATCATGCGATGGGTGGCAAATTCCGGTGAACATCCGGTTGACATTGCCGGACGGCACCAAGCAAGAGCACAAAGAGAATCTTATGGAGAAGCCGAGGGGGGATTGGATAGAGATCAAAGTGGGAGAACTGAGCACATCAAAGCATAAGCAGGGAGAGATGGAGGTGTCCATGTTTGAGCATGGTGGGCATTGGAAGAGGGGGCTTGTCGTCAAAGGAGTTCTCATTAGACCTAAAAATAGGACCACGGTAAGTCCACTCCACTTCATATTCTTCCTACGTATATATATATATATAGTCCACTCCACTTCATATTCTTCCTACGTATATATATATCTGTGTGTGTTTGTATGTATGTTCACACGCATGTATAATTATATCTTACATCATTTACACGTGCACGCTTCTTACAATAAGATGGTGATTGTGAATAAGACAGGGACGTTGAGGATCTCTTGATTATCTCCCTACCAATCTATAGTCTTCACCTATATATATTGCAAACAATAAGGATTTTTCTTGCTCAAATCCATGTCGAAAGATAGGTGATCGTCAGAAGTGAGAATACTAAGCCACTTTATGAAATAAGGGATTTCTGGTACGAAGTAGAAATACCTACATTTTGGAAAGACCTATTGCTGCTGAAAAAACATCATGTTTATCATTGTCACGGATCTCCATACAACGGTTTTGCATCCTAATTTGCTTGCTTTTTGTGTATGAAGTTTTGATAATTAAAGTCCATTACGTGGATGGTGAATTCATTCTTCGAATTAACTTTTGATTTGCAATTAGATAGGAGAAGTAGGCAAGCAGATTCGATGTCTAATGATGTCCTAATAATTCGATATTGTGGCAGATACACTGGGTGGAAAAGGAATTGCAGAAGAATTGCTTCATGATATATGCACGGGGCGTCTCCATCACATGGGCTGAGAACAACTCTTATTGGCAATGGTTGACCCAAAAGGATGCACCCAGGTGAAAAAGCACAAATAAATTTCACCAATACTAATGAACTCATGTCATTCAATGCTCCGCTTAATCACGTCAAAATTTTCGCAGCGACGACACCCCGGTTGAAATGGCTGAGCTCCTCAACGTGTGCTGGCTGGATGTGCATGGTAAGTTCGACGTGTCCAAGCTATCCCCGGGGACGACATACGAGGTAGCCTTCGTGATCATGTTGAGACCATCGGGCGATGGGTGGAAAATTCCGGTGAACATCCGGTTGACATTACCGGACGGGACCAAGCAAGAGCACAAGGAGAATCTTATGGAAAAGCCGAGGGGGGATTGGATAGAGATCAAAGCGGGAGAACTGAGCACATCAAAGCATAAGCAGGGAGAGATGGAGGTGTCCATGTTTGAGCATGGTGGGCATTGGAAGAGGGGGCTTGTCATCAAAGGAGTTCTCATTAGACCCAAGAATAGGACCATGGTAAGTCCACTCCACTTCATATTCTTCCTACCCTTTATTCTTGTTACTTATATATATGTGTGTATATATATATATATATATCTGTTTGTGTGTGAATGTATGTTCACACGCATGTATAATTGTATCTTACATCCTTTAAACGTACACACTTCTTACAATAAAATGGTGATCGTGAATAAGAAATGGACGTTGAGGATCTCTTGATTAAATCCCTATCGATCTATAGTCTTCACCTATATATATTGCAAACAATAAGGATTTTTCTTGCTCAAATCCATGTCGGAAGATAGGTGATCGTCGGAAGTGAGAATACTAAGCCACTTTATGAAATAAGGGATTTCTAATATGCAATAGAAATACCTACATTTTGGAAAGACCTATTGCTGCCAAAAAAAATCATGTTTATCGTTGTCACGGATCTCAATAAAATGGTTTTGCAACCTAATTTGCTTGCTTTTTGTGTATGAAGTTTCGATAATTAAAGTCCATTACGTGGATGGTGAATTGATTGTTCAAATTAACTTTTGAATTGCAATTAGATAGGAGAAGTAGGCGAGCAGATTCGATGTCTAATGTCGTCCGAATAATTCAATATTGTGGCAGATACACTGGGTGGAAAAGGAATCGCAGAAGAATTGCTTCATGATATATGCACGAGGCGTCTCCATCGCATGGGCTGAGAACAACTCTTACTGGCAATGGTTGACCCAAATGGATGCACCCAGGTGAAAAAGCACAAATAAATTTTACCAATACTAATGAATTCATGTCATTCAATGCTCCGCTTAATCACGTTCAAATTTTCGCAGCGACGACGCCCCGATTGAAATGGCTGAGCTCCTCAACGTGTGCTGGCTGGATGTGCATGGTAGGTTCGATGTGTCGAAGCTATCCCTGGGGACGACATACGAGGTAGCCTTCGTGATCATGATGAGATCATCGGGTGATGGGTGGCAAATTCCGGTGAACATCCGGTTGACATTGCCGGACGGCACCAAGCAAGAGCACCAGGAGAATCTTATGGAGAAGCCGAGGGGGGATTGGATAGAGATCAAAGCGGGAGAACTGAGCACATCAAAGCATAAGCAGGGAGAGATGGAGGTGTCCATGTTTGAGCATGGTGGGCATTGGAAAAGGGGGCTTGTCGTGAAAGGAGTTCTCATTAGACCCAAGAATATGACCATGGTAAGTCCACTCCACTTCATATTCTTCCTACCCTTTCTTCATGTTACTGATATATATATATATCTGTGTGTGTTTGTATGTATGTTCACACGCATGTATAATTATATCTTACATCATTTACACGTGCACGCTTCTTACAATAAGATGGTGATTGTGAATAAGAAAGGGACGTTGAGGATCTCTTGATTAACTCCCTACCAATCTATAGTCTTCACATATATATATTGCAAACAATAAGGTTATTTCTTGCTCAAATCCATGTCGAAAGATAGGTGATCGTCGGAAGTGAGAATACTAAGCCACTTTATGAAATAAGGGATTTCTGATATGAAATAGAAATACCTACATTTCGGAAAGACCTATTGCTATCGAAAAAACTTCATTTTTATCATTGTCACGGATCTCGATAGAACGGTTTTGCAACCTAATTTGCTTGCTTTTTTTGTATGAAGTTTCGAAAATTAAAGTCCATTACGTGGATGGTGAATTGATTCTTCGAATTAACTTTTGATTTGCAATTAGATAGGAGAAGTAGGCAAGCATATTCGATGTCTAATGTCATCCTGGTAATTCAATATTGTGGCAGATACACTGGGTGGACAAGGAATCGCAGAAGAATTGCTTCATTATATATGCACGAGGCGTCTCCATCGCATGGGCTGAGAACAACTCTTACTGGCAATGGTTGACCCAAATGGATGCACCCAGGTGAAAAAGCACAAATAAATTTGACCAATACTAATGAATTCATGTCATTCAATGCTCCGCTTAATCACGTCAAAATTTTCGCAGCGACGACGCCCCGATTGAAATGGCTGAGCTCCTCAACGTGTGCTGGCTGGATGTGCATGGTAGGTTCGATGTGTCGAAGCTATCCCTAGGGACGACATACGAGGTAGCCTTCGTGATCATGATGAGATCATCGGGTGATGGGTGGCAAATTCCGGTGAACATCCGGTTGACATTGCCGGACGGCACCAAGCAAGAGCACCAGGAGAATCTTATGGAGAAGCCGAGGGGGGGATTGGATAGAGATCAAAGCGGGAGAACTGAGCACATCAAAGCATAAGCAGGGAGAGATGGAGGTGTCCATGTTTGAGCATGGTGGGCGTTGGAAAAGGGGGCTTGTCGTGAAAGGAGTTCTCATTAGACCCAAGAATATGACCATTGTAAGTCCACTCCACTTCATATTCTTCCTACCCTTTATTCCTGTTACTGATATATATATATATATCTGTGTGTGTTTGTATGTATGTTCACACGCATGTATGATTATATCTTACATCATTTACACGTGCACGCTTCTTACAATAAGATGGTGATTGTGAATAAGAAAGGGACGTTGAGGATCTCTTGATTAACTCCCTACCAATCTATAGTCTTCACCTATATATATTGCAAACAATAAGGTTTTTTCTTGCTCAAATCCATGTCGAAAGATAGGTGATCGTCGAAAGTGAGAATACTAAGCCACTTTATGAAATAAGGGATTTCTGATATGAAATAGATATAGCTACATTTTGGAAAGACCTATTGCTGCCGAAAAAACTTCATGTTTATGATTGTCACGGAACTTGATAGAACGGTTTTGCAACCTAATTTGCTTGCTTTTTTTGTATGAAGTTTCGAAAATTAAAGTCCATTACGTGGATGGTGAATTGATTCTTCGAATTAACTTTTGATTTGCAATTAGATAGGAGAAGTAGGCGAGCAGATTCGATGTCTAATGTCGTCCTGGTAATTCAATATTGTGGCAGATACACTGGGTGGAAAAGGAATCGCAGAAGAATTGCTTCATGATATATGCACGAGGCATCTCCATCGCATGGGCTGAGAACAACTCTTACTGGCAATGGTTGACCCAAATGGATGCACCCAGGTGAAAAAGCACAAATAAATTTCACCAATACTAATGAACTCATGTCATTCAATGCTCCGCTTAATCACGTCAAAATTTTCGCAGCGACGACCCCCCGGTTGAAATGGCTGAGCTACTCAACGTGTGCTGGCTGGATGTGCATGGTAGGTTCGACGTGTCGAAGCTATCCCCGGGGACGACATACGAGGTAGCCTTCGTGATCATGTTGAGACCATCGGGTGATGGGTGGAAAATTCCGGTGAACATCCGGTTGACATTACCGGACGGGACCAAGCAAGAGCACAAGGAGAATCTTATGGAAAAGCCGAGGGGGGATTGGATAGAGATCAAAGCGGGAGAACTGAGCACATCAAAGCATAAGCAGGGAGAGATGGAGGTGTCCATGTTTGAGCATGGTGGGCATTGGAAGAGGGGGCTTGTCGTCAAAGGAGTTCTCATTAGACCCAAGAATAGGACCATGGTAAGTCCACAACACTTCATATTCTTGCTACCTTTTATGCTTGTCACTGATATATAGATATATAGATATATATATATATATATATATATATATATATATATATATATATATATATATATCTGTGTGTGTATGTATGTATGTATGTTCACATGCATGTATAATTATATCTTACATCTTTTACACGTGCACTGAGAATTCACTTCTTACAACGGTTTGGCAACCTAATTTGCTTGCTTTTTGTGTATGAAGTTTCGATAATTAAAGTGCATTATGTGGATGGTGAATTGATTCTTCGAATTAACTTTTGATTTGCAATAAGATACGAGTAGTAGGCGAGCAGATTCGATGTGTAATGTCGTCCTGATAATTCAATATTGTGGTAGAAACACTGGGTGGAAAAGGAATCAAAGAAGAATTGCTTCATGATATATGCACGAGGCGTCTCCATCACATGGGCTGAGAACAGCTCTTACTGGCAATGGTTGACCCAAAAGGATGCACCCAGGTGAAAAAGCACAAATAAATTTCGCCAATACTAATGAACTCATGTCGTTTAATGCTCCGCTTAATCACGTAAAAATTTTCGCAGCGACGACGCCCTGGTGGATATGGCTGAGCTCCTCAACGTGTGCTGGCTGGATGTGCATGGTAGGTTCGACGTGTCGAAGCTGTCCCTGGGGACGACGTACGAGGTAGCCTTTGTGATCTTGATGAGATCATCGGGCAATGGGTGGCAAATTCCGGTGAACTTCCGGTTGACATTGCCGGACGGGACCAAGCAAGAGCACAAGGAGAATATGATGGAGAAGCGGAGGGGGGATTGGATTGAGATCAAAGCAGGAGAACTGAGCACATCAAAGCATAAGGAGGGAGAGATGGAGGTGTCCATGTTTGAGCATGGTGGGCATTGGAAGAGTGGGCTTGTCCTCAAAGGAGTTCTCATTCGACCCAAGAATTAATTAAATTAATCAATCAACTTATAAGATTATGTAGAAGTTCTTTTTTCTGGTATAAATTTCTTATTCATCGCATTATTAATAAGTTGTCTCTTTGGGTTAAATGTTAATAAGAATAAATTTCTTATTCATCTCATTAATAATAAGCGGTCTGTTTCCTGTTTTCTTTTGTCGTGTCTACTGCTTTCTGGATTCGTGTATCTTTAATGTGTGCACGGAGCTGTGATGGTGTGATTGTCTTGCTTCGATTTCTTCAGCGGGTTCTTCCTTTGATGCTTCCTCTTTTTTCCTTGTCCCTGTTTTGCCCGATTTCCATGAAAGTTTTCACCTTCTGGGTACTTGCGTCTGTTTGTGTCTGTCTCTGCTTGCTGTTCTTCTTCTCCAGGTTTAGCTTAGCTAAAGATCCCATTTTCATTGCAAGATATGGTCGAGGTTTCAGTTTGCTTTCACGCGTGCTGTTTCTGCACTCAAGGTATCTTGTTCCACTCGAAGGACGATTGTATGCTTTACTTTATAATCAACATCAACAGAACGCTGAGGCTACCGAGGATATTCGACATCTAATGCCGAAATGCAGCAACTGGATGTGCAGACCGTGCAGTTCCTCTACGAAGGCAATAGCATTACCGGCGATCAAACCCTCGTGGAGTAAGTATCGATCATCCTTCGCTTTTCTCCGACAGAACTGCACGACGATAATCGATACTGAACTAACGAGAGATGAAAGGATGAGAGTAAATAAAGTCCTGGCCCCTGACCATGATGCCCATTTGTTCGGCCCTGATGTCGGTATCAGAGGTGGCATTTTCGTGTGGGGGAGAGAGAGATTTGAACAAAAGAAGGAGAAGAAGAGGAAATTGGCCAGTAATTTTCAACTTTTTTCTTTGTTTCATGTCATTGCCAGTTACTTTAGAATCTGAGAATATTATTATGCCTGTGAACCAGTTGATCCATTCTTGAAAGAGCCATTGAAGACTGCAAGGAGTAAGGAATATAGATTTGAAATTTGTTAATCGTGAGAAATCCTTCCGTCATGCCTCTTACTCTTGAACTTACGAATGAAGTGCTTTTGTTCATGTATTTTTCTTGTGGATGGGCGGAACAAGGATAAAAGCTGGATTAAACAAAATCCACTTGAAGGTTGGAATGGTGAACCTGTCCTAATGTCAAAGCTACTTTACGGGAACCCTACCATCTCCTTCTCCTTAGCTTTCTCGTTCACTCACCATAGCGGCGAAGAAATGATTTTCATGTAGTCCGCAGCTTCACAAACCACGTTGAGGCGAGAGAGTCGAAGCTTATCTGCCAATCTCTACTCGGATATGCAAAGGTGAATGGTCGTACTTTCTCTCGTCTTCTATGGATATGATTCCTCACATTTCACACGGCTCTAATTAGCCTAATCTGCATGCATGTTATATTCGTGCTCACTCTTCGACTAGATATGTCATTCTCCAGCTATTCTATATTGTTGTGGTTGATTCTATCGTCCTCAAACGCTGCAACAAGTTCCTTTGCTGCTTAAGATTTAGCCCTTCAAATTGTTGACTAAGGCCATGCTACTTTTACTACTTACTTGGTATTGGGAGTTCGTTTCTTTGGGTGAGAGAGGCGCGAACAAGTCTGCAATGAGCTCCTTTGCTCATTTTTCTTTTCCTTTTTTCCTTATTTTGCACGTATAATCACGATGAACATTTTCGCTTGTATTCATGATGATTTCAGAGTGGTCATTCCTCTCTATTTCCAAATTGTGTTTCTCTTCCTTGCTGTCTATGCAATATGAATATTATTCATATCAGACAGGTGACATTCATGCTCTCTCATTTTAATACACTTCTTTTGTGCTTACGTCGATCTGTTCCTGTTTTCTTCTTTTTTAATAATCAAATGTTGAATAAATTGCTAGTGACTTGAGTGATTTTCACCTCATTTCTTGGAATAAATAGGACATGAATGGTCATGGTCAGACCATTGTCATACTTTGTTGAACACTCGTTAATCCTCTGCTTCACACAAACATGTCCTGTTTTGAAGATTTTTCACTGGACTTAAAATGACGTTATATCTCTTGTAGCTATCTGCCACATCTAATGAGAAGAACATGCCATATATTCATTTTTTTTGTTTTTTTGTGTAGTTGTGAATTACGTAATACATTCATAATAGAATTCATCCAGGTAGTCCACTGTACTGCAAAAGTATGTGATGTAATTGGCCAACTTGTAAGGTACGGGAACCTAATTCTTATTCACTCTGCCTCATGTGGAATGCAGCCAAATGTTGAGCAGTATCATAGTATTGTTTGGTTGCCTTTTCTCCTACTGGAAAATTTACCATTGTTATGCGGGCAAAGTTCGATCTTCACCTGCTAAAGTGCCCATGCATAAGTTGGTCCGGTTTGCTTCAAACATATGAAAACACAGTTTAGTATTTTTAATAAGCTGCCAACTCGAGATAGATTGGAGAAGAGGAATCGTTCTTTGAACGATGTCTGCATTCTTTAGACTTCTTGTGTCAATGTGAGTACAGGCTGACCGAGGATATAATTTCTAAGACCGCACAAGTAGGGAACGCTGGAAGAGCAAGCCCATAACACTAGCATAGCTGCAAAAGAGCATTTTCATATGAGAGATAGCATCTCTGTGCGAAAGACAAGTGACCTAAACATTAACTGGGATTTGAGAACTCTGCGTAGATATGACTGACCCCCATTGTCTCCCATGCAGAAAAAGTTATTCGTGAACCACAACTTATATTTGAGCATTCTTTTCAGTTTCCTTCCTAACTTTCGCTATTAGAAGGTCTGAAAATTTGGAAATGGCCGAGCTGCTCGACGTGTGCTGGCTAGAGGCACACGGCAGGTTCGACGTGTTGAAGCTGTCCCCGGAGACGACCTACGAGGTGGCCTTCGTGATCTCGGTGAGATTGTCAGGCCACGGGTGGGAAGTTTCCAGTGAACTTCTGGGCAACGTGGCCAGACGGGACAAAGCAAGAGCACAAGGAGAACCTGAGGGAGAAGCCTAGGGGGGATTGGATAGAGATCATAGCAGAGGAGAAGTGAGCACATCAGAGTGTTAAGGAGGGAGAGATGGGGGCAATGGAAGAGCGGCCCAGCACTCAAGGGAGATCTCATTAGACCCAAGAAATAATTAAATTAATTAAATCAATCAAATTATAAGATTATGTAGAATTGCCTAAAAGAAAGAATTGTTACATTTATTATGAGCATTTCAGTTGGTGGAGTCGCTGTCATTAGTGCTTTTACTAGTATAAATTCTTATGTTCATTCATTAATAATAAGTGGTCTCTTTGGGTTAAATGTTAATGAGAATATATTTTGCATCTACATGAGAAAAATAAAGGCATCCGATGACCGAAATAATATCCGTGATGTTAATACCACTATGCATGTGCTTTCGCCTATATAACTTTTTTATTTTTACTCTACCCTACGTGTTTCATACATCAAGAACCAAAATTCTCCAAGATGTTCGCTGAACACACACGAAAATAAATACTCATGTGTAACGACCCAATCCGGCCTATGTGGGTCAAGCCTTTGAACGAGATACTTTAAGTAATCATACTACACGGTAACAATTTGGGTAGATCTCACCTACTGATAACATAACAAGACCTTACCGATGTCAATTTTAATTTCTAGACTCAAATACAAATAATAGGTGAAAAATTAATGTTTAGAAGATGTCCCTTTTTTCCCGCTCTCTTTGATAGAAAAATATTGACATTATATATAGCCAATCCTCGCATGGTCTTTCTATTCAACCAAAAATTGAAACTAATCTCCTTATTAGACCTGATCAACGAACGGACGTCTCACAAGCCTAGTAAAAAATTCTAGGCTTGGTCAGTGGGTGCCAAACTTGGGCACGGGCCTCGAGGCCCTGCCCGCTTGCCCACATGATAAAAGAGATTATGCTTTGTGTTGTATTGGTAGTTTCAACTTGATATGTAATATTTATAGATACTATAGGATAATACAAGCCCAAATTTCTGATATGGTAGAGAAAAATAGTGTAAAATATATAGGTAAAGTCCAAATCAAATCACTTTCTCTTTGATTTTATCATTTTATAGTCACTGCATTCCATTGCTTCAAGTGTGGTAAATCAATCAAAAGTCCCTTTGTTTTTGGAAAAATTTCAAATAAGGGCCTCGAGCATCTTTATTTTTTCAATTAAAGACTTGAATTGGGTCTTATTTCAAATAGGAGTATGAAGTGCTATTATTTTCTTAAATAAAGGTTTAAAGTAACTATATTTATTTCAAATAAGGGCTTGACTTTTCGACCAATTAAGGGTATTTTAGTCATTTATCTTTTTTTGAATTTTGTTTTCCTTTTTCTAGTTTTTCTTCCTTCTTCGTCGGTGGCTAGTCAATCGGCCACCGGCGATGCCGGAAAGGGCATGGGTGAGGGTCGCCCTCCCCGGCTATCGATGAGGGATGGCCTCACCTTAGGGAGGCCACCCTTGCAGCCATCAACAAGGTCGACCCTTGCCAAATCTAAGCTAGGTCACCTTGCCAACAGTTGGCAAGGGCTGGCAGGCCCTAGCCAGCCCTGACCATCAATTGGTGAGGGCGGCCAAGCCCTCATGGCCCTTACAAGTGACTGGTGAGGGTTGTTGAGCCCTTGCCGATGGTCATTGGCCCTCGCTAGAAAGGAAAAAAAGAAAATAATAAAAATAATTTAAAATTAATATTGTAATTAGACAAAAACACCCATGACTGATTGGAAAATTTAGTCGGTTGGCAACTAGCGATGTCAGATCCTTATTTGGTCACTTTTGATCCTTATTTAAAATAATCATAGTTACTTCATACTTTTATTTGACATAAGGTCCATTTTGTATTTCATATCATTATTTGGAATTTTCCCTTTACTTTTTTAATCATTTTGAGAAAAAGTGTTTTATATTTGACTTTTGTTAGTATTGCACATTGTTAATTCCTCTTCTTCTTTTTTTCTAGCAAAAGCTTGTTTGGGGGGAATTATTTTTCCTTAATTTCTTATTTGTGCTTACGACTTCTTTCTTCTAAAGTTTAATTGCGAAAACGTCTTAATTTTTCAATATTAATAAATATTTTAAGTTATCTTCTAACTTCTACACACGGCATTTAAATGTTGCATTTATATATATATATATTGCATTTGAACGGAAGTTGAATTGCTATTCTAAAAAGATACGACAAAGAAGAAGAAAATTGCTCATGTTGCCTACAAAAATCAATAAACGAAATAGATTTTTATCATCCACGAAAATGTGTGGACATAAATTATCTTTGGTAATAAAATATTTTTCATTAACTAATTATTTCAATCCATACAAGAGAATATTTTTAATTTTATATTTTCAAATCATTCATCTCCCTCGAAATTAACGAAACCAAAAGATAAGGGCCGCGTGGGCCTTCAAGAAATATTTTCCATAGGGCCAAAAGGGGAACCGGATCTCATATTGGGCCGACATAGACGACCCGACCCGAACCGACCCGAAACATGTCGGTCACATCAAATCGAAAGATTATCCCCCCTACCCCCTTCTCTCTCTTGGTTCAGAAACTACTGGGAGCGAAGAAGGATTTGAAAAAACCTCGCTTCGTCCCCCCTGGAGTTTCTCTCTCTCTCTCTAGCCCGTCATCAGACGATCCTATCTCCCGATCCATCCGAAGCCCGTCGGCGGAAAGGTAAATCCGCACTAACCCATGACGATGTTTCGATGCATCACCGATTCTTTCGAATTTCGACGTTTCTCGGGGGCGGGTCGGATGTAAGAATCTTGATGTGGGTGTCAGCGAAAGCCGATCGATTTTTTCGCATTTCTCGGGGGTGGGTCTTCACGTTCGATGTAAACGGACCTTAATCGAGAAAGCTCTCGCCCGGGTTGTCTCCAAGTTAGGGTTTTTGCATGTTCTGCAGCTGGTTTCTTGGTTAGGGTATGATTTGGTTGTTTTTGAAATCCCGTTTTCTTGTTTGTTCGGGTGAATTGGTTGGGATGCGGGAGAAATTGGATGATGGGTATTGATAAAGTTTTTATTTTTTGTCTGTTTGGGTTCTCTCTTTTTGAAGGGCTTGATCTGCTTTAAAGATGCCGGCCACCGCGGGGAGGGTTCGCATGCCCGCGAACAACAGGGTTCACAGCAGCGCGGCCCTTCAGACCCATGGTATATGGCAGAGCGCGATTGGGTACGATCCCTACGCCCCCAACAAGGATGATTCGAAGAGTTCGGCGCCCAGTAAGATGGACGTCGCAGAGCCTGAGGGGGAGAACGCGTATGCGAGCTTCCAGGGTCTGCTTGCTCTCGCCCGTATTACCGGGTCGAATGCTGATGAGGCCCGCGGTTCGTGCAAGAAGTGCGGCCGTGTTGGGCACCTGACGTTTCAGTGTAGGAACTTCCTGAGCATGAAGGATGATACGGAAAAGGACCTGGAGGCAGGGCAGGCTGGGCTTGTGTCTTTATCTGGGTTGGATAAGCTGAAGGGGAGTGCTAACAAGCTGAATGGTAAGGGTGAACCGGATAACGAGGAGGATAGTGAGGAAGAGGAGGAAAGCGAGTCTTCAGATTCTGATGTGGACTCGGAGATTGAGAGGTTAATTGCCAAACGCGGGGGGAAAAAGGTCAGCAGTAAGGCTAGCAAAGAAATTTCATCAAAGAAGAAGAAGAGGAGGGATGATTCAGAAGATGAGGATACTGACAGTGATCCTGGGGAGAGAAAGAAAAGAGGGAGGTCAAAGAAGAGAAAGAGTGGAAGGAGAAGAAGTAGTCTCTCTGAGGATGAGGATGAGGATGAAGTAAGAAAGAAGAGGAGGAAGGAGAGGAGAAGGAAGAGGGATGAGTCATCAGATGAGGAGGAGCATAGACGAAGGCGCAGGAAGAGTAAGAAGGAGAAAAGGAGGAGGAAGAGTCATAGACATTCAGATGACTCCGACTCTGACGAATCAGGTGATTCTGGCAGGAGGCACAGGCCGAAGAGCCGGAGGAGGGTAGCCACATCTCCTCATTCTGGAGCGAGTAGCTCAGATGACTCGCGTGTTGGTAGGGATGCAAAGCGATCTGGGAAGAGTAGCAGAAGGTACCGTCATAAAGAGGATGAGTCTAGCTAAGACAGGTAATAACATGCACTTGGCTATTTAGTTTAATTGTTATAATGCCACTGTCTATTCTGAGAATCTGATGCTAAGAACACTTTTATGCAGTAGAATGTCTTTTCTATAATAGAATGTGATCAAAGTGCTACTAAGTGTTTTCTGCCAATGAAACATGGTAAAGTTATTTCACCTTTAGAAATCCACCTTCTCTTTGGATACTGTACTAGAAAAGCTTTAGTTCAAGATCTCCTTGTCAATTGTGTCCTTACTTTAACAATATAGTGCTAGTCTGTGCAGTTTATTGCCTGACTAGCAGTTTTTTTCCTCTCAACATGCACGGTTGGTTTACTCTTATTCCTTTTAAAGGGTGATCATAATGTTCATTTGTAAAGCCACAGTGGCGATTCTCGTCTCCTTAACATGAATTTGATTGTTGCATTTTGAATGTAAAGTACAGCTGTAAGGATTCTCAGTGTGGCAAATGAATATAATGATGGCTATTACTCCTCAGATAGTCTGTAGAGACTCCTTTTAATCTGAAAAATGCGGTCATTGGGGTTAACAAGTCACTTGGCTTGGCGTACAGAAGCCAAAACTTAGTCTTGCTTTGTGATGGGTAGCTTGGGGTGTAATAATTGCATGAGATGTATGATATCTGATGTGGGTCTCTGATGCTGATGATACTATTGAACCTGCAGATTCGGAGGGTGAGGACATGGTGTTTTCTGCAGGAATCATTATAGCTGATGCGGAGGATGGTGATTGAGTGACCTGTATGCGCGTATTGTTGAGAAAGTGGAACAGAAAGAAGTGTGCAAGTGTGTGAATTTATGTTCTTGCTTCTCCTTTGTATTTGTTGCACTCTACATCTGTCATCAGTGTGCTAATGGCAGGGTTATTGTATCTACATATCCATGACTAATGGATTGTTGGACAGTATGTTTGCTACCTGTAGTTCATGAATAATGTCAGCTCTTGAGATTTCTTTGACTTGGGCCTCTTCTTGGAGGAGCTAGAGCTAGAAATTTGGTGTCATTGAAAGGGAAAAGCTTTGTGAAGTTCCTTTGCAGTTGACTTGGCTGGAGTCTCAGCATCATACTATCTGCTGTCTTAGATAACGGGATTTGCTAGTACTTCCTCTTGTTGTCTGATCCTGAAAAAACTAAAAATTTCCTTCTGCTGGGTCCTCGAAAGGTAAAATCCTCTCCAAGCAGTGCTCTTAGTAGAATCAGCAAAGGCATATATCACCATTCTCTGAGAGAAATTTGACCTAGAGCTAGCCATTTTGACATATTTTCTCTTCATGGTATCAATTACTGTCGTTGGTATTTGTCATTAGCTTAATCAATGTTTGGGTTGTATATATAAGCATTGAAAGATGCAATTTATCTGCAGATAATCCCGTGGAAGACGATGATGTTAGGGAAATTAATGCTCGTCTACTAAATTGGTTAACCAAATGACGGTGGCACTCTTTTAGTGATTATTCCAGGTAGTAAATCCTGTTTAAGCGCCCAATTAATTTGTCACATCTAGTAAATGAGTGTTAATATATGTAGCAATGCTCCTCCCAATTATAAAGACAAAGAAAGACTTTAAAAGAACATGGAAGCATGCTCTCACAAGAGAGGGAAGGAGAGAGACGTGATTGCAAACTGATATGGGCAGTAGAGTTTTATCATTCTTCAATAAATTGGTCGAATGAATAATTTACAATCAAGACATAAATGTTGTCCGCCTGCCTCCTTTAGTCTACTACTCAAGAACTGAATGACCCGGCAAAGATTATTAAGAAAAGAATAGGCGCTCGGAGCGAGACCCTTTCCTGGTGGAGATGACCGAATCTTCAGCAGCTCATAAGTCGGTCTGATAATTGTCAGGCTTGTACCACAACGAAAAGTCAATTCCTTTGGCCTTCAGTTTCTCGGTAGCAGGCGCGATTCTGTCCAGAAGCTGCATTCCGAAGATCATCAGTAAGCATGTTTTGTGTTTCTAGATAAGCGCATACAGATGCTGATAAAATCAAGGGACTTCCTAGTTCCCCCCGCTTGTGCTTGTTTTTACCAACAGACAAGAAGACTCACGACATTCACATCCACCTAAAAGTACATACCGCAATAAACAGCGCTGAAGATTAAATACGCAATGAACTTACCTTCTCAAAGGTAGTCATGCTAAAAAACAGATGTACTCATGGAGAGATTTATGCTATATGAAAACTCTTAGAGATAGGACATGAGCAGACTGGCGGAGATTGTGACCCCTCATGCCTTCCTAATGAAACTGCGAAACCTGTACATGTAAATGCGCTGTGCTTTTCTGGCCGTTCAACAATCTAACATCATCGGTCACATGTCAAGTTGACTTTGTTAATATCTCTTAATGTAATTTAGTCCAGCAAATAGACAATATCACAAAATCCAAGCCCATGATGCTGCTTTTTCTTTCCCCATATTCATGGGAATGAGCAGAACAGTTTCCAGATGACTTCAAACTCATGATTTCAATCTTCGTAGACTGTTTTATTTCTCATACATAACCTTATTTTGGGAGTTTATTGCTTTTGAACCCTGTCAAATTTCTAAGGCCAGCCACTCAATTCTGTACTTGATATTGTAGGAAGGTCATTGTCTTTTAATACCATTATCCTATATTAACTAATTAAAGTATATTAACCCAAATGGTCAAATCTCTTTGGTATAGTTTTGCAATTTAATTGATTGTCCATGATCAAAGAGATATTTCTCCTCCTGAAAATGGTGAGACCCATCCCATTTATCATATTCCACATTCAAGAAATACATTTCCCCATCTAGCAACAAGCCAACGGTCAGAGTTCACTTCTAATGCCATCAATTATACATAAGATGGAAAGTTTGGACTAGATGCAATCACTCTATGAGACACATTATTGCATCAAAGGATGGGGAGAACCTCATTCAGCATAATAAACATATCATATTCCCAAAAGCAAATAAAAGGCTTTTGTGGCCTTCAAAGTCCAAGGTTATATTCACATTACTAAGTAGGGAAAAAATGCTGACCTTGCCATGCACAGCACCATTTGACACCAAAAGAGATCTATCAAAAACACAAAACTTTCCCCCATCCATGCGAGTAACAGCCCCACCTGCTTCTTCGACTATCTGCTCAGAGAGGAATGGACATTAAATAACATGGACATCGATCAGTTGGATATATAAGGTGAGTAAAGAGCCAAGGACAGAAGATATATGAGACTTAGAGAGATAAAACTAAAATAGTATATGAGGGCATTCTCATAACTTTCTTGATTTCTTTATCTGTCTCTTTGAGACAGAACCTTTAATTTGGTTCAGTCAGTCAAACAGTACAGTGAACATTTACTGGAAATCAGAGGCTTAGGCTGCTAATATAATTGATACACAGCACTAGTACCATTCAAGAGAAAAAAGAAAGTGATACTAAATTTACCCTCTTATCCAATAGCACCACATAAGTAAACAATGTTAATCTCACAAAGTGTAAGGGGAAAATTTTTTGTAATTCAACAAAAAGCAAACTTGTCATTTGGAGGACGTTACCAAAACTCCAGCAGCCATGTCCCATGGCTTCAGACGGTACTCCCAGTATGCTTCCGCGATTCCTAGAGCTACATGGCACATATCAACAGCAGCTGCTCCGAGCCTTCTTACTCCCTAAATAATACAGTGTATTGATAGATAAAAAAAATAATGATATGTTGGCGACAACTAAATGGGATAGGCAGACATTGCGATGGTAATAAGAAGGGAAAAAAAAAAAAAAAAACAGACACCACTGAGAGAGAGAGAGAGAGAGAGATTATTCCTCATAGAAATAATAGCTGCGATATAAAAACATATACCCGGCTAATATCAGTAAAATCTTTAAATAACTCCATGTTGGTAGTCCATGGATCATCATGCTCGTAACCAAATCCAGTCACTAGAAGAGATTGCTCTACCTGTAAGGGGAAAAAGACTTGTCTAAATCTTCAAGCCACACAAATTGCTCATTCCCTTCTACAGTTGAAGTAGAGAAGCAATGCAAGGGAAACTTCCGACAATTATTATTGATTGTAAATTTGTTCTGATAAACTAGAAAACAAATGTCAAAGAGTTGTACGTGGCAATGCAAAAAAAAAAAAAAAAAAAAAACTTAATATCAGCCTGCCCCTTCAATACCAATTTATGATCAAACTACTCACCAGATCCGTTTTGCTTGACTGAATTTTTTGCCCATTACAGAATGCTCCTCCACCTAAAATATGAGAGTAACTTATCCCATTGAAAGTAATGAATAAGGATAGTTGGGTTCGTACATAAGAGTAAGACAGTTACCTGCTGTGGCAGAAAACATGCGGGTATTCCAGCACATAGGGCCTCCAACGAACTCCACCTAGATATTTTATCACATTCTCAGAGTTCCTCAACGTGCGAGCTAGTCTAAGGACCCATAACTTCCACATGAATTTGGGGGAAGCAATTTCCTAGCAGACTCAGGGACAAGTAAGAGGCATTTTACACATTGGAATTGACCCATGCTGCCATGCTTGAGGACTGACTTTATATCTCCATTCAAAGACAGGACAAGTGTTTCTGGAATTCACAAGCAACTTGGAAGTTGATTTGACTTCAATGATTTTAGCAGCAACGTAAAAGAATGTAATGGCTGAAATAGCAATAAAGATACTGTTTGAACCACAGTAACATCTTACCAAAAGTAGAAAAGAAAAACTTCAGAAGAAACCGGCAGCTTTACTTTGTTTCTTCAAAGTTACATGTCCGTATAAGTCAAGTTCTTTCTCATTCGATCAATACTCGACTCTGGAACTACTATAAGTCTATAATCCATGCAAGTTCAGTCATTTACGGGAACTATGCGCAATAATAACATGAGCTACATAGACATACCACTGCTGCAGCAGCAGGATTTCCTCGGAAAAGAACTCCAACAGAAACTGCAAAGCTAGGGTAACCATGGGCAAAGTTTGTTGTCCCATCTAGAAACACATGAAATTTCAGGATGATTGTTGTCCAGGACAAGTGGTTCCATGAGAGAGAGAGAGAGAGAGAGAGCTAATTAATGAAATAATAAAGAGAAATACATTTGCAGTATTACATATGCTTGAAAGGTCCGAAATGTTTTCAAACTTTATGCAATATGCTCATCTCAAAAATCCTGCGTAATATTTTTAAGTGATAATAGCTGATAACTGTTTCTGCTTTCCAACATCATGCAATATCATTTATAAAGCAGAGGAGAGGTGCCAAACAAATATAGCAACGAAAACGCACCTCAACTGGTGAGCTTGAGAGAAATCAAACAGAAATCAAACAATTAGGCACACAATCAAGAAGGTTGAGACGACATATGAAGAATGTTAAGATATACAGTCTTATGAGGCTAATATGAGATATTTATGTGGGGGGTGGGGCAACTTCTATATTATCTAAGGAATTCGAACAATTTTTTAGGAAAGCAAAAGGAAACAAGTATGCTATGGCAATTCCACCCAGAGGGAAATGGGAATCAGTGATATATGTTTTTATTGTGCTCAAAATGGGCTAAATTTGAAAAGGTTGGGGAAAATTTACAAATAATCGGGCTTTTTTGGCGATTTGGCCAATATACCAACCAAGCAACAGAGATTGCTAATGGATTAGCATCATATTAGGGAAGCAATCTTGCTCTTCAAATATAACTACAGTACAGTGGACAACAATGCAAATAGAGTTTCCAGCAGCAGAACAAGATGATTTCATAGGTCTAGTATGCTTTAGCATCCTCAAGTGGAGGAAAAAATCTAGCCATTGTGCATAGTGTCTTGTCCCAGACAGACCAAAATTGCAGGATTTCACTTACATTAGCAAACACAGAAATCATAAGATGAAGATGAGCAAAAGGTGAAGAAGAACAGTTTATCATGAAGGAGAACCTTCAGATATTCACATCAGCCAGTTTTAAAGGAAGTTGCAAACAATGGCTTCTCACAGTTCAAGACAATGAGATTTATGGAACAAATGGACGACTACTATGGATGAAAATGAGATAAGGGCATTCAAATCTAGGAATATGATTATAAGATAAGCTCCATTGTCCTTTCATCGATTAATTAGAAAGTGAAAAAAAGATAAGACTCTGTCAAGAATACAACTTTGAAGTTCAGACATTTTTATACTGCCAATTGAACAAATACTCAAAAAAGAAGGAAAATCAAGAGAATATCGGATTCATGGGTTTCCACAAGTACATACCTAATGGATCAATGCACCAAAGATAATCAGATGATGAATCTCCAATTATTCCTCCTTCCTCCCCCAAAATTAGATGATCTGGAAAATTCTTCCTCACAACATCTAAAATTGCAGCCTCACTCATTTTGTCTGTTCTGCAAGTACATTTCCAAAGCTCAGAAACGAGAATTTGTTGAGTTCTCTGACCAGAATGCTGTGCTTGACCCTATGGACAGGGTTTGTTGTAAGGTCATTACAGTTTGCAAGCATTCAATTATTGTGTGGAATCTCCTATAGATAGAGCATACTCACAGGCATAACCTAAATCTTAACTGGCCAAATTTTAAGGCTTGCACCATCCTATGCTGAATTAATGTACTTTTAACAACAAAATGCAGAAGGCAAGTATAAAAGCATAAAAATTGCATTAACTCAGCATCAAATTATCATTCTTTAAGGCATATGCAACCACAATACCGTGAAATTTCAGTCTTCTTTTTTCTACTCTTTCAAGAAAGATATTAGGCAGGATGAAATTGACCAAGTGCAGAGGTTATCTGAAAGGAGAGCTCAAGAACTCACTTTCAAATGATAATCAAACAGTATAGATCGAAGAGGAAGGATCAATCAGCTGCTCAACTACATTATGTTCACTGGTAATATGGAATCAGCTATGCAACAAGTTGAGACATGGACAAACATAATATTCTTTAACCCCACATAATGACTAACTTTAGTACAGGCAAAAAAGGACATCAGAAGAACAACATCTCAAGTCAAATGAAAATACGTTAAAAGAGCATTCAGAGCTTTTCCGCTGAAAAAGAGCATTTCAAGCCACCATTTGCAGAATTTGGCTGTCTAGCACAGTGGATGTTTACATTATGACAAGAGCAGAGTTACATAGTAAGCATCATCCAGAGGTCTATGCAACAAAGTAAAAAGCCTATCATAGCTATGGCAAGCTATTGCCCTTAACTCATATTCAGTAGGAAAAAGAATCTTACTCGGTCACCAAATCAGTTAGTCCTTTGTAGAAAATATTCCTGGGCTTATTAACAGCATCCATAACAACCTGAAAGAAATAGTAGTGACAGAATCAAGATATGCCAGAAAGTTATAAAAGAGCATTTTCCAGGACAAACAAGATAGAAAAGGGAAAGCATCTCCACACAAGTTAATATTCCTCATCAACTTTTTCCCTATAAACTTTAACATTCATATTAGCTGCAATTCTACAGCAGTTAGGCATCGTTTGCATTAGAATCACACATGTGCGAGCACAATGCCCTGCTGTTTTCTCCTTTCAAGAAAGGAAGACCCCAATATTGATTTTTCTTTTTCCCATTTTCCCTCTTTTTCTCCTCATTCCTGCAAGAATCAAGGGTATCATAGAAAAAATCCCAATTCCATCTTTAGCTTGCATTTCTGCATAAAACTGATCATTTCTACCTAAGGGGAGATACCCATTTGATTTCTACCCAAATGTTGTCATAACTGATTCATTCTCGATGAAGTCCATTGATTAGGATAAATTTCCATCACAAAACCTCCCTTTTCTCTTTCCCATTTCCATTTATGGAGTACGAGATAGCTTGCAACATCTCCACTCCTGACTCAACCTCAAACATGATTCTCTATCTCTTCAAGAAAACAAAAGAACAAGCGCTCATAAACTGAACAGGCAAGAAAGACCTGAGCACCGGTCTTGGCGGCAGTCTCGACGACTTCGGCGAGTTGACTACCAGGGATTGGTCCAGTCGACGTAGCACCCACTTTCGGGTACGAGGTGTCGGAAGACACGACGGCCCTCACGCTGAGCGTCCGCCCTTGATTTGCGCTCAAGGACGGAAATTTCAAGAACCCACCAAGAGAACCTTGACGGGTCGTGCGGGGGAACGACTGGCGAAGCTTCTGACCGAGGGGCTGAACCCAGTTGAGTTCTCGAGAGAATTTGACAGGGACGCTGGCCGAGAAGACGAGAGACCTGCCCATGTTTCTGTGCCGGCTGCGTCGAGCAGTTGTCGTCGAATGTAGTTGGTGACTTCGATCGTCTTCTTACGGTGGCTGGAGGCCTGGCTATGGCTGGAATCTAGGACTGCTCACTTGCGCCACAGATTCCTTTAGTACGCATTTCGGATTTGAACGCTGTTTTCGACTGCTTGATGCCCCAAAGGTATGATTTTTCGTTTCCTAGTATGACAAAGTTTGTTCCTTTAACATGATATGGTTTTTCTAACTGAACTCACTGAACATTCTTGTTTCATACATTGGATTTATACGGGATAACAAGATATAGAATATTACTTTATAATCAATAGAGGTAATCCCAATAAGTTTAGCTAAAAAAAAAAAAAAAAAAAAAAACTGTGTGCCAGATGGTAATTCACACCTTAATTTATTTCCCCCAAAAAAATGCAATGAAAAACTCATGCGTTCAAAGAAGTAGCAATGGGTTGGACCGGGGCAGGGTAGTGGCGGGGATCGGTGTTCCTTGTCCCATCTCCCCCAACACCTCGTAGCCATACTCTAACTACCCCATTCCCACCCCTAATAAGTAATAACCATGTGGGGTAATTTGGCCGGTCCATTGGCCTCTCCAGCTTTTTAAGAGATAATCAATTTATTCAATGCAAAATCTTGTGCAATAAAAATCTCTACCAAAAATTAATGATTCGGTAATAGTATTAACATCAATGTAATATAAAATCTAAGACCATTTACTTTTTTGACGAAAATTAACTAGATGTAACATAAAAACTTGGCTTGTGAGTACTTTTGAGATAAATAACACTGTAATATTATTAGTAGGGACATAAATTTATAATAGATTATCTGAATTTAGGATAATCAAGATAATTATTATGTAATCCAAGAACATTCCATCTTTCGGGTTTACAGTGATGTAAGTTCATATTTTGAGATGAAACTGTGGATATTATATTACACCTGATAAATTTATTTACTTTTATTATTTTCATTTACCCACAGCATCGATAACATTTTTTACTAGCATAATGAATTAGACAAGACATCAAAGATATAGGAGATGATAGGACCTCATTGGGCTCAGCCTTACAAACCAACCCACATATGAAAATTGATCAATTGAATCACAACGTAATTATTTGCCTACATAGTTTTGTACTTCTTCCCATCTTTTGACATAATTTATTAAGCTGTAAGCATAAGTTATTGGCCTCCCAATTATAACAGTGAGTTGGGTGTCAGGGGGACTTTGAATTGAGGAATCGAAGGTCATATGTCCAAAATCATACCAACTGCAAATAAATTGCTCTTGGTTAGGTCAATTGTACCAGTGAGAAGCTCAGAGTTAGTTAATTCGTAGGGCTTTACAGGGTGTCTCAAGGGTCTCTAGAATTTTATTTTATTTTGGTCGAAGGTCTCCAGAAATGAACAGGGCCTATTTTAGTACATTGAGTAGAGGTGGATATGGTTTTAGGGTAGAATTGGGCATTGGATTGGTTCTCACTAGTCCTATTCCTTATTCTAGGATATAAAATGTAGGTTTTAGATTCCAAAAATTAAAGAACAAGTTTCGATGGTTAGGTTTAAGGTTTCGTTAGAACCTTGAATAAGTCTATGTGTTTTTTTTTGTTCTATATTTCGCTTGATCCTATAGTATTCCATGACAGAACGTGTAATCTAGAACCACTAGTTTGAGTACACACACATACATACATGTATGTATGTATGTATGTGATGGAAAGATAAAAAGTATTACCTGCACCTATCATGCATGACCCGGTAAAGTTCATTTTACTTTTACTAGCAAATATGCATCATAACAATTGACGTTTTAAAAATCTTTGAATTATTAAATAATGGAATATAATTATTCCTAATAGTATACGAAATCGTAATTCAGTTATAACTTTTCAATTTTGCTAATTTAATCTTAAAACTTTGCGTGAAAGTTCAATGTAATCTTTCTAGTTAATTTTTGCTTGAAGTCGCCGACCATGTAGGATGGCCATCGATGACCGGCCCACCACCGCGTAGTGATTTCCAGCGAACAATTGGCCAAAACGACTATATCGGAATTCTGTGCAAAGGTTTAGGACTATGTTGACAATTGAAAACTTTATGGATGAATCGACATCCGTACCAAAGGTTTAAGATTGATCGAGTAATTTGCCATGGACACAATATGCAAAATAAGTAATAGAGTATTTGGGGAAAAAAAACAGTTGATGGAGACTCTTTTTCTAAAAGTACTACAGATAGACTGCATTAGAGCATGCAGCCAAAGTAATCATATTTCCTAAATGGGAAGCAAATAATTCAAGAAACTGTAAATTAAGGAATCTACTACGTCTCCCAGAAAAGGCAACCAACAGCAACATATCTCCCAACAAGAGAAACAAAATCAGTATATCCAGCTAAGACACGCTTGAGTGGATGATTTTTCCTTGCATTTCACATTCTTTGCGTGATCTGGTCCAGAGAATCTTCATGAACTGGGGACATTTATATGACTAGGTTCATCTCCTATTCATCCTCATTCTTCATGCAGCAAGAGCTTCTTGACAAGACAGAGAGAGATGCTGGGTTTTGGAGAAAAGGTGGTAATGATCGTGGCCGTGCTAGTGATGTTAGGGGTGAGAGGTTCAGGGGCCGAAGGGAGACAACCAGTGCTCCATAGGGTTGGAGGAGGACAGAACACATGGACACCGAACGTTAACTTCACCAATTGGTCAAGTCATGAGCAGTTTTATGTGGGCGATTGGCTCTGTAAGTTACGCTTTCTTTCAATGTTTAAAGCAGCGGTTCTGTGGTCTGCTAGAAAGTCTTGCAGATGTGTTGTGTTTGGTCTCCTTTGTCATAAAATTTAGGGCATTGAGCCAAGTGTTTTGCCTTGTGGTTCACCTGCATCATGGAGATTCACAACCGAGTTATGGGGTGAACGACACGAATTCGGCATCCTTGACTATGTTTTTGTTTCTTCTACGATAATACCAATGAAGACGAAATCAAAAACTACTTCACAAGTCAAAAAACCAGATTGTTTATATGTATTGGTTTGTGATGATGCAAAACCAAGTTGGTTTTTAGACGTGCTTTACCAATTTGAGCAGATAATTTATCTGATTCACTGGATGACGTATTCTAACTTTTTAAGTTCTTTGTCACGTTTTATCATTCCAAAGACTTTGGATTCGACAAGACTCAATACAACGTCCTAGAGGTGAACGAGACGAGCTATGACAAGTGCATCGACACAGACTTCATCACAAACGTTACCAAGGGCGGTCGGGACGTGTTCAATCTCATTGACGCAAAGCCTTACTACTTCATCTGCGGCAGAGGTTACTGCTTCAACGGAATGAAGGTTGCCGTCAACGTCACAGTGGCCCCGCCCCTGCCCCCGCCATCCCCGACTCTGCCCAAGAAAGGCGGTTCTCCTAGTTCAGTTGGCGGTGTGAGTCAAAGGATGATCCTTCTCTCGCTGCTTGCTGCTACATTCCTGCTCTGCTCATGACAAGCTCAGAGCCGATAGAGTTTATTCAACTAAATATCTAGTCACTGACTGTAATTTTATGAGTCGCGTTTAACAAAGCTTGTGTCTAGCCAGTGCGTGTGTTAAGCTCATGGCTTTCGTATAGCTACTGAAAATGGTGTCACGGATGACATCCAACTTCAGTTTATTTAGGTTTGAATTGTGATATAGATACTCGTCACAATCACTCTGTCGTAAAACCATGGCAAATTTTTCTAGCATCTGTTTTCCAAGTACTGTTTCATCTGATGTCGATAGCTATCAATCAAGGGTCAATCTCTAGTCTCATCTTGCTTTGGCCTGCATTCTTTTAAGCTAATCTATTCAATTGACCTCCATTTTATGTTGTCCAGGGCATCCTCTTTGGTTAAAACCTGAAAGATGTCAAAAAGTTTGATCACATTCTCTCTTCAAATGGCAACTGCAGTGCATTAATGGGGAGGTTTTTCTCGTGGCCGACGCCATGACCCAAGATGCTTCGTGAAATCGGGTATTCTAAATGACATGGCGTGATCTAAGTAGATGCCTGAAGGAAGTGAGTTCGAAGCACCGGACAGAAAGATTCGTTTAAATATCTAATAAGAACACGACCCCTCATCTGGTTCGTCAGTTCCCATGAATTATCTTCATACACCTAGGTTGTTCTTTTGCTCGCGTGTGCACTGAGTACATGTGTACAGGGTATTTGTACAAGGGCCAAACCAGTTCCTGGCAAGTTCCAACTTGTAGGGGGTCGAGGAATTTCCTGGAACTGGCCCTGTCAAACCATCTAGAAGCAGGAAAGGTCATGAGATAAAAGTAAGGCCAACCGTTTGAAAATCTCGGCACTTTGGAACATTCTAATGAAAGGACATGCATGTTTGACCCGTCCTGGTAACTTTTTTTCCTTGGCCTTTTTCATGGCTAATTGCTCTCCTAAAATGACAGTTGATTTCACACCACAACGCGTTTCTTGCAGCCGCCAACTGTGGACTTCATCTGCACAGGCCTGAGTTGAAACACTCCACCGTATTTGATCCTCACAAACGTTAGAAAAGCTTTAACATAAGAGCTTCAAGCCTGTCTCTCCCTGCTTCACCTTTTCCCTTTTGCCATTTTCGAGAGAGAGAGAGATCGAGTTCGATTCTGTTACCTGAAAAATCCCAGGAGAACAGAGCTGAGATGGGTCAAGACTCGCACTACGGACCTCCAGGTATAAGTCCCTTCCATCCCTGTAAATTCCACCGGTCTAATTTCCAATGTTAAGTGCAGCTAAATATCGCTGATCTGTCACAGTTTTCGCTTTAGTCCCCTTTATGGGGGCATCAGGCACAAGTCAGTCTTTCCAGTGTGTCCTGAGGCTAGGAAACTGGAAACCCGACACAATCCTCAATCCAATGTTAAATTTTGATTTCTTTTTTGAAAGAATGACTCCTAACCATAGGATAGTTTGTAAATTCTTTAGCATGTCCCACTGATGCATTGTGTCTGACTATGGCGCTGGAACATGAATATAATACAGGGATGTATCCTTCTCTGCCCCTTTCAAGTCCTCCCCCATCTGCTCCTGAACTACCGCTGGGCCACATTTATCCTCCGCCGCCACAGGTCGGTCCTCCACAGGCTTCAGTACATGTGTACCCTCCGCCGCCTCAGATGTATCCGAATGTGTCGACCCCGTCGTATTCATATCCACCCCCTATCCAAGTGTATCCTCCAGCACCACCACAGTCTTATTTATATCCACCGCCGCAGCAGCCGTCGGGTCATGGCTACCCTCAAGGCCCTTACGTGGTTCCGCCACCAGTTGCTTACCCTTCGAAGAATGGCCTGCAGGGCTCCCAGCAAGCGCCACCGCCGTGGAAGGCGAAAAATAAGAAAAGGGGAGATGGGTTCTGGAGAGGATTGTAAGTGCTCTCTCTCTCTTAACACTCACGCACACGTAAACCGTGTATTACGATTTCCAATGCCAAAAATGACTCAATATCATGAAATTAAATTTCATTTTTTGAAAAACGATTAGACCTAACTAAGTTAGTGATATCACATAAGCATGTCAGGGCGACATAATAGCCGTATAATACACACCGGCATGTACATATGGTCTCTTTCCTTCTCTCTTCATATGTTGATTATTCTTCGATTAATCAAGATCCGTTTGTCTACATGTGCAGCTGTGCTGGGATGTGCTGCTGCTGCTGCTTGGATATATGCTGTTGAATAATGCCTTCCATGGTGCGGCTTCCTCATATTGATGTGGACCTCTTTGCTCTGCCAAACAGAAACAGAATTTTCTTTGTTTTTTTGCATGGATCTTGTGTCTCATTTTTTGCTTATTCATCTCTTTATTGTTTCTGTCGATGAGTTAGAAGGGTTGCTGTACCATCTGTAAGAGAGGTTATGACAGAGCATATAGAGTGAAACTAAGCTGGACTGAAGATTCAGACTGCTTTGTGGAGATGTCATGTCACATTATCTTCTTGTAATTATATGGTGCGACCGTGTGAACAGTTTTAGCATATAAGAATCTAAGAATCGATGTTTCACATTGCCATTTTATCCTTCCATTCTTATAGTCGGGACGCATTCATTTGTTTAATTTCCGGGTGCAGCGAGAGTCAAACAAGCTTGGCCTAAGCACTCGTCGAAAAGAGCAAGCCATTGAGAGTCTGCCACCGAGTGACCCCATCAATCGATGATAAGATAAATCGAGAGGAAATCATAACTCGAGAAAATACGAACTTCGTTTGGATGATAAAGAGAGGACGAAGACGGACAAATAAAGAGAGAATCGATTCTCGTTAGACTCGTCTATTCCTCCTCTCCAGTTGGGTATTACAAACCCTCGACAGAACATATAGAGCCAAGTACCAATGAATCCCTGTCGAAACGATACCATTCATTTCCCTCGTGCCCCAAAAAAACCGTCAAGCTGTATTCAGTCACCGACCCCATGCATCGTTTGATACCAAAACAGCTCGTAACTTGCGAATGACTGTTCTAGCTGCCATCCATAAGTTACCAACCTTCCTGGAAAATGGACTTCTGATAGCACATGTACATTTGTTCTGCATGAATAGATGATGGGTCTTCCATTACAAAACCCAGAATCCAATGTTATGTTTCATCAAGGCAATTGCCACCAGTGATCCTTATATTTACAATACGCACATTTTGTACACGACCAACATACTACTATATACACAGCACTGCCCCAATTGCAGGCTTTTCTTTCACACAGTGTGAGTAACTAAATTTAGGCATCGACAGATACACTCAAGGCATTGAGCTCAACCTGTTGCTTGCCCTCATTTTGGGGGTGCACGATCACAGTGGCACAAGCCTCGGCCCGAGAAGATTGGTGACCTCCATCTTGGGAAACGGATATGGTGCTTACTGAGGGCATTATGGTAACCTCTCCTTGGTCACCATTGGCATCTTTGGAAATGATTTCCCACTCCTCTTTGAGTGAAGTCACCTCCATGCCCTTCTCGTGGTGTCTTTCCATCTCAAACGTGGTGGGTAGAATCACATAGTCGTTAAGTGGGTTGTAGTATGGGTCCGAATCTGCCTTTAGCCAGTGCTTCAGAATGCGGAAAACATGATGATCACACAGAATTCCCCGGTGCTCCCCAGGTACTCCAACTCTTGCAACCGCTTCAAGCCCATCTGCCTGAATATGAAGAGACCAAGACCATTTATAAGTGGAGAATCTACAGCAAATTAGGGCATGTTTCTTAGCCTAGATAAACATTATCCAAATCAAGTCCAGATAGAACCCCAGACAAGTTATCTGAGCACTAGGGTGGCTACAGACTGTCCTGCTCAGATTGTGTAGAAAAGAAATGAAAGAGGTCACATGAAAAGAACAAAGAACAGCACTCCTGACAATGAGCCAGCAGCACCCCAGGGGCATTGCTATGAATCACTGCGCCATGATTGTTCCTCCTCGATCACCTCTTCTCTCTAGGGTCTCAAACCACTGATGAGACCACCATAATGGTATTCACTGTCAACTCACACTGAGGACTACTCTCTCCCTGGTGACCAATGCAACAAACGCAACCAATGTGGTGGGCGCCTACTGCAGCCAACTAGGTTCAACTGCTGTTGCCCTCAATTAGATTAGACCTTTTTTTTTTTTTTTTTTTGGTAAGTTAGATTAGACCTTTGTGGCTATTATTATTAGAATAACTTGTTATTTAATATTTTCTAAGTATTATTAAATCTTTCGACCCACTAGGTCCACCCAAACACCAAATAGGCAAGGATATGTCTAAAATCCTTTCATATCTGGTGTGTCCTATCCAAAACTTATTTCTTAGAAACCAAATAGAGCTCTTTATATGGAAGAAAAACTGTATTGACACACTCATTACATAGTTGTAGATCCTAATATAAAAGACACAATCACAAACTCTTATCTGGTCTTATAAGAGATAGTCATAGCCCAAAATCAGCCGGTAGCTCCATGAGAATTTTGCCAAAGTCAAATAAAGAGGGAAAAGCAAATGAGTAATACAGGTTGCATGAGCTATAGTCAAGCCCTCCACTAACTGGTCTAGCAGTTCAAACTAACAGGTCCAACAGATTGTAAGTTCCATACCTTAGCTGATTCAGTCGGAACTGTTCCATCACCATCAACACATATATAATCAGGCTGAAATTCAGAAAGCAGGAATCAGCTTCTTAACTACTTAAGAGAAAACAGGTACCAAACATGAAATTCATGATGAGGACATGTTAAGGAAAAACCAAAATAGCATGCATCCTTCTGGACTCTAGCTATAGAAAAAGAGATTTGCATATGTTAGCTCCACTCAAATAGACCAAAGAGTTATGTTCACATCCCCTTTTCACTGACCAGGTAAAATTGAAGTTCTTGCAAGTCTGTAACAGGCATGTCCTCACTGCCATAGCTGCACAGAACACAACACCACTAAGATAGGAAAGTTGATCTGAAACATGTATTTTTTATAGACAGTGTCCAATCTCACATAAAAGAGATTTTCTAAAAAATATGTAAGTTGTAGAATTGGCATAGAGAAAGAAGAAATGAAGCACTTCAGCCAAACATTACCAAACACTGTGTGGTGTCTCCAGATTGGTCGCATATATATTGTAGAATTTCACCCCGGGCGGAACTTTAGCACAAGATAAAATCCTACGGGTCTCCTGAGCCCATTTCAAGATTTCCTGGTTAAATGGTAAGGAAATGCTCTCACCATCATAATCAACCTGTTATTGAGTCCGAATAATTCATTAGTTAAAAAACAAAATGAAGTAGATGGTAGCTCATGTTGGACAAAAATATTGAATAATATTAGGCCTAAAGTACTATCTATGTGGAAAATGACGTGTCATTAGAAAAAGAGAACCCTCCTTTTCTTAAAAGTGAACCTAACACGGTGTCCAGGCTCAACTCAGTAAGGGTTCTAGTCAACTGATAGGTAGGCCATGATGAACTAAAGTTCATAATGGGGATAAAATGAATTAAAAACCAAATGGACCTTTAGCAGGGAAAAACTGCAAAATATATCTTGCATAACTGCAATCTACGAAAATATATTGCAGATATCAAAGGAAAAGGAATTGCAGAAAGGGTTCTTTAGACAAATGAAATATTAACACACAGTTATGTTTAGCAGCATCTGGATAGAAGATACACTAAAATTTCAAAGTTGAAATGCTAAAAAAATGAGATCTCAGATATCTTACTAGTTCAGTAGACACATTGTTTTAAGACTTTAGCCTTCATAAACAAAATTCACTTTACTTAAAGCAGGACAGCCCCAAAGATAGAATTGGCAGTTTTTCATCCAGACAGAATAAGAAATGCATAACTTACCGTATTACTTGAAAGTGCTTCAGCGAATATATTTACACTCTCAGAAGGGGTGTAAGACTCAAGGATCATATTGGTATCACCACAATCATCAAGCTTCTTCCTCCAGATCTCTAACACTGGGGCATGTTCCCAGGTAAAGTTTGGACATGCCATCAATTCATAGATTGATGGGCATTCAATCAGCTGAGATCAACAGCCACAGCACGTTATTATGTACATTCTCAGCAATTTCAGGAATACAAACAGGTAAGTGGATAAGAGTACATGTTTCTGCTTGCATACAAGTTTTCATGAGCAACTACATGTTCAGACAAAGATGTTCAAATGTGTGAAAATATAGCGGGTGGGGAAGGAAAGGGTTTGGGGTTAAGAGAAGAAGAAAGAAAGGAAAAAAAGGGGGGTTGGGGGGGGGATGACGTGGATGACACTGTATGACACTGTAATGTACACAGAAATATGAACCACTAACAAGTCATAGGCAAGTCAAAATGCTCATGGTCCTCTTTTACCCTTCCTGCATATAACGCAAGTAATCAATGACCCACTATTACGCACTGCTGCCATTACCTAAATAACCAAACAGCGGCTACTTCAACCTAAATCACATATGTACCACTAGTACTTGTTCCAGTCTGTTTCCTCATGGGTATCATAACAAAGTACAACCTAACTATTGTGTGGACTAATGGAATTGTGATGACACCCAGAACATTTGAACTTGTCTGTCAAGAAATCAAAACTAATTTCATTCAGTCAGCAACTTTGAGTAGGCCCCTCCTACTTAGTGATTCCTACTGAATCTAACATTAAGTAACAGTCCTTCACACATTATTGAATCACAACAGGATACACATAGATATCCTTCTATGTATCATAAGTATTCTAAGGATCACTACACAACCCATTAAAGGACCTCAAGATGCTAATCCACAAATAGTGATACAAGAAATTTGAAAGAACTCATTTATGGAATGAAGGCACCCCTGTCAAAAGCAATTAAATTCTTAACTTTTTTTAATTTGCAGCACTCCTTAAAGTTATCAAACAAACTATAAGTCAAGCAGAAAATATTTGATTTCTCATAGTCTGGCTATAAATTAGTAAAAGAAATGCTTTGGGGGTATTTAAGTCTGCTTTTGTATGTTTATCACTATGTATTCATTAGGCAATTATAAAGTGTCTAAGCTAGCCAATATGCACTTTTCATCTTTCACTCCTAACTTATGAAGTGAAACAAAGAAAAAGAAGGACAGCCATAAACTGATCACACATTTTCGGTTCCATATCAACAACATATACTGTGTTAACCTTGACAAAAAGAAGGTCAATGAAACTGAAGTGCTTCACAGATATGTATGCATATAACTGTGAAGATAGCATACCAGCTGATGCATGCTCCACTTTGAAATGAAAAAGTTTTGCTCCCAACCATCCACAAATGACATCCCATTCAGAAAGGTAGATGTGACATATCCGGGGGCACCTGAAATATTTAAATTTTCAGTATGTTCATAAGATGCCAATTCTAACCTTTATGTACATTTGGATAACAAAGTATACAAAGTATTTTAAGCTTATCTTGATTATGCCAATGAAATCCTAAGTTAGACAATAGGACAAGTAGACACACAACTAATTATTTTAACATGAAAAATCATTTTTATGACAAAAAAGAGGGTTCACTAGATACTCTGAACTTTTAATTATCTATTTTAGGAAAAATCTAGAGAATTTTTTATAAAATTGACTTGCTTGTTTTCTTATTCACAGTGATAGACAAGCAGTTTTATGGAAAACATAAGAAACTATATATATTGGGGTAAGTGTTTTCCACAGGAAATGGGATGAAAGAAAAGGAAGAAAAGTTTTCTAACTAACAAATCTACACGGGAAACGGATGTATGAGCTTAGTCAAAGAGCAATGAACAAAAAAAGCAGCACAACTCTAAAAGATGATTCTTACCCTGAAAAGGTGCAGCTATAGCAATCCAATTCTTCACATACTTTGCAAAAATCTACAGAAGAGTCAAGTGGCATGTTCTAAGTAATTATTTTTAAATGAAAATAGGTAAAAGAGACAAAAGGGAGAGAAAGGAAAAGAGATATTCAGATTAAAAATATATCACTGGTAAAAGCAAAAATAGATGGCATCAGTTTTATAAGTTCCTTACATCACTGTGCAGGCACATAAAGCACTTCACTAGAAGACCTCCCATAGAGTGACTGATAATGGTCATCTTCTTCCCTCCCGCAGCATTATATACAGATTCCAACTTTGCAGCCAAACGCTCCATTGTTTCTTGAAACCTAAACATTGAAGAAAGAATAAAACAACCCAGAAATGCTAGTGGCCGCAATCACCCACACAAACAGAGAGAGAGAGAGAGAGAGAGTAAAGCCCATCCTGAAGTTCTAGGTATTAGAGTCCAACCCAAAGCTAAAGTCATGAAGGGAGACCACAGATATATTAGACGGCAACCCATCATGAACCACAATGTATTAGAGTCCAAACCAAAGCTAAGTAATTAGATGAAGGTCAGACCACATGTTTATAAGATAGTGACGAACGGGGATAGATATAAAATATCAGAGCATAAAGAAATTGAAGCATGATTATGCTATCATGTCAAAAGGTCCAACCCAAAAATTTTGAGCCAGCAGGTGGAGGCAAACAAGTGATGTACTACTTTAACACTACACACATTGCATAAGTTGCACTACAGGTAGAGGAGCAGGATCTAAGGCGACATGAAGAGAAGAGTCCAAGACACGATTTAAAATAAAAAAAATATACATGTCAAGTGCAGTTAGCTTGTAAGTCTAACATGAAGGTAAAGAACTGCTATGCATCACATAAATTATCGAGCTAGATATAGTACTCAATATCACAGATAATATTCTCCTAATAGACTTAATTGCATGAACATGGGCTTCATCATAAGCCCCTAACTATTTTATTTAGCCTCTTCTAAGCCCGATGCCAAATCTACTGGAACAAGATTCAGAGGCTTGAGAACATGACTGGAATATAAATGTCCCAGCAAATCTGTCAAATAGAGTACGCAAAATCACTTCCATTTCTCATCAACATCTGAAAAGGTCATTTGGAGAAAAGGAGAAAAGCATTTTGCCAAAATTCTAACTTGCAGCTCAAACATTAAAGTTGCAACTATTTGGGGGTGGTGATTAGTTGCATTGGAAGTGCTTTAAGGTGTGTTTGCAGATAGAACAGTAGGCATGGTGCAAATAAAAGAACTGTTATAATTTCTTTTCTTGGTTGGTCGCTAACACTATTATAACAGGAGAACTATGCCATAGCCGTACCTGTTACTTTGCCTGAAATCATACCCAAAACCAAACAATGTCTTCCCTTCCTGAAAACCCCATTTGATCATTTCGACTATCATGTCATGGAAATAGTATACACAATCACGCCCAAGGACCTGCACGAAAACAAAGTAAGACAGAGATACTGGTGAATAGTTCAAACTTCATTCGCAAGCCAGTGATAGTCATGATATCTAGCAAAATGAAGAGGAACTCTAATCCTATAAAACACTACTTGCTGTAATCTCATTACAGTAAAAATTTCATCTTAAACTTCAAATCAACGTAAAAGATACATTTTATTGAGAGATGATACATACCATATCAGGGTCCAAAACATCAATGGCATACAGTCCATATCTGTCTTCAGGAACCACGATGTTCGTCTTAGGATCTAAGGAAACGGTCTTACCTATTTAAACAACAACATTTTGTTATTACATTAGAAAGATAACCTCCGGGGAGGAGAAAATCACAGGTCAATGAGAATGAGTAAATCACTTCAGCTACTTACAGTATCAACTCAACAAATGTCTGAATTAGACAATGCACAATGTATGGAACATGCAGCTTACAAACTCTATCAACTATGCAGGAGCAGGCTATAAATGTATAGAAGCCTGAATATTCACATTAAAGACCCGATTTCTCCTGACAAAGATCAAATCCTTTATAGAAGAAGTCGGAGGTAATCTATCCATTCAATTGAATAACCAGAATGAAGTTCTTGCTCAATTTTATTTGGTAATCTCCGCTAAAAAACTACTGGAGCCAAAAAAGAAAAAGTAAAAGATTTACAATACCAGAACATGAGCACCTGCCTTCTCAGAGAAATAAAATGTTCTTACTGACGCATGTATTTGAAAAACAACCAATATAGAAGCTTATGAAAATAACACTCTCCCGTAAGTTTCTATTTATAAACCCAGCCACCTTCTCACTGGAATGAAATGATCTTATTAAGTCACACAGTCAAAGAACTACCAGAATAGAAGCTTACAAAAATGACACTCTCCCCTGAGTTTTATTTAAAACCCCAGCATTAATCAATGACTTCTTGATTCTCTAATAAGTACTGACTTTGAAGTTGTCATATTAGTAACAGACCACAAACAAACTCCAAGAAGCTCCATATACGATCTGAAACTTCATATCGGGCTTGCTCATCTAGAAGGGGTGAAATCGACTCATTCTTTCACCATAATGACATTAACATTAAAGCCACAACTGAAAGTGGTATACGAAGCAGTTTAATGTAATCAATCCATACATCAGTCATCCTCCACTCTTCTTTCCCCAGACACACTTCAGCCATGGAGAGTAAATTCATCATAAAGCTACGATGATCTCAAAAAAAAAAAAAAAATTTTGCAGCGAAGGAAGTACTAGAGAACTCTGCCTGAACCCAAACGCAACAAGAAACACTAGAAAAATGACATCTCAAGCAAGCTCATCCACTAAGCCTAGAAATAAAACAGAAAAATGCAAAGGACAAAAAAGAAGAATCGCGCTATTAACTTCGCGGCGATCATCGATAAGAATCGACAGGGCAGAAAAATTACCGACGGCAGGGTCGAAGCGAGACCAGAGCTTGGTCCGGCACTTGTAATCGGCCCCGAAGATCCGGACCCAGACCCTCTCGCCCTTGCCGTTGCTGCCGTCCACGGCGTGCAGTACCGATCCGGCGACCCCGGGCACGAGGAGGACCGGGTCGAGGTTCGGGTCCACGTAGGGCTGGGGCTTCCTGATCAGCTTCAGCCACTGCTCCACGGACTGCAGGATGTCCTCCAACAGCACCGCCATCCGCCCGCAATCAAAGCCCTAACACACCCGTTCCCGGCGCCGTCGCAATCTCGCCGTCCGCCGCCAATCTCGCTTCGAGCTCGGATTTCCGGGGGGGGCGATCGGCGGTGGCGGCGGAAGGACGGAGGCGATCGGCGATCGGCGGCGAGGATTTGGGGAAGAATGGTGGGGAATTAGGGCTCGAATTATGAGGAGCGTCGAAGAGGGCGATGGAGATGGAGATGGAAGCCTGAGGCGTGAAGATAAGACAGGAGTCTAGAGAGAGAGAGAGAGAGAGAGAGACAAACAATGGTTGCTTCTGCTGAACAATCATAGCTTTGTTCTGTAATATACGCTTACGTGTCTCTGAAATTCAGAAACCCCCGATAAATTATAAAAGTTGATAATGACATCACTCTTCCATTAAATTTTATCATTAAATTATTAAATTAAATAATACGTATCAATTAACGGATATATTAATTTAAAATTTTAATCTCCGTTTATTATATGTAAACAAATTTTATGATTTTTCATAATATTAATTTAAATTAGCGAAAACTGATAAATTGATAAAATTATTATAAATATTTTTTGTTGTAAAAAATTAGTTTTAAATAAATTTATTATGAATATATTAGTTTGGGGTTTTTAGTAGTCAAAAAATTATCTTTTGATCAAATTTGTCACATATGTATTAATTTGAGATTTTTCATAATATTAATTAAAATGATAATCGCAGAAATCCAAACATTTATCTATTCATCAATAATGTAACTCTTGGTGCAAAAATAAGTAGACATCGAACCTTTACTTGTGGTAACTTCAAAGAGATTTTTTTTATTTTTTAGTTGTAGCTTCAAAGAGATCATATGCTAATTTTATTTCTCAAAGAATATTGAAAAAATATATCATAAATTCATATTCGACCCATATATGATGAGGCTAAATTATTATATAATTTAGTTATATTCAGTATGGTCATAAATTATTTATACAACTTAACTTAAACTTAATCCATATCTACGACTTGTTCTTCATTCTTTCTCAACCTTGCTCGACCTCACATTGCTCACTCTACATTTTTAGATTGAATCAAGACAAAACTAGTGGAGAAACATAGCATAAAACTACATGTGATATAATAAAATAAAATAATACAAGTACCTTAAATTGTCTTTTCATTTATTTGAATTTCTATTGATTCTATTAGATGAAAAAAAAAAAAAAGACTTGATAGGTGAGGCTTCGCTTGTTTTTTTTTTTTTTTTTTCCAATGGATGAGCCTAGTGTCATGGGTTGGTCGATTTCGGTCGATCAAACATCGTGCGGCCTTAGGATCGGTGATCCTAAGTAAGCCTTTCGCTCACACACGCACAACACAAAGGGTCAAAAGCACAAAGAAGCGTGTATATTCACTTTGAGTGAGTTAAGCTTGAATGAGGGGGAGGGACCCCTTTTATATAAGTCTGGATCAATTTTCGGCCGTGGATCGTCCCTCCGATCCAACGGCTGTGTTTGAATTCGGTCATCATTACAATCGAATCGAGTAGTGGCCGCGAGGCATGGGGAATCGTCAACCGAAGCTCGCACACGCCGGGAGCGAGTGCAGGCGGCTCGGGGACGCACGACCGGATCAGGCACAGCATGGGCGAGTCAGGGTCGTATGTCAAGGAGCAAGTGAACTGCTCCGGATTTGTGCAGGGGCTGATCGAGTACTAATCCGGGGCAGCTCGTTGGTCGTGCACGGATCATGTCCTGCACGTGCATGGGCGGATCAGGCGCTGATCATGTCAGGCCGATCAGTGGATCGATCAGTTGGTCGACCAGGGGTCGTCCGAGGCTACATCGAATCGATCAGGGACGGAGTGAGGATCGATCAGCGATCGATCATTGACTGATGCGGGATCGGTCAAGGCGTTCCCAGCTACGCCCTGGTGCGGGACACGACTGATCATGGACGGTCTTGGACATGCTCTTCTGTCAGCCGTGTCATTCTCCCCCACCTAATCGGGCGACGCCCTCGTCGCGTCCGTGGTATGGAAGGCTTCGATATACTTCTTAAATTGCCACAGGCCCTCGGAGGGTTCCCAACTCGCTTCACTTTCGGGAAGGCCTTTCCATCGAACGAGGTACTCCCTTCTCGGTGCATAATATCGTTTTCGTATGATCCGATCGGCCATGATGCATTCAACATCTCGATCGTAAGAAGTCTTCGCTCCAAGGGGTGCTCGCTGCGATGTGCTCCGATCTGGATCATCCTCGTATGCATGGAATGGCTTCAGCATGCTCACATGGAACACGGGGTGTAACTTGAGCTTGGACGGTAAGTCCAGCTTATAGGCCACCTTCCCGATCCCTGCAACACTCGGAAGGGGCCTTCGTAGCGACGGATAAGCCCTTTGTGCATGTCCCGATATCTAAGGACGAGGTGCAATTTGGCTAGCACCAAGTCTCCCACCTGGAGTTCCACATCTCGTCGCTTCTGATCGGCCCACTTCTTCGTGCGCCTCGAGGCTCGATCCAAGCACGCCCTTGCCAAGTCCACCTGTTCGCCCCATTCTTTGGCGAGCTTGTATGCGGACGGGCTGCTTCCTTGGTATCCTGAGGCGATCGCGCTCGGAGTGAGCGGTTGTTGCCCAGTCACGATCTCGAACGGGCTGTGGTTTGTGGACTCGCTCCGCTGCAAGTTGTAGGAAAACTGAGCAACATCGATCAATCGCGCCCAATTCGCTTGTGTGTTGCTCACGTAGTGCCGAAGATAGATCTCCAGCAATGCATTCACCCGCTCCGTCTGTCCGTTGGTTTGGGGATGCATGCTGGTGGAGAAATTGAGGTTCGTTCCCAGCAACTTGAAGAGTTCCGTCCAAAACCGCCCGATGAATCGAGGATCGCGATCGCTCACGATCGTGCGTGGGACGCCCCAATATTTGACACCGTGCTTGAGGAATAGCTTGACAGCTTCCTCGGTTGGACAGTCCTTCGTGGCCGGCACGAACGTCGCATATTTGGAGAATCAGTCCACTACGACCATGAGGGTCCGACACCCTTCGGACTTTGGTAAGTTCACGATGAAATCCATCGAGACACTCTCCCATGGGCACTCCGGGGTAGGCAACGGTTGAAGGAGTCCCGCAGGAGACCGTTGCTCTATCTTGTCTTGTTGGCAAACAAGACAAGTCCGCACATAGGCTTCCACATCGTCTCGTAAGTGCGGCCAATAGTATTGATCCTCAACAAGCGCCATGGTGCGGTGGATTCCCGGATGTCCCGCCCATTTAGAGTCGTGGCACTCGCGCATCACCTCTTTCCGAAGTTTCCCGTGGAGCGGCACATAGAGTCGCCGTCCTTTGGTGTAGAGGAGGTCATCCTCAAGCCAGAACCGCCTGGTTTTTCCCTCTTGGGCGTATCGTAGGAGGGCTTAGGCCCTTTGGTCGTGTTTCAACCCCTCCTTGATCCGATTTATCAAGGGACAATCGGGACGGCTTATCACATTGGCCAATTCCAGCTTCCGGCTTAAGGCGTCGGCCACGGAATTGGATCTTCCAGGCTTATATTCCAGTACGTAATCAAACTCGGCCAGGAAATCTTGCCACCGAGCTTGTTTCGGGCTAAGCTTCTTCTGAGTTTGGAAGTAGCTCGTAGCCACATTGTCGGTCCGCACCACGAACCGTGATCCCAAGAGATAATGTCTCCATGTGCGAAGACAATGCACCACCGCGGTCATTTCTTTCTCTTGGACCGTGTATCGTCGTTCGGTATCATTCAACTTCCGGGACTCGAAGGCAACCGGATGCCCTTCCCCGCATCAAAACACCACCGATAGCGAAATCGGAAGCATCGGTTTCTACCTCATATGGTTTGTTGTAGTCGGGCAGCACTAGCACCGATTCTTCAGTCATGGTCCGCTTCAACCGATCAAACGCCTCTTGACACCGATCCGTCCACTCCTACGGCTTCTCCTTCTTCAACATATCCGTGAGTGGTACGGTGAGGCGAGAGTATCCCCGAATGAAATGTCGGTAATAATTGGCAAGTCCGAGAAAGGATCTCAGCTCGGTCACCTTGGTCGGTGGTTCCCAATCAACAATGGCACGGATCTTGGCCGTGTCCATCCGTACTCGTCCGCCCCCGACGGTGTGCCCAAGGAAAGGGATCTCTTTTTGTGCAAAAGCACATTTTTCCCATTTCACATATAAGTCGTTCTCCCGAAGGGTCCGAAAAACTTGACTCAAGTGCTCAACATGTTCCTCAAGCGTTCGGCTATATATAACAATATCATCAAGGTAGACTACAACGAACCGATCGAGAAACGGATGTAGTACCTTGTTCATGAGGGTGCAAAACGTAGCCGGTGCATTGGTCAAGCCAAAAGGCATGACAATGAACTCGTATGATCCATAGCGGGTCACACAGGCTGTCTTTGGCTCGTCCCCCTCGGCGATCTGCACTTGGTAGTATCCCGACCGAAGATCCAGCTTGGAGAACCATCGGGCTTCCCCGAGCTGATCGAACAAGTCTGCTATCAAAGGGATCGGGTACTTGTTCTTGACGGTCAACTTGTTCAATGCCCGATAATCGATACACATGCGGAGGGATCCGTCATGCTTCTTTTGGAACAAGACCGGGGCGCCAAACGAGGCCTTAGACGGCCGAACATAACCAGCATCAAGCAGCTCTTTGAGCTACTTCCTCAATTCTTGTAACTCGAGCGGGGCCATGCGATAGGGAGCCATGGTCGGCGGTCGAGCATCGAGCACCAGCTCGATCCGATGATCGACTTCCCTTCGGGAGGTAGCTTCTTAGGTAGCTCGGGCGGCATCACATCTCGGAAGGCATCGAGGATTCAGGCCGCTTCTTCCGGTATCTCTTTCTCTTTTGTGCCTTCCTCCTTCAACGCTGCTAAGAAGGTCACCTCGCCCTTCCATAATCCCTTGGTCAGCTGCATGGCTGACAGCATTTTCCTATCGCGTCCCGATTTGCGGTAAATTGGGACCATACATTGGCACCGCTTGTCGAAGATACAAATACAATCCGCAAAGGGCATAACGCCCGCATTGATCCGATCAAGGAATCCTAACCCGAGTATGAAATCATAGTCATCAAGGGGGATTACCTCGATGTCTTCTCGGCTGGTCCATGGACCAAGATGAAACTCCACATCCCGGGCCATACCATTGGTCGGGACTTCTCTAGAATTCACCGTTTTAAGCCAACCGGCATCGTTCGTCTCGACCGGAAGATTCAGCTTCTTCGCGGCCTCTTTGGATATGAACAGATCGGATGCCCCGGTATCCACGAGTGCACTCATCGTGGTACCACCTATCTTCACGTCTACGAATATCATCCCTTTAGGGTCCTTGGCCTTCTTGGCCTTGATCGATCCAAGGATCCGCAACGATCCCAGCCGCGCCTCCTCTCGCGGTTTGTCGTCTTTGCACAAGGCTGCCAACTTTCCCCTTTTCGAGCAATCCCGCGCCATGTGAGGTCCTTCACAAAAGAAACACTTGTATGTGCGTACCTTGTGATAGTTCCCACCGTGGCTTGATTCGGGTTGATTCCTAGGATGAACCGGAGGCGATCGTCCTCCGTTGGGACGATGGAACCGGCTCCGATCTCCCCCACCAGTAGCCTTTTCCTTTGATCGAAGATCAGGCTTGGCCGAAGTTGACGGCCTATATTCCACAAGGGACTCGGCCACAGATGTGGCCATTGAGAGATTCGTGGCATTGCACCGTTTGAGCTCTTGCTTGACCCATGGCTTGAATCCGCTCATGAATTGATGGAATGCCTCCGTCTCGGTCATGGAAGGAATTTGGAGAAGCAACTCCGAAAATCGCTTCACATAGTCACGAACTCCGCCCTTTTGTTCTAGGCGCTTAAGCTCCCCGCGAGCTTCCTCCTCTGCGTATGCGGGATAGTAAGTTCGTCAAAATTCTTCGACAAACCGAGTCCAAGTCGTGATAGGATCGCCATTCCTATCATCCGACCGACGTCTCCACCAAAGCAGCGCATCATCAACTAAATACATGGCTGCGGTGTTTACCCTGATCAAGTCGTCGGTCGTTCCTATGGTCTGGAAGTATCGCTCCATATACCATAGGAAGTTGTCCACGTCCTTTGCCACCCGGGAGCCCTTGAACTCCTTTGGCTTGGGTAGGTCGGCACGAGACTGCACTGTGATCACCCCGTTCATGCGTCTTTGCTTCAAGGTCTGCGACCTTGCTTTCAGGCTCGGCCATTTACGTGCGCATGGCTGCCATTGCGGCCTCTCAAGTCTCATCTCGTTTTGCAGCTCGTGCGTGAGAGACCCGCCACCTCGACCCGGAGCTCTCCCATGCGGCTTGGAGTTCTTGCACTTCGGCCAAGATCTCCTCCCTTCCGGCTTCCGCTCCATCAACGGTCTGGTGTAGGTCGTCCACCAACGCCTGGACGTCCGTGACGGTCTCCTCTATAACCGCCATTCAAATCTCCAGATCACCTTTCGGGTCCCTCGAACACGAGGCAGCACGGCCCTTCTTCGACCGGGGAGCCTTCTCGGCTGGACGCCCACGATCATCACGGTCATCACCTTGAACGACCGAAGCATCAGCTCGAGAATCAGCCATCGCACAAGGAACAATTGCTCTGATACCACTTGTCACGGGTCGGTCGATTTTGGTCGATCAAACACCGTGCAGCCTTAGGATCGGTGATCCTAAGTAAGCCTTTCGCTCACACACGCACAACACAAAGGGTCGGAAGCACAAAGAAGCGTGTATATTCACTTTGAGTGAGCTAAGCTCGAATGAGGGGGAGGGACCCCTTTTATACAAGTCTGGATCGATTCTCGGCCGTGGATCGTCCCTCCGATCCAACGGCTATGTTTGAATTCGGTCATCATTACAATCAGATCAGTAGGTGGCCGCAGGCATGGGGAATCGTTAACCGAAGCATGCATACGCCAGGAGCAAGTCTGGGCAGCTCAGGGACGCACGACCGGATCAAGCACAGCATGGGCGAGTCAGGGTTGTCTGTCAAGGAGCAGGTGAACTGCTCCGGATTTGTGCGGGCGATCGAGTGCGTCCGGGCGGCTCGCTGGTCGTGCACGGATCATGTCCTGCACGTGCATGGGCGGATCAGGCGCTGATCATGTCAGGCCGATCAGTGGATCGGTCAGTTGGTCGACTAGGGGTCGTCCGAGGCTACATCGAATCGATCAGGGACGGAGTGAGGATCGATCAGCGATCGATCATGGACTGATGCGGGATCGGTCAGGGCGTTCCCAGCTACGCCCTGGTGCGGGACACGGCCGATCATGGACGGTCTTAGACATGCTCTTCCGTCGGCCGTGTCACTAGGCACTTGCCCAAGCTCAAAGTTTCGGCATGGGTATGACCTTAGGAGGTTCTAGCTCAAGTAGGCCCGGCCAGAGCCCACCCAAGCCTATCTAATGATCAGGTCTAGTCCCATTCCACTCTAAATCACTTTTCAATTGCACTATTAGTCATTTTATTTTTATTATATTCTGTTTCATTGTGCCAAGTATAGTACATCAACCAAAAGCTACTTTATTTTTATTTCACTAAACGTGTTTTTATATCTGACTTCTCACCAATAATGCAAAGGGCACATTTTTTATAACTTCTAACTTGTGCTTTCGACTTTCACTCCAAAATTTAATAATTAAAAAAGTCTTACTTTTTAAAAAATGATAAACATTTTAGATTTGCTTCAACTTCTGCTTCCGGCATTCAATGTTTTCAAAAAAATTCCGGTCTTTTGTGTTTAAATAAATATCGATGAGTGTGAAAAGTATTTGCAAAAAAGAAAAAAAGTGGAAAATCGAAGGTTGGGCCAGATGGGCCATAAAGAGATATGTTTTAGATTTTTTTTGAACTGAAACGGAAGCGAATCATAGATTGGGCCGTGTCCGACCCGAAACATTTCAGGCCCAAGAAATCCAAAGGCTGTTATCCCCTCCCTCCCTTTCTTGGCTCAAATACAGAAGGATGTTGACCCCTCCACACGTCCTTTGTTTTTTTTTTTTTTCCTTTTACTTTCTTTTGATTTAAGTGTATGTTTATCAAAAACTCTAGCACGTGATGTCCCCTTGTTACGGTTTTCCAACATCAAATTTCTGAATTTTGCAGTTGATATTTTTGGATATGTAATGGCTGTTTTGAAATCCGGTTTCTCCATCCGATTATCTTCTTTGTTCAGGTCAATACATTATAAACTGAATAATGTGGATGACAAGTGTTGATATATATATTCAAACTTATATATCCTTACTGATTTTCTTTTGGTAAGCATACCATGAAGTTATAAACGTGTTTTTCAACTATTTAGTAGAGGCGAGCATGAGTTTATGATAGATACAGGAACTAGGTTAAATTAGCCATGGAAATTGGCCTAATTTCAAGTTCTCATCATTACTAGTCTAGTTTCGGTTCCGAAAAAAGTGGAACCGATACTATGCGGTTTAGTTTCCAATTCTTAGATAAGAGCTAGATTAGAAACCAGAAACTGGAACTAACAAAACGAGTCCTAAGATATTTTCAAGTGTCTTACATCATTGCTAGATTAGACAATACGGTACAAAGGCAACACAAACATCACATAATTCTCCATGAAGCAATCATTTGTTGTTGTCCTCACTCACTATATACATAACCTTTTTATAAATTTGTTAAGTGTGAAAACATACAACCATGATGACACATTAACTTGTTCTAAAGCTCTATTAGAGAGAGTTCTAAACAAGCATACTTGTGGCAATGCTAGTTCTCCATGACTTGAAAGGGCATTCTTTAGCAATCATCTCTACACTTCTAATGCTGGCAATAGGGCCTTCTTATTGTTTGGTTAGCATGTGTTGAAGTGCATGACCAAATTCATGAAAAACAATTTCAACAACACATATATCCTCACAAATGTATAAATGACAAATACCACTAGTTATTTCACAAAAGATAAATATGGATTTTTGTTGTTATGTTCATTTTCATTTTGCTTAACTAAAAATGATAAAAAAAAAAAAAAAAAAAAGTTAGTCGGTTCTCAAATAAACCATGGAACCGATTAACATTGTAAGTTCTAGGTTTTAGGATATGCATGGTAGGTACTTGTTGATACTTGATTTTTAGTCAACGTGTCATTAAAAAGTAAAAAATCGAGATTTGGGTTTTTGATTGCAATGGAGTCCTGTTTTTTGACTAAACAGTGTCGTTTTCATTTCTTTCTTTCTTTTGCATTGTTGTTTTTAAATTATTTTCAGTTCATTTTTAAAAAAAAAAATCGAAAAGTTAAACGGTTGACTTTTGGGTTGACTTTTTGATCAACTTTTTGATTAAAAGTCAACTTTGAGTCAAAATTTGAACTTTTACCCAAAAAAAAAAATGCCATTTAGCCTTAATTTTTTGTCGAATTAATTTCTCAAAAATTCAAGGAATTGACAAAAAAAAATCAACATTTTAGGAAATGTCAACTAAAAGATTGACTTTTGTTCAAACCTTTGACAAAAAAAATCGAAAAAATAAAAAATCCACAAAAATATTTCTTTTAATGTCAATTAGACCTCTATGTCGAAAATTTCACAAATTTCAATTAAAAATCTTGAATTCTAAATTTTTCAGTTTTAGGTTCTATATCGACCAAAAATAAAATTACTTTTATTCTAATCATAATTAAGTGTAGTTTCTTATTCGACATTTGGTTTAGGGACTATTTGAAATCTGCTTGCACATTCAATTTCACGATTTACCGAATCAAGATGCGAATTGTCTTTTTAAGCCCTAAATTAAAATTGAATTTTGAAAGGGACGAAATTTCTCACTATTTCCTTAAGATTTAAATCAAAATTTTTGAAAATTCACACTAGAATTTTATCCTCTCGAGTATAAGAAAATCAAGCAATTAAACTTTAATAGACAAAATTTGAATTGACCAATTTATAGCTATGGTTTAATTTTATAATTCTAGGTCTAATTTTGACATTAAGCCTAAATTCATTTTTTGACATAAGCTCGAGTGCTTCAATTTAAGGTCAATTTGAAGGTGATGAGGATCTTGCACATGGGTAGTTCATTAAATAGGGTAATTGTGACACTAATTGAATTCAATTTTTGTTAATTTGCAATTTTGTCAATTGAATTACAAATTTTACCATTTTAGCCCTTTAGGCCCAATTCTTTGCACCTATGATTTTGACCCGTTGCCTTTCACGTTAATCATTCAATTAGGTTAATAAAAGACCCTTAGATCATGTTCATAGGGAGAGTCGTAGTTTAGACCATATTAAAAATGCTTACGACGATTGTGAGTGCATTTATGCATAGCCATAGCTTAGATATTCCTTAATCCATAATATTTTCAAACATTTTTACAATTTTGATTTGATATCGTGAATGCATGCGATGCTTGTAAGTGCATTTATGCGAGCTCCAAGCTAGCCTTGATAATTGAATATCTTTCATAGCTAAAACATCACTTTGTCTCAAAATCTTTCATGAATGATTTCAAAAGATGTCTTTGAAACATCATATGTACCTTCATGCATATAATCATGCCATTCATTAGAAACGTTTGTGTTTGTGATGGTGCATGCTCTTGGTAATAAGTGACCCACCAACAGTTCACTTTGTTGTTTGATTGTTTGAAAAACAAGGTCCAAAAGATCTGCATGTATTTTTTTGCAAATGCCTATAATTTCTAGATGAATGGGAGGGTTGATGCATGATATCGAGAGAAAACCCTAGAATTACATAAATCGTTTGGTTAGAAAACTAATAAGTGTTGTTGGCCATGCGAGAACAATGATTATAAGTTACAAAAATTGATTGAGTGGGTGTCTTAATGGGACCTATGCATGAAAGACAAAGGCCGACCCCGAGATCTCAAAATCTGATTTTCGCATTGAACTTTCTTTAAGTGATTGATTTTACCATGAAGTTGTGTTTTTGACTGTTTTGATGTGTATGTGTGTCTCTTCCTATTGTATGCATCTAGTTATAGATTTCTAGATTAGGTTTAGAATAGGACCCCTATGATAGAGACGACGTGAAGACGGTGGAGGTCGATATCCATTCCGACCATAATTATGTACTATTTATTTCCCCGACATATGTCTTGGATTTTTATGGTTTGTATAAAAGCCTGATGAGTTGTGGGTCCCCTCTACTCCTTATCATTTTCAATTGTGTTTCTTTTTATATTTTCTAGGATTGCATGGTAGATTTACAGCTTTATGTGATTGTTTACTTATTGTTTCGTAATTTCAATTCCATTGATTGCTTTCTTTTATCATTTTCCTTAGAAATAGATTAGTATGAAAACGACCAACCATGCATGATCGCTTAGTTTAGGATTAATGATCCCGAAAAAAAAAAAAAACGCATGATTACGTTAGGTAAACATAATATACTGTTTAGGTATCGAAAGTATGCTAATAGAAATATTGACGTAACCCAAGTCTCCGGACCTAGATATCTAGTTGTGTAGGAATCAATGTAACACTCTCGATCCTTGATTGGGTTTCTAGCATACCCTAAAAACGAAGCTAGTAGCGACTCTCATTTTATTTTTAGGTTGTCCTAAATAATTAGACTGCATAAATAAACTCGTTGCGAGAGATATGGGTCTTGGTAAGACTCATTGTGATTTAGCATACTCAATGTGGCAATACCCCAAAGGATAAAGTGATGCCATCCTTATGGGCGGAGTGTACTAACAAGAGGGTTATCGTGGTAAAGGTATCCTTAAATCCAATATCCACACCCGACCTCTTCTCTTGAGGTGCGTCGCTCGTGTGGGTATGGATCGCGACTCTCCGCTGTCACATGGGGCACAAGCTTGGGAGAGCTCGCAATCTCATGGAGGGAACTCAAAGAGACTTGACCCAAAAGGCGATGTGATAACGTTTTTTGGGACGCAAGTCGTGAGGGAACTCTTGTGATTAAGTATCCCTAAATCCGATCTTTCCCCCTTCCTTTTTCTCGCAAGAGGGATTGAGGACAACGATATCGGGTTGTGACAATACTAAGTTCCAAAAGTCGAAAAAAAAAAAACCAGTTCTAACAAGGTAAGTTCTACGTTTTAGGTGGAATTTTAACTGACCATGAAATCACTCCCTCCTATTGTTTAGCAAGGATATAAATGCACTTGAATTCATAACTCACATTTGACATGTGAACACTATCTAACCAACAACTTTGTACAATCCAAATTGTTAGTAAAAGTCTTTTTTAGACTTCATCTATCGTCGATTGAATGATCTCAACCATTTAGATCTAATAGGCCTCATGCGGGGCTCATGCATTTGGTGATAAAAGATCATTCATTTCATGGTAGATATCCATAAAATTTGCCATATATAAAATGCACATGCTCAAATGCATTTTTGGTAGATCTCATGTTAAATTTGTGGGTTCCCTTAAATAATTGGTCTAGACTCAATCAAGGGATTAGCATGGGCTGGTTAGATATTGGGTGGCAAAAGAATAGTGTAAGTACTAAAACTTGGCATGGGGGACATTTAAATGCCAAAAGTTATGAAAAGTACAATTAAATGCCTTTTATTTTATTTTCTTTTTTTTTTTAAATGGAATACTTGAGTGCCAACTCTAGCAACCCTGGTTGAAAATCCCACATGACAATTTTTCAATCGCTTACATGGTTTGTCGAAGAGCTAAGTTAGAAGAGAAAAGCCAAAACGATGTTGTTTTTCCTCTCTCTCTCTCTTTAATTTTTTTAATATAAATATTATTTAGATTAAATTATTATAAAATGGATGAGGAGATTAAGATTGTAGAAGGCAAGGCCGCCTCCCCATCATCACTGGCCTTGTGATAGTGGGGGAAGGGTCGGCCTAGTAGCCAATGGCTCTTGACTTGATTGGGCAAGGGGCGGTGACCCTCGTTGGATTTGGGGAAGGGCCGCAACCTCAGTGCGACCTTCGCCCATATCTGGGCGATGGCCGATATCTGGGCGATGGCCGCAACTTTGTCCCAGATCTGGGCAAGGGCTCGTAGGCCCTTATTGTTAGTCAGCCTAAATTGTTGATTGGTGATCCTAGCTGACCCTTCCCTCACTATTGTCGGCCCTTCCCGGCGATGATGGGGAGGCGGTGGTGAGGGTTGAGCCTAACTCTTTGTGCAATTTCTTTTTCTTCATTTTTTTAATAAATAATTTAGTTTTAAATTTAATTTAATTAATATTTATATTAAAATTCAAATCTAAGGTAAAATGACATTGTTTTAGCTTATCTAACCATGTTAGCAGATAAGATGATGTTGTTTTCGGCTAATCGAACTATGTTAATAAGCAAAACGATGTCGTTTTGCACTTATCTTGTCTGAAAAAAAAGAAGCAACATGAGCATTTTGACTGGGTTTTTTGCGTTGACACTTACTTGATCAATTTTGCTTCGATTTTAGCACTTATGTATATTTTTTCCTAACTTTTGATATTTAAATATCCATCCATACTAAGTTTTGTCACTTTAAAGATCGGGGTCTCAATATTGAGCCAAGGGGTGAGTTTGGAAACATAGAATTCGAAAAAGTTATGTAAGCACATTTTTTATTATGGAAATATCATTATTCTTAGACCTCTCAAGTCCGATTATCATAAGATTAATAAAAATCCTATTATCGAAAAGTTGTCATATGGGTAAAATTCTTCCAAAGCTCCTCGAGCCTAAATCTTGCCTTCTATTTGATGCCCATTTATGATTTGAGACATATTAAGTTATTATCTCATGAAATGATCGGGCTAGGGGGGCTCGAGCGGGGTTGTGTGGATGCCCGAGCCCAAGAAGAAAATCGTTTACTTTACACCGACCCTATTAATTGTTCAATCAATGTCAATTCACATGTACCTAACGAGGCCATTAGACTCATGATCAAGCACAATAAAAAGGGCCTCTTGTGTCTCTCACTTTCGACATTACTTGTTTACGCGACACATAATCAAGCGTGGATTCGGATCTAACTCATTTGTACATGAATACATGACGTATCTTTAGTGGATTCACCATTTTCAATCCGTCCACGACACATCTAGACACGTTTTATTGAATAAGGCGTATGTCGCCTTTGTCGGTACAACAGGTTTAGGAATAATTTAACCATTTCGTTTAAGGTTTTTAAGGGTGCGTTTGGTAACATTTCTGTTTAAAAATTGTTCACTAGGAACGAAATAGAAAAAAATATTTCTATTTCTGGGAACAATTTTTGAACAAAAAAACACGTTTGGTAAATGCTTTTTTAAATATAAAAAGAATAGAAACACGTTTGGTAAATTTGTATAATTTTTTTTATTTTTTTAATTTTTTTATTTTTATTTTTATTTTTTTTATTTTTTTCTTATTTTCTTATTTATTTTTCCTTTTTTCTTTTTTCTTCTTTTGGCTGGTCGCCGGCCTTGGCCATGGCCGGCGACCGGCCGACGGGGCCGGCGACCGAGGCCGGCCTCGCCGGGCCGGCGACACTTGGCCAAAGAAAAAAAGAAAGAAAAAAAGAAAAAAAAAAAAAAAAAAGAAAAATAGAAGAAAATAGAAGAGAGAAAAATGTGTTCCTAAAATGTGTTAGAAATAAGAAATAATTTTTTTTTTGTTTTAACTTGTTTGGTTAAATGTGTTTCGAAACAAAAATATTTTTAACAAAAACACAATCAAACGTGTTTCTATTCATATTTTGTTGTTAGGAACGTAAAAATAGAAAATGTGTTTAAAAACATATAAAAAGAATGAAAACGAACGCAGCCTAAGTACATCTTTTTGAGATATTTACAGGAGAGACGTAGCAATCTCAAATTTCTCAGACATGGCAGACGGATCGGGTCGCGTCAGGACACGAAGCGATCAGACGAACGGTCACGTGTGCGAGCTAGAAAATCTGACTTCTCCATAGCCGAACTCTCCCAAGCAGCAGGCTCGAGGCGCTGGAAAAAGAGATGCAGATGCAGCTTCTTCAATGCCTCTCGCCTGGTTCTTCTGCCAGCATCTCTCCTCGTGTCCTCGCGAACAAGGTAAAGCTCCTCCTTCTGCTGCTTCTTGCTTATCTTCCTCTGCGGAGAGAAGGTGCTGAACCCATCCTCGCGCCACTTCTCCGCCTCGCGCAGGGCAATGCGGTCGCCGGAGGAACGCCGGCGGGAGGAGGAGGTGGGGGCGAACCTCCTCGGGACCTCAAGCCGGCTGGTTTCCTCCGGGCCGCCGTCGCCCCGCCTCTCGTCGCCGCGCTCGTCGCCTTGTCCCCTCTCTGTCTCGCTCCGGGTAACGCCTCTTTTTCCCTCGTTCCCTTCGACTCTGCCGCAGTGCCGCCGCCTTTGCTGTGTCCGCGTGGGCGTGAAATGTGCGATCTTGCCGAACGGGTTTTGAGTTTCGCGTCGAATTTGGTGATGGGTATGGTGTGTTCTGGTCCCATGTTGTCGTTAACGTGCTTAGCCCTTACGTGGTTCCTCGTGAAGCTAATTCCAGTTTCAAGAACAAAGAATTGCGCCTCAAGAACAATGTGAACTTACTTGTGAAGTGGGTGGCGGTGGTGCTGGAGTTATAGCTTCTAGCATCATCCTCTTCGCGGTATAGTACGGCCAGACCATGATAAACAAGCAATTCAAGAGCTTACCCATGGTTATCTAGAATCCTTGAAATTCACGCCTTGTACTGATACTCAACCCGATTCTTTGAGTGTCTTACCAAGTTAGAAAATCCCTGACATGGTAATGTGAAGTGGCTTTCCAGCGGAATGAGAATTGTTGTCGATCCACTACCCACCTAACTTTTTGCTGCAAGCACTTCGAGAATCGGCTAGAGAATTTGTTGGAGCGTTTTTGGGTGTGTGCTCATTGGCTTTCAAGTATTCGTATCACCTTCCTTTTTATTCTTTTGCAATCTTTTTGCCTCTGTATGTTATTGAGAGATGGAAAAGGAAGGCGCTGGTTCCTGCAGATCCTGCCAGGAGGGCGAGCGTTCCTGTTCCTGGTTGAGGTTAAGAACTGAAAGTTAATTTTTGTGTGTGTTGTCCTTTTTTGTCTGTGAGAAGCAAAGAAAATCTTCTCAATAATAAGAAATGTGCAGTACAAACTTTTAGAACTAAGTCAAGGCAGTAATGTCTGACTCCCCTGAAGCCCTTCTTTTTGCAATTGATCTGCTGAAAAATTTGCTTAAAAATAACATGAATGAAGATTATAACCCTGCATATGTTACTGGTTGAGTTAAAGAGAATCTGTATCTTCCCTGGTCTCACTTGTAAGATATTTAGCCAAGCAACGATAGTAGCGTAGTCACTCTTAATGCAAAGATGAAAAGCCGATGACCGAAAGGAACTAAAAGAAAGGAAGAATGCTTCATGAATAGCTTTGACTTTAGGCTCATCCGAATTAGGCAGCCCATAGTGCTTATAAAGACTTGTAATGCTCCAATTACCTGACAATACTAGATTACCAAAGGAAGATTGGTTGACTTTAAACTTCAAAACTCGTTCATTGGAAGGGGTCCAAGAACAATGTTGTCTTCTTGCTTCCTTTTTGCATATGCTCTGCCAAATCAATGTTGGACAGTAATAGACATAATCAGATGCTCAACTCAAATCCTTAGACCATGATACTACCCTAAACAGGATTATCTATACTGTCAATCACCCATACTTATTTAAATTCTGTTCTTATGAGGCTTTTCACTGCCAACTGATCACTTAAGACTTTTTGCTAAAAAATATTATTCTATTTCTTAAAAAAGATCTAAATGTCTTCAAATGCAAATAATCGAATGTTTAAGCAGTTGAGATGTCCAATATCAACTTTATTTTAGTTGAGTTTCAGTATTATTAATTTTTTGTTATAGTAGAGTATGGGGTAATTTATTTTTTATGTGAAATTTTCAGAATTAATTCTTGCTATTCACGACACCTTTTTTTTTTTGGTAAAAGGTAAGACTATTCAAGACACCTTTTCTTTCCACAGATTTAGCAAATTTTCTGATAAGCTGCTCTAGTACTTAGATAGGGGAAATAGGGGCGCACTGTCATCGGAAGTTATGAACTTTAGTTTGTTGTTCCAAATGTTATTGACAATTATGGAACGGGTGTTCCGCTAATATCATAAAAAAAATGTCATGTCTGCCTTTTATGCTGCAGTGTCACTTGGTCAAACTGCAGATATTCAAAGAGGAGCAGTATTGTTTCGTCAGGCATGCATTGCATGTCATGATGCTGGTGGAAACATAATACAACCAGTGAGTTTCCCTTCATTACTTAGATAAATGTTTTTTTGTTAGCTCATAACTCATTTGAAATTTTATCCTCTTCTGACTAGGGTGCGACGTTGTTCATGAAAGATTTACTAAGGTATGAGTCATGGGAAAATGGCCTCTACTGACTGAGAGTCCATGCTATAAGAAATTCAGTTTCTTATCTGGTACCTTCATTGGGTTAGATGTCAATTTTGCTTCCGATCGCATTGAGGCGTGGTAATAGTTGTTGATTTCCTGTTTGGACCGATTGATATGCCCTTAGTCTAAATTCTAATGGTGGTCTCAAACTCGAGACATTCTTCCCTTGAACATGTCAGAGTACATACCCAATCTATGCCTGAAAAATGATTTACTTGCTACAACTATAGAAACGGAGTTGGCACAGAAGAGGAGATCTACCGAGTTACCTACTTTGGCAAAGGAAGAATGCCAGTAAGATTGATGGAACCTTCATTCTTTTTTCTCTTGATATATGGGATAAATTTACCATAGTGTCTCTTTGAGGCTTTTCAGCTAGTAAACTTATGAAGTAAATACATTTGATTTGTGATTTAGGGCTTTGGTGAGAACTGCACCCCAAGAGGGCAATGCACGTTTGGACCCCGATTGCAGGAGGAGGAGATCAAGGAACTAGCGAAGTTTGTAAAGTTACAGGCTGATCAAGGTTGGCCTAAGATAGAAATCGCAGAAGATTGATTGTTACATAGATGTATTATTTATGTACAATGACCAACCATCGTGATGGCCAACGTGTTGCCTTTTCTTTCTATTCTCGCTGTTGCCCGACTGCAAAGTGTAAAGAAAATGTTGATCCGGCATTCTTGCTTGTACATATTGGAACGAGAAGTAAGTCCTACTTAACTGGTGAAAGATATATCATGTCAAGAATGCTGACCGACGCAACAGAATAGATGGTCATCATCTCATGGTATCCTCAATTTGATGAAAGTTTTTCCAAATTAAATTGATCTTTAAGATGGCCAAGAGACTGGAATCAAGCGGAAAGTCTGTGGCGGGTTCTTATTCAGATGGCTGAGTATCAAGTGTTTTTCACCTGCAATGTAAGGATGGATGATGCACTCCATCAACGGAGCTTCGTGCCCGTGTTTCTGCTTTGATTCTTTCACAAAGAATGGCATGAATCAGTGAAGTTGAGAAAGTGCATGGGGTCATCTAGCAGGAAACGTTACTTGATGTTTGTCTCTCTTTTTGAGGAATCTCTGATACTCGAATTTAAGGAGTATGTCGGATCCAAATCGATCTAAGGTTAAGCCGATGGGAAAACAAACTTGAGTTTTTTCTCTAGTTCCAACGAAAATTGAAGTGACACTGCCAGGAACACTGATCTGAAGGGAAAAATCGAAGGACAAGCACTTGAAAATCGAATTAACTTCGTCGGAAATGGAACAACTGGAAATTACAGAATACGTTGACGCTCAAATGGAAACATGGAAACTAACATAACAATAGTAGTATTCACAATGCAAATCGTGAGCGACAAGCTTAGTCCTAAACCTATTGTTGTAATTGCAGAACATTACACCGACAGTAAAATGTTTTGGAGGAAAATTTGGCAGAGACGGATAACTTGAGCGTGTTTTCTTCCTCTATGTTCTTTCTTTCCATAGTCCTGGGATTTCATTCAATGATTATCGAATTATCGGCAGTTTTTTCTCCAACTCCTCTACATTTCCATGATCCTCTCCGTCTTGCCATAGATGTGTTTTATTCTCAAACTAGTTTCTCTTTGGTCGAGGTGACCATCAGCTTGTACTAGATAGAAGTCAAGCAAGCTGTTCAATCCTTTAGATAGAAATCAATCCTGATAATTTCTATAGATCGAGGTGAATTTCAAACCTTGGGTGGCTCCTTTTGCCACATAAGTTGCTGCTACCGACATTTGCACCCCACGCACTATCAAACTTTATTTTGGTGAAGTTTTTATAATTTAACTTTTGCTGGCCCAAATTTATTGGGCTTGCACAATCTCAGCCCAATTGTCTGGCATTGGCTCATGATGGGTCTGCACCACGTCATTCTTCATGCATTTCAAACATAATCTGTCTTGACTCGTGTTTATCAACATATTTCAACAAAACTGACCCACGTGTTCTCCTATATAGTGCATCATCTAGAATGGTATAATGCATGGCTTTGAGCCGTGTTTTCGTCTTTGCCCCTTACGAGGTCCGCCCCAATCTTGTTTCACTATCAATCGCCATGACACATTCAACCTTCGATCGGTTCTAGGAAGGCTAGGATTTCTCAACTAGCAATCTGTCGAAGTCTAATGTCAAAATATTCATCTGCCTCCGGATTTTCATTCCGAGGAACACACTCTAGGAGACAATAATCAAAATGGCTGATCAATTAATGCAGCCTGAATTCAAGACCAAATTGTTCAATAGATCAACGCGCATTCAAGATCGACGGCACTCCCATTGGCAAACCTAATATCAATAAAACTCATCAACAAGTGAGCATTGTCTTTGACTTTGTCATGAAGACTTTGTTGTCTTCCATGTATCGATGCTTACACCAAGACACTTTGAAAATATTATACATTAAACAACTCTTAGTTTCTAAATGTTTCTAGTTTCTATGTACATAAATGACTGTTATTTTCTAAGTTTGGGTCTAGTCTTTTGCTCTTCTTTTGTCTTGCTATAAAAGGTCATCGAGTCTCTGTAGAATAGACATTTCGAATTTGATTAATGAAAATTTGCTTATTGCAATTCCTTTGAACCTTGAAGAGTTTGAACCCCCTTGAAAATATAGAAGAGTTTTCACTCATTCCTTGAAGAGTCGAAGCTTTTGAAGCCTGCCTCCTTGAAGAGTTGTAGCCATCAATCTCGAAGAATTGATGCCATTTTGACTTCATTGAAGGCTTAGAAAAGCAATAGTTGAAGTTTCTATCCTTTTTTTCATTCCATGCTATCTCATTTTGTTCACTTCCTCCCAAAATCAATAAGCTTACAATGCTTATTTGAGAAAACTCAAAACATAAAAGTTGTAGATCCAAGAGTCTCTATTATTTTGGCTTTAGAATCAAATCATTTTAATTTGAATCAACAAAGTTATGCCCATTTTCCTGAACTAGCGTAGAACTGAAATTTCTGCTCAATTTTGTGACTAAGTATTCGTGTGTGTAAGTCACTCTCACGATCCTATTGTTTAAGTAGCTGACCTTGGGCTACAACATTAATTCTGATGCCAAACATTCTAGTTGTGAATCACCTTTTGGCCTTGCTTTGATAAAGGTGACCATTGACTTATGCCAGATCGAAGTCAAGCTGTTCATTCCTCAGATCGAAATCAATCTAGATAATCTCTAGATTGAGGCTGAATTTGACCAGACTTGACTCTTTATTCCTTGAGTTACTCCTTTTGCCATGTTTTTAACCGCGATCCTCTTCTCAATATCTATACCATAAACATCTGCTACGAACGAGAAGCGTCTTTGCTTTCTCTACTGTTTTCCTTTTGAGAAATGGTTTTGTACTCTGAAAACATTCGCCATCAGCTCGGACAAAGAGCCTTCTAGCTCCTGACTTTTGCAGGGCAACGCTTTCGCAGCTCGCTAGTCACTGCCGTGCAATCTATTCTGTATTTTGTCATTACTTCATAACCATCAATCACATTTCATAAAAGGAGCTTCTAGCTCTGGCTAGGTTGGATTTGAAAGGGATGTTGATAAGATGAGATTCCACTCTGCCACACATTCCAAATCGTGGAAAAGCTCAAATTTGTTGAAATTGTCGGGTGAAACTGGTTTTTGCTGTTTATAATTTGAGAGTAATGAGGTCTTGAGTTGTGATATGAATATGGGTCAGCTGTATGAAGTGTTAGGATACTCGGTTAAGTTCATTATACGTGCTAATTTCTTGTTGGAGACTTGACAAGGATGGGTAAAGCATAGTAATTTCACGATTTAAAATTGCAAAAGTCATCTATTCGAATATATAAAACGCGTTAGACGTTGCTCATGCAACATCTAAAGGCCATTCATTACAATATCTCACGTACAATATCAATTCATATCAGACTTATTTGTGGATTGATGCTTGTGTCACTGTCCGATTTTTCCCTTGGCCTTGTAAGCTTAAAAATGAGCTCAAGCGTGAGGTATGCAAAAGGAATGATGGTCCTGTAAGTGATGATTATGTTCTTGGAAGGATTTCTGAAGGCGGGGTCGGCCACAATCGAAAAGTATCCTTACATAAAAGGTACGAGACATAGAGCAAGACTATGCAACACCCAAAAGAAAAACCCTAACTCTAGTTTTGTTGCCCCCCAAAACCCTCATTCAGTAAGAAACACTGAATCTAGGCAACTTTTGGGGAATTAGAAAGTTTTCTTTGACATTCTTTAGTTAGGCAAACAAAAATATAGTGTCACCTTGTAAATCTTTCTCTTAACCACGGGTACCCAGCAATGGTCTGAAAGGGGCAGAAAACTTTTGGAAACTGCCAAGCAGTCATCATGGATTGATGGGTTCATCTTGTGTCTCTTAATCATTGTCTTAAGATGTGGAATTGGAACTAAAATGTGTTGGCCATGATCACATGCACAAACTAAAATCTTCAGTACACATGGATGCTCGACATGGGAAACATGAAAACATAATCACATTGAAGTGGACCCTCCAAAGTACTCTAATTAGGTTTAACAAGGCTCATTAAAAGCTCCCCAACACTGGTCCATGTCTCTGATAGGTATTTGCCAACTGTGGATGGCTCATGGCTACCGGTGCTTTTCCACCATGAAGTTGCTCAAAACTCCAATCAATTCGGCACTGCTCGGTAATGCTGAGAAGTGCCTAGAAGGCGAGAGAAAGCATCTCACGAATGATATTATTTACAAGTGGGTGTACCTTGGATAATCCACGTGTTGAGGTGGAGAGAGTGTCTTGTGCAGGTAATTTACAGGCCTCAAGGTCAACGCTGGGGAGCATATTGAGCTGTCCATGTGGCCCGATTGTGGTTCGAATCTGTGATATGGGAGTTTGCTGTGATTATAGATCGTGCTTATGTGCCTTGGACGATCCTCACTCTAACTTACATAAATACGTAAGCGCATACATGCATGTTGTCTACTAATACCTTTGACTGCTCTAATCTGCGCTTTTCTTATCAAAGTACAAAACCCCCCTTGTTGAAGGGAGAAGTTCTGAAGAAATGCGAACAGATGTGTACAGGTTCGAGATTAGTTCAAGTCCCGCACCGGATACGCATGGGTGAGTTGAATAACTTCTAATTTTGATTTGTGATTTTTGAGATTGGCCTGTTTGGAACTGGCATGCGGAGCTCTATAAATTCTTGGCCTTTTCTATCTGTTCAAGCGATCTTAGACTTACCCCTCTGGTGTTTACTTCTATTCTCAGTCTTTTGGAGGCCAGCAAGAGAGTTTCTCACCAGATAACAAATATAATTCAACAAATTGCTTTGGTCACAACTGGCTGGAGAAGAGTCCATGAGAGCCATATAAAATACTTTTTGTCAGCGGTATCAGGATAAACTAAACTAATAATCTCTACCATCGCCACCCCTCTCATTAAACTAATTCTGCCACTAAATTCAAAAAATTGGAAAGCCGAGTTTTTCCAATCAATCGGTGGTAGTTGCACCAACCCATGCAAGGGTTCGTATTAGCAGGAAAAGAACAAAAGGGAAGAGCCTTTATAGGCTGTCGTGTTAATTAGCTCCTTATAATTTCCTTAATTTATTTCAAGTTGATGGTGATCTAACCTAGCTTTACCCTGACGACAGGGTAATTGCTGGGACACTGATCTATTTCCTTTTCCTTTTTTCTTTTTCTTAGTTTCTTAAGTGAAACCCTAGGAAAAAGAACATCGAAAAAAATGGGGAATCTTGACTAATCTTTTCCCTTCAAATTTTTCATTTTTATTTTTGTTGAAAGAAAGGGTTGCTCCCAATGTTTAGGTAGGCTTTAATGGGGTCGAATTGAAAACATATAACTTATCTCCCTGGCTTTAGTTGCTCCTACTTTTTTATGCAGGAAAGTGAAAAGATTCCAAAAGACCCAATGGTTCTGTCAAGTTTTTACTTATTTTTCTATCTATTTATCTATTTTGTGTGCCGTGTAAGGTGGACATGAGAACCAACCGGTCCATTTCCCAATGAGCAAAAATGAACAGAAAGGTCAAAGGGGGGAGAGGAGGGGGGACAGGTTGAGAACTACCCATTGAACAAGTTGTTACCACCCTCTTGGCTTTTAGTCTTGCCACTTGACCTTTCAGATATTCTAGTTATATATTTCTTTGAAAATTAATCAGCAATCAACTTGGAGTTGAAAAGGACGTGCACAGAGTTTTGTCGAATTAGGCAGGGTTCCGCTCAACTTCTCTTTTCTAAATGCTAATGCAAAATTCACAATATTGCATAGAATTAGAGATGTAAAGAACAATCTACGAAAATTGCTTAAAACCCCAATTTGGAGTTGCCACATTACCTAATTAATTTCTTCACCCTTAATATTGCTCACTTTGAAGATATTCCGACCGTTTAATTAGTAATTCATTGAGAAAGTCCGATACTAAAGATAAAAATTTGACAGTGCATTTAACCAAGTAGGCCACTTCAATAAAAATTTGCATATTTGCTATGTAAAGTCAATTGTAGTTTAAGTAAGTTTTTGTATTTTAAGCATTAGTTATGGCGAGAAAACATCTTGTGAATCCAACAATATGTAAGTGTCGTTAAAAATTATGTCAACAAGTTCCAAAGTAGAACTAGCACGTATTGAAAATGCAGTACTAACACCCACAAAAGTACCCGCATTGTTACCATATTTAGATTCAGAACACCTCTTTTTGTTTATCCATGGTTTGGAAAGTATTCGTAGGAAATTCTTTCTCGAAACCCACAGTGTATAGGTGAAAGACTCATCCTTCTAAATTCCATTAGCAGTTAAATACCCTTTATAACGCGCATAATATCATACTTGTTCTTTCTTCTTGTTGGATATAAGCAAGAAAAGAACATCAAGAGTCCAGCATCACCAGACGGATCAAGAGCTTGAACTGTGGTTTGTAGGTTAATTAATAAAGTTAGCAAACATAGATCACAAATGCAGCTAGATAGGACTTCTTCTATATTCTGGCAATAAGGACAATTGAATTCATCTAAATGATTTTGCACCACTTCCAATTAATTAACAGAGAAGATGGTGGATGATGAAAGACAAACAAAAGGCATCTGAAAACCCTATCTATAAAGAAGTGCTAATAGCCAACTAAATAAAAAAATCAACACATCAAGTGGGACCTCAAGGAAGAGAAACGAAAAAACCCTTAAGCAGTCTCTAAAAGAAAACCCTAATTCGGATTGCTTTATTCACAACCACCGCTACCACCAACCTTAATCAAATGGGGGGATATTCAGCTCTTTGAGCTAAACTCCAAAGCAAAGCCATGTGAGTCTCCTATCCCCTTAATCAACCAATTAAAAAATAATAAAGCCGTGGTCCTTTTTTTCCTTCCATTAGGGCTTTGTCCAGGTGTCATTGTTTGTCAAAGCCGCTGGACAGCAGAGACAGACACAAGAACCACCCAAAGCTAAAGACAAATGGATGCCCCTCATCTGATTCCACCAACCTGGCCAGGGTTAACAGTCCTCTCTCATAAATTGTGATGGTAATGTGATGCATTTCATCAATGGGGATGATTATTCTTGTGCATTATTGCTGGAGATAGCTATTTTCAGAGATGGTGTCAGATCAATAACATGTACATGTGTGTATTTCTTGAAATGACCCACAAAACTCTTCATAATTATTGGACATGTGACAAGCGTACATTTCAGACGAGAAGGCATAAACTATGTTAAAAAGAAAAGAGGGAAGGCTGGCAAAATGTTAATTTCTGGGATGACCCACGAAACTTTTCATAGTCAATTGCAGATGTATGCGTGACAAGCATATATTAACAAATTGAGGAAATAAAGCAAGTTAAAGCTCCATAGGTCAATTAATTAACCTCTCATGATATCTCTTCACTAGTAATGATAATGTCTCTCCTCTATACATATTGTTCTTCATGATGAATTTTTTGGAGCTCTTGTGCCTTTCTTTACAGCAATACATGCCTTTAATTACTACTTTTTGACCCCTCAATCAATTTCAACCAAACTGCTTAAACCGTTTCTAAATGTTTTTAGAGGACCCCAGTGGTCCCCCTTTTTCTACATATTTACAAATTATATTCTACTCGTATTAATAGGGGGAGAGAGAGAGTCAGCATCAATAGCTGTAATGACCTAAACTGGCCATTAAATACGCCGTCTACAATGTCTTAGAGAGAGAAAGCTTTTGGAGCTCTCGAAAGACGACATATCTGTGTTCAGCTATACCAATCACCGTTTTTGAAGTATTATCATTTTGTTAGATTTTTTCTGAATCGATAAATTTATTTAAACGTGTAATGGTTAATTTAAATGGACAAGAATATTGTGTCTCTTGAGCAAAAGAAAAAAAAAAAATCACTTTCTGACATCAATAAAATATTGCCTTTTCATACATATGTACAAACGGGAAGAAGAGTCACGAGGGTTTCCAACCAAAGACATGCACGCCTCGTGCCTTCTTTTGTCAATCCTTAGGTATCATAAATCTCTCTCTCTCTCTCTCTCTCTCTTCTCTCTCTCGTGCCTTCTTTTGTCGATCCTTAGGTATCATAAGTCTCTCTCTCTCTCTCTCTCTCTCTCTCTCTGTGGGAAGGTTTCTTTTAAAGGCTTTCCAGCAAAGAGATAAGACGCTTCATCACTCCTTCGATTCCTCATTTCTGGGTTTGGTCTCTCTGGGGACTGGTCTCGTGGGCATACATGTGTGTTGGTTTGAGAGGTTGAAGCTGCCAGCATGATCTGGTAATTAACTCATAATTTAAAATCTGTTTCTCGTTTTTGTTCCCCCTTTCCTCTCTTTCAATTTGGTCTTTCCATCTGAATATTTACTTGCAAAGTCTGGATTTCTAAGCTTATCTATAGATGGATAGTTTGAATTCACGTTATTTTTGAAAATGATTTTTTTTGGTCGATCCAGCGATGTTGCATGAATCCTTGCTTTTAGGATCGATTCGAGTTGAGAATCATATCGACTCATTTCGATTCGATCGAGTGAACTTGATTGACTATAGTCTATTATGCATAGAACAAAGGTATGGCTAACTTGGTGTAAAAAGATTTAACTTAGGTTGAATCAAGCAAAGGATGCACAGATCGCATCCGAGGTCTCGCAGTGCAATCATGTTGCATCTTAAATGGGTTTACATACTCCCAAGCTTGCATAGTTTTGGTTTTTTCGAAAATACATGAGAATGCACATCCTGTGTGTTCTTCAAGTTTCAAGGGTTTCAATTTTTACTCGCACAAACATACTTTTACCTAGCAAACTAGGTCAAGAAACTTGTCCCAAAATTAGCTACATTAAGATGCAATTAAAGGGCGACATATCAGGTCATCTTGCAGCTTCAATCACTCATTCACCAACAAAAAGGGGACTCCTTGTTCAATGGCTTGTCTCCCCCAATACTTCTTAGCCCAGGTAATTCTCTGTTATTTCCCCCTAAAATTCACTATATTTTTAGCCAATGATAGCGATGACATTCTTTTATCATTGACCAATATGCCTCATTTTCTTGGGTTCATTTGAATTTGATGGTATTGGATGATCTCAGTCATACAATCTAAAATATCCAAAAAGAAAATTCTCCTGTCCACATAATTGAAAAGAAAACTAAAACAAAAACTAGGGGACATGGAAGGCCACATACGGTATGAGAAATTGACAATACATGTGCGGATACGCCAATCAAAGTCAATGCTTTGTTTGTGTTCTTTTCCCTTTTCCCCATGTAAATAATACCTAATTCACACATCTCCAGATATCACACATGAACACGGCATATTCTCTCTCTCTCTCTCTCTCTCTCTCTCTCTCTCTCTCGGTGTTGTAGTGTCAATTGTTTTTTGTCTGTCTTGGGGGTGTGTGTACTGGGGAATCGACATGTAAAACAAAATCACCAGACACAAGAAAGGCAAAGCAAATGCCTGCTTGGGAATATATTATTTGCCTTGTCGCAGCTTTCTCGTGGTTGAAAATAGGTACACACACACACTACACTACACCACACACACTACACTAAACCGCATTGTACCATTCGTTAGTGTGTCTCCTACTAGCACACCATCACAATGCCAAAGGAGATAAATGATTTGGCTCTCTTCTTGAATATCCCGTGAGTCATAAAAAGTTAAAAACAAAAAAGTTCTCTTTATTGAGGGATTTTTTAAGTGATTTCCAAACTTATTTCTATGAGCAAGTATTGGGTGTATCCAAATTATAATGGCCTAGCTCATACCCACCGAGATTATGTGGGTCTCATGTGGGGCATACCTCATTTGATAGTACATTTGAGTTGGACTCACATGCACTGTGGGTAGGTAAACTTTTTTCCATTTCTAGTCGCTCAACTCAACCTTGATGTGTGAAATTGTCATCATTTTGGGAACTGAAAAAAGAATTTCGTTCCATTTAACAATGGGACTCTTGATTTGGTTGGATAGATATTCAAACTCTGAAAACATTGAGTTGTTTCATAGTTTAGGGAAAAGTTATCATATTCTTGCAATAGAGGGCTACAATGATAAGGTGTGTGCAATTAGGGGTTTGTTGCCGAGCCAGTTCAACTTGAGAATCAGCTCAAACCGGCCTTACCCAATCGATTCAAGACCAGTTTACACAAGGACTAGTTCGATTTTCGATTCCAAAAATTGGCAATTGGTTCTCGGCTAAGGGCTCTAAACCATCTATTCTACCAAGGCAGAACCAGATTGAATTGGATTTGAACGAGGACCTAACTGCTTTTGTTGAATAATGAAAACCTTTATAATGGCCGTTTTCTCTTCCATTGCTAATTATTGGCAACAAACAAGCATTTTTGAACTGTCATGTTGAAAATCAATGTCTGGATGGGACAAACCTTTCTTTATATAGTGTAAAAATATTTAGCTTGGGTTGACAGATTGTGAAGGGATGTTGTCTTTAATTTCTCTTCTGTTCACCAACTATCTTGTCCGAAATGTTTCTTCTTACGGATTCAGTCGTGGAATAGATAAGCTGGTATTCTTCTGTGGTTGTTTCCATAACTTCACTAAGATTTGCTATATATACTTGATTTGAGTATTCTTGATCATATATATGATTGTAGCAACCGCTGTATGTCTTGGCTATATAATGAAATGAAATAGAATGTAAATAAATAAAGAACTGGCCGGTATTTTAGGCTGGTTCCATTAACAGGCTCAGCTCTCGATTCTGAAAATTAAAAACTGATCTTAATAGGTTAGGTTCCAGGTTTTTGGTTTGGAATCTACCCACCCTTAGTGTGCATATCTCACTAGATATTTGTTGCCATATGATTTTCAGTATCTGATCAAAGTTCAATATGTGAAATCATCACATCTGTGGCACAATGGAATGAATCCTTTTTCAAATCAACAGCTAGATTCCATAAGTTTAGGCGTCATTTTTCGGTCGCTCTTTTCTTAAAATCATTATAGCTTGAGAAAGGTATCCCTTCTGTGCCTACATTATCAATATGGATTTGGGTCCATCTAGTTACAAATAAATCGGCTGATAAGACTATGTAAAATTAATGTAATTTAGCACTCAAAAATATCAAGTGATTTAGTTTAGGTAAGTCTCAAAGTAATTAAAAATGATGAACTACAAGAACTCAGTTAGAAGTTTCATTTTAGATAAGCCGAAAAGGAGTTCAGTTTGAAAAACAAATGTTTCGTAAAATCGGAGTCACGAAGTTCTTTTAATCGTAGTTTACCATTAGCAATAAAATATTAAAACGGCTTAGTAGTAAGGAATCGGTAAGTGCAAAAATTTTCTTTTTCAACACAACCATCCCATCACAATCAATGGTATATACGAGCTTGTCATGTTTGATTAGTTGCTCCTCGTTATCTCTGATCCTTCTCAGCGATTAAATCATTAGCAGTCGTTTTCAGAAGGGATTGTAGTGGGATTACTCCCCCACATCTTGGAAATTTTCGCAGTCTACTATTGATTTGTCTAGGAGATTACAAAGGTGAACAGGTGATTCCTCGATCACGAGTCAAATGCGGACAGCGTAGGTATTTCCGACGACCATCGTTGCCTCTTTGGTCTAATCATGCTGGCCTTTTGGAGAGCATTTTTCATCAACGAGACAGCAACAAGAAGTTTGAAGCAATTACGGCAAGGCACGATGTTTCTAATGAATGGGGCATTGTGATATGAACATTATCTAGGTAAAGCAATGTCGAGTGTCGGTAAAACAAACAATTTTATAGCTTGGTCTTATAAATGTACCGATGAATTTACCTATTTGGGAAAGGTGTTCTATGTTCTTCCCCCTAATAAATGGCCTTTTGGTTGATAAAGTTGAGAATAGATTGCTTTAACATTTTAAAAAAGTGGCAACAGATCGGTTTCCAATTAAGTCTCGATTGTGGCTGTCAGGTGGCTAAGGTTCCATGTTGTTTTTTAAGGGAGGCGACAATGAATGTCATTCAATCAGGGCCACATGTTCAAATCCCACAAATTGTATGCTAATTGCTCCGGGTCATAATCACTTGCCCTGGCATGGATGGTGTTTCATGGGTTTCTAAGTAACTAAATTTTCAGGCTCGCGCCTTAGCATTATGAAAGAAGAAGGTTAATTTAATCAATTAAGCCGATTTTTACTAAATTATCTTAGTCCTATTCGTTTTTAAAGTAAGGAAGTAGCTCCCATTGGATCGGAAACTGTTTCTCAGAACGCATCGTCCGTGAGGTTAGTGATACGTGCAATTTTGCATGATAATGGATGGAGTTCGTCTCGCACCTTTATTGCATTGAGATTTGTTGGCAAGTTATTGATTTGCGAGCTACGACTTATTTCACGTTTATAAGAAAGGGTTAGGAGATGTAAATCCTCTTCTTTCATAATCTTCGGATTGAACAAATTCGAGGCGAAGCATATAATGATCTGTCAAGCATCATATGAGCCGAGTGGATGGATAATACCTAAGTGCGCTCTACCTTGAATAAGCATCAATTTCAATTGACTTACAAATTTAGTCGAATATCAAGGAATTCCTAGAAATTTTAAGCGTGCCAGGGATTGTAATTCTTTCTGCTTATCAAGGTATAATGACAGACCGAGAAGCTTGACTCGAAGGAATCGGCGGAGAAATTTCGATTCGTATGTGCTGAATACATTCATTGTCTCGCTCATTGATTCCAATTGATCATAATGGCGGTACCAAAAGTTGCTCAAGCAGCTAAATCAGCAAAAAAGATGCGCTGGGGATATGCTGTGGGGTTCTTATTTTATGTGAACAACTAATCATCGTTTGATGTAACTTGTTAATTCTTTAACATCATTGACGATGAAATATAACCATGCTTTTATAAAATCGTAATGGGCGAGCGTGATTTAATAAATGCACGAGCGGACTATCTTTGGTGGACGTTGATCCATCACAAGAATATATTATTGAATGTTACTAAATTTATATTTGAGCATGACTCGATGTATCATCGGAAGTATTGTTAAGGACATAATTACGATGGACATAATTTACGTTCTCAGTGTGTTATGGAGCATGAAAACGATTTCACAAGTATAGAGATAATATAATTTATGATTAGGATAAGATAAGATAAGATAAGATAAGATAAGATCAAATATGTTAATTTATACCCATTGTAGTAGGCAATAGATAGGAGTCTCTTGTAGGAAGTAGTAGGCATTTGCTCATTGTAAAATTAAAACACAAGCTTTTCGATGGCATGTACGAAGAAAAAGATAAAAAACAGAAAAACGCACATATTTCTTGCTCAAAACATGTGACATGCGCACTTGATGAAGCATAAACACTAGATCGATTAATTTAACATCTTACACCGGACTGGGCAGAAAATAAGTCTTGTTTCAGTTCGCAAGTAACTCAATCGAACTGCCCAGTCGATAAAGTCAGTAATTCTTTTAATAATTTAACGATACATATGAACAAATTTTCAAGCACACTTTACAAGCATGCCCGATTATTCTTTTATTGCAACTAGATTGTCATTTGGACAAGGAAGATTATAAAATGTGATAAACGCCATGATTTGTGAAGAACTTCCTCGAATCATGGTAATTACAGATAGGTATTACCTTAGTAAAACTTTTAAAAGTTCAATTGCTGTAGCCTTACCATACTTATGTAGGTGTTTTCATCGAAAATTCAAAAGTGAGACAAACTCATACTTATATTTTGGCTTATACATATGTATACCAACATGAGCGCACCACTTCGGTGGATGCTTTTTTATTTGCATAAGATTGAAGATAAATAAAATATTGAGCCAATGAAGTATACTGATTTCATTGATGCTTTGTATATTAAAAATAAAAGAGATATCTCCTGTTATAATCTTTATAGAAGTTAAAGATAAAGCTAACGATTTGATCTATCTGGAAATTGGATAAAAAAACAAACCAAGAAAAAATCTCCAAATAATTAGCTTGTGGATGCTTTGCTAATTGTATCATCTCCATGCTGATTTTGTAGATGATTCTACATTATAACCATTGCTAGAGATTAGGGGTGAGTATCGATCCAGGGTCAACCCTGGACCGACCCTAGACTGGCCCAACCCTGCCGGTCCTGGTCTGGTTCCCAGGGAGATTGGGTCGGTTCTTGGTCTTGGAATTTCTGGATCAGTACTGTATGGGTCGGTCCTCGGTCTTGAGAGTTCTGGGTCGGTCCAACCTGGACCAATCCTGACTATATATATATAAAACAATAGAGAAAACCTTAAAATAAAGGCATCATTAACAACATTAAACAGCTCTTTAGTGAAGATTTCAAGTAATTCTACATTGTTCTTTAATAACTTAGGTTTTTAATGTCTTTTACGACGTTAATAGTCATAATTTACGAAGGAGGAAAATATTTTTGTGAGAAGTCCTCACGGCGTCCAAAAAGGCACATTATGGCATCCTCCTTTAGTATTCGTTCTCTTCTGTCTTATTTGTCCTCTTAGTCTTCAATTTTCCAAAATTGAAAGAAACAATTTCTCCGCTTGCCACTCGACATTTACCTCGCTCACTTTGGGTCACTTGTGCCACTCGCCACTTGATGCTCGCTTGACTTGTTGCTCCTTGCTCGACATTCGATGCTCATTCTGTTCGATGTTCATCCCACTTGACCCTCATCGGTTGCTTTTCTTAACTGACCTCGCTCATCATCGAATCCATTGGGTCAGTACGATCCCCAGTTGCCATTTCAAGGAGTACAAAAAAGAAATAAAAAATTATTGTTTGGTTCTGGGTTGACCTTGAAACCGGACCGAACCCATTAGATCAGTTTGGTTCTCAATCGTTTTTTTAAGGAGTATAAAAAAATGAAATAAAAAATTATCGGTTGGTTTTGGGTTGACCCTGGAATTGGACTGAATCCATTGGGTCGGTTCGGTCCTCAATTCCAAGCTTAATGGGGTCGGTCCTCGGTCCCAAAAATTGAGGACTAGCATTGTGCGGGTTGGTCCTAGGGGTAGGGGTGGACCGGCCCAGCCTAGACCATGGTCACCTCTACTAGAGATATTTAGATATATTTTAATGATATTTAGTATATTTCCCCTGATTCTCCATGTCTATCTTGATTAGCATATACCTACACCCGAACTTGTGTTAATGAGATTTGACAAAACTTCTAAACCTATATAGTGGTATTTTTTATCACTGCATTATTTACTTTTGATTGATGTTGGCGCACTATAAATTTTTTCAAAAGTAATGCAAGTTAAAGATTCTGTTAAGTGAGAGTTGGCAATGCAATATGAATTGAATTCACTCAAGAAGAATAATACTTGAGTTTCGCTTAGTTACCGGATGGAATAAATGGGTGTACATGGCAAACAAAATAAATGGGTGTACATGGCAAACAAAGAAACTAATGGTAACATGAGTTACAAAGTGAGGTTAGCACTGAAATTTTTTTTAGAAAATAAAATAATTGACTATATGAAGATTTTCTTTGTAGATGTGAAGTTGACAAATAACGGGTTCACTAAATGTGATCTTCAATAAATTTAATGATTGATATATAGTTCTGCTTTTGTATATGGATAATATGCTCAATGCAGGTTCTTGCATGTTAAAAATCAACACACTGAAGCAGCAATTGTCAAAGGTGTTTGTAACGAAGGACTTGAGAGTAACAAATCAGACTCTTTGGGATGAGGAGCATGCGAGACAAATCCAACAAATTCTAAAGTTTTCTATAAAAGGTAAATTGAGAATGTGTTGGATAGAGTTAGAGTTCAAAATGCAAAGCCTAAAAGAACTATCTTAGGAAATCACTTCAAGCTCTGAAAGAGGTAATCATCAAAGATAGATGAGAAACAAGTGTACTTGACTACAATGCTTTATGTGTCAGTTGTTTGTAGTCTGATGCATGCTATCGTGTGTACCAGTCTAGACATAGCTCACACAATGAGACGTGTGAACAAATATATGGCTGGTCTAGGAATAAAGTATCGTGAAGCTATGTCTATTAAGATACCTAAGAGACGCTTTAGGTATGACACTTTGTTTTATGAAAAACAATGTCACTTTACAAGGCTTTGTTGATGCAGATTTGGTTGTGACATGAACAAAGAAAGAGCATGTCGAGTTATGATTTACCTTACATGGCACTGCAGTCAATTGGATGTCTAAACTTCAGAAGCGTGTCTCCCTCTCAACCACTAAATCAAAGTATGAAGGAGATAATTTGATTGAAGAATTTTCAAAAGGAAATAGATAAGGTGATGGACATCAATGGTCTTCTCATTGACAATCAAATTGTTATTTGTCTAGTAAAGAATCCTGTATTTCATTCAAGAACAAAACACATTTGTTAGAATTATTATCATAGTCATTCACTGATAGATGATTAGACATTATCATTGAAAATGATCTTTGGTTTAGAAAATCTAGCAAATCTATTAACCAAGGCTGTCCCATCAAGAAACTAAGGCTGTGCATTGCTTTAGTTGACCTCCTTGATTAGTGATGAGGAGGCCATTGCACTGGGATAATTTGGGTTACAAGACATGCGAAGACTATGAGAGACTATTGCTTTTTTGAAGATCCACCTCCAAGTGGAAGATTAATGGAGCTGTTGAGTTTGATAGAGAAAACTATCGTTAAAGCAAAGATAAAAGAACTCGCATATATGTAATTTTCACCATAACTTTGTATGTCCTAGGGCTCCTACTATATATTGGGGCAATCTTTCTTGTAATTGGAATTTGAAACTTGATACAAATACTAGTAGTAAAGAGAATTAGGCAGTGTGGCACTGAGTTTTTCTTCCTTTCTAATTCTAAAGTGTTTTTGGCGTGAAAAAAAAAAAATTGAGTGTCTTCTTCCTTGTTTTTTTCTCTGCCACGTTTCACGCTCCTATCCATGCTGACTTTTTGCTATTTAATTTGTTACTTCAATAGAGATGAGGGGTCCATCCCTAACTGCCTCAATTTCTCATTAAAGTAAAAAGTTAGGTCAAAAAGGGGTCAAAGCTGGTGTCGATCCAATTCAACTGCTCACTGGGTGATTGAGAAAAACTGGACCATGCCGTTTGAAACGGCTGGTCCGGGTTCTCATAACATTGACTTGGATCCAATGGATCTCATGCGGCTCAACTCATGCTGAAGTAACTGTTGGGCATAAACTCTTCTTGATGCTGTTTATGCAAAATTGCTGCGCAGATATTTACCGAATACTTAGCTAGGAAACGGTACAGTGCAAGAGAATAATAAAAGACAATCAAGAGGGGTTCTCTATACCACGTAGATCTAGTAACACCTTATAAATGCATGTCCCAAATGAGTACATGAAGGAAGAACAGGCATTTGTCTAGTTCTTAGGGAGATCACAGAAACCCGCAAAGAAGCAACATAAAAACTTTCTGAGCGAAATCCAGTGACAGATAAATAGGAGATCAAGGATAACTGGGGCTGACTATATTAAGGCAACTGTGAGAATACAGTTATCTCTTGTTTGTTTCTTCAAAACACATGGGAACAGAACATCGAAACCTTGAATTTCCTTAGATGTTATCGTTTTGATAGAGCGAACCTTCCTCTGTCATGAGAAGAAAAATAATCAATATTGGGGCCAATAGGGATAATACCCAGTGGATCCATCGAAGGGTGGCTTCCGTAATAGTTGAGCTTGATGTGATCCATGTTGACGGTGCTACTCATGCCTGGGATTTGAAAGATGTCCTTTGTGTAGTTGAACAAATTTGGATACTCCCGTATAAGTTTCCTGTTACATTTGAAATGAACTGCATAGACCTGTTGAAGTTCAAACTTTAAGAAACACGTGTGATGAATGAGTAAATCAGAACAGCACGAGAGATATCATGTAATAAGTTGAATGATCTTTCTCATGTTGTGGGCTTTGCTCCAACTTTTCAATATTACCCAGCGTCAGGAACAAAGAAGCACTATGTTCATACTGGTGTAATGCGAGGGAGTGAGTGGATGCACGTTAGAGTTCCTTTTCAGAAAAATAGATGTATATCAAAAACTTTTCTCTGAAAATAAACCAAATGCAAGAGACCTTGACTAGTAGATCCCAGCTAGACCCACTTAAATCTATATCCATGTGATTAAAATTTTCCAATAATTGAATTATAAAACAACAGGTATGCTCCTAACAGAGACATTACTCAGAATATAGGTATCACAGGAGCATGTAAAAGCATACACATCAAGACTCACATATGCAGCTCAAGCCAAACACTATAGACAAGCTTACCCTTGAATATGGTGCTGAACTGGTATTATGATTCTCTATAGAGTTAATGACTCCAACTAATAAAGCAGAGTTAGGACAGTATTTGCCTAAACATTCCATCTGGAGGGTTTCGGTTGGTATTTTGAAAGAAATCGGTAGAGCATTTTGACCATTGGCAATCTTCAAACATGTCAATCTCTAGGAAGTAATCAATGATTTTTGAGAATGTACTATCAAAGGTAGATAATTGCATGGTTATATTTCTGGTTATAGCGGACAATTCATTTGTGTATAATAATGTTAACTAGAATGTCTTTGAACATATAGAATGGTTATCTTAGCATTGACCTTGCAAATGGCTTTTCATGTTCTTGCTGCTCCATGGCATTGCCCTACTTACAGAGCTCTCTTGCAAACTGAGGTCTGGTCAGAATGGCCAATTCAAATAAGAGTTCTTGGTTTTCTTTTCTTTTCATTCTCCTTTTTTTGTATGACGGATCTGTCTGAACCCTCCACCAATTTTTTGTTGGACAGCCCCATCTTAGGAGACTACAGGATCTCTACACTTCATTACTAGTCCAAAGTTGTTTCCTGTTGCTCCTAAGAATACATAGTATATTTCTTTAAACCTCAAACTGTAGAGTCCATACATCTGTACCAAAGTATACTTCTTCCTTCCTTGGAAGTCCTAAGGATGGCAACTAACATTACAGCAGAATTACAGAAAAAAGGATTGTCGGTAGCTGGCAACGATGAAAGAGAAAGATCAATTAATGACTTAACGATTGTTATATGTTTCCATAAGAGATGGATTTATATGATTTTGATGCTGCAAAATATAAAAAAATATAAAACACATTAAATGTAATCTCAGGTCAGTTGTTGAAAAATTGTCAGATGGCAAGAGGTGTTAATTAACACATTCAATGGGGGAAATCATTGCAATTCACCCTGGAAATTTGACTCCAGGTCTTAACAGGTTGATTCCTGATTCCCATACATCCAGAACCACTTCGCATAAGATACGTTAAAGTAGAAAGTTTTTGCCCAGCTCTGATAGAATATAAAACCCAGAGTCTCATTTTTTTGCCAAGACTGAGGGTTTTCACTTTGACTTGTTATTACATTGACAACGACTAAAAAAAGACAGATAATTAACTTCATCCTTTTGTTTTTTAGGTTTAAGCTGGCATCTCCTTAGTTCCATGTCTTGTCTTCTCTATACAACAAACATCTTTTAGCACAATTGATAGCAATATTGCAGGTAAAGTTTAGAAGTGGGGCCAACAGTTGTGATTCAAGCATTTATCCACAGCAAAGATGCCTGCAGATAACTTAAAGTTCCATTTATTCACCCTTAGAAAAAATAAAATAAAATCAAAGCAGTATCTAATTCTGTAAAGGGCCGCAAACAAGTTAAAGGTTCTACTCTGGAACCAGGAGCCAAAGTCGTAGGGCAACTTCGTTTCTGACAACTAGATTCCATGTCAAAAACCTTGTGACTTGTCCTTTGAAGGTTATTCAAGCCTTTTAGCTGAAACTACCCATGCAAACTAAGCTCACCCCCACCTTGCAGGGACATCTAGCATTGATAATGGAAGAAAGAAAATGGTTGATGTTTCTCACCATGATGCTGGCTTGTCCAGCAGAGTAAGTACAGAACAGCCAACTAGGAATTGCTTTCTAGTGCAGCAATGTATATGTTTGAGGTCTTCATGCACAATTAGCTATTTATGGTCGGTTAAAATGAAACCTATATTTTTCTGTAAAAAGGAAAAGAAAAAGAAAAACAATGTCCTTATCTTTATTTGGAAGAGAAAAGGAAAAGAAACAAAATTAAAACTAAATGATAAGTTATAAAAGTAGCTGCACTTTCTGGTGGTGAACTCTATCAATAACTTCTACTTTAGGCAGAAGTCTGTATGATGACTTGTAATGTCTCTCCATCAGGTTTCTCTCCATTATCTTCTCCACCAATAACAAATTTTCAGTGTTAGGTCTGATTTTACCATACGACTACGTCTTTGCAAAAGTCCTGAATCACCATAAAAACCATTATACCATGGCTGGCTATCTTGGGGGCTCCCCCCCCCCCCCATAGGAATGCAGCTGGTGGCCAACCCTTTTCCGTAGTCAGATAGATTGAGACACTCATCCTAATAGGTGATCCCTCCTTTCCTCTCTCTCTCTCTCTCTCTCTCTCTCTCTCTCTCTCTCTCTCTCTATCTATATATATATATATGTAAATATGATGGGAAGTGTATTAGTGGTAGAATTGATTCCATTCCTTCCTCATTCCAATATCAATAAGAGTGGTCCAGTTTACAGCTACAAGAAAGGAAAAGGCGCTTGCCTCTGTGGCGTGAAAAACCAACACAAGCACACTTCAACAGCAAAAAGAGATAAAATTAAGCCCGCCTTATTAAATAATAGAATTATTACAGAAAGCATGCTCATAGCTCTCACAGACATCAAGAATCAAATACCTCAAGAGACATGGTTAAATCATGTAAACTTTGCCACAGTGACTTCTGCATATGTACTTACTTTATTCAGTACTAGTTCATTGACTGTAAAACCACATAGTCCAAAGCCTCATGTCAACTTGACCAACAGAAAAAAAAGCAACAGATTCCCAGGCAAGGAAAGTGTTCTGTCAAAATAAAAAGGTTTTCTCTGAGCATCTAACATGACCAGTGACTTCTGCATATCTTCTTACTTTTATATAATACTAGTTCATTGACTGTAAAACCACATATTCCAAAGCCTCATGTCCACTTGACCAACAGAAACAGCAAAATTCGTAGGCGAGGGAACTGTTCTGCTTGACATAGAAAGGTTTCCTCTAAGTGTCTAGCACGACCAAATCTTAGACACAGGTTAATTTTTACTTTAATTTCATCTCGTGTTTCAATAATATCTTCAAGAGTAAGGGTTAGTTTTTTTGTCAACAGAAAATCTAAACGTTTCCCGATCCAAACCAAACGATTTGTAGGTGCACTCTGAAAGTTCTGATCTTTATGGTTCAATACTGAAAGTACTGTATTGTATGCGTTAGTAAATTGAAAAAAATAGTGCAATGGGGAATCAATCATACCTCATCAAATCTTATGAGCGTGACGAACAACCGGATATCTGTCTCGGTTAGTATATTGCCACAAATAAAGCGCTGATTGCTAAGTATTTGTTCACATTTGTCCAGAGCTTTGTATAAATTCTCCACAGCCTGCAAGAATGGAATGGAATCAACTAGAATGTTTTCTACTTTTTTTTTTTTTTAATAAAGAAGTAAACCTTCACACGAGTGCACCAAGGAGGTGCAGCCCGTATATAGAACTTGGTTTAAGATTATGCTCTTGAGATATTTTTTCTTTTGGTTAGAAAACAAAATTACAAGGAAAAAGATCCAAAAAGTCCAAGAAAGGAAGTGCATCAAGTTAAGAGATGGTAAAGACCCAAGGAATCCAATTTCACTGAGTTCGAATCAATTTGCCATCAGAATGAATTATTTGAGGAGGTTTACCTGTCTTGGAAAGAAAGAAGAAAAATTATATTCACAAAAACTCTGGCAGATCCTCGAATGATGTTTCTTTTGTAATAATTTTTTGGGGTCAAATTTTGTAATGATTAGGATGTTTGGTTTTTACTTGAACTTTTCGTTTGGTTGTTGTACTACCCAAGACCTTTTCAATGCTCGAGAGGTGTTAGAATCCCTCTCTCACAAGAGATTGTTTATAGGTTAGTATCCTTGGTGCTTGATCATTTAAGCATTAAGAATCTGATCATCCATGCGGTCCCTTAGAGAGATAAGTCCATCTTCAGCAAGGTTGACTTTAAGCCCCAAATATGCCTCTAAGAAGGAAAAACTGATCTATACAACACATTGATGATGTCTCAGGTGCATAGGGTCATTTAGTTATCAACAAAAGTTTATAAGATCACTGTAACATGGAATAATTAGATACACAAACCTGTTTGGAAAACCAATCTTTGTAGCCTATCTGGATTAGCATGGCATTTTGCTCGATACATCCATAACTAGAGTAAAAAGTATGGAGTAGAAGGGGTAGCCTTGCTTGGGTCCCAGAAAATTGAACAGACCATCCGTGACTCCATTCATCAATTAGGGCAGATAGGAATCACAGGATGAAACCATTGTCTGATGCAACGTTTACTACCATTTATAACATTTTCCCAGTAGCCATCTGAGAATTACCTTCAGCAAGTTGTTTTTCACCTCATTCATTTCCACATTAGCACTCTGTCACAGAACATATATGATATTCCTATGGATGTTATCAGAAGAGGAGGGGAAGTTTGTCCCCTACATCATTTGCTAGTCTATACGTTGTCTATGTCAAACAAGAGGGATGTTCTACCGCTGTAATGAGAACAATTTAACAGCATATGAGTTGCCATTTTTTACATATGACATTAGTGACAATTCACAGTAGTGAAGATAGTACCTCTTCGTAAGGTGCCTGCTGCTTCGCAAACCCACACTTATAAACACCATTGTTTATGCAGTCGTATATCCATCCGTTAGCTTCCTCTATCTGGCCTTGCAAGTGAGGAGGATAAAGGTCAAGATTGGGATTCTCAGCTAAACCATTGAACTCAGAATTAAGCATGCGAATGATCTCTGCACTCTCATTGTTGACAATTGTCTTCAGCTTCTTATCCCATAGAACCTATGATAATGCGCAATACATATGTTGTGAGCATTGGCTACTTGCAAGCTTAAAACACATGGAGCACTAATGGAAATAGAACAACACTTCACAGAAATGTCACCTACAGGAACTGAATACTTTCCAGAGTAGATTGGACTTGCAGTCTCGTAAAGTTCTCTCACACTTCCTGCTCCAATTATAGGGTCAGGCTCTGCTCCAGGTTCATCAGCATTGGAAGCAGGGAAAACCCATCCGATATGTGTGTCACCATCTTTTGTTCTTCCCCACTTCGATTTGACTACCTGACATGAAATAAATAACTAAAAACAGATCAAATAACAATAGCATGAGATGAATAAAAAAACTTTTACCATGCCCTTTACCGTATGGCCAATGATCTTGTCAAGTCCTTTAATCTTCAAGTATGCAAGGCACCTGCATGCCCAGGGACAAGCAAATGACACGTAAAGATGGTATCTTCCGGATTCGGCAAGGAAAGGAGAATCCGGATCCCCAGAAATAAAACTACGGAATGCGGAAGGGGTTCTGACAAAAGCACCAGATTCAGAGACCTCTTGGATTGACGAACGAGCCATTCTTATTGAAAGCTGAAGAAGAAATCAGAAGGACAACATTAGTTGCTCCCATCATTTTACAATTAAGTCAAGGCATTATCATGTGATATTTTCATCCTCAGATTCAAACAGCAGATCAAGTGCATACCAAAGGAAGGAAAGAAAGAAAGATAGGGAAAAATGGTAATTTCTCTGATCGAAGTATTGACTGAACATTGCCGCACTGCAAATTGGTAATTTAAATTGGAATGTGGTGCAAGAATTACTAATGAAAGCCACTTTAGCAAGAAGGATCCTTCCCATAGACACAATCTCACTTCCTAACACCGGATTCACTCATTATATTCATTCTCAAACCCTTCGAACTTCTCTCATACATGTAACTAGCACACATCTAACATGTCAAATTGTCAAAGAATCATGTCTGGAGGTTCTCAAGTTAGAAATTTCAACACAAGACTATCAGCTGGCTTTGCAGTGTTCTTTTGTGTTTCTCAAAGACACACGAGTGGTTAAAGAGTCAAAGGGGAAAGAAGCAGAAAATCTCAGTAACCAAACCTTCATTTCGAAAATTAATAACCGGAAGATCGGAAGAAAATAATAATTTACTATCCAAAGAAAAATGACCATTGCCCATCAATCGCAAAACACTGTAAGCAAGATTAATCAATCTTTTAGAGTCAAAAACGCATGGAAGAGGCACATGAATTTGTATATCAGTTCAAAGACAGACAAATACCCATGATTCGCCAAGAGATGTAACGATTGTCACAGAGTTCAAGTGAGAAACGGTTCTGGCAATACAAAGAAACTGAAGACAGATAGCACAGAGAGAGAGAGAGAGAGAGAGAGAGAGAGAGAGAGATGATGAGACCTTACTAGGAGATGGCGAGGATGCAAAGCATCTCTGCTTGCAACTGCGAGTAGCTGGAGGGAACAAGCATGACCTGGGAAGGGCGGACAGAGACATGGTCCCGTTGTCTCCCTCTGATTTTCTGTGTCCGAGGTCTTGACTCCAAATGCTTCGGCATATTTCCATTTTTCTTTTTTCGCAATTAGATCCTTAAATTATATAATTTTTTGGAAAATTTTTAAATAAAGACATGAAGTACTCTTATTTTCTCAAACAAAGGTCTAAAATTGATCTTATTTCAAAAAGTAATCAAATCATCTTAAATAAGAGTATGAAGTAGCCAAATCATCTCAGATAAAGATCTTTGGTTAGTAGATAATTATTTCGGCCATTAGAGGAAGGGTATTTTGGTCAAAAAATAATAATAATATTTTATTAATTTTTTGATTTTTTTCTTTTTAATTTTTCTTTCTATTTTCTTTTCTTTATTTCTTTTTCCCCTTTCCTCCCCCATCCATCTCCCCCATCCATCAACGTCAAGCAAGGGCCACCTTCGCTCAATGCCAATGAAGGTTGCCCTCACCTATTCCTCACTCGCCCAAGCGAGGGTCACCCTTATTGGCGTCGGGGTAGCCACCCACAACGCTCGGGGTGCCCTCACTTGATGTTAGCGGGGGCTGCCCTTGTCTTAGTTCGGTGACCTCCGCCATGGCCGACAGAGGAAAGGGAGAAAAAGAAAAAGAAAATAAAAATAAAAAATAAGTTAAAAGACGAAAATGCCCTTTGAACGAAAAAGTTAGGCATTTTTGAAATTGATATGACCACTTTAGGTTCTTATTTGGAACAAGTTTTGCTTTAGGTTCTTATTTGAGGTGATTTGGTTATTTTATACTCTTATTTGAAATAAGATTTACTTTGAGTTCTTATTTGACAAAATTAAAGTATTTCAGGCTCTTATATAGAATTTTTCAAATTTTTTTTGTTCGGATTGGTCCTCCCATCAAAATTATGAGCGGAAATATTAATAATAAATGCTGATGGATATCATAAGTGGCATTTAAAAAATTTAAAAAAAAAGATTCAAAAATAAGAAAATGTTAAAAGCAAAATGAATATTAGAAATAAAAAAAATGGAAAAAAGAAAAACATAGAGAAGGCTGGGGCAGTAATGGGAGAAGGAGCTCGCACCCTTCAATCGATGCTACGACAGGCCCCACATCCCCCTTTTACCTAGTTATCTCGCCTCCAGATTGATTTTATTTATTTATTTTTCATTTTTTAATATTTTATTCAATTGCCGCAAGAAATACACGTAGCCACTAATTTGTCCCAAATCCACTCTAACGTAGAGTTAATGTAAGAGTCCATATTAGTATTTCCATTTTCTTTTTAACGGAAGGATTAACTCAAATAAGAAGATATATAATTTAACGACTTGAACTGAGCTACGAAAATTCAAGAACCAAGTTGAATGTTGTGCAATTGTTCAGGGATCTCTGCTATTTCTATCCCTTCCACCTACGACCGCCATGAAAGTATATTTGAATCCATGATCTTATTTATTATTTGATTGGAACGATGTAAGATAAATTTATTGTTGATAGCAGTACTTTGATTTGTCAGAAAATTATTGACAAATATAATGAAGTTACTTGAAATGAAAAATATCATTGTTATTTATACCATGAAAAATTAATAAGCCTTTTCTTTTATTATTTTCAATATCATTCGAAGTCCGGACATTAGATTTGATGATCTTATTGAGAAAATTTTTTCCTAACCGAAAGTTTTACCTTGCTTTCACTTCAAAATCAGCCAAAATTGATTTAGTGCTCCTTGAATGATTGATTTTTTTTTTTATCTTAAATGTTATTCAAATTTGACTAAGACGAAAGATTAACTTCATTCATTTTTCTTTTCCTTCAGTCCAATTTGCCTTAGATGGAGGATTAAGTTTCTTCCGTCATTTTTTCCCTTTCTCCCCCAATTGTAATGTTGAATTAGTCCATTGCTCTTAATAGTTAGGTTTTTCACTCACATATTTAGGCTTTACAATCTCTAACCTTGTGAAACTTGTAAAGTATAAAATCTAGTGGGGTCGAAGCCCTTAGTTTAGGAATTAGGATCCATAAATCGTGATGTTCACTAAAAATAGGTAAATATAAAATGAAGAAATGTAAAGTTCAATGGATGCGCATCCCCAATCTACAAGAGTTGTCCCATACTAGTAGACCGTTTCTTATTTTGAAAACTGACTTTTCATGTGAAAAAGACTATCTACTACCAGATCACTAGTTCAACACATATTGGGAGCAAATCTTTAAAAAACTCATGCTTTATTGCCTAGCTATGACATATCTTATGGGGACAGACTTTTTGATTTAGACAACTCACTCACCGATCTCGAACATTAGATTACTAATGGTGTTGAGTAATTATGACTTAAATTGAACATTCTGTAATGAAAATGAGGTTTTTATTTCAATGCCCACAAAAGGTCATTAGAAGCTGGTCGCCTCTCGCTCACTTTTTCTTTTCAGTCATAATAGAAAGACTATGCCCAGCGGCGGCAAGCAACAAGGGGGACGATGGCGGGCTCGACAACGTGAGGCTCGGCTGCGATCAACGAGCGGCTGGATCGTCATGGGATAGAACGGCGACGTCCATGGGCGCAAGCGATGACAGAAGCAATGGCGAGGTGGCAGGCAGCGGTAGGGACGACGGTGGACTCGACATCGGGGGGGACAACAGCAGCTTGCGTCGGGCTCTGGGCGCAGGAACAACAGCAGATTGGCGTCGGGGGGACAACAACAGCTTGCATCGGGCCAGTGAGCTCAGCACGGTGGGGCTCGTGACCGGTCGATGAGGCGGCAGCACGTGACGCCGCGGCAGTGACGGGCGACGTCGGGAGGCAGCACGGCAGCGGTCTCACGCGGCGGGGGGTCTCTGCAAGTTGCAGGGAAGGAAATCTCTCTGATCTCCCAACCCTCGCGGGTCTCTCCCTCTCTCTCTTCAGATCTCACCCCAGATCCCCCTCTTCTTTCTCTACCCCTCTCTCTCTCGGGCCTTTCCAAATGTCTCTCTAGAGGAGTCCTCTGAGCTTGCTCCTCCCCATCTTCTCTCGCGGAAGGCCTATTTATTGGTGGAGGAGGCCGGCCGACGGAGGCTTTGGTCGCCGGTCCTTGGCTCGCCGACCATCCTCTCCCGTTCGAATCGGCGGCCCATTAGTCATTACTTCCGCCTGCTCTTTCTTTTCCGCAGAAAGTTGTGCAGTGGCGCAACGCCTGTAGGCTGCCCATTTTTAAGTTCTTTTATACAATTACTTGAAAATAAGGTGATTTAAAGGGAAAGTAAAATAAAAATAAATCTTAGTAGATGCAAATAATATTAATGCCTAAGTGATGCAAAAATCATTTTTGTTAGGGTCAAATTGATCCCTAATTTTTATGCAACAAATATCTAAATATTTAATCAAAATTTAGATGTCAACATATATTAACAAAATTCTCCTTCATTTAAGCAGGATATATTTATTTTTCAATAACGAAAATCACATTTCAAAGCCAGAGAGACCACACTTATTAAGGGCCTTAATACATATATAATCCGAAATATTCAAAAGATAAGAGTGAACATTACCCGAAAAGAAAAAAAAAAGATTGTTTGTAAATTGCAATCAACTTCGTTCCCTTTTACCTTGAAATGGATGTCACGCCCCGATCCTCGAGTGTGCGCCCATCCCTTATCTGGTCGAATAATAGCGATGTCCCAAGACGCATCGCCGACCCTTTTAATTAATATACGCATGCGGAAGTATATAAATAATCCTTAGACAATAAAACAATGTGATATGAAAGTAGGGCCATAAATTTTTTAAACCAAAGCTAACCTTTTATAAACACATAGGTTTATTTACATCATTAGGTTGCTTACAAAATTATCGGCTTAATAAAAAAGGATTGTCCTAAGACTAACAAGTCAGACAGGTTTGCCGATTCTGTTTCCTTCACTTCCCCGAACTCCAGGGCTTCAAGTCTTCCACGAATACCATCTAAGGACCTGAAAATGGTTATACAATAACCAATGAGACAACGTTTCAGTTTGTTTTACCTCCTAAGACCCGATTAGGAAGAAAATATGCCATAGGAGCTGCCTAAGCACAACCAACCACGGGTCAAAAGGCTTATCTTGGCCTCAGTTTCTTTCTTGTAAGTCAGTTCAGATAACAGATATTGATAATCATATGATCCAATCAATCAGATCGACTTAACGATCAATCGACTCAGTCGATTATATGTCATCAAGATCACTCTTCGGTCATTTCAACTATTCCATCTCAATTCTCAATCACGGCTCAACGAGCAAATTCTATGAAATTCTTGGCTATAAATCACGGTCCAAAGAACACAACCTATCTTTAGGTGGTAATCACGGCCCAATGGGTGCAACCTTTAATAGGTGGTAGATCACGGCCATATTAGGCACGACCTCTATCAGGTGGTGAATCACGCCCGATTGGGCACGATCGACTCCAAATTCGGTGGCGAATCTCAGCCCAACTGGCATAGCCATACTTCGGCGACTTTCTTGATCTATCTCACAACATCTCACGATCATTTTCCAATTAAATACCGACATTATTCACTTTTGTAGTAATTCCCTACAATCACCAATCACATTAAAATTTCACAATCTGGTACTCGAATAAATAAATAGAGAGCACCACTGCAATCAACACAAAATTTTGGTCGTCGGCTATCCCAGCCTAATTTCCGGAAAATAAATAAATAAATAAATAATTACAGAAAATAATAAATAATTGCAATAAATCCAACCTAGGCCCGTTATAGCCTAATTGGAAGCCGAAACGGATCTGGAAAATTTCCGAGATTCGCTCAATAAATAATAGAGCGTATCTACCTGCTAACTACCTTAACTATTTGCCTAACATGCATCGATAAGTCTCTAATTTAATTAAAATAATCTAATTTATCCACATAATTGCACTTAATTAAATTTAATCATCCCCTAAGCATAATTAACCCACTAATAAGGGATTAGTGAGCAAAACTCACTTGATTAAAGGCGGAGACCAAATTACCGCGACGGCGGCGTGACGGCGGCCGAACTTGGGCTTGTGACGACACCGGCAGCCTTGGACCAGGCCCAAAGGCCTTGCAAGCCCATAGAAAATTACTGGGCTTGGACTTGGCTGCGGCTGGGCCTTCTTCGCGGGCTAGACGGCTAAAATTTCGTGGGCTTGGAAATGCTGAGTTGGGCTTGAAGAACTCAATTAATGGGCTGTTCTCTTGGGTTGAAATAATCTGAATTTCACTTGGGTTGCTGGATTTGATGGGTTGAACTCCACGTGGGCTGCTGGTGGGCCGTTGAAAATAAACGTGGGCTGAACAGAATGGGCCGAAGACGCTGGAATCCATGGCTGGCTTCGCTGGCGTCACACGCGGGAAGACATGAGCTGAAGAAGACACGGGCGAAGAAGGGAGCTGCTGGGCTTCAAGCTTCGCTGCTCGAGTCTATTGGACTTGGTTGGTTGACCAAGAAGACGCGTGGACGAAGTGAGACGAGTAGTGATATAGCAAGATGGAGAAGCGTTAGAGTTGCTTAGGTGACTTCAACTCTTCGCAGTCGAAATGGAGACAAGCAAAGGTGGGACGAGGGGCAGCTGGCGGGTCAACACGGGGACATCCAACGAAAGAAGGTTGACTCTGAGGCTTTGTGGACACGTGCTGCTGGACGCGTGGGCCTTGGTCTTCGGTGGGCTTGAGGAGAGAGGGCAGATGGGATGATGATGCTGATGGATCGGCGGGGAAAGATGGGTGAACGTGGGGGTGATGGTGGAGATGTGATAGAGATGATGGAGTGATGAAGATAGGGATGAAGCGGCAGATGCGGTGGGGAACTGAGCGTGCGGTTCGTCCAGAAGAAAAGATGAAGCAGCTCGTCCTTTGCTGAAGCATAAGCCGTGAAGAAGATGGGGGGTCGGTCGAGCTTGTCCAACTAGCTGGAAGAGAGAGAAAAATACCAAAAGTCCACATGTTTAGCCATTCCATTGAATGCCATGTCTCCTAATACTTTCCACCAAAATTCCCCCAAATAATCCCAATTAAAATTCCAAAATTTTCAGCCTTATATCCAACTTCAAATTTCACTATATTAAATTCAATTTCCTTACTCAATTTCCTAAATTGAGGTCTAATTTTGATGGAGAAAAATCCCATGCAATTTTTTGCAATCCCTTGACACTCAAAGGCTTGGCTTGGAAGTCTCAATTTCCATTGATTTAGCCCATTTGAATTTCTGCTAATTTTCCGCAACGTTTGAAATGGTTTTCCGTAAAAATCTTAGAATCTCTGAAAATTCTTCGGAGGATGAGTCGACGTTCCTAAAATAGATTGTAACATGATAGAACTTTCAATTTCTGAAATCGGGTTCAAATTCACGGTTAAATTTCATCCGATGCGATTTTAGCATGACCTAGTCTACGGGGTAGCTTTTAAGAATTTTTTGTGCAATTGACACGTGATCAATTTATCTCGAGTCACAAAGTACATTTTCGACACATTGGCGACTTTCGATTGTCGTGAAAGTCTCACGGTTTCAAATATGGGTACTGGGTACCAAAACGATAGAAAAATCGGTTTAGTGCCGATCGACGAGTATTTTGCAATAAGGTGGAATCATCCACACTCTAATCACATATCTCAGTCAAATCGACCTATCTCTAGTCTTCGATCGATTTTGACAGTGCCGTAATGACCTTTACAGACCAATACGATCGAGCAGTTGATCCCTGGTCGAATTCTTAAGTCCATTGCATTTAGATTCCTTAATTGCTTCCCTAAATAGTCCAGTTATCTCGTGAGTGATCAGCTCAAAGAATAACACTATAGGCGCGTCGATGAAATGCCCGATTTATTTAATTGAAAACAAAATCTGAAAATTCAGGCTGTCACAGTGGAACTTTCAGATTCTTCAATCTTGATAGATCAGTCCACTTTTGTACTTTAGGACAGATTTCAATCTCAAGTGTCTCCAACGATTCTGGACAATTTGGAACCTCTACCAGCTCATAACAAAAATACACATGAATTACCTTAAGCTTCTTCAAGCTAATTAGATCAGACAACTTCGCCAATGATAAAGACTCGAGCTCTAATGTTCTCAGATTCTCCAAGCCTTCAAGGCCTTCAATCTCAATTAGCTCCTCACAAAATGTAATTTCCAAAACTGATAATGCTTTTAGATTGGAAAAACCATTTGTTGCTTTTATCTTATGGCAACACCAGATTGGTAAGTATGACAAATTTGTCGGAAGCCTTGGTAGGCATTGCAAATTGGGGCAATGGATAAAGAGTTCCTTCAACTTAGAAAGAAGAACAAGATCAAAAGATAAGGTCTCAATATTGGGACAACTCAAGTGCAAGACCTCAAGCATGCGTAATCTTCCAATCCCCCAAGAACTTGGATCTACTTCAAGTTTTAAAGGATGCTCGAATCTTAAATTCAACTTCAAATTTCTCAAATTTAATGGGCTTGAGAGGTCCGACATTGTCTTCATTGAGTCTGTTTCAATGGATAGTGCGATTAGACTTTCTAGAAGTTGAAGCATCGTAGGAATTTGACAGTGTGCTAACACCAATTTTTTCAAAATTGGTAGCTTCCCAATATCACTGAGAATCTCTGTCAATTCTATTGGATATGTTCCCCCCTGCCTCTAGCTGTTCGAGCTTCTCCAACATTCCAATGTTGCCGGGTAGTTTTCTTACAGGGTAATTGCACAGGTTTAGCACTTTCAATTTCTTCATATACCCAATTGAATTTGGTAACTCCCTAATACCAGTGTTCGATAAATCTAACTCAATCAATGAGTTGAAATGGTTATCCACTAATGAGCGCTTCCCTACTGATGTTGAGCAACCAAAGAAACTGAATGTATTCAATGATCTACATCTGGCCAAGCTGAGAATTTTCAGATTCTTCATCCTTCTCCATTAAGGGATCTCTTTTATAGACGTAGAGTCAAGAAGAAGTTCCATCAAAGATTCCAGTGCCCCCATCTCGGCTTTTGGAGACTTTTACAGTCCTTGAAGTTTAATAAGACTAAGTTCTTAAGGTGACCAATGGATGAATCAATTTCAACCAAACACTCACATCCTTTGAGAATTAGTTGCTCTAATTTCTTATGAGAAGACAAATATGGAGTTTTATGAAGCTTGCATCTAGACAGATTTAGGACCTTCAAATTCTTTGCCAACTGAAAGGAGAACATATTGCTCTTCAGATTAAATTAAGATAACCTACCACAAAAGAACACGCATTTACTTTATGTGAAAAATCATACCTTGATGTGGCTCCAGCCATACCATGTTGCCTTGATTTTACTTCTTGAGAAATCAAGGATTACTAGCTTACTCATGGAAATATGAGACAATTTGATAGGATAAGGGATGTTATTCCATGATAGCCATCTCAATTCCAGAAGGATAAATCTCGACTCTAGAAGGATAGGTGGGCCTAGGTTATGATAAAATTCTAGGTCTTCAAGAAAATTTGACCTCCAAATAGATTTTATACGATCATTCATTAGTCTCCACAGAAACCATGATGAGATTGGATCTTTGAACTTAGAGTCCATTCAAAGGAACCTTAGATTCGAAAGTCTTTCTAAGAATTCTTTCGTCAAGGAGTATCTAGATAGTTTAGGAAGCTCAAGACATAATACTTCAATGCTTCCAATTCCATGAAAACCACCTCTACTCTGCCAAAATAAAAACATAAAACGAAAGTTAGAAAAAATCATAATTTACCGTGTTGATATCATTCAAGGGAAAATAATTAAATCGTCTCCTAACATTGAAAATGATTGATAAACCACATCGGTAAATGCTATGGAATAATAAATCAACGCTATAGGAACGAAAACAAATAGAATATGTTGATGACCAATCTTCTTTTAAAGGAATGAAGCTGTACGATTTACCTGCATTTTCTCTAAAATATCCAATGCTTGCTCATAAGTCCACATCCATTGCTGGTTCTCTGGTTTCATACCACTTCCTTCTTCTATAAAAGTTCTTCCAATATCTCTTAACCAATCATGCATCCACAGTTGGTTATCATCTCTAATCTTTATCAAAGATCTTTGCTGGAGGATTCCAAGAGATTGATGAGGAAGAAACTTACAACTTTCCCACAAGTGAATCACAATTCTTTTATCATACCCAATGAAAAAACAAGCAACATCAAGAAAATATTTTTCTTTGGTTCTCATTTAAGGCCTCAATGTTGATCATTAACTTCTTTCTAACATTCTCTTGAGGAGATTCTTCTAGCTCCTTTAATGTGGCATCCCACTCCTCTTCGCTTTTTCCAGATAAAAGAGAACCTATTACCTCAAGAGCTAAAGGAAGACTGTTACACATATTTACTACCCTTTTAGAGTGAGAAATGTATTGCTCTAAAGGATAATCTCTTCTAAATGCATGTTTGCTAAAAAGTTTAAGAGAATGATCAAAATCCATGCTAGTAAGTTCATAAGTCTCATAAACATTGAGAATTCCTCGATCTCTAGTTGATAATCTTGCTTCCCTTGCCAAACCACTCACGCTTCTGCACGAGCGCATCAAGTTGACTTGCATCATCAACATCATCAAGTAGAAGAAGCACTTTTTTAAAGCGTAACCTTTCTTTTATCTCATTTTCCCCTTCCATGACATTGTTGATATCAGGCCATTTCCTTTTAAGGATGTCTGATAAGAGCTGATTTTGCAAGCGTGTAATCTCTATTTTTCGAATGTCACAAAGGAAGCAATAATCAAGAAAATCATTAGAAAGTTGATTGTACGCTATTTTGGCAAGAGTCGTCTTTCCCATGCCACCCATACCATGGATACCAACAATCTTTGTTTCATGGCTATGTGCACCTATCATCCTCATGATTTCATCCACATGATTGCCTACTTCGACAAAGCAATCAGATACTTCCAAGCAAGTAGTTTTCAACTCAGTCAAAACATCATTGACAACTTCTTTCACAAATTCACCTTTGCCTATGATAATATTGGAGGAAATAGCATCAAGACATGAGGTTTAGTTGAGCAAAATAATGCATCTAGAACAAACAGTTCGTATGTGATATAATTAAATACATGTTTAGCATGCTATGGAGATCCCATCCCTTTAGTTCTCCAACCTCTCTAAGAGCAGCCTTCCAGTTGTTGATAGTCTCATCATCGAACCACTTCTTGTTTAAATGAGAAACAATAGCATTGCCATAGTGCTTATTCTGGTATTTGACCTCGGATAGTGTGACATTGTAGAAAATGGGCATGATCTTTTGTCCCCCTGTGTTCTTGCTCTCCACCATCTTGACCAACTCCCTGAGGCACCATGGACTATCAGCATATCCTTCAGAAAAGATTAGTATTGAGATCTTTGAGTGATGAATAGCTTGGAGAAGCTAGTCGCCGATCTCTTCCCCAGTACGAAGCTCTTCATCATCCCTATATGCCCGAATTCCAGCATCAATCATGCTGACATAAAGGTAATCAACAATGTCCAAACGAGTATCTGGTCCTCTAAAGCTCAAAAATACTTCGTAATCATATCTTGATGACTTCTCCATTTCTTGATTATCAAAAGACGCGTTCCACATATTTATTTGTTCTCTGTACACGCTCGCCTTATAAGGCTCAATTTATCACAAAAGACAAAAAATAGTGGCAATTGCTGTCAAAGCAAAGTTCAACCACAAAGGTTCGTGCAAATTCTCTGTGCAACAACGATTTGAGATATTGCCCGAAAATAATGACCATGGGCAGGTTGATGAGGCTAGCTTCTACTAGAATTAAATATGGAGATAAGTTTGAAGCCATTGTAATAACATATCGTGAGGTTAATTTTACCAAAAATTTGATGCTAAAATAAAATAAATAAAGCACCTATCAAGGAAATAGTTTTTTGGGTCTTTTGCTCAAGTCAAGAAATTTTTCCATGTCCAGCCAAGCCCACCTTCAATAATGCAGCATCTCCTTGTTGAACTAACCATGATGCTGGTAATTAATACATAAACAACACTTATTGATAGAAAATTGCTAGAACATGAATAATTTACTTAATGCAATCACTACCTAACGGTTAAACAGAATCTGTTGTTGCTGCCAAAATGTTGAAAGTAAATATAACAAATATCGAACACACATAGAGTAGACTATCTCCTTCGTGCATATAATAGATAACCAATATTTTGACGTCTCGGGAAAAATATGTTAAATCGTCTAACGATACAGCTAATTTCATCCAGCTTCTAATTAAAAAGTACAAATAAACATCAAAGAAATGTAAAATGAGGAGCAACTTGAATCACCCGACTTATTTTGAGAAAACTAGACATGTAGAGGAGGAGGTAGAGTTCTTACTTCCACTCATCCACTTCAAAACAAAACCTTGATTATAGAATGCACGCAGAGCTTACGGGGGTTTCTGGTAGGGAATGGAGCGAGGGAGTTGAGCGATCGTCGTCCTCCTACACGCGGAAGCAAGAGAAGAAGCAACCCATCCCCTATGGAAATCGATCGTGGAGAATTCTGAAAGCTTCGAGGACCACGCCAAATCTGCTCGAAAACCTTAACCTCAAATTGTTTTAGTAGGTACAAGGAAAAATCCTTTGTCCTTTCCCCCTTCACGAAGTACCTTGAGTTGTAGTTGAAGCAGGGCAAACCTGGACATAGAAAAATGTCTCGATTTTAGCAAAAGACCCATTGCGATGGCCCGAGCGGCAGTGCGCGGGGAGGAGGGATGGCGGTGCGTCCGCGCCTCGGTCCCCGGACGTGCGCAAGGAAGGGGTCCCTCTTGTCCCACATCGCTTAGGGAGGAGTCCTGGGCCAGTTTATAATAGCTTGGGCCCCTTTAACCTGTATAACGCGTTTTAAAGCCGTAAGGACTCAATGTCCAAAGCGGACAATATTATACAGTGGGGCCCGGGTCGTTACACCCATAATGCTATTCCCTCGAATAGGTGCTATTTTTACATCTTATATGATTCAAGTGACTCACCAATGGAAATTAGCCTATTCGCAAACACTTCTCGTTGATGGCCACTTTTTAGACCCTGTAGTAGCGAAAGTTAGATCCGTCTAAAATCTATTGGAAGGAAATTGAAAAGAATGCTCAAGTATAAGTTGCAGTTCATGAATCGCTTTTTCTGTGTTTTTGCCTTGACAGATTCACGTCGAAATTTTCAGGGGATATAATGAAGGTCAATCACATCTATGTAGAGTTCTCAATTCCCATTTAATGATTAGGTCAATTGTCTTTCGCATAGAGATGCTTGTCTCACATGCAAAAGTAATCTATCACGGTTATTCTACAGTTATGGGCTTGCTGTTCCAGCGTTTCCAACTCACGTGGCCTTAGAAATTACAATCCCGAGTCAGCCTTAATTCACATTGACACAAGAAGTCTAGAGAAGGCAAACATCATTCGAAGAAGGATTCCACTTCTTCAATCTATCTTGAGTTGGCAGCACATCAAAATACTATAATGTGTTTTCATACGTTTGAAGTAAACCGAACCAGTAAACCGAACCAGCTTATGTCTGGGCACTTTAGCAGGTGAAGATATAACTAGACTGTTAAATATGTCTCGAGTTTGATCCCAATGTGAAATTCTGAATATTCCGAATTGGATATGTTGCGGACGTTCTAAATCAAGCAAAGAAGATTCGAAGATCAACTTCCCAAAATTCAAATATGCTTTGGAGAATTTGGCCGCAAATAGGAAAGTCCAACTTTGACTTGGACTTGGATTTTGTTTAAAATACATGAAGATATGTTTTCGTTAAAATCGACAAGTTAACTGCAAAAGGAAAGTCAAATCTTTTACTTTTGTTGACCGAATCCTCGCTCATTTGTTTTCCCTTATGCATGGAATTCTCTAGCGGTGGATTATATTATTCTTCTTAAGGCTTGTTCGTGGGTAAATGTTGATCGATGAAGAATTGGTCTTGAAGCACCGTCTTGTCTTCAAGTGCTTGGGAGGGATTTTTCTTTGTTGTTTTTATCCGTAAATTACATCCAAGAAGATTTAGTGTTCAAGCCAATTAAATCTTGTGGTAAGCTTTGTGTGTAATTCCTTCGTGAGATTGAGAGATTATTTCTTGAGGAATTTCGGTGCTAAACACTACGTGCGTTATTGGGTGTAATTGGGTCTTGGGAAACACCGAGAGAGTGTTTGAGTGACTGAAGTGTGTAATCTCCTTGTATCATTTGATTTAGAATGAAATTCGCTGATGCTCTCCCTGTGGACGTAGGTTTTTACGACTGAATCACGTAAATCTGGTGTCTGATTTATTTTTTTCTTTTGTCTATATTATTGTTCAATCACTCATTTTCTCAACAATTGGTATCAGAGTTAGATTTGGCTAAGTTGAAGCGAATCGATGGCGATAGAAGAAGTAAAAGTGAGAATCAACAGATTTGATGAGAAGGATTTTAGTTTCTGGAAGATGCAGATTGAAGATTATCTTTACCAGATGAAACTACATTTGCCCTTATCTAGGGAGAAACCAGAGTCAATGAAGCAAGCTAATTAGGATTTGCTGGATAGATGAGCTATGGGTGTTATTCGACTGACGTTGGCTCGTAACATTGCGTTTAACATCTTGAAGGAGAAGACCACTGCTGATTTGATGCAAGCCCTATCAGATATGTACGAGAAGTCCTCTGCGATCAACAAGGTCTATTTGATGTGACGTCTGTTTAATTTGAAGATGAGCGAAGGTGCGTCTGTTGCAGATCATATCAATGAATTCAACATGATTGTTAGTCAATTGAGTTCAGTTGAGATTGACTTTGAAGATGAGGTATGTGCTTTGATTCTATTATCCTCATTGCCTGATAGTTGGAATACTACTGTTACTGCTGTTAGTAATTCCTTTAGGTCAACAAATTTGATGTTTAATGGGGTTCGAGATTTAATTCTGAGTGAGGACATCAGTAGAAGAGAATCTGGCGAACCTGTATTTGCTGCTTTAGTAGGTGAAAATAGAGAAAGATCTAGAACACGTGTGGGTAAGAGTAGTACTAATATGAACGGGCGTAGTGAGTCTAAGACTGGTGATGTTGTCTGTTGGAGCTGTGGCAAGATTGGGCATCTTAGAAGGAATTGCATTAAGCTCAAGAATGAGAAGGGTAAGATAATTATAGTTGATTTTGCAGATAATGTTGCAGCTGTAGTAGATAATACCGATTATATCTTGTCTGTCACTAATGATTCATCGTTTGATGGATGGATTATGGATTATGGTTCTTCTTTTCATGCTACACCAAATAGAAACTGGTTTACTACTTATCAATGCATGGATAATAGTAAAGTGCAGTTGGGGAACAATGCTGAATGCAAGGTCGTCAGTGTTCGCAATGTTAAAATCAGAATGTGTCACGCCCCGATCCTAGGTTACGCGTCCATCCCTCATCTTGGTCGATTATTAGCAACGTCCCAGGACGCATCGCCGACCCCTTTCATTTTAAGATACGCATGCTGAAGCAGATAAAAATCCCTAGACAATAAAATAATGGGATAGAAAAGTAGGGTTATATTTTTCACAACTGAAAAACCACAACCACACTTTTATACAAGGCAAACCACATAGTATATATTATAATACTTTTAACAAGAGTCTGATCTATCTCATGACAGTTCACACTCAAGGTTTGCAAAACAGGGTGAGGTCTTAGTTTTCATTTGGGTCATACTCCGAATCATCCCCGGGATCCTCCTTGGGCTCCTTCTCTGGTTCCTTATCAGGGTCCTCCTCTTCGGGTTCTTCCTTCTCAGGTTCTTCCTGAAATGTTGTCCCACAATCGGGATGAGACTACGTCTCAGCAAGTTCTACTCCCTAAGACCCGAATAGGAAGCCAATATACTCTAGAGGCTGCCTAAGTACAACACGGGTTAGAGAACTTACCTTAGCCTCAGTCCCTACCTACACGTCAGTTCAATCAATAAATATTGATTACCACATCAACCAATCAATTGCGATCGAACTATCGATCAATCGACTTAGTCGATTACATGTCATCACGACCATCTCTTGGTCGACCCATTCCATACTATCTATAAGTCTGATCAACATTTAAGACTACTCACCCTAGGTGATATATAGATAGCAGCTTGCCCCAAAGACCAATAACTAGTATATTATCCATTCTCTAAGATGACATACAATTCATCGAGTTAATTTAGTATACTGTTCTATCTCTAGATGACATATAGAGCCATCGAGTCATTCTATCAATATCATACCATATTATCTCAAGATGATTTGTAGAATTATCAAGCCAGTATATCATACCGTACTGTCTCAAGATAACCTGTAGAGTCACCGAGCAGGTAGATCATACCGTCCTGTCTCAAGATGCTCCGTAGAGTCATCAAGCCAATATACATGTCATTCCAAGCAAACAATCAAATAACCAATTCTTATCATTTCCAATAAAATGCCGTGTGTGGGTACATGGTCGGCCCTAGCCAAAACACAAGGTTTTTACTTTTAAATCTCCCACTATTTTCAATAGTTCCAAAATAGATTTTTGGCGTTATAGACCGGTGCTCGGTAATTTTCCAATTAATTATCCAAAATTAATTAATTTAGAAATAAAATCTTTTAATCACGATTAATTCAATTCAGTACAATTCAACGCTCAAATAAATAAACGGACTGCACCACGATGATTGGCATAAAATTTCGGTTGTCGGCTCTCCCTACCTAATTTTCGAAAAATAAATAAATAAATAAATAATTTCGAAAATTATTAAATAAATACAATAAATCCAATTTATGCTCGTAATGGCTAATTGGAAGCTAAAACGAGCCCGGAAAATTACCGAGACTTGTTTAATAAATATTAGGACATGTCTACTCGTTAATTACACTAACTATTCTCCTAATATGCATAGGTAAATCCCTAATTTAATTATTATAATCTAATATATCCACCTAATTGCACTTAATTAAATCTAATCACCCCTAAGCATCATTAACATACTAATAAGGGATTATTGAGCTAAACTCACCTGTGTAAAGCGAAGACTGGAACACCGCAACGGCGGTCGAAACTTGAATCGCGACGGTGCCAACGGGCTTGGACTGGGCCTAAAAGGCCTTGCAAAGCCCACAGCAACTGCTGGGCTTGGCTGAGCTTTAAGTGATGGGCTGAGACACACGGGCCGGGCTGATTTTGCGGGCTATAGGGGCTCAATTTCTAGACTTGCGGGTTGGGCTTGCGGAGGTTGAGTTGCTGGAATTGACTTGCACGAGCTGAAGCTTGTGACTTAGTGGAGATGGGCCGTTGGGCTTAACTGAATTTGTGTGGGCTGCAGGTCTTCGATGGAAATGGGACTTTGGTGGATTGGACCGCTTCGAAAAAAATTCGATCCCTTGGTGACCTGTGTGTTGGCGTCGACGAAAGCAGACGAAGAAGCAGCTTCAGTGGACTACTAGAGTTAACTTCGGGGTAGATATGTTGACTTGGTGGGAAGCCGCAAGGAAGACACAACGTGGGGGACAATTGATGGTGGTAGTGGTTCGGATGTGGCAAGGAAAAATGAAATTGAAGCAGAAGCATTAAGGGAGTTGATCATGGGGCTGAGCTGTTCGGTGGGGATGCTTGGACGCGTGGAGCGGCTTGCGGAGTCAACAAATGGGCTTCACTTGGAGAATTCTGCTAGAGTTGACCTAGGGAAACCAAAAATGGTGGAGTAGCTAGCGTGAGATGAGTGCTGGAGTTCGAACGGTGGAGGAGAAGGGCAACAAGAGAGAGAGAGAGAGAGAAGCTGCGGCATCAAGGAAAAAAAGGAAAATGAAAATAGAAGCTGCAGATGGTCTTCGAAGGAAAGAAAAGAGAGAGACTGACGTGGAGATTGAGTCGGCGAGATTTGCACGAAGAAAGGGGGAAACGAACGGAAGGCATGCACGAGAAGTTTAGGGCCAAAAGTCAAAATAAATATCTCATTTCATCATTAATTTGGTCCCCACAAGCCCTTAAGATTATCTTAATGTCCCCTAATACTTTCTCAACATTTAATCCCACCAATAATCCAAATTGAAACAAAAAATGCAGCTCCCTTCAATTGCTCCAAATTTCACTAATTTAGACCTTAATTTCCTCACTAAATTTCCCAATTTGGTGTCTAATTTTACAAAGGAAAAAGCTCACAGAATTCCTATAAGTTCCCATCACCAAATGATTCGGTTTGGAAGCCAAAAATCCATTCAATTTGGCCAATCCGAATTTTCGTTCATTTCCGAATTGTCTGAATCAGTTTCCCGTAAAAATCCTGAACTCGACGGAATTTCTTCGTAAGACAAGACGACGTCCTATAAATGAATCATGACATGCTCAAATGTTCGATTTCCAAAACCGAATTCAATTTCGTGGTTAAAATCGATCAAACGCGATTTTAGTCCAATCCAACCAATTAGGTAGCTTTTAGAGATTTTACCGCGGTTATATCCCTAAACGGTTTCACCCAATAGATTGGTTAACTCATGAGTGATTAGTTCAGAAAAAAAAAAAAAAGGACCATAGGCGCATCGACGAAATGCCCATTTCGTTTTATCGGGACAAGTCGAAAATTCAGGATGTCATAACTCTTCCCCTTTTATAAAAATTTCGTTATCGAAATTTAAACCATTACAAGTCTTCTTCAAAATGGTGGGGTATTGTCGTCTCATCGAGTCTTCACTTTCCCATGTAACTCTTTCCGTGTTGTGATGTTGCCAGACCACTTTGACCAAAGAGGTTGTCTTGGTGCGCAGAAACCTGTTCTTTTCGATTCATAAGATGGACCGGGTTTTCTACGTATGACACTCTGTCATCCACGTCGAACTCTTCGAAATTCAGCACGTGGGTCGGGTCAGGCTCATACGTCCACAACACCGGCACGTGAAAGACGTCATGCACTTGCGTTGACCTCGACGGCAATGCAAGACGATATTCTAGGATCCCGATTCTTTTTAGAATCTCAAAGGGACTTGTGTACCCTGGACTCAGCTTTCCCTTTCTTGACAAAGCGTGAAGTACTCCTTATTGGTGACACCTTCAGAAAGGCGTGCTCACCAACTTGAAATTCCAATGACATTCGACGCTTATCAGCGGAACTTTTCTGGCGATTCTGAGCGGTCTTTAATCTATCTCTACTGACGACAACTGTATCCACTGACTGCTAAACCAACTCTAAGCTTGTGATTTTTCACTCTCTGACCTCATCTCAACAAACTGACATTTTGCATGCTTTGCCATACAACATTTCAAACGATGTCATCTGAATACTCTGATGGTAACTGTGAACCTCGGGTCTCCGTCTAATGTTATCATGACCAGCACTCCATCTAGGCAAACGATTTGATGCACGTATAACTCTATGTGCTTGTCCAAATCAAAGTCTTTTCGTACTGCGATGCAGTGAGTCGACTTCATCGGTCTGTCAACCATTACCCAAATGGAATCATTATCTCTCTGACTCTTTGGTAAGTTCATCACAAAGTCTATTGTGATGTGTTCTCACTTCCACTTGGGAATCTCAAGAGGTTGTAAAAGTCCTCCCGGTTTACAATGCTGTGTCTTCATTTGCTGACATGTCAGACACTTGACGACATGCTTAGCAATATCCACCTTCATACTAGATCACCAAATAGTGTTGACGCAGATTCTGATACATCTCCATATTGCTAGGAAGAATGTTGTAACTGCTACAATGAGCTTCTGATAAAATCTCTTCCTTAAGTGCTTTATCGTCAGGTACACACAATCGTCCTCGGAACCTTAATGTTCCGTCAACAGAAATCTAAAAGTCATCCTTTATCTTATCGGTATCCTCTTGCGGGATCTTTTGAATCTCTAAGTCCGTTGGCTGAAGCGTCTTAATCTTGATTTGCACTTCCAGCTCAATTATGAGGGTGACCATAGGATTTGAAAGGTGGCCTATCTCAAACTTGAAAACCGAATCTCGAGCCTTCTCAAGAAAAAATCCATTCCTTGACCAAGATCTGTACAACTGAAGATTTCCGACTTTAGTACATCTGCAACCTTATTCGCTTTCCCAAGGTGATATAGAATATCACCATCATAGTCCTTCAGGAGTTCCATTCAGTGACACTATCTCATATTCAACTCTTTATGAGAGAATAAACACTAGAGACTTGTTGGTCAGTGAAGATCCGGAATCTTTCTCCATACAACTAACATCTCCAAATATTAAGAGTGTAAATCACTGCTGCGAGTTTTATGTCATGCGTCGGGAAATTCAGCTTGTAAGGTCTCAACTGACGGGAGGCGTATGCAACAATCCTGCCATATTACATCAACACACAATCCAATCATCTAAATGACACTTTACTATAGATCTCGAATCCTCCAGGACCAGATGGAATCGTCAGCCCAGGTGCGGTAGTCAGCTTTTCCTTAAGCTCTTGGAAACTACTCTCGCACTTGTCTGTCCACACAAATTTCTCCTCTTTCTTCAAGAGTTTTGTCAGTGGCGACGCTAAAGATGAGAACCTTTTCACAAACCGTCTGTAATAACCTGCCAAACCCAGAAAACTTTTGATTTCTGTCACTGTCGTCAGTCTTGGCCAATTGATCACAGCTTCAATCTTGCTCGGGTTCATAGAGATTCCTTCTCCTGAAATCACGTGACCTAAGAAAGTAACACGAGTCAACCAAAACTCGCACTTGCTAAACTTGGCGTACAACTGATGAACTCTCAGTGTCTGCAGCACTAGTCTCAGATGACTCTCATGCTCTTCACCACTTCTAGAATACACCAGAATATCATCGATGAACACGATCACAAACTGACCTAGGTATTCCTTGAATATTCGGTTCATCAAATCCATGAAGGCGGTAAGAGCATTTGTCAACTCGAATGGCATCACTGTGAACTCATAGTGACCATATCGAGTATGAAATGCTGACTTATGAACGTCTTCCTTCCTGATTCTCAGTTGATGATATATTGTCCTCAAGTCGATCTAAAAATATCGACGCTCCTTGCAACTAGTCACACAATTTGTTGATCTTTAGCCATGAACACTTGTTCTTGATCATCACCTGATTGAGTAGACGATAGTCAATTCATAATTACAACGAACCATCTTTCTTCACAAACGAACCAGTTCTCCTTAAGGTGTTGCACTGGTATGTATAAATCCCTTATCCAATAATTCTCGCATCTGCACCATCAGTTCTTCCAACTCAGACCACTACATCTGGTAAGAATCCTTAAAGAGTGGCTCTGTCTCGGGTGCTAATTTGATCGCGAATTCTATCTCTTTCTTTGACGACAAGCTTGACAATTCCTGTGGAAATACATCTAGAAATTCTTGGACTACTACGATGTCCTCAATCTTCAGCTCCTCCATTGTCGTACCTATGACAATCGTCAAGTAACTTTGGCAACTCCCGTCTAACAAACGGGTTGCCTTCGAACGAAGAGATTAAGGAAATCAATGATCCTTCTCGACTTCCAATAAACTCGACACCTCTACATGCTATTTAATTAAGCTAGGTTACTTCATGATAACAATTCGTCACTATGAGAGGCTCCTTGAGCCAACTCATTTTGTATAAGACGTCAAAATTATACGCAAGCAATTGGTCAAGTACAACTCTAGTCAATGATTCCCATTCTACAACTTTAATACAACAAGCTGAAGTTCCACGAACTTAACCAAAACTCTGCTGCGCTACTCTAATACTAACAGTCCTTCACCTGATGGTTGTGCTGGCTATATCCATAGCATGCTCCCGCTATACTAGGATACTGGATTGATCCATGCTTTCTCCTACAAACTCAACTTACCTCTAGTGAGTCCTCTATCTCCTGTTGAGTGATAGCAAGCACTCATTCTTGCACTCGGGGCATGTTCCAAATACCCTTGCGGTGTGTTTTGCAACGCATTCCTTTTGATCTATCCCCTTGGTGACGATGGCACTTGTGATCCCATTGGCCTATGCGGACAATCCTTGACCAGGTGGCCGTGATGGCGATACCCATAACAAATTCTTGTTCTAGAAAAACACGAGGCCGATCCTTGTCGTCTCTCACAGGAACGACAAATTTTATTCTGATTCGGTGCTGACTTGTCTATCCCACCCCTCTAGTTGGGTGGAACAGAATACCTTTTTCCGGTCATGGGCTCCTTCAGAAACTAGTTTCCATCTCTACTGGATTTGTACCTTGACTCGGATGCAACGACTCGCTCCTAGATCATATCTCCACACTGGATCTCAGTAGGTGTGGCAACAATGGTGGTTGCGGCACTAACGGTGGTAGTGACAGCAGCAACAAAGGTGGCTCAATCCTGAGCTTGCTGGCTCAACCAGTTCCTAAGGAACAGTAGCGCTCGAATGATCTCGTCAAACCTAGGATCGCTCGGTGCTGCTACACTAGTATCGCCCTACAGCGGTACTCTTACACTCGCATTGGCCAGAGCCAATGCTCTACCACAACTGCCTCGGACATCGATCCTTGTCGGTGTTCCACCCCGAGTCACAGAGGTTACAACCTTCTTACTAGGAGTCCTCAGCTCCTGATCATTTATGCTATAGGATCTTTATAGAAACCTGTTTTTTAATTCTAATACCATATTAGAATTTGAGTGACCCACACAAACAAGCTACGAATTAGCTATTAATCACATGCACCAGCATGAAATAAAAGCCATTCCTACTAACTATCTCATATCCATCGTACCTTATTACTCCAATTCCTAACCATTGCTCTGATACCACTTAAACGGGGATGTCACGCCCCGATCCTTGGTCACGCGCACATCCCTCGTCTTGGTTGATTATTAGCAATGTCCCAGGACGCATCGCCAACCTCTTTCATTTTAATATACGCATGCCAAAGCAGATAAAATCCCTAGACAATAAAACAATGGGATAGAAAAATATGGCTATATTTTTCACAATTGAAAAACCACAACCACACTTTTATACAAGGCAAACCACATAGTATATATATTACAATACTATTAATAAGAGTCTGATCTATCTCATGACAGTTCATACTCAGGGTTTGCAAAACAGGGTTAGGTCTCGGTCTTCATCTAGGTCATACTCCGGATCATCCTTGGGATCCTCCACGGGCTCCTCATCCAGTTCCTCATCAGGGTCCTCCTCTTTGGGTTCTTCCTTCTCAGGTTCCTCCTGAAATGTTGTCCCACAATCGGGATGAGATTACGTCTCAGCAAGTTCTACCTCCTAAGACCCGATTAGGAAGCCAATACACTCTAGAGGCTGCCTAAGCACAACACGGGTCAAAGAACTTATCTTGGCCTCAGTCCCTACCTACACGTCAGTTCAATCAATAAATATTGATTACCACATCAACCAATCAATTGCGATAGAACTATGATCAATCAACCTAGCCGATTACATGTCATCATGACCATCTCTTGGTCGGCCCATTCCATACTATCTATAAGTCTGATCAACATCCAAGACTACTCACCCTAGGTGATATATAGATAGCAGCTTACCCCAAAGGCCAATAACTAGTATTCTATCCATTCTCTAAGATGACATACAATTCATCAAGTTAATTTAGTATACTGTTCTATCTCCATATGACATATAGAGCCATCGAGCCATTATATCAATATCATACCGTACCGTCTCAAGATGGTTTGTAGAATTATCGAGCCGGTATATCATATTGTACTGTCTCAAGATAACCTGTAGAATTATCGAGCTAGTAGATCATACCGTCCTGTCTCAAGATGACATATAGAGTCACTAAGCCGGTATACACATAATTTATCATACCGTACTGTCTCAAGATGATCTGTAGAATTATCGAGTCGGTATATCATACCGTACTGTCTCAAGATAACCTGTAGAGTAATCAAGCCAGTAGATCATACCGTCCTGTCTCAAGATGCTCCGTAGAGTCATCGAACTGATATACATGTCATTCCAAGCAAACAATCAAATAACCAATTCTTATCATTTCCGATAAAATGCCGTGTGTGGGTACACAGTCGGCGCTAATCAAAACACAAGGTTTTCACTTTTAAATCTCCCAATATTTTCAACAGTTCCAAAATAGATTTTTGGTGCTATAGATGCCCGGTAATTTTCCAATTAATTATCCAAAATTAATTAATATAGAAATAAAAAATTTTAATCACGATTAATTCAATTTAGCATAATTCAACGCTCAAATAAATAAACAGACTACACCACGATGATCAGCATAAAATTCCGGTCGTCGGCTATCCTTGCCTAATTTCCGGAAAATAAATAATTAATTAAAAAATTCCGAAAATTATTAAAATACAATAAATCCAATTTAGGCCCATAATGCCTAATTGGAAGCCAAGACGAGCTTGGAAAATTACCGAGACTCATTCAATAAATATTAGGACATGTCTACCCGCTAATTACACTAACCATTCTCCTAATATGCATAGGTAAATCCCTAATTTAATTATTCTAATCTAATCTATCCACCTAATTGCACTTAATTAAATCTAATCAAATCCGAAGCATCATTAACATACTAATAAGGGATTAGTGAGCTAAACTCACATGTGCAAAGCGAAGACCGGAACACCGCGACGGTGGCTGAAACTTGAATCGCGGCAGCGCCAACGGGCTTGGACCGAGCCTAAAAGGCCTTGCAAAGCCCACAGCAACTGCTAAGCTTGGCTGAGCTTTAAGTGATGGGCTGAGACGCACTGGCCGGGCTGATTTTGCGGGCTTCAGGGGCTCAATTTCTGGACTTGCGAGCTAGGCTTGCGGAGGCTGAGCTGCTGGAATTGACTTGCACGAGTTGAAACTTGCAACTCAGTGGAGATGGGCCGCTGGGCTTGATTGAATTCGCGTGGGCTACAGGTCTTCGATGGAAATGGGACTTCAGTGAATTGGACCACTTCGAAGGAATTCGCTGGCTTGGTGACCCGTGTGTTGGCGTCGATGGAAGCAGACGAAGAAGCAGCTTCAGTGGACTACTAGAGTCAACTTCGGGGTAGATATGTTGACTCGGTGGGAAGCCGCAAGGAAGACACGACGTGGGGGACAGTCGATGGTGGTAGAGGTTTGGACGTGGCAAGGAAAAATGAAATTGAAGCAGAAGCATTAGGGGAGTTGATCGTGGGGCTGAGCTGTTCGGTGGGGATGCTTGGACGCGTGGAACGGCTTGCGGAGTCAACAAATGGGCTTCACTTGGAGAATTCTGCTGGAGTTGACCGAGGGAAACCAAAAATGGTGGAGCAGCTAGTGTGAGATGAGTGCTGGAGTTCGAACGGTGGAGGAGAAGGGCATGAAGAGAGAGAGAGAGAGAGAAGCTACGGCGTCAAGGGAAAAATGGAAGATGAAAACAGAAGCTGCAGACGGTCTTCGAAGGAAAGAAAAGAGAGAGACCGACGTGGAGATTGAGTCGGCGAGATTTGCACGAAGAAGGGGGGAAACGAATCGGAAGGCGTGCATGAGAAGTTTGGGGCCAAAAGTCAAAATAAATATCTCATTTCATCATTAATTTGGTCCCCACAAGCCCCCAAGATTATCTTAATGTCCCCTAATACTTTCTCAACATTTAATCCCACCAATAATCCAAATTGAAGCCAAAAATGCAGCTCCCTTCCATTGCTCCGAATTTCACTATTATAGACCTTAATTTCCTCACTAAATTTCCCAATTTGGTGTCCAATTTTACCAAGGAAAAAGCTCACAGAATTCCTATAAGTTCCCATCACCAAATGATTTGGTTTGGAAGCCAAAAATCCATTCAATTTGGCCAATCCGAATTTCTGTTCATTTTTGAATTGTCCGAATCAATTTCCCGTAAAAATCCTGAACTCGACGGAATTTCTTCGAAAGACAAGACAACGTCATATAAATGAATCGTGACATACTCGAACGTTCGATTTCCGAAACCAAATTCAATTTCGTGGTTAAAATCAACCGAATGCGATTTTAGTCCAATCCAACCAATTAGGTAGCTTTTAGGGATTTAACCGCGGTTATATCCCTTAACGGCTTCACCCAATAGATTGGTTAACTCGTGAGTGATCAGCTCAGAGAAAAAGGATCATTGGTGTGTCGACGAAATGCCCATTTCGTTTTATCGGGACATGTCGAAAATTCAGGATGTCACAACTCTTCTCCTCTTATAAAAATTTTGTTATCGAAATTTAAACCATTACAAGTCTTCTTCAAAATGGTGGGGTATTGTCGTCTCATCAAGTCTTTATTTCCCCATGTAACTCTTTCCATGCTATGGTGTTGCTAGAGCACTTTGACCAAAAAGGTCGTCTTGGTGCACAGAAACCTGTTCTTTTCAATTCGCAAGCTGTACTGGGCTTTTTACGTACGACACTCTGTCATCCACGTCGAACTCTTTAAAATTCAGCACGTGGGTAGGGTCAAGCTCATACGTCTTCAACACCGACACGTAAAAGACGTCATGCACTTGGGTCGTCCTCGATAGCAATGCAAGACGATATGCTAGGATCCCGATTCTTTCTAGAATCTCAAAGGGACTTGTGTAACCCGAACTCAGCTTTCCCTTTCTTGACAAAGCGTTAAGTACTCTTTATTGGTGACACCTTCAGAAAGGCGTGCTCACCAACTTGAAATTCCAAAGACATTCGACGCTTATCGGCGAAACTTTTCTAGCGATTCTGAGCGGTCTTTAATCTATCTCTGTTGACGGCAACTGTATCCACTGACTGCTGAACCAACTTTGAGCTTGTGATTTTTCACTCTCTGACCTCATCTCAACAAACTGACGTTTTGCACGCTGCCATACAACATCTCAAACGATGTCATCTGAATACTTTGATGGTAACTATGAACCTCGGGTCTTCGTCTGATGTAATCGTTACCGGCACTCCATTTAGATGAACGATCAGACACACGTAAAACTCTATGTGCCTGTCCAAATCAAAGTCTTTTTGTACTGTGATAAAGTGAGTCGACTTCATCAGTCTATTGACCACTACCCAAATCCGAATTTCCATTCATTTCCGAATTGTCCAAATCGATTTCCCGTAAAAATCCTGAACTCGACGGAATTTCTTCGAAAGACAAGACAACGTCCTATAAATGAATCGTGACATGCTCAGACGTTCAATTTCCGAAACCGAATTCAATTTCGTGGTTAAAATCGACCGAATGTGATTTTAGTCCAATCCAACCAATTAGGTAGCTTTTAGGGATTTTACCGCGGTTATATCCCTTAACGGCTTTATCCAATAGATTGGTTAACTCATTAGTAATCAGCTCAGAGAAAAATGACTATAGGCGCGTCGATGAAATGCCCATTTCGTTTTATCGGGACAGGTCAAAAATTCAGGATGTCACAGAATGCATGATGATATCGTGAGGACATCGACTAGAGTGAGGCATGTTCCAAAGTTGAAGAAGAACTTAATTTCCTTGAGTGCCTTGGATTCAGCCAATTATCAATATATTTCATAATGTGGAATTTTGAAAATTGTTCGAGGTGCTTTGATAATAATGAAAGGAATAAAGTACAGTGGCCTATATGAGCTTTAAGGTGAGATAGTGACAAATTTTGCTGTAGAGACATCGGATGCATCTGTTTGAGAGTATGAATTGTGGCATATGCGTTTGGGGCACATTGACGAGAGAAGCCTGAAGGTTTTAAGTGAAAGAAATCTGCTATGTGGTTATGTTTCTAACGAACTGAATGTATGCAGGTGCTGTGATTTAGATCAATGGTGGAAAGTGCAGTTCAGTACGTCTGTTGAAGAAACCACGGAAATTACAAAGTTAGTTCACTTGTATGTTCACAGGTTGTCACGGTTTCCTTCGTGAAAAAGTGCTAGATATATGCTAACAATTGTTGATGACTACTTGATGAAGACATGGGTATTTGTGCTTAGGCACAAGTTTGATGCTGTTGTTAGGATCAAACAGTTGATAGCTTTGATCGAAAATGAGACTGGTAAAATGATCAAGCAGGTGCAAACTAACAATAGTATGGAGTTTTGCTCGAAGTTGTTAAATGAATTTTGCATGAAAGAAGGCATAGTGAAACATCACACTTATGCCAATGAACCACAATATGTTGCAGAATTGATGAACAAAATGTTGCTAGAGACGCCCCATAAAATGCTCTCTAATGCTGGTATGGTTAGGAGATTCCTAGCGGATGCGCTAAGTACGGTGTGCTACCTAATGAATAGATCCCCATTGATTGTGATTGGATATCGGACTCCTGAAGAAGTGTGGTCAGGTAACGTTGCCGATTATTCTATTCATAGAATATTTTGTTGCCTATGTTATATACGAGCGAGTGATGGTAAGCTCGACGGAAGGGTAAGAAAGTGCATATTCCTAGGCTATGCACGAGGTGAGAGGGGTTATCAATTGTTATGTTCGGAGTTAAATTCACCTATTATCAGCAGATAAGTTATTTTTGATGAGTCTCCAGTACTTCCGGTTAGGAGTGATTATAGCAGTATTCAAACGGATTTGAACAGCGTTCAACTGGAGGTGGAGTTGCGACCAGAAACTCTTGAGGTAGCATATATGGGTACTAGCAAAGTAATCAACACAGATGGTGCTTGTAACGAGGTGGAGCCAATGGTTGCTGTAACTGTTGAAATTAACAAGGTACGTATTCGATCTCCTGACAAATATGGATGTAACTGTGGTTAAGAATGTTGCGTCGAAAAATCTTTGCGGAGCAGTTAAAGGTGCATGTGGAGTTGGTATTTTGATGAGGTCCTTGGTTATGGCGAAGTTCAAACGAGGCTTGGACTTGGATAATATTTGTGGCGGTTGAGGCCATCGGGGGCTATGGGAGAGTAGCAGCAAAGTTTGAATTTTTTGCGAAGCGATTACGACTTGGCTCAAACGTCGAGCCAATGTAGAGATTGTTAAAATATGTCTCGAGTTTGAGCCCAATGCAAAATTCCGAATATTCCGAATTGGATATGTTACGGATGTTCGAAATCGAGCAAAGAAGATCTGAAGATCAACTTCCCAAATTTGAATATGCGTTGGAGAATTTGGCCGCTGAAATAGGAAAATCCAACTTTGACTTGGACTTGGATTTTGTTTAAAATACAGGAAGATATTTTTTCGTTGAAATCAGCAAGTTAACTGCAAAAGGAAAGTCCAACCTTTTACTTATGTTGACCGAATGCTGGCTGATTTGTTTTCCCTAATGCATGGAATTCTCTGGTGGTGGATTATATTATTCTTCTTAAGGCTTGTTCGTGGGTAGTTGTTGATCGATGAAGAATTGGTCTTGAAGTGTCGTGTCGTCTTCGAGTGCTTGGGAGGGATTTTTCTTTGTCGTTCTTGTTCGTAAATTATAGCCAAGAAGATTTAGTGTTCAAGCCAATTAAATCTTTTGGTAGGATTTGCGTGTAATTCCTTCGTGACATTGAGAGATTATTTTTTGAGGAATTTCGGGGCTAAACACTGCGTGCGTTATTGGGTGTAATTGGGGTTTGGGAAACACCGAGAGAGTGTTTGAGTAACTCGAGTGTGTAATCTTCTTGTATCGCTTGATCTATAGTGAAATTCGCTATTTCTTTCCCCGTTGACGTAGGTCTTTACGACCGAACCACGTAAATCTAGTGTTCGATTTATTTTTTTTTCTTCTGTCTATATTATTGTTCGATCACTCGTTTTTGCAACTTTTACCCCCACATATAAATAGTAAATTTTCCGGTAGGAGAAGGTATCCAAACAATACTATGATATTGCTCAAAATATGGTTGCATTCCACATTAAGTAGATTGAATAAGAAGTAGGTCCTCATACCTAGCAGTAGGCCAATTACATCACATACTTTTGCGGTACTAGGGACTACTCGGATAAAATCTATTACGAATATATTACATAATTCACAACTTCACAAAAAAAAAAATAATAATGAATATATAGCATGTTCTCCTCATTAGATGTGGCTGAAGCAGAGGATTCCAAAGTGTTTAACAAAGTGTGACAGTGGGCTAACCATGACCATTCATGCCCTATTTCTTCCAAGAAATGAGGTGAAAATCATTCAAGTCGCTAGCAATTTAGGCCATGTTTGGTAACCTTCTGGGGACCAACTATTTCTATTTTTTTGTTTCCCAGAACAAAAAAAAGAACATAAATCCGTTTGGTAAAATTTTTGTTCTCAAGAACAAAAATCTATATTTTTTGTTCTCGAGAATAGATTTGGAACATAATTAAGAAATTTTTTAAAAAAAGTTACTTCTTGTTCTCGAGAACAATTCTTAGAATCGGTTCTTGTTCTTTTTTCTTTTCTCCACTTTTCTTCTCTTTTCTCTTTTTCTCTTCCCCTTTCTTCTTCTTCCTTTTAGCCGATCATCGGCCCCAGTGACACTAAGCCACGACAAGGCTTAGCCACACCAGCTGACACGAGGCTTGGCCTCGCTAGGCCAGGGCAAGGCCAACCTCGCGTGACCTCGCCCAAATATGGTGAGGTTGAGGCTCGCCTTGGCGATACGAGGCTCCGGCGACCGGCTACAAAGAAGGAGGAAGAAGAAGAGAAAAAGAAAAAGAAAAAAAAAAAGAGAAAAAAAAGAAAAATATAATAAAAATATTAAAAAATTTAAGAATCCTAACAAAAGCATTTCTATCCTAGGAATAGAAAGTTTAAATATTTATTAAGCGAGTTCTTTAATTCAGAAATTGTTCTCGGGAACAGAATTAGAAAAAATCATTTATGATCAAAAATTATTTCTGGCAACAGAATCGTTACCAAACGTGCTCTTACTCGACATTTGATAAAAAATAGGTAAAAGATCAACGTAAGCACAAAAGAATTGTATCCCAATGAGAAAGCAGAAATGTCCCAAGTCTTATATAAATAATATTCATACTACATATACAGCAAGGAAGAGAAACCTAATTTGGAAAAGAAAGGGTTGATCACTCTGAAATCATCATAAATACATGTAAAAATGTTCGCATCATAATTATACTGCGCAATTTATTTGTTATTTTTTGGGAGGGGTTGGGGGGGGTCCGTGGGGAAGGAAAATGAGCACGGGAGCGCATTGCAGACTTGTTCTCACCTCTCTCAACGCAAAGAATACGAACTCCCAATACCAAGTAGTAAAAGTAGCATGACGCCTGACCTTAGTCAACACTTTAAAGGACTAAATCTTAAGCAGCAAATCAGCTCATTGCAACATTCAATAACCACAGTTTTGACTAAGCCAAGATGATTAACCAGAAAATGACATATCTACTATCTAGTAGGAGAGAGAGATGATATCGTACCTGATTTGCTGCCTTTTTTTTATGCCTTTGCTTGAATTGATTTTGTTTTCGTAAAAGAAAACTGAAAAATAATAAATATATTTTAGTTGGATTAGGTTCACGTTAGAATATTACCTGTTTTAGGATAGTTTGCTTGTTTAGATTAGGAAATTTATTTATTTCGAACTTTTGAAATAAAAAATACCAAAATATTAATTTAGGATGTTAGATTTTCTTTTCATTAATTTAAATTGCATGTTTAATTGTTGGGCAATTTTAATTTTAATTTCGAATTTTATAAAAAAGGAAAAGAAAACATAAACAATATCATATGTGTGACACATATATTAGGTCACTCCTTGCACATCATTTAGTCATTGCACATTTAAGATCATTTGAATGCGTGACATATTAGGGTAGTTGCATTTAATATTTTCTTGTCATTAGGTCATGTCAAATAATTAATAACGTGTGGCATATAGTTTGCATAATAAGTTACATGTTACATGTCATTTTAGTTAGGTATTTTGGTGCGTCATTGATTTGCATTCCATGTAAACTAAGCTTCATTAAATAAGAGAAAATCCTAAAAAAGATCGAGTCACTGCGTGTTAATTATAAATCATATCTAGGATTGTTGATGCGAATTTTGAGCTAACATTATAGATGCTTTCGTTGCTATGAGATAAGTCTTGAAATTTATTTTTTTTATTTTATTTAGTGTTAAATTGATGGATTGTGCACCCGTATAGTTACCTCACATAGTAGGGACTAATGAAATGGATTCAAGCTACCTAATAAACATTTTTTCATGAAAAGAAATGTACCAAAATGGCATTAGAAAAATCTAGTGTAATTAAGTCCATGTACCTAAATTCTCTTGTTCATATGAGTAAAATAATTCTCTCATTATTTTATTTAGGTGTCTAATTGACCTGCCATAAATTGATTAGTGGTGACTCCTAGATAAAATTTATTTGCATACTAAAAAACTTGAACTTAAGTCGCGAATTAATATGAGCTTAGTAAAGCTCGAGTTAAGTTTAGACTTAGTAATCCATAATTCAAATCCTAGGTGGTACACCCGGGGTTAAGTCGTTACAAGTACATTTGATTTTGTATGAGGAGAGGAATTATGAAATGAGAATCTATGTTATTTACCTATAAGACAATGAGTGCATTCCTTTAGATTTTTCTTCTTCAAAGGTAGGAGATTCTTTCTAGCAATAGTTTCAAGCCTTTTCTTACTAAGATGATCCAACCTCATATGCCATAAATTAACTGAGGAATCCTCTACTACATTTACCTCTTCTTTAATCAAGTTAGCTTGTATGGTATAGAGAGAGCCTGTCTTCTTACCCTTTGCCACTATTACGGAACATTTAGTCAATTTCCATTTGCCATTAAAAAATGAATTGCAATAACCATCATCATCTAAGGCATCCATGGAAATCAAGTGAAATCAAATATCTGGAACGTGTCTCACATTTTTCAAAAGCGAATTACTTCCAACATCGATTTTCAAAAAAACATCTCACATGCCAATAACCTTGGAAATACCACTATTTCCCATCCTAATACAACCAAAATCACCACCACGATAAGAAGCAAAGTAGTCACGCCGTGAGGTGACATGAAAAGAAGCCACGGAATCAACGACCCACGTAGAGTCTTGGCATGTAAGGTTCACATATCCGTCGTCACATACGAACACAATATTGCCATCAGATGCAACCGCCATCGTAGCTTGTTTCTCTTCTTTTTTTTCGATCTCCATTTCTATTATGGGATTTATCTCTCTTTGCCAACTAACACTCTTTTGCATAATGTTCCATCTTACCGCAATTGTAACACTTCATACTTCTCCTTAGTCTTGGTTTCGACCTTCCTCTCGACTTACCCTAGTTATCATTTCTCAGAAACCTGTTTAATGATGCGGGATGCCTTAAATTTGGATTTACCTCTTTTGTTTGATGAATTTAGGATAGTGAATTTGATTTTCCTTCTATACTTAAGTTGGTTTAGGATATTTACTTGGTATATATATATGAGTTTATCGTTTCTATTATTTTTATATTTGATATATTTTATTGAAAGATACCATAAGATCGTTGATTTTTAAGGTTTGGCTAGCCTTTTGTTACATTCTTGATATTTCTTTTTTTGTTACTTTATCGAATTGTAATTTCTAGAAAAAGTTACTTCCGTGTTTTTTTGTTGCTTTATTTTATCACATCACTCATTTACCTCTTTTTCAGAAATTAAAAAAAAAATTGAGAAATTTTTGCAACGTGTGTTTTGTGCATTATCGTTGGAGCGTTTGGTACTTACTAGTTGCGACTCAATATTTTTTGCTTTCGATGCGTCATTTTATGAAGTTGAATTAGGAAAAGAGCTATTCAAAATCTTGAATCTTAAGCAAGATTAAAGGTCATAGGGACTGAGTAATTAACAGATGAGTACATTAAATGCAACTCATAAGAAGAATCCAGTCCTTGCAAACCTCAAGACTAGAAAACATAGATTATATTGCACACGCGAGAAGAATACTTAAAAGTAAATAATACTTTGCGAACTATTTCTGAACCTTGCCGATGCGTCTCGCTAGGGAATCAGTTCCGCGTAGGAATCGGCTGTACATGAACCATCCTATAACGGGGGTCGCCAACCCGACAAGCAGCAAGCTCATAAAAATTGCCGTTATGGAATATCCTGCGTGCACATCGGTTCCTGGGAATGCGGTTATAAGGCTAAAAATGTAGGCAACACAGAAACCAATCGTTAACGTGTAAACCGGGATGCTGCGTGGCAATAGGGGAGCAGAGGCGTAACAGAGTACAACGATGGACATCATGAAAACCGAACTGTTGAGGCACGTGAACTTGTATAGATCCGAGCCATTCAGGATCATTTCTCCGGCTTTATGTGGTTTTTCAACCGCAATGCCGCTGGAATTGGCAGCAACGACAGTGGAATTGCCTGGAGTAGTTGAAGAGTTATCCTGCCAGTATCCTCCCGGAGGACTGAGTGCGGCTTGGTAAGTCGCGGTTGCAATTAAGGTAGCCACTATAAGGATCAAGCTGCGAATGGATTCATCTTGAAAGTCAGATTGAAATATGAACTTCTCGGCGAAAGTTAGTTCCCTGCTTAAAAACCGCGGTAAAGAGATGTTGCGAATAAAAAGTCTTGCTAGACATCTTTCCCAGCATAACCTCATCGTAAGATATACATCGTCACAAGGATTACTTTGGAAGATTTCCAGAGCCGTCTCATTCTGGAGGTTCTTCGTGTTTACTTTGATATGCCCAATCAACAGCTTGATGATCTGGAAGAAATGCAAAGGGAACAAAATGAAGTACGTATCCCTCCAATTTCAATCACTGCTTAGTGAGCTCATGCCATGTAACTTTGAGGGATGATAGCGATGCAACAACCAATGTACTATGGGAAAAATAACTTATTTATCAAATGCAATCATTTCAACCCATGTAACGAAGTCTCAAATGTTTTCAAAAAGAGAGATTTGGTCATCTCACCCGAAATTATTACACGATACCTAGGAATTACCCATGTTAGTTGTAACATTGGTGAATTCACCAAAGTGCTACCCTGAATGACTATGATTTTTCATAAAAGTTTAGAACTTAATCAAGCCAATTGAAGGGTTTAGAATTCAATTACATTTTTTACATAAGTTATTTTGCTATTAAAAGAAAGACTACCTTAGACAAGTGTATTTATATTCTTTAAGCATAAGATTCAACTGATCGATGAGCAATTTTCCCATCCACAAAGTGATTATTTTAATGGTCGTGTCGGATTGTCCTTGTTAGCTTTCATACCACTAGCTTTTATCTTGTAAATATATTTGGATGGACTAGTTCAAAAGGAGGAAAGAGATTTTGCTAATTATTAGGAAAAACAAAATTTTAGAAAAGGATGAATTAAGTTACTTTCGGGCAAGGTAGGAGTGTATTATGATGGAAAGAGTTGAAAGAAATTATTCATCCAAAATCATTCAAAACTGAGTTTTATAGGGGTTCGAAGGGAAACAATCTTAATAACACCTTTCCACTAAAAAATCTGCAGGTCTAATTCTAAATAAAAAGGCACCAACTTTAGGTTGAAGGACAAATTTGGCTTAAATAGTAATATATATTAGTGATCACAAATGATTTTAAAATGTGTTATTTTTAAATCAGTTGTAAACAAGGTGATCCCCATTTCACCCCTTTGTTTTCCTTCCATTCTCCCTATATCCTCCAACCATAGCATTGCTAAGGACAATTAAAATAAACTCAAATTAGAAGCATCCCTAGCTTAAAACAGTATCCCCACTAGCAATTTTTGAAATGAAATTGTGGACTTGTTTTGATAAAACTGAAAAATAAGCGACAAGACCAATATTCTTAAGTGCAGAAAATTGAAATAAAAAATTATTTGATAATAATTAGAAATACTTCACCGAATATGATTATCACATATTATAAGAACTACTTCAATTGGAATCCCACACTTCCCGAACTTCATTTTGTGTACTATTTTAGTATTGAACTTTGTTCACTTTTATCATTTCTTGCTTGAAAAACGGCTCTAGTACTCGCGCAGGTCATTACTTGCAAATTGTACGATCACTCCTGATATATTTGAACCAAACCCTGTTCTTTATAGATGAAATTTATCTTTGGGCGGATGATTTATTCACTCGTTCCATCTCTCTTACGTAACAAACATATGAGAGTCAAAGAAGTAGATAAATCAATATAATGATTGTGAATGGACTCGATGAAGAGTTAACGGAATGAGAGGGAGATCAAATCAACAAATTGTTAACTTTTTTATATAATGCTTCGACAGTTAATAATTTTTGTTCTTAATAAATATTACACTATGATAATGCACTTAACATATGGGTTTTTCACTTAGTTAATTGGTATAAGATTTAGATTGAAATCTTTGATAAATTTATTTTTTTATATAGAGATACCTGAAGTTAAAAAATATGGTGATAATATATATTAGAGATCATAACTAATTTAAAAATGTGTTAGATTTTTCCTCGTGGAAGCTTCAATAAGATCTAACTATCACAATATTAACCCATAATATGTCATATCCCTTGATCAATCATTTTTTTTTTCAGTCGTTTCCTTGTGTTTCCGGTGGATCACTCCAAGCAAGCAAATTTATGGACACTTCTACTGTTTACAACACCATACTGTACAACTTCACATGTCAATCGCCCGATAGACATTTATTGACAAATGTTAACCATTAGATGATAATACTATATGATATACCGTTGCCCAAAATGTCGTTCAAATCTTGTCTCTCTATATGTTACTAAATCCATGTACTTTCAACCCTTGGTGTTTTCATTATCATAACATTTGGCCTTGGATTAGATAATGTCAAATTCAAGGATCAAACAATAAAAGCAAGAACAACCGCAAAATTGATGGACCATACCTCAAGTTGCTTTTTAGACATAGCAATATGTAAGACGGTGTTACCATCTTTGTCTTTCCGATCCAAGATGTCTATCAGATGGAGTCGCTTGAGCCATCCAAACAAAACCTTGAATGCTTTGAGGTTGTGGTTCTTGACAGCAACATGAACCGCAGTCTCGCATCGATTTGTCAAGTCTTTGATGGATGATTTGCAAGCGCAAAGGAATTCGGCTAGGAGCTCCAGCTCAATGTCTCCTTCTTTCCCGGCGACGTAATGCAAAGGGGTGATCCCACCTCGCCCTTGGACTCGGATCAACTCAGGATAACGGGTCATCAAAGCCCTCACAATTTGGTATTGTTGATATTGCAAAGCCAAGTGCATGGGACTATAACCCTCTGGATTCAGCGTCCGAGCAAACGAAGGCCTCAAGATGACGATCTCCATGGCCACCTCGAATTTTCCGGCGGCTACGGCAGTGTGTAGTGGAGTATTTGGGAAAGGGTGCTTTGATACGCGATCTAAGAGTTCTTGCTCCTCCACAAGTAAGTTATGTAGCAAATCAACATTGTCACGTTCGATTGCTAGTTGAAGCCGAGCCTCCCTATCCTTTTGTTCTTCTTCTTTGGCCAGACTCTCGCCCATTGTGTTACTAGGGAAATGTAGGAGAAGAGGGGCTTTGCTCGTCGAAGATGGATGGAAGTAGGAGTAGCGAACCTGCCCATAAATAGAGCCAGAGTCAATGAAAATTTAATTAGGGCAGTCATTGTTTTGATTGATCAACTAAAATTTAATTAGGCGAGTCGTTTTTGTTTAAGATCTATCCCATTGTTGGTTGGGCGGTCTCTGTTACCCATTACTTGAAGTAGTGGTGAGTAGTAGCTGGGGCTGTCTTGATAAATCACAACTACACCCACCCTGGTACGCAGTCACGATGACTACTTAAACCGTGTGGAGTAAAAACAAATTGTAATGTTTGAATCCCACTAACAGAAAACTCGGCATCTGATTGGAGCTTTTCAAAATTTCGAGTCCTCAACTGGCCAAAACAAAACCTTTCAGTTCTTCAATTGACCTTCAGTTCTTCAATTGACCAACTGCTCAAACCTCAAGTCCTATTTCTACACTCATCTCCATTACTCGTTCCTCTTATTGTAATTGGCTATCAAGTTTTCTATAATCATAAATCAGACAACTGCTATACATTATGATGAGTGAACAAGAGAGCTAAGGAAAAGGAGAAGTAGGAGGAGATGATGGAGTTTCCTTAGAGTAGCTTTTATATTAGGATACGTTCACCAGCCCACCCTTCAAGTGGAATATATTCAATATAGACCTGTGCCGGCAATTCATTAGAAAACTACATATTCCTTACTCCTTGCAGTCTCCAATGCTTCTTTCAAGAATGAATCAACATAGTTCACAGGTATAATAATTATGTTCTCGGCTTCTAATGTGAATGACAGGCGCTGACATGACCATTCAGCCGGTAGACATCTCCTAACAGTTTTGCAGTCGTGATTTATGTTTCTTGTGTTGTTGCTTAAGCAGATCTATGCGGAAATTTCTTGGGAGATAATGAGTGTCAATCTTATCTATGTAGAGCTCTTCATTTCGGGTTAACATTTATCGTAAATTCACAGTCAATTGTTTATGCCACAATATTATGTCGCTAATGTGTGTCAAGAATTACGTGTGTGTATATATATATTCTCTTTCTTTCTTTCTTTTTCATCTTGTACCCGAGCACAATGCAAAGAAGTTCTTCTTTGCTCTAGTTCTTCCCTCAGTTTTTCCTTCAAATCTCAGAAGGAAATCAAAGGGTTTCCTCTCTTTCGCTCCTACTTTTTTCTTAAAAAAATCAAAAGGCAACGAAAGTATTATATAGTGACATTTTGTTGACATGGTAAGATTTTCTTTTGTTATGGTAAAAGACATGGTAAGTTATCCCCATAAATGCCACCAAAACGTATCTTCTTGCAAGTCTTGGCCTAAATCATAAAACGGTAGTTTTATAAATCTAAGTTTGAGGGGAAAATTTTCGCATCTAAAGTTTTTGGATCTGAATTGATCTACTGTACTCACTTATCCTATACAGGATATAGACGTCCTCCTACAATATCTAAGTTAATTTGATAAAGTTGAAAGTTCATGCACTTTTCAAGAAAATTAAGATTCCATGACATTTTAAAACAAAAAAGAAAATGAAATAACGTTGAAAGTTCATGACATTTTTAATAACAAGTGGAAAGGCTAAAGAGATTTGGAAGGTTTACTTTTCCAAAAATGACTTTTTAAAAGAAATTGAGAATTGTCTAGATTTCCAATGTACATTCATAAATTTATTCGCTGGTTAGATATTAAATTATGATTTGATCATATCACTTAATATATAAATTTTAGTGTACTTATTTTCATTACTCGTAAATAATCATGACATTATTTTGTCAAACTTCAAATAATGGAGCACATGCTTACAGAGTGAAAGTTTTACATCTTTTTTTAACATAATTGAAAAAAAAAATCCAAATATTGCTAGCAATCATATAAATAGCTTCATTGATTAGAATCGCTTACATAAAACGGTCAAAGCAGGCGATTATTTATAAAATGGTGGCTAAAGGATCATTTATCAAGCAAAGTATGAAAATAATAAACCCCACTGGCTTGATTTTTTTTTTTATACTTTAACTCTCAAATCACAAACAGAAAGTAGACTACCTCCTTCGTGCATAGAATAGATGACCAATATTTTGACCTCACAGGAAAAATATGTTAAATCGTCTAACGATACAGCTAGTTTCATCCAGCTTCTAATTAAAAAGTACCAATAAACATCAAAGAAATGTAAAATGAGGAGCAACTTGAATCGCCCGACTTATTTTGAGAAAACTAAACATGTAGAGGAGGAGGTGGAGTCCTCACTTCCACTCATCCACTTCAAAACAGAACATTGACTATAGAATGCACGTAGAGCTTACGGGGGTTTCTGGTAGGGAATGGAGCGAGGGAGCTGAGTGATCGCCGTCCTCCTACACGCGGAAGCAAGAGAAGAAGCAACGCATCCCCTATGGAAATCGATCGTGGAGAATTCAGAAAGCTTCGAGGACCACGCCAAATCTGCTTGGAAACCTTAACCTCAAATTGTTTTAGCAGGTATAAGGAAAAATCTTTTGTCCTTTCCCCCTTCACGAAGTGCCTTGTGTTGTAGTTGAGGCAGGGCTCTCCTGGACATAGGAAAATGTCTTGATTTGAGCAAAAGGCCCATAATACTATTCCCTCGAATAGGTGCTATTTTTTTTCATCCTATATGATTCAAGTGACTCACTAATGGAAATTAGCCTGTTCACTAACAGATTCTCTTTGATGGCCAATTTTTAGACCCTGTAGTAGCGAAAGTTAGATCTGTCTAAAATCTACGGGAAAGAAATTGAAAAGAATGCTCAAGTATAAGTTGCAGTTCACAAATAACTTTTTCTATGTTTTTGCTTTGGCAGATCCATGTGGAAATTTTCTTGGGATATAATGAGGGTCAATCAAATCTATGTAGAGTTCTCAATTCCCGGTTAATGATTAGGTCAATTGTCCTTCGCATAGAGATGCTTATCTCACATGCAAAAATACTCTCTTGCGGCTATTCTACAGTTATAGGCTTGCTGTTCCAGCGTTTCCAACTCGTGTGGCCTTACAAATTACAATCTTGAGTTAGCCTTCACTCACATTGACACAAGAAGTCTAGAGAAGGTAAACATCATTCAAAGAAGGATTCCATTTCTTCAATCTGTCTCGAGTTGGCAGCATATTCAAAATAATAAACTGTGTTTTCAAACGTTTGAAGTGAACCAGACCAGCTTATGCCTAGGCACTTTAACAGGTGATGATTGAACTTTACCCCCGTATATCAACAGTAAATTTTCCGGTATGAGGAAGGTATCCAAACAATACTATGATACTGCTCAACATTTGGCTTCATTCCACATGATGCATTTTGAATAAGAAGTAGGTCCTCATACCTAGCAGAAGGCCAATTACATTACATACTTTTGCAGTACAGTAGACTATCCGGATATAATCCATTACGAATACATTAGGTAATTAACAACTTTACAAAAAAAAAAAAATCAATATATAGCATGTTCTTCTCATCAGATGTGGGGTTTATAGCTATAAAATCATTTTAAGTCCAGTGCAATATTTTCAAAACAGAACATGTTCATCTGAAGTGGAGGATTCAAAAGTGTTTAACAAAGGATGAAAATGGTCTGACCATGACCATTCATTGCCTACTTCTTCCAAGAAATAAGGTGAAAGCCACTCCAGTCACTAGCAATATATTCAACTTTGGAAAAAAAAAACAGGAACAGATCAACGTAAGCACAAAATCTTGTATCCAGATGAGAGAGCAGGAATGTAACCAGTCCATTATAAATAATGTTCATATTACGCATCCTGTAAAGAAGAGAAAACCAATCTGAAATGGAAAGGAAGGGTCATTCTGAAATCATCAAGTATACAAGTAAAAATGTTCATCATGATTATCCAGTGCAAATCAAGGGATAAAGGACAAGAAAAATGAGCAAAACAGCAAAGAAGCTCATTGCAGACTCGTTCTCACCTCTCCCAACCCAAAGAAAACGAACTCCTAATACCAACTCAGTAGTATAAGTAGTATGACCTTAGTCAACAATCTGAAGGACTAAATCCTCAGTAGCAAAGGAGCTCAGGGGTTGCGGACCAACCATAGAATCCCATCGCAGCATTTGAGAACCACGGATCAACTATGACAAGACAGGTTAGCCAGAGAATGACATATCTAGTTGAAAAGAGAGTACGAACACAGCATGGATGCAGATTAGGCTAATTAGAGCTGTGTGAAATCGGAGGAATCAGATGTATAGAAGATACGAAAAAGTACGATCATTCACCTTAGCGAATCCAAGAAGAGATCGGCTAAGGAGCTTCGACTCAGTCGCCTCAACGTGGTTCGTGAAGCTGCAGACTACACGAAGATCGTTCCTTAGCCGCTATGATGAGTGAACAAGAGAGCTAAGGAGAAGGAGAAGGAGATGATAGGGTTTCGGAAATTGTCAATCTGAGTCAATGCTCTATTTGTCTTTTTCCCTTTTTGCACATGTGAAGGTACCGTCTGTCTCTGTCTATCTCTCTCATCAATTATTTGTTTCTCATGGGGGCGTGCACTCACGAGTCACGAGAAGGGGAAAAGGAAATGCATGCTTGGGTCTTTTATTACAAGGAAAATCACACAAATAATTTCAGTATTTTGATTCAAAATCTTTGAAATTTTAATATACATTTAATGTAATTCCTAAAATAATGAAAGAACTACTTTGAACATCCCACATTAAGCATATACCAAAAATACATGGATCACATTAAACAAATTAAAAATAACAGTTTACGTTTTTCGCTACACAATAACTTTAAATAATTAAAAGAATAACGATGAATGCTTAGTTTTAAATAATCACTTATCAAAAATCCAAAAGAAAAATGCAATAACCAATTAAAATCAGCTATTATTTCAAGCTTTAGTGTTTAAATCTTTTTTTCCCCCAAAAGAAAATCGTAATATGATAATCATTTAATTTTATGATGTTAGCAAGTATAGTTGGAGAATACGAAACGGGGACAAAATCAAATGTCGGCAAATGGAATTGGTGGAAGACAAGATAAATCAAACTTGAATAAGATTAGATTGCCAGATAAGAGACATTAAACAGAAGTTATCTCATTCATCAAAAGATTACTAATCCTTATGAGCAAAGAAGGAAGTAGAGTTATGTCACAATACCTTTTTCTAGCCTTCCAAAAACGCGATATTTTATCCTTATTGATTTATATCAACAAAAGATTCTTGTCCATTTTGCTGGGGAGCACGACAATTTTTTTTTTGAGCAACCAAAATCACATTATAAAATTGGAGAGATGGCAGTTATCAAGGGCCTTAATACATACATGATGCAAAATAGTCAAAAGAAAACGTCAACATTACAAAGGGAAATTGTGTTTGCAAAGTGTGATCAAATCAAACTCCTTTTGTTGAAGTTGAATTTCTAGATTCTCGGAGCTCAATGTAACAAGTAGCATCTTCAAACTGCGGTTAATGTCATGTAACTCCAACGAGTTTAAACCACATCGAAGCTGAACAAGCTCAGGACAATCCTCTAGACAAATCTCGAGCTTTTTCAAGTTAGACGAGGCAACTTCGCTAATGATGGAAGTCCCACAAGCTCTTATGATCCCAAATTCTCCAAACCTCTATAAGTCCTTCAATCTCTGTCAGCCTAAGACGATACCGAATTACCAACCTCCATAATGATTTCAAATTCGAAACATCATTCGTGGTTTTCAATATCCCGTTATCCCCTATCCATAAACATGACAAATTTGTCTAAAACCTAGGTAGGCATTGCAGATTCTTGCAGTCGGGCTTGACTTCCTTCAGCTGAGAAAGGCAAATGATACCGGGCGATAGGTTGGTGATCCTAGGACACAAGAAATACAATCTTCTTTAAGTTTAATAGGTTCGGGAGTGGCAACATCTTTATTTAAGTCAGAAGAAAAAATAGATCAATCAGACTTTCTGGCAGCTGCGATGCCGCTGAAATTCTACAGATATTCATCCACAATCTTCTCAAAAGTGGTAGCTTCCCAATATTATCGGGAATCTCTCCTCCCAATTTTGAAAATGCCCCTACCTGTAACTCTTCGAGCTTCTCCAGCATTTCGATGGTGCTAGGTAGTTTTCTAAGGGAGCTTTTGCGCATCCTTAATGCTTTCAAATTTTTCATGTTGACAATTGAATTGGGTAACTCCTGAATTGCTGCACGTTAGATCCCCTATATGGATAATACACATTCCAGTTGACCGAGCCTAATTCTAATTGTTTTGTTCCGAAACAAAGATATCCACGGAACGATTCATACTATTCGAGATATTCATGACCAAGAAGTACTTGTATTCTCTTTCGGATAGGCCCCGAAAGGAGAAGGAAGGCTGGAATGCCAACAGCGTCTAGTATTGAATTCACCCGATGCGATAGTACCCATTTTGGGAACGTCCAGTGCCAAAGTCACCGAATGGGTAAGTCGCCAATCCCTAAAACGGACTATGGAATGTACTTTATCTGCTGGGGTTACGTTACGGGCGGGCATTTTACCGAGGTTTATATTGGATCAATCTACCCTTTTGTGATTCTCGTTGAAGCATATACTTGGAGGGTGGGTGCAGGGCGGATGATTTCAAAGCGGACTCTCCATTCATTAGATAGAGAAGATCGCCAAGATTTTGTGATCCGCTGCCGAACTTATTCCAATTCAATGAGTAGTTAGTGAATTGAAATTTTCGATCGACTTAGGTGATGATGTTGTGCAACCAATAAAATTGAACTTATTCAGTGATTTGCATTCAACCAAGTTGAGGATTTCCAGTTTCTTCATCTTTCTCCATTCAGGATCCCTTCTATTGATGTAGAGTCCAAAAGAAGTTCCCTTAAAGATTCTAGTTCCCCCATCTCATCTGGTAGCATGTGGAGACGATAATAATCCTTCAAGTTTAAGGAGACTAACCACTTAAGGTGATTAATTGATGGATGGATTTGAACCAAACTCCTACACCCTTCAAGAATCAGCTACACTAAATTTACATTAAAAGACAAGTCTGGAGTTTCATGCAATTCTTGGCATCCAATTAGATTTAGGACCATCAATTTCCCAGCACACTAAAAAGAAGACAACATATTTCTCTTCAGGTAAAATTAAGATAACATACAACAAAACACACATTGATTTTATTTGAAAAATCATACCTTGATCTGGCTCCATCCATCCCATTCTTTTGTGTTGTTACCCCATAATAAATCAAGGATTACTAGCTTCCTCAAGGAGAAATTGGTCAGCTCGTAATCCATAGGAAAGTAATTCCATGAAAGCCATCGCAACTCTGGAAGGATAATTGTGGTTTGAAGAAAATTTGACCTCTGGTAATATTGGAAACGATCCACTTGAATAAGGATAGACACTGAGTCTTCATTGAAGTCTACTATTTATTTGAGGAATAATGAACTTTTTGTCCACTCCAAGACCTTCACCCAATACCAGGATGACTAAGCAGCAAATAGCAGACCAACGATCTCACAGGATTTTTAACTCGGAGAGTCGTCTACCCAATTCATCCTAATCAAAGTCCAGCGCCTGTGAATACTAGTTGCCTGAAAATTTTCGGCTAAGACCATCGAACCTACTGGAGTTTGTCTTGTTCAAACATTCTGAGATCAGCAGTGACAAACTTGCAGGTTGGCAAGAAAGATGATCCCCTTGCCATCAATGACAGATTTGCTGAATGGATTCACTGGATTATCAGGATCTCCATCTGCCGGTATTTGGCTCAGATTGGCAGGGAAAGAGTCTGCAGACGAACCATACCTTTTCACAACAAAAAACCAAATGGTCAGAGAACATGGTTAAAAAGTCCATTTCGTATTTATCCCATGAAAGCAGCTAAAGCAAATGTAGTTTTGAGCTCTTTATGATTTACTTAACAAACTTGGACACGAATGTAGTTTTGAGCTCTTTACGATTAACTTATCCAATCAACAAAACGAGAGATAATCCCGATGCTTACAATTTCAACTTCACTGCAAGGTCAAAGGTTTCTTCGATTTAGCTGCCATGCAAATTGATCAGCAGCCATTACAGCACCCGATGCCACTCCAATTGAACCATCATACCTGTCAAAGATGAGGAAAATGCATGCTGAAGCATTATCTGCAATATCCGATTGCTTAAAACTGCATAGTATGCTTTCACTATAGTCCTAAACCAATTCTATTTGTCAACATCTACGCTCACAGTGCCACCAAGATGAAAGCCGTTGTCTGCATGACAATAGCTCCTTCACCAGCAGAATTTGATGCGCTCATGCATCTTGCACTGAACCAATTCTCATGGATTGATGTGACAAGGTCTACCATCAAAATCACATACACCAAACATTAACCAATAAATATACAGCAAGCCACAGCAAAGTGAACATCAAAGTCTAGGCTGTGCATTTGATGCTTGCAAGAAAATGTGAAATTTGGATTTAAAAAAATAACTGCAATCATTTATCTCTTTTCTTCCTCCTTCAGTGTGAGATATTTTGGGGTGTGGATGGAAGGTACACAACCTCATGCACAGTTCGATTCACATAAGGCACACACTCAAGTAACTTGACTAGAGAATTGACAAAAAAATGAGCAAGAATAATGACTTCTAAAATACTGTAACTTTTAAAATCATATTATAATGAACGAGCTTCTCTACTCTAGCTTCAACGGAACTCATAGCCCAACCCTTTAAAAGCCTAAAAAGTAATCACACTCCCTTAAAACAAAGAACCAGAGGTGCAACGCTTGTAGTTGAGAAATGAGAAGGTGAGAAAGAGATGACAGAAAGAGATGTACGTACATTGGTTTGGCCCAATAAAGAAAGTCTCTGTCTGGAGCTTTCCACATTTAAGAAAATCAAGAAAGTGCCTCAATTGAATGGGATCTGCCTTTATTCCTTCTTGTTTGACAGTACAATTGTCAAATCAATTTTCAATACCTCAGCAGTTATATAGAGGGACTCATCAAAGAAACAGGCTCATAGAGACCCTGATTCAGCTGATTTTTAAAGAATTAAAGAAGATGGCAAGACATGCACCTATCAACATAACATGGATATCTCAACAAGAGCATAGCTTCTGCTATAGTCAATACCCCAGGCATAACTTATGAACTTTGTCCATATTCCCAGACCCTATTCCCAGATACAGGACACAGAATAATACATAGACAAGATCACAGGCACCCGAATCTGTGTTATTCATACAGAACATTTACAAGCACGTGTTTTGTACAAAAGGCCCTCCACAACACATGAGCCAATACAGCTATATCTACATAGGTTTACTACACGTTAGTATAAAACGACTTGTTTCCTTCTCTCCCACAAACAGCGAGTACTGTAATGTGCTAGTTCATCATAAATTTTCCTCAGGAGAACTATTCACCTAGACAATTTACGGACTGGTGAACAGAAGAAAGAGTTCACATCATATCACATCAAATTCTGGTCCATGATGGATAAGCATATCTCATTTCAACAAGCAACCTATATTCATAGAGCAGCAAGAAGGGATAGCATTGTACCATAAAGACAGCAGTCTCCAAGCTTACCCTCCAAATTGGTACTGGCAACACAAATTAAGCAATAAGCAAGACTAAACATTAGTCCACACACTCAAAAGCCGCAGAGACGATACAAGAAGAAAGAGGCTCAAACAAAGCAGCACCTACACTATTGATTCATCTGAAAAGGTTTATCTACTGAGGGTTCCATAGAGAACATTGGCATTGCAATGTGATTTGGTTAACTAAGAAAGTGAGAATTTTTCCCATAGAAATTACTGAATATTGCCACATTGCAATTAATATGTGAAATCATGACATCTGTGGCAATATTCAGTCACTCCTTGTTCAAATTAACAGCTGAATTCTATAATTTTTAGGTGTCATTGTCGAGTTGATCTTTTCTTAAATTCATTATTTTATCTACTAATGGTTACATCGAAAACATTGCCATCATTAACCAAAAAAAAAAAGCAAAAAGGAAAACAAGAATTTTGCTGATAGACGTAATAAACATTACCACACTGCTTTACCCAAAAAAAAAAAAAAAACATCGCCACACTGCAATACGCTAATATAAAGTGGAACGAGGTTCAAGAATTACTAAAGAAAGCCAATTTAGCAAGGAGAATCCATCCCATAAACAGCATCAGACTTCCAAACACAAGATTCACACATTATATTTATTCTCAAGTCTTTCGAACTTGTCTTCTACATGGAACTAGTATAAAAATTGTCAAGGAATTATGTCTGGAGGCTTCCAAGTTGGAAAGCAAATGTCAAGTATCACAATGTATTTTCTCCAACGGATAGGAACATCAAGAATCAGATAAAGAAGACAGCAATCTTATACTTTTGCTAATTTGACAAGTTGTACGTAAAGTGTCAGTCGATTTATATAACTTGAGCGAAATTACCAAAAGTAGTGGTGATACCGAAGGACGGAATTTGACAGTGGGGGGCCTGAATAAGATGGAGGCAACAGCTAAGAGACAATGAAGAAATGGGTCTTGAGTGAAGAAAATGGTTCTTGAGTGCTGCCTGCACTTATCCTCGTCCCATATCAAATGGAGAAAAAGAGAAGAGGAACCTCCCTTCTTATGTGGACCCGACGGGGAAATGTGGGAAGTGATCCCCCTTTTCTTCCTTTCACACGCGAAAGCAGTTCTTTCGCCTTTCTTTCTTGCTTTTGTAAATTTCTCATCTCACCACTAAATTTCGTCCCTTATGGTCCATACCCTACCTTCACGCTCGCTCAACCCAAAGAGTCAAAAGACTCTTTATCAACATGGCTAAGAAAAAGAGGCCAAAGGGAAAGGAAGACGACATGCTTAAATAAAATGACAAAAAAGAAAAGAAAAATTAAAAAGGCAGACCATCCAGCAAAAATAAACAAATAAAAGGAGACCCTCCAGTTCATATTTTTCTCTGATTTTTCTCGTCTCTTTACTTTTCAATGTATGTCGTACTTCAAATTGAATTGGTGATCGGTCAAGGATTATATCCACAAAGAGCGGCTTTATTTAGATGGTGTGAAAGGTTAAGTAAAGGGATATCGGAATCTACACGACAAGAAAAAAAGTGCAGAAAGCTGGTCATTATAGGATGTTGCGTCCAAAGATGTGAACTCAAGAGGAAGTGAGAAATATCAATCCATTACAAAATGTGTGCTTGAATCTTAGATCACAAGCATGTAGAGATGTCTTTTGAGAGCTTTGCTAGCACAATAGTCTTTAACTTTGCTAGCACAATAGTCTTTGAGATACTTTAAAAATTACAGGTTGTTGTAAGTCCTAAATTTTTAAAAGAGTAAACCCCACAACAATTCATCATTATTTATTATTTGATTTTTTGTGGACTCACAATAGATTAAAAAAATTGTCACCTAATTATTTCTCTTTTCTTAATAAGTCTTGATAGTATAAAGACATTTAGGAAAATCATTCTTCTTGAATTCAAACTAACACTTCCATAAATATATTCGAACTTGTTACAATTATTGTATCGAGGCTTATTGTTATGATAAAGCACAAGCCACTGTGCTGGTGTTTTGCAATCATGTCAGGGACAAAATAAATATAGATAGGAAATTTGCTAAACGGTGACTATTTTATCTTGTGATTACTGTTTCAATAATTTTCCTTTCTCATGTTTGTGAAATTATTCTTTACATATGAAATTGGGCACTATGTTAATCTTGAGATTACAATTGAAGTGATTTACCTTTTCATTTTTATTATTTTTGTGCATAGTGAGTTTTACTGACAGAGGTGGTGTGTTTTATTCAACTTTTCCAAAGGATCTTGGGCCTCAAGGACACTTGTGCCAAAAATGAAGTATTTAGTAATAAATCCCCAAAGCCTTTGAACCAAATTTAGCCTTTTAAAGTCCCTTTAGCCTGATACAACTCCCACCTAGCATTTGCATTTCCACAATTTTGAAATGCTATTTAGGGACAATGAATTTTTTTTTCAATCCAACTTTGGCCTCACTAATACATTGTATTCCTGTTTTGCCCTTACTCTACTGTTCATTATCTCTCCCTCTCTCTCTAAACCAAACACACCCATTGTAGCTCCAGATTTTCGTTGATGTGAGCCGACAGTCGACGGTCGCTGTGGGATGGTCATTGAGGTTCAACTACCATGGGTCTCTTGGGCGACATCCAGAGGACCACATGACAAATTACACACAACTGTCCATTTGGTACATCTCCCGACTCATCCTCTGCAATGTGAGTGTTGGCTTCGTCGCCTGCAGCATGGCTCTGCTGCTGCTGCTCCTGCTCATCCCATCTACGCAGCCTCCACTTTTTCTCTCTGTTCGAATTTATGAGGAAAGACGATTCAGCATAAGCCCAGTAAAGTCAAAGATTATCATGTCTTGAATTCAACAGGATACAGAATATGGGTTACAAGTTTTACTAGGTTGATAGCTACCAACCTCCAAGAATACCAATTGACACCTTTCCAAGAAGAATACTACTCCAGAAGAGTTATCTTTGTCCAGAAGGCAAGATCAATAACCATCTGAACTTTTGTTATCTTGGTACTGGAAAATGTCAAGTCAGTCAATTCAAAAGTAGACGACACTGTCAAAAAAGGTCTGCCTGTGCAAAATCTAAGTAGCAGACCCTAAAGCATAATCATATCAACTATCCTAGAGGGAAATATGAGATGGTGGATTCTTAACAACTTGAGTCACGTGAAGCGGACTGTTTGCTTACAAATCATACATACTCAAACAAATGATGAGCATCAAAGGGAAAGGAGCCACAATGTCTTTTGACAAGTAAGGGGAGATATAATAAAATAATAGGAGCTTGTGCAGATCAACCAAATATTCATGAAGTCACACTACTGTGGAACTCTCCATCTCATGCGAAATGCAAACACAGAGACTTGTAAACAGGCAATTCACTACAGTCACATCCTGCTATAAATCATGATTGAAATTAGAGTGAATAAATTTGTACACATGTTGACTTATAGTAAAATAAAATACATCGGCAATAAGTCCAAAAATGGAAAAAAAGAATCTCCCCAAGCAAGCATCAAGAATAATCCAAAGTCCATCTGTCACCATTAAAATGTAGCTGAGAGGAAAACATACAGAAAATATGGAAGATCCTTGCATGACTTAAAATCTCTGAAATTCCATTTTCCAAAAAGCAAAGGCCAAGGGCACTGATATTGTTTCCCAGTGGAAGATTTCTCTCTCCTCATCAAGCGGTCCAACCTTCAAAAATAGAGGAACAAAAGCATCAGATCAGATACTTTTTCAAAGTGAATGCATCAAAATTATAAAATTAAAGGAACCACAAGTTATAGATAATCAGAAAGTCTCAAGGTGCAAGAGACATTGCAGTTAACCATACCAATCAAGTTTATACGTCACAAAATTACAGGGTACTCATGATTAAATAGTGCCTGAAGGAATGTGTAAGGAGGAGCATTAATCGGCTGCAGTTGGTGATGTACTGTGGTAAGATGTAGCTGATGCCTTGCCCATCCATGTTCACAACAACATAATCCACTGCTGGCCGCTGACTACCATCAATGAGTACAAAAAGAACCTGCAGTCATACTAACCAATGTAAGCAAGTCCCACAACTAAAGTGTAAGCTGATAAGTGACTGCTCTCTACTGACACATCAGAGCAAAATTTCTTGTCGTGCATAGTTATGACCATTGAGATCGGGAAACAGTGTTAAATAAATTAATTTATAAAGGCAAGATGATCGTACGAAAACTTTTCTTGAGGAACCTTTAGTTCTGTCAGCCAAAGAAGGAGGAACACTTGACTTCTGAAATCTCAAATCTCCAACAGACAATGCGAGAAAAGAAGCATAATAACTGAATGCTCAAGACTGAAAAGCGTAGCCCTGTAAAGTTGTCTTATATCTCTCAATATCTTTAGAATCACTATGTATACATGCATTTAAATGTGAGGAAAGCAATAGCCTCCCTTCTGCCATGATATAAACACATCAACCTTCATTTGCTCTCGAGAAACTCAGTTCTTCTAAATGAATAGAACTCTCCCTACCTTTTAATTTGGATAAAGTATATACTCTATCATGCACTGTCCAGTATTCAGGACATGAACACCATGTGATGTCCCAATGCAACACCAATTTTGACATGCCTACCATCACAATTATATGTACAGTCTCCCAGACATTTCCAGTGTCAAAGACAAAAATAAAATGTGATATAAAACCAGGAGGTACAAGACTCCTAGCTAAAGACAAACATTATGTAGTGTAATCCCACTCAAAGAACAAGTAACATAAGCTTTAACAGCAGCTTTCCCATGAAATATAGCTTAAAAATAAGAACTAACTTCTGGAACAATTCTACTTAATGTTCTTGGCGATGAGGATTTTTGTTCCTGTGAGGATCTGATAAGAGAGCCTTTAGATCCAAAGTCCACCCAGAAAATCCCTTCCACTCATTGTATATGCACTTCATAATGAAAAGAAAAGATCAAGCTTATCAAAGGATCATGCAAGACTGAGGTAGACAGGAACAAAACCATTTCAGAAAAGCCATGATTGACGCGAGTAATTATGACATTTTAATGCATGAACCACAACTTGCTTAAATATGCAGATTTCGCAAAACTAAGAGCGACTGACCTGTCCGATCATTGATGTTATAGTTTTCAAAAGAAAGAAGAAGTACAAAAGGGAAATTACTGTATAGTTGCAGTGAGATCCATAGAGCAGATAACAAGATATGTGGAGCCACTTAATTGGAAATCACAGATAGGCAATAGAAGGGTATAGGCACCAAGTGCATGTAAAATTCCCTCAAATATGAGAGGACACCAAACAGCAAATAGACCCTGAATCCTAGATTTCTTTCTCAATATTGATCTTCTTATTGCTTATTCTGTAGGTATGTACACCAAATCAATATTGTGATTGTGTCTTCCCAAACCAGACTAGTATATCCTTCCTAAGGCCCAAAGGCACAAGTGCATCCATCTCCAACCCATTTTGATTCCCCAAATAAGAATACCTTGAAGAGAAAGATGAAAGTGGTGCATCTATCTTACTGCAACAAGTCACTCTGTTAAAATCCTTATCTTTTCCTCCTTTCATCAAGACCAAAATTACACCAAGTACGCTATCATAAAACACATCGCACTTACAGAAGAAGGAATTCACATGCTAAACCAACACTATTTGCTTTAAGCTAGAAACCTTGACTTTCAAAATGTCAGGTTTACTCCACATCAAAAAAAGAAGAAATGAAGTAACACAACCATACTGGCAAATGCACTTACACCAGATAATGTAGCCAAGTCATCAATGCAGCCTCCCTACAAATCACGAAATCCTCCATTGTCTCGTCATCCACTCATATCGAGACCAACCATTCAGAAAAAGAAGCGGTAACGACTATGACATTTCCAAGACTACATACACCAAATTCACAAGGGCTCCTTGATACTTTGACAGTCAATTCACTTCCCCTTCCGCAGTCTTGTGGTATTGAAAGAGAAGACGAAACATCCACCCGCTTAAGTTGGCAAAACAAGACATGACTTACTTACATTTATTCAAAACATGCAGATAGAACATACAAACATGAGACATACATTTAGCCCATGTACACACCAAGTGAACACATCTTCATAGTAAGCCCATCGTCACATGTAACAGAAAGTATACCAAATTACATCGAACACTCAGTAAAACTAATCCATAACTGTGCGTGTACACACACTTACAGTTTGAGTCCTTTGTACGATCACCACCCCATCGCCGGAGTCCTGGGAGACCAAGATATTCCGCCTCAAGCACTTCCACGTCCCCCTTCGACGGCCCATTTCGCCTCCACGAGACCACCCGCGGTTACGAGCTCCTCTCCTCCCGACCGGCCCTACGAATCCGACTCCGAATACGAACCGCCTTCACGAGAGAGCACGAACCGGAAGTCTTTGGACAGCGGCGTAACGCAGGGTCAGGCCGACATGGTGCGGTTTTGGGATTTCTGTGGTGGGAGCATGGTGTGGGGTTCCTTGGCGGCCACATGTGAGCGGAGCACGGTGGTAGCGAATGCGGTCTGAGTTAAGTCGTGTGGGGGCAGAGGGAATGGCTCTCGGTTAAAGAGAACACGTCGGTGGCATGTGTTTGGGGGGCAGAATCATTTGTAATTTAGGAAACTGATGAGAAGATTCAAGATGACCTCGAAGGCTATTATTGTCCATCTAAATTGGATTAAAAGTCTGATCTCAAGCCATCCAAGTCAAAAGAGAAAGTTAGGAACCGAAAGTAAGAAATAGATGCAACTAAAAAACACCATGAGCTAGGGCGAGCCTCCTGCCATAATCTGTCCAATGGCAAACTTCTCAATGTGTTGATAGAATTTGAGCTTTTCAGTTGAGTTATTTTCAATAATACTATATCAATGGAATTAATAATGACATTGCATGTATGAGAGCTAATTCAGCTATCGGTGGTTCGTCTTATTTATGTAAACCCAATGCAAGGAGTTTCTCCCTAATTTGGCGCAGATGATGTGGAACTTTGCTAATACATATCCGTCTTTCCTGGTACTTGATACGAACAAGCAAATCCAATGTTATACACCATAACCAAACATTCTTGAAATATCTCATCGCTTTCGGAAAACAAATGCCAACGACTATAGGGGTCTAAATTGCCCTCTCTTTCTTGAAGCAAAAGGATGTCCGTAATTTCTAGCACTTGTTTAGGCAAAGCTTCTGCAACAAAATTACGAAGAGTCAGATTGTCTCTGAATGTGTGATCCGTGGGACTCAACCCCGTGAATAACTCCAACAAGAGAATGCCGTAACTATAGACGTCGCCTTTTCTTTTGAAGCCTTGCATCCCATTCCATATTCTGTCACCCATTTGGATCATAAACCAAATCAAATTAAATTGTGGATCACCAAATCAAAATTTAATGTGTGTAAGACTATAAGAGCTATCATTAGCTACCAAACTTAACACGAGAAGACCATCAATAATTTTTTGGTATACAAACTCTCTTGGTTAGAGAGAGAGAGAGTACCAAACTTAACACTAGAAGACCAATAATTTTTTGGTTACAAACTCTCTTGTAGAGAGAGAGAGAGAGAGAGAGAGAGAGTACCTAGTGGAATATAACCCGTTGTCCCTCTTACCACTAAGCTCATCTGATTAGTTAAAGTATCAAGGAATTTTGCCAATCCAAAGTCGCCAACATGTGCAACCATCTCATCATCTAAGAGGATATTGCTTGGCTTTAGATCACAATGCACAATGGGGACATGGCATTGGTGATGAAGATAATATAGTGCAGAAGCAACATCAATAGCAATATTTATCCTCTGAATGAAATTCAACTTTTTCGAAAGCCCATTACCATGAGATGATGTTGTACATGGGTGTAGCCAGCATTTCAAGCTTCCATTCTTCATGTATTCGTAGATTAAAGCCTTTAAATAAGGTCCTCTATGATCACTACAAGAGCAAACTCTTAGTATCTTCAAAATATTTCGATGTCTCATGTTCTTTGATGCCTCGCACTCAACTATAAAGCTATTCAGAGCACTTGGACGGTTTAAATGAAGCACCTTCACAGCAACAACCATTCCAATGTCCTCGAATATCCCCTTGTAAACAGAACCAAAGCCTCCAACACCGATCAAATTCGTTGAAGAAAAACCTTTAGTTGCTTTTAAGAGTGTTTCATAAGATATGTACCAATATGAATCAGGTGGAAAATCTGAATTTGGTACATTGATGTTCTTCTTCACCCAATGAAGATATATAATAGCTACATGCAGAGCCATCCCAAGAACTCCGGGAATAACAAAAGCGAAAAATATTATTATATTGATCTTTGTACTCTTGAAGCTTTTGGAAATGCAGTTAGGGAGGTGAAATTCTTGTAGTCCACCACAAAGCTCATTGTTCCCAACAATAGAAGTAGTAGTAGCATTCTTAAAGACTCCTTCACGTGGTAGCATGCCTTCAAACTTATTGTACGACAAATTTAGAAGTTTTAGGGAACAAAATATCGCTAAGAATTTTGGAATTTGTCCCGAAAATTGTTGCGTGAAAGATCTAGTTCTTCAATGCCTCCTAATGAAATGATTGATTGCGGAATTGACCCATGGAAGAAGTTGCCCCCCATCCTTAGTGATGTCAATGCAATGCAATAACCTAAACTACTGGGGATTTCACCTACCAACAAATTGTTAGAGATGTCCAACACATTCAAATTTCTCAAGTTGCCTACTTCTATGGGTAAAACCCCAGTCAGATGATTGCGAGACAAGTCCATAATGATGGCTGATGATGAAAGACCGATAAGCTGTTGGGGTATGGCACCACTAAGATTGTTATTAGACAGGTCAAGTAGATAAAGAGATTGGCAATTTGATAGATATGAAGGAATTTGCCCATGAAAGTTGTTCCCACCCATATGCAGCTCAATCAACTTGGTTAGATTTCCAAAAAGATGGGATAACCCCTCTCCAGGTTATTATGACTTACTTGTAGAATCCTTAAGTTTTGTAGATTCGCAATATTTGAGGGGATAACACCCGAAAGATGGTTGAGATTCATAAACAATACTTCCAAGTTGACAATATTTCCTATTTCTTTTGGAAGCTCACCAATTATTTGATTCTTGGTTGCATAAAATGCTTTGAGAGTGGTGGATAAATTACCTAGGCATTTAGGTAACACCCCACCAAACTTATTCTTGCCGATACTCACGTACTCTAAGTTGGTGCTATTAGTTAATGAACAAAGGAAACTCAAGTCTTCAGGTTTTCCACTTCCAAGCTGATTACCAAAGATTTGAAAGTGACTAAGCTTAAACAAATTTTCCAAAGAAGGTACTTTCCCGAAAAACTTGTTACTTCCAATTTGAAGCACATCTAGCTTAGTGTAATTTGATATCGAGGGAGGAATCGGTCCCACAAGTTGGTTCTTGGTAACACTAAAAAATTCAAGATCTTGGAGTTTAAGGCCTATGCCTACCAAAGAGTCCCTTGTATTTGGTTGTGTGCAACATAAAATATAATTAAAGAAGAGAGATTGAGTAAGGAAGATGGAATTGTACCCGACAAACTATTAAATCCAATGCCATGAGATGCAAGTTTGGCAGGCAGGCCTAGAACTTGGGGAATGCTCCCGCCCAAGTTGTTCTGGGTTAAATAAAGGATTTCCAGTGAAGATAAGTTCCCAATGGAGGAAGGCACACTCCCGGCTAGATTATTAGCATACAAATTCAAAAGCTGCCGTAGCTTTAGCAATGAACCGAGATCTCTTGGAATTTCTCCAGTTAGTTGGTTGTTCCCAAGTGAGAGCATGACCAAGTCCAAGCAACCCGATATGTTTTTGGGAATTTCTCCAATCAATGAATTGTTGTACAATCTTAGGATACGCATGCGGTGCAATTGGCCAATTTGTGGAGGGATTTCATGATTGAAACTATTGTTTTGGAGCAGCAATTCCCTTAATAAGCTGAGATTTCCAATATGAGGAGATATTGATCCAGATAGTCCTTGGGATGACAAGTCCAAGACCGTGACCCTCCAGTGCCTCCGGCTGCATGTAACACCATACCACTGGCAAAACCCAATGCTATTATTCCATGAGTTAAGCACACCGAAAGGATCTTTGATTATGCCAGCCTTGAATTGGAGAAGCACAAATCTGTCTGTTTCATTGGTGGTGGAGACTTGGTTAAAACTCAGTGCAAGAAAAATACAAAGAAGCAAATGGCATGATTGAAACTTTGCAAAACTAATGCCCACGAGTTTCATGACTCAAAGCTCAAGGAAGTGGGTGGATGTGAAAGCCAAGCAGGAAGAAACAAGAGGCAGGATCAGTGTTAATGGAAACTGGGAAGAGATTTGCGAGGAGGGATTCTTCAGGACAGCTTTTTGTAGGACTTTTTTCCTTTTTTTTTTTAAGCGCTTTTCTTTATTCGAAAGCGCGTTTCTGCCTTTTGAGAAGACTTTTCTGGTCTTCTGCCTGTATTGTGGGGGCGGAATATCGCTTTTCTGCCTCTCGAGAAGAAAGTGTCTGGACATGGACCTAGGAGACATGGGGCTGCGATTGCTTTTCTCGAAAGCGCGTTTCTGCCCTTCGAGAAGATTTTTTTGGCCATCTGCCCGTATTGTGAGGGCAGAACGTTGCTTTTGCATATATTTAATTCTATCTATGTTGTTCCTAGTTGCTTTAATCCTCAACCATCAATATCAATGGATTAAGGGAAAATTATGGCATTGTAAATGTATCATTTTTAATTATCAATTTCGTTTTTCACTTGTTCAAATGAGCAAATCCCCATTACATTTAGATGACACCGAGGATCTCGACTTAGGGACATCACAAGACGGTCAGCCATAGCTCAGATCGTCTCGAGCTACTCTATAACCACCGTCTCCTAGCTGGGTAGGTGTCTCTGCAATTAAACGCTCGTTCCTACGTACCTCTTTGGCCCCGTTTGGTTCTCGTTGAAGTTGAAGCCTACATGTAGTTCTCTATGTTAACTTGTGTCTTGGACTGGGATGAGATGTTTCACTCACTGACCTCGTGCTTGGTTTGATGCTCTGTCGGAGTCAACCCTTGAATCTCGTATAGTTTCGTTTGTTCCCAGCCAGTCACATAACATGTTTGACAAAATGCGCAGAAAACTGTACAAGTTAGTTTCGTTTCCTTTTGTCACCCGAGAGCATTTATGGATCTTCAAGTCTTTCCCACGATCAAATGCTTTTCTACACCACCATTTTGTTTACTTTGTCTTTCGTTTCTTGCGTTGTGGCTGCGAATGGCAGTCCGGTGGTGATGGTCTGCCAATGGCGATCGTGATATTATTTGTTGATGGTGGAACATTTGGTGTTTAAAAAATGCTTGGAGATGAAATATATTATTCTTGGTTTAAAATGAGATAAAAAGGGCGTTGTTGTCTTGCTTTATTCTGAATTTGATCTTGGATATTGGAGCTTCTGGGTGGCTGTAATTATTCGGAGAAGACGACCATCTGGCGTGCAGAGGAGGAAAAGAAAGTCGATGTGAGTTCATGTTTCTCTTGTTGAAGTTGAGCCAGGGATAGCTTTGAAAGAATGGATTTTTTAAAGTATGGGCTGGGTTAATTTTAGGTTCGTTTGTTTCGCGGAAAATAATTTCTAACAAAACGTTTTACTGATTTTCCAAAGATTCATTTTATGGAAAATGAATTCCTTAGGGAAAATGTTTTCCATGAAAAGAAAAAAATCTTTTAGATTAGGGAAAATATTTTCCACTTTTAAAGAGTGGAAAACATTTTCCTCACTTGATCTCTCTTATCTCACACCTCTATAAATTCTCACTTCATCATCCCATTTATTCTTCTTCTTTTCTTCTTTTATTCGAATTATTTTTTATTTTTTTTTTTTCTTTTTGAATTCGTATTATTTTTTAATTTCCTTTTTCTTTTTTTTTTTTTTTTTTTTTTCCCATATTCATCTTTCTTGGCTAGTCGTCGACCGTTGCCAGGTGCATCACAAGCTCGTCGATCTCAAGCTTATGCTCTGCATTCTTGCTTATCATTTTCTTTATTTACTCTATCATGCAGTTGTACATTGCTCAAGCAAAGGGCTTTACATACTTTGCTTCTTTTCTGTTTTGCTTCTTTTTAAAATCCATACGATTTTTTTTTTTTTAGAGTAGATGAGCGTTTGGTGACAATGAGGGAACAAAGATATGAAGCAAGTTTGCTTGGATTTAAAGACAAGTTCATATTTGATGGATTTATAGGTCGATAAGTGATGCATATCTAAGTGGTGAAGTCTTATAAAATATTTTTCTTACTAAATATCGAAAAATATTTTCCGAAACATTTTTAGGTTTTAGCCGAACACCAGAAAATATTATCATTTTCCTGGAAAATGATTCCTGGGAAAATATTTTCCGGAAATTGCCCATTTTCCGAGAAATGAACGGACCCTTAGTAAAATGGCCTAGAGAATTTCAGAGGGCTTGATGCAAGAGGCCCTAGTTGAGTCCACGGGGCCAGATTCGTAAGACCAGTCACAACCCACGTCCCTAATTCCGGAATTAATACTTTTTTATACATTTTTTTAAATAAAAATTCGGAAATATTTAAAAAATTAAAAAATCAGAAAATGCTTGGAAATAGGTCTTCATTATATTTTTAAGTTTTAGCATTAGATGTGGCTTTGTTTCACTTGATTAGTATACATGTAGCTTAGTTAAAGTAGAGCATCCTTTTGAAAGAAATTGAATATAACTTGGTTTTAGCTCATGGGGGATCATGTCCTGGAGCTTATAACATGGCCATATATATTCTTTGCCCACCTCATGTTGGGTTTTCTTTTGCACGTTTACCTTAAAGTCATTTCGATACTTGAGTGTTTACTTATCACACCGTTTTTTAACAAATTGGTTGTTTGTCGCTTTCCTAGATTGAATTAGGATTAGTTTAGGCTTTGATGAAAAGAAACCCTACAAAAATATTTGCATGATCATTTAGCAACTTTGATGCCTTTGGTACTATAACTGGCAATCAAGACCATGTGACTACTTAAGTAGCAACTTTCCAACTTAGAGGTACCGAAATGATGCTAAAAGACATTAGCGTTATCAAGTTTTCGACTCTAGAAATTCTAGTTGCATAGGAATCATAATGACAAAAATGCGTCTCAATTGGTTTCCAGCCGACCCTAATAGGTTAGTGGCGAATCCTAGGAATATTTAGGTTATCAAAAACTTAAAAAATAAAATCCAACGTTGCACAAAGTATGGGTTTGGAAGAACCTGAATCTAATCAAGGGATGTTGGCCCAAATTAGGCAATACCTCTAAACTTATATATTTCTTTTCCCCTTTGGCTGGAAAAAGTAGGTCGCGATAGTACTTAAAAATTCCTCCTTATGTAAAAAAAGAATTGCACAAATGGACACAGTGAAATCATTAAAAAGGTCATAAATCTATTACATTCGTGCCAATTCAATCCTAAATTTTTAATATTGTGAATTTAATCTTAAACTTTTTGTCGATATACCAATTTAGTCCTAAATCATTTAATTGTGCTAATTTAATCTTAAAAATTTTAACGATTTGCCAAGTTAGCCTTCCAACCAATGGAAAATTTTAGGATTAAATTAGCTATATTGAAAGGTCTATAACTAAATTAGCATATGTACAATAAATTTATGACTTTTTTTGTAATTAAACGTACATATTAACAGCAACAATTTGATAATATGTTGTGTCGAACTTAGAAATACTTTTTTATTATCAAGCCTGCCGCTTAATTTGTGGGTAGTGATCATACTGATTGCTTGCTAGCAATGATTCTCGGTCTACATACATCGGTGATCATTACAATCATGTTTAAGCCCGAAACAATAATTGTAAAAAATATTAATTTGTTTTATAGAGATGTTAGTTTTAATTCAACATGAATGATCTACCTAAATGTCTTATCTGCTGGTGATCTAAGATTCGTGTACGCAATTAGTAATGTATTCACGTTTCACACTCCCCCTGAGTTTCCGTCTTCGGATACAACATCCAATAATGATTGGCTTTCTCCGTTTTCTTTCTTGTCGTGTGGATTCCTTTCACGCCATCTGAATAAAGCCGCTCTACGTGGATATAATCCTGGAATAATCACCAATTTAATTTGAAGTATGAATGGTGACAAGGCAACCACGAAGATATGCACTGAAAAGCAGAGGAAAAATCAACTATTGGGTCCCCCTTGATTTTGTTTTTCATTTTTGCTGATGGTCTGCCCATTTTCCTTTTTCTGTAATTTTATCTAAGCGCGTCGTCTTCGTGCCCCTTTCACCTCTTTTTCTTAGCCGTGTTGATAGGGTCTTTGACTCTTTCGGCTAAGTGAGCGTGAACATGGGGGCATGGACCATAATCGACAACGCGCTGCGTATGCCTCACGAGAAAGCCTATTGAGACAATAGTTAGTGGTCAGATAAGAAATTTACAAAAGCAAGAAAGAACGGCGAAGGAACTGCTTTCTCGTGTGAAACCAAGTAAGGGGAATCATTTCCCACATTTCCTCGTCAGGTCCACATTGTTAGACAAAATAATTCATATGCAGAAGTCAGGATCGTTTATAGACAAACCTCCAACCATTGTTCTTGTTCTCGTTCGTCTGAAAAAACCTGAAAATACAAAGAAAATTGGGTACACGCTACTAACCCAATTACACTCTCGTACTGATGGTGTATTCCAAATGAGAGGGTTTGAGTTAGACCTTGTGATTGACCGTTAGAATGAACAATCGTTCATTTATACACCATCTTCCATCAAGGCGGTTACCAAATGGGCGGTTGTCACGAAAAGATACATATGTGGAAAAACTGCATGTTGAATAACCGCCACTTTAAAGAGAAAATGTGGGTCCGGAAATGTGGAATCATAAAAATAAATAACATTCTCCCACTTGATCCCATCATTTTCATCATACGGATTATCCAACTAATTCCACGAAAACTTTATGCTTAAAGAAAAGAAACAAAACACATGGATCATGGCGACATGTCCTCTAAGAGCGAGTAATATCTTCCATACAATGCATCTTATTTATTTAATGTCAGCCTATATGTGACAACACATCTTAATGAATAAACCCTATGTTTATTCCACAACCAAGGTTAAATGTTATTCTCATAAACAACAAAATGTGTACACCAAAATTGAGAATCAACATTACAACTGAATAAGAGTTTCATATAATAGAAATCGTCCATATGATGACAAATTACATTATGGGACCTACTCCCATATTTGTCACATGATCCTTATACTTCATTAGTGGCATGACTTTAGTTAAAGGATCAGCTATCATCAATTCAGTGCTAACGTGTTCAATGACCACTTTGTTCTCCTTAACACATTCCCTTATGGCTAAATACTTAATGTCGATATGCTTACTTCGACTGCCACTTTTGGCATTTTTAGACATAAAAACCGCAGCTGAATTGTCACAATATATTTTTAATGGCCTAGAAATAGAATCAACAATTCTAAGCCCAGTAATGAAACTCTTCAACCATACACCATGTGAGGTAGCCTCAAAATAAGAAACGAACTCAGCCTCCATAGTGGAAGTAGCAGTCAAAGTCTGCTTGGTACTTCTCCATGACACGGCTCCACCGGCTAACATAAAAATGTATCAAGATGTTGATTTTCGTGAATCAACAAAGCCCGCGAAATCCACATCCGAATAACCGACTACTTCCAGGTTGTCAGTTCGTCTATACATAAGCATGTAGTCTTTGGTACCTTGAAGGCATCTCATCACTTTCTTTGCAGCTCTCCAGTGGTCTAAACCTGGATTACTCTGATATCTTCCCAACATTCTCACAGCAAAAGCGATGTCAGGTCGAGTGCAAACCTGAGCATGCATCAAGCTTCCCACAGCAGAAGCATATGGAATGTTGTACATTTATTCCCTTCCTAAATCGTTCTTCGGGCATTGGTTCAAATTGAACCTATCACCCTTCACAATGGGTGCTATACTTGGTAAATAATCTTTCATCCGAAATCTCTCTAGGACCTTATTGAAGTAGGTTTCTTGAGATAGTCCTAAAATTCCTTGAGGTCTATCTCTTTGAATCTTAATGCCAATGACATAAGATGCCTCACCCATATCCTTCATATCAAAACTCTTAGAGAGAAATTGTTTCACCTCATGTAGCAACCCCTTTATCATTGGTTGCAAGTAGTATATCATCTACATACAGCACAAGGAAACAAATTTTGCTCCCACTGACCTTCTGGTATATACATTGATCCATGACATTCTCTACAAAACCGAATGAAGAGATGACTTCATGGAACCTTAAGTACCATTGGCGGGATGCTTGTTTCAAGCCATACATAGATTTCTTAAACTTGCACACCAAATGCTCACATTTACTAGAGGGGAATCCTTCAAGTTGTTTCATGTAAACCTCCTCCTCTAGTTCTCCATTGAGGAACGCCATTTTCACATCCATCTGATGTAATTCCATATCAAAATGGGCAACTAATGTCAAAACAATACGAAGAGGATCTTTCGTAGATACATGAGAAAAGGTCTCGGTGTAATCGATTCCTTCTTTTTGAGTGAATTCTTTGGCAACAAGTCTAGCTTTATATCTTTCAATGTTATCCAATGAATCATTCTTAGTTTTGAAGACCCATTTACAACCAATGGCCTTCGCACCATCAGGTAACTGAACCAAATCCCAAACTTCGTTAGATGCCATAGAACTCATCTCTTCCTTCATGGCATTGTACCACAAATTGGATTTATCATTATCCATGGCTTGTGAAAACGTTTCGGGATCATTCTCAACTCCAATATTGTAGTCAGACTCTTGTAAATACACAATATAATCATTAGGAATTGCCGATTTCCTTATTCTAGTAGATCTTCTTAATGTTGCATCAACATTCTCTTGAGGAGCGTGTTGTTCAACTGGTTGTTCAACATTTTCTGGTAATTGCTGAACAATTGGATCTACAAGATCAATATCAGCAGGTTGTAGAACTTCAACGATTGGTTGTTCAATAGCCGGTTGAACTGAAGGGGCATTATGAGCAACAACCAACCTTAAACTTGAGGTGGAAGGTTGAGTATCTTTATGATCTTTCTTAGGATCAAGGTCCTTCGATCGATCGCTCCCACTAATCAAGTCATTTTCAAGAAATTTAGCGTTTCTTGATTCCACAATCCTAATGGTGTTAGATGGATAATAAAACCTGTATCCCTTAGACCTTTCGGCATATCCAATGAAATACCCACTTATGGTCCTTGGGTCCAACTTCTTTTCTTGTGGATTGTAAACTCTCACTTTAGACAGGCATCCCCAAACGCGCACATGTTGTAAACTCGGTTTCCAACATTTAAATAACTCAAAAGGTGTCTTTGGAACAGCCTTGGTCGGAACTCGGTTTAATATGTACATTGTCGTCTTAAGTGCTTCAGTCCATAATGACTTAGAAAGTTTGGAGCCGCTAAGCATACTCCGCACCATGTCTAGTAAAGTTCGGTTTCTTCTTTCCGTTACACCGTTTTGGTCCGGAGAACCAGGCATAGTATATTGAGCAACTATCCCATGCTCTTGAAGAAACTTTGCAAATGGACCAGGTGCTTGTCCATCTTCAGTATATCTACCATAGAATTCTCCACCTCTATCTGATCTCACGATCTTAATTTGCTTACTGCATTGTTTCTCTACTTCCACCTTAAATACCTTAAAGGCATATAATGCTTCATACTTATTATGAATCAAGTAAAGATACATGTAATGTGAGTAATCATCTATGAAAGAGATGAAGTATTTCTGACCACGAGAATCCATATCCGGACTACAAATATCCGTATGTATGATTTCTAATATTTCTGTACTCCTCTTGGCACCTTTCTTCGACTTGTTGGTCTGCTTTCCCTTTATGCAGTTCACACAAGTATCACAATCAGTAAAATCTAAAGTACTAAGTACTCCATCATTTACCAATCGCTTAATTCTTTCTATGGAGATATGTCTCAATCTCCGGTGCCACAACATAGAGGAATATTCTTTCACAACACATAATTTTATACCAGCGTTATCATGAACATGCATCGCATCATAATAGGCATTGTCTTGCAAATTAATTCGAAAAAAACTATCAGACAAAGTACCACTTCCAACAATTTCATATTTAAACGATAAACAGAATGTCAAATCTGAAAAGTTAAAAGAGTAACCCAAAGGTACAAGTCTTGAAACTGAAATTAAGTTTCTAGAGAAACTAGGTACATAAAAGGTCATTTCCAAATTCAAAACAAAGCCACTATTGAGAACTAGTCTACATGTCCCAATAGCTTCCACATGCGAATGCATCTTGTTTCCTGAATAGATGCTTTGTTTACTTCCCACTGGTTTCCTGTGATTTTGAAAACCCTGCAAGGAATTCGAAATGTGGATTGTAGATCCAGAATCAATCCACCAAGTGTTGTGACTTACATCAGTCATATTAGATTCATAACAAACACAAAAGATTGGATTACCTTTCATTTCAAGCCAGGCTTTAAATCTGACACAATCCTTCTTTATATGCCCCTTTTTACGTAAGAAATATTTGGATTCTTTCTTAATGTCAGCATGGGGAGGTATTTTACCTTTTCCCTTATACTTGCCATGGCCCTTATTCTTTCTTAATGTCAGCATGGGGAGGTATTTTACCTTTTCCCTTATACTTGCCATGGCCCTTATTCTTTCCTTGTGTTGCCAAATGAGCACTTTCTCCCAATTCCCATAATCAGTCTTTCCTCCTCTTGCACACACATGGTCATGAGTTCATTAATTGACCATTTATTCTTATGTGTGTTGTAAGAGATCTTGAAAGGTGCATATTGTTGCGGGAGAGTGTTCAAAATATAATACACAAGAAATGATTAAGATATCTTAACCTCAAGGTTCTTAAGCTGAGCCGCAATATCCCTCATTTGCATGATGTGCTTACGCACACTTTTAACACTAGTGAGCTTCAATGATGAAAACTTCATAATTAGGGTCATGGCATGCGCCTTCTCAGAACTCTCAAACTGCGCATCTATGGCCGCCAATAAAGCCTTAGCATTGCTATGCTGAGCAATCGAACCACGAATACTAGGAGATATTTTAGCCCTTATAAACATAGCACAAACGCAGTTAGACCGCTCCCATTGATTATATAGGGCTATCTCAGCTGCAGTGCTCGAATCAGTAAGAGCAGATGGTTCATCTTTCCTTATAGCATAATCAATGTCCATCCACCCCAACTGAAGAAGAACTGACTTCTTCCAAACTTTATTGTTCTCACCATTCAGTATGGGAACATCAAACTTAAATTCAGATAAATTCACAGATTGTAAAGCTACATATCAAATAATCATACTTATGTCATAAATTTGAGGCAAAATATACATAAATCATGTTTTACCAATGTAAACATGTCACGAATATGAATCACATAACATAAAAACTGCCTGTGGACTAAGTTTTTAATTTAAATAGATTCATAATTACATCATGAAGAAACTACCATATTATATGCCTTTTTCTTAATCCATGTGGGTAAATTAAGAAAAATAATATGATATTTCATCCTAATTAATCATATTAATATAATGAAAATTCCTATGGGATAAAATTCATTATATTAATATAATTAACTACAATCAATGTCCATTTCTAAATATGATCCGGAGGCTCTTAATATATAATTTAATTAATTAAAGATGATGTGGCCACTCTCTAATTAATTAAATATATGGACCATTGGACATTTAATTTCATGCATAAAATATTCATAAAAATGCATGAAATGACATAATAATTAATAAATGTACCAAGGGCAGAACAATAAATAAATTGGCCAAGGGCAGGATTGCAAAAACATGAAAATTTTGGGGCAAAAGCGTAAAAGGAGACACGTGAAGAGGAGGTCAGGTGCGTGCAACGCAGGCGCCTGCAACTGCCGCAGGTAGTTCCGCGCGCGTGGGCCACACGCACCAGCGCCGGGGGCCCACGCGCCTTCTCCTTCGCGCACGGAGGCTATTTTCCGCCGGTTTTCGCCGTTTTCCGCTGCGATTTTGCCACTGTTACTTCTCCGGCAACCCATTCCAGACACAAATAAATAATGGGTTTTCAAGAGCATGCCGGCATGACCACATGAGTCCAAGTTTCGGCGAAAATGACCAAGAAATTGACCTCAAATCAAACGAAAAACTCCAAAAACGCAAATCCTCAACCACCATGACCTCCGCCGCCCGATTAGCCTCCGGCAAACACCGATATACCGGAAAAACTCATGGCTAATGTTCCTCATGGCGGTGCGACCGTATGGGTCCAAATTCAAGAGGTGGGTCGCCGAATTTTGCCCGGAATCGGCGAGTTTCTCTCTTGGCCTCAAAATCTGAATTACTGTTCATCTCTAAATTGCCCGAAAAATACACCAAAAATCCGACAAAAACAAGGCAGAGGCACTAAACATGCTCTGATACCAAATGTTAGGCAAAATAATTCATATGCGGAAGCCAAGATCGTTTATAGACAAACCTCTAGCCATTGTTCTTGTTCTCGTTCATCTGAAAAAACCTGAAAATACAAAGAAAATTGGGCACGTGCCATTAACCCAATTCCACTCTCGTACTGATGGTGTATTCCAAATAAGAGGGTTTGAGTTAGACCTTGTGATTGACCGTTAGAATGAATGATCGTTCCTTTATACACCATTTTCCATCAAGGCGGTTACCAAATGGGCGGTTGTCACGAAAAAATACATATGTGGAAAAACTGCATGTTAAATAACCGCCACTTTAAAGAGAAAATGTGGGTCCGGAAATGTGGGATCATAAAAATAAATAACACACATAAGAAAGGGATGTTCCTCTCTTCTTTTTCTCCATTTGATGTGCCACGACTATAAGTGTAGGCAGCACTCAAGAACCATTTCTTCACTCAAGATCCATTTCGTCATTGTTTCTTAGTTGTTGCCTCCATCTTATTCAGGCTCGCCACTGTCGAATTCTGTCCTTCAATATCACGACTACTTTCTGGTAATTTCGCTCCAGTTTTTTGCAATGCTTGCATCGGTTTATTGTTTTATAAAGATTAAGATCAGATCTTTATCGTAATCAATGATTGATTCTCGCTATTTGTAGTTTAGTTTAACGCCTTAAATCTTGATTTACATTGGGTGGGATTAGTTGATTTCATTTTGCTCGATTCTTGTTTATAGTTGGAGGTATGTAAGCAATTCAAGAAAAAGGAATTATCATGACAAAAGTACCTGGCCTTAAAACTTAAGCACACGAGAGAGAAAAATAGAAGAGGCCAAAATAACATTTGATTTTGATGCACACATTCTTTTGTACACCAGCTACAACATTTATATTCATCACATATCAATATCCACAACTACATGATAACTTTGACTATGTCTCCTTATGTTTGGGATTGGTTGCTTTGGAGTGAAAGGAAGAGCTTTTGCTAATCAATGGGGAAATGAAAAGGAGAAAGTAATGGATCTGACTTATCCCTTCTATTTGTGCACTTTCACATGCTTCGGTTCCTTCAAATTTTCGCAGCTTCAACTACACTTTCAAATCTTATTTAATATTTCATGAGCTAATTTGAGCTACGTAAAAGCTGCTGACTCTATATGTTATTGCGTTATCGAGTCTATCAGCGTCTAGCATTGCTTCAAAGGAATTCGCACAGGGACATCTCTTCTTTAGAAGAGGATAAAATAGTCGGGGATTCACAAATTATTGGTTTACTTTTCTACCGTTAATAATTAAGTGATACTTGATTTCACTCGTCAATGCACTATAATATTTTTAACCTTTTTTTTTTTTTGGGCCGCGCGGGGGGGAGGGAATTGATAGCTCTAACCAATTTTTTTGATCATATTACTAACACACCGGCCACCTTTTAGCGGCCATCGGTTTTTTTTTTTTTTTTTTTTTTGGGGGGGGTGGGAGTCTGATCTATCAGTAGTTTTCACTTCACTAAAAATGGCTACAATTCATTGAATTGAACACGGTTGATTGCGAAACTTTCACGTTATATTCAGCGGTAAATTTCTTGAATTTGTCAATCATACATGGATGGGCCTAAAGGGAGAAGCTAGGATAGCCGCCAAAAAGTAATTTCGCAAAAGGCAATTTCTCATGGCATAACAAACTAATAGGTAAAGCAGTAAGTAAAGAATTAGAAGCATCTCTATGCAAAAGACAAATGTTAACCGCAAATGGAAAGCATCTTTTTCTTAGCCGTGTTGGTAGGGTCTTTGATTCTTCCGGTTAAGTGAGCGTGAACGTGGGGGCATGGATCATAATCGTTCGTGCCTTTCACCTCTTTTTCTTAGCCGTGTTGGTAGGGTCTTTGACTCTTTCGGTTAAGTGAGCGTGAACGTGGGGGCATGGACCATAATCGACAACGCGCTGCGTATGCCTCACGAGAAAGCCTATTGAGACAATAGTTAGTGGTGAGATAAGAAATTTACAAAAGCAAGAAAGAAGGGCGAAGGAACTGCTTTCTCGTGTGAAACCAAGTAAGGGGAATCATTTCCTACATTTCCTCGTTGGGTCCACATAAGAAAAGGATGTCCCTCTCTTCTTTTTCTCCATTTGATGTGCCACGACTATTAGTGTAGGCAGCACTCAAGAATCATTTTCTTCACTCAAGATCCATTTCGTCATTGTTTCTTAGTTGTTGCCTCCATCTTACTCAGGCTCGCCACTGTCGAATTCTGTCCTTCAATATCACCACTACTTCTGGTAATTTCGCTCCAGTTATTCGCCATGCTTGCATCGGTTTATTGTTCTATCAAGTTTAAGATCAGATCTTTATTGTAATCAGTGATTGATTCTCGCTACCTGTAAAGTAGTTTAACGCCTTAAATCTTGATTTACGTTGGGTGGGATTAGTTTATTTCATTCTGCTCGATTCTTGTTTATAGTTGGGGGTACATAAGCAATTCAAGAAAAATGAATGATCACAACAGAAGTACACGGCCCTAAAACTTAAGCACACGAGAGATACAAATAGAAGAGGCCAGAATAACATTTGATTTTGATGCACACAATTCTTCTGTACGCCAGCTATGGCTTTTATATTCATCACATATTCATCCACAACTACTTGATAACTTTGACTGTGTCTCCCTATGTTTGGAATTGGTTGCTTTGGAGTGAAAAGGAAGAGCTTTTGCTAGCCACTAGGGAAAACAAAACGAGAAAATAATGGATTTGATTTATCCTGTCTATTTGTGCACTTTCACATGCTTCGATTCCTTCAAATTTTCGCAGCTTCAACACACTTTCAAATCTTCTTTAATATTTCATGAGCTAATTTGAGCTACGTCAAAGCTGTTGACTCTGTATGTAATTGCGTTATCGAGTCTATCAGAGTCTAGCATTGCTCGAGAGGAATTCGCACAACGACATCTCTTCTTCAAAAGGGGATATAATAGTCAGGGATTCACAAATGATTGGTTTACTTCTCTACCGTTAGTAATTAAGTGATACTCGATTTCACTCGTCAATGCATTATAATTTTTTAAACCTTTTTTCCCTTTTCTTTTCTTTTTTTTTTTTGGCAATTAATAGCGTTAACCGAAATATAACCAATTTTCCATCATAGTACTAACACACCGGCCACCTTTTAGCGGCCATCGGTAGATTTTTACTTTTTTGGGGGGTCTAATCTATCAGTAGATTTCACTCCACTAAAAATGGCTACAATTCATTGAATTGAACACCCTTGATTGCGAAACTTTCACGTTATATTCAGTGGTAAATTTCTGGAATTTGTCGATCATACATAAATGAGCCTAAAGAGAGAAGCTAAGATAGCCGCCAAAAAGTAATTTTGCATAAAGACAATCTTTCATGGCATAACAAACTAATAGGGAATATAAGACAAATGTCAACTGCAAATGGAAAACTCTACATAGTTAAGATTGACACTCATTATCTCCCTAGAAAATTTCCCCACAGATCTGCCTAGGCAACAACACAATAAAAGTGACTTGTGAACCATAACCTGTAATTGAGCTTTCTTCTCAATTTCCTTCCTACGGGTTTTAGACGAATCAGACTTTCGTTGCTATATAGTGTCTTAAACTTTGCCATGAAAAAGCATGTGCATTTGTTGATGGGGTTTCATTATAATTACTTAGAGTAGATCTCTACATTTGAATCTGATAGAAATCAGCCACACCGTACCCTGTTATAGTTACTTTGAACTTATCTCTACTTTTGCTTCTAATAGATATTGGCGTTATCATCCTGCATGTGGTCATCATTTTTGGGTAGCATTTCAAATTCTTGTTGCACAGACAATTTGTACCAACATTTGTAGTTGAACTTTGCATTGACAGTAATTCGTACTATTTTTCTGTCTTTTGTACTAAATGCAGCCTTATAAGGAGATCGTGTACAGAGACCAAATAAACATGTTGAACGCCTCTTCTAATAATCAGGAACTAGAGAAATTATTAGGATATGATTACGAAGTATTTTTAAGCTTCAGAGGACTAGATACCCGTAATGACATTACTAATTACCTTCACACCAGCATGACTAGGGCTGGAATTTGGGCATATATAGATGATGAAGAGCTCCGCATTGGTGAAGAGATCAGCGGCCAACTTCTCCAAGCAATTGAGCAGTCAAAGATCTCAATACCAATCTTTTCCAAAGGATATGCAGACAGTACATGGTGCCTTAGGGAGTTGGTCAAGATGGTGGAGAGCAAGAACAAAGGAAGACATAAGATTATGCCCATTTTCTACAATGTTGCACCATCTGAGGTAAAATACCAGACTAATCACTACGGCAAAGCCATTGTTTCTCATGTAAACAAGAAGCGGTTCGATGATAAAACTATCAACAATTGGAAGGCTGCTCCCAAAGAGGTTGGAGCACTAAAGGGATGGGACTTCCAAAGCATGCCACACAGGTATGATTATATCATGGACGGTCTAGTTATTCTAGATGCATTATTTTTTCAGCTAAACTCAATATATTGATGCTTTTTCCTGCAATATTTTCAGAGGGAAAGGTGAATTTGTGGATGAAATTGTCAATAATGTTTTGACTGAGTTGAAAACTGCCTACTTGGAAGTATCTGATTGCTTAGTCGAAGTAAACAATCATGTGGATGAAATCACAAGGATGATATGTACACACAATCATGAAACAAAGATCGTTGGAATCCACGGTATTGGTGGCATGGGAAAGACGACTCTTGCCCAAATAGTGTACAATCAACTTTCTGATGATTTTTCTAATTGTTGCTTCCTTTCTAACATTCGAGAAACAGAGATTACACGTTTGCAAAGTCAGCTCATATCGAACATCCTGAAGAAAAGATGGCCCGATATCAACAATATCATGGAAGGAAAAAAGGTGATTAAGGAAAGGTTATGCTCTAAAATAGTGCTTCTTCTGCTTGATGATGTTGACGAAGCAAGTCAACTCGATGCGCTCTTGCAAAAGCGTGAGTGGTTTGGCAAGGGGAGCAAGATTATCATTACGACTAGAGATCGAGGAATTCTCAATGTGCCTACACTTGTTGATTGGACTTACGAACTTATTGGCATGGATTTTGATCACTCTCTTCAACTTTTTAGTAAGCATGCCTTTAGAAGAGATTATCCCATAGAACAATACATCTTTCACTCGAAAAGAGCTGTAAATATTTGTAGCGGTCTTCCTTTAGCTCTTGAGGTTATAGGTTCTCTTTTATCTGGAAAAAGCATAGAGGACTGGGATGCCACATTAAAGGAGTTGGAAGAATTTCCTCATCATAATGTTCAAAAGAAGTTGATGATCAGCATTAAGGCTTTAAATGAAGACCAAAGAAAGATATTTTTGATGTTGCTTGTTTTTTCATTGGGATTGATAAAAGAATTGTGATTTACATGTGGGAAAACTGTAAGTTTCTTCCTCAACAATCTCTTAACACCCTCCAGCAAAGATCTTTGATAAAGATTAGAGAAGATAATCGACTGTGGATGCATGATTGGTTAAGAGATATTGGAAGAAATCTTATACAACAAGGAAGTGGTTGGCAACCAGAGAAGCAACGATGGGTGTGGACTCATGCACAAGCATTGGAAATTCTGGAGAAAATGCAGGTAAAATCATATAGCTTCATTCCTTTTTAATGAGAATGGTCATAGGACATTCAGTTTGATTTTGTTTATATCAGAGTTGATTTATTTCTTGTGCATGGTTTATCAGTTGTTGAACAACGGGAGAAAAGATATAATTGCTTTCCCCTTGAAGAAGATCAACACGGTAAATTGTATTCTAACTTTCATTTTCTATTTCTATTTTGGCAGATGGGAGGAGTTCATGGAATTGGAAGTATCGAAGCAATATGTCTCAAGCTTGATGAAATATCTCAATACTCCTTGATTAAAGAATGCCTAGCAAGTCTTTCAAATCTAAGGTTCCTTCAAGTGGATAGCAAAGACTTTGATGATATCACAAAGTCTGTCCTTACTCAAGTGAGTGGTTTTCTAAGTTACCAGTGCTCAAATTTTGTTCAAACCACATTTAGCAGGCTTATCCTTCCGGAGTTGAGATGGCTTTCATGGAGATACTTTCCTCTGGCTTTTAAGCTAACCAATTTCTCCATGAGGAGGCTACTAATCCTTGATTTGTCAATGAGTAGAGTCACCGAAAAATGGGATGGATGGAGCCACATCAAGGTATGATTTTAGATAAAATCAGAGTGAATTCTTTTTTCATGTATAATCTTAATTTATTTTGAAGACCAACATGTTGTCTTCTTTTCAGTTGACTAAGAATTTGAAGGTCCTAAATCTGACTGGATGCATGAAGTTGCGTAAAACCCCAAACTTGTCTTTTCATGTGAATTTAGAGCGACTAATCCTCGAAAGTTGCGAGAATTTGGTTCAAATTCATTCATCGATTAGTCAGCTTAAGAGGCTAGTCTTCTTAAACTTGAAGGATTGTAATAATCTTCGAGAGCTACCAAACGAGATGGGGGCACTAGAATCTTTGAGGGAACTTCTTCTTGACTCTACAGCTATAGAAGAGATCCCTGAATGGAGAAGGATGAAAAAACTAGAAATTCTTAGCTTGGACAAGTGTACATTACTGAACAAGTTCAGTTTCGTTGGTTGCATAGCTGCAGCAACGACCCTCTCATTAGTGTCGACTGAAAATTTCAACTCCCTAATTCACTTGAATCTATCAAGTACAAATATGCGGGAGTTACCTGATGTAACTGGGAACATGAAGAATTTGAAAGTTCTAAAGATGAGATGCCCCTTGCAAAAACTATCTAGCACCATTGGAATGTTGGAGAAACTTGAAGAGCTAGAGGCATGGGGTACTTTTAAAGAAATTCCCAATAATATTGGGAATCTACGACTTCTAAAAAATTTGATATTGGGTAGCCCCAGAATTTCGATGGTGCCTCGACTTCCAGAAAGTCTAGTCAATCTATGTTGTAAAACAACCTCGATGGAGACTTTGCCAAACTTCTCAAACCTAATAAATTTGAGAAATTTGAGGTTGACTTTGTTGTTAATCACAAGGGTCCTTCTAAACTTGAAGCAGCTCCAAGTGCCTGGTGGATTGGAACATTACAGATGCTCGAGTTCTTGAAGTTGTCTTCTCCTTATATTGCCACCCTATCCTCCGATCTCATTCTCCTTTCTCAACTGAAGAAACTCAAGCTCCAATGTTGTCATTTGCAATGCCTACCTAGGCTTCCGACAAATTTGTCATACTTAAGTATCAAGTCTTGCCGAGAATGAAAACAACCAATGATCTTTCAAATTTAAAAGCATTATCAGATTTGGTCATTGTTGGTTGTGATGAGCTAACAGAGATTCGAGGCCTTGAAGGTTTGGAGAACCTAAGAACATTAGAGCTTGTGGCACTTCCATCATTGGTGAAGTTGCCTAATCTGACTAACTTGAAAAAGCTCAAGAAAATTCATTTAAATGATTGTCCTAAGCTGTTTGAGATTCTAGGTGGTCCAAAATCGTTGGAGATACTTCACATTGTCAACTGTTCAAATCTGCAAAAGTTTCCTGATCCATCAAGCTTGAAGAATCTCAAAGTTTGGAATCCTGAAACCAAGGAATCAACATCAGATCTTGTTTTCCAAGAATTCGTTAATGTCAACGCATGAATGTAGAAAGTTATTCTTTTGTGTTGTAATAGCAGGCGTTCGTTTTTTTTGTTCCCCACTTTCTCCTCTTAAAGTACAATGAGGATGAATAAATGTGTAATTTTACTAGCCACGGACTAAATGAACATGATTTGCCACGGTTTAGCTTGTGAGTGCTTTTGTAGTCATAATAGTAGAGTGAAAAAGACAAGGGAGGGGTGACCAGCCGCTAGCAAACTTATCTGGGCGTTACAATAAGGATATCATACCAGTCACAAAATGTTCGATTTGAATCATAACTACTCTGTACAACCACTTAATCAAGGTCAGAGGGTGGTGAACCTGCTATCCCAATCAGGGTGTCTCTTCATATGAGATATGCCATAACTAGGCAATACAACAAGAAAGTACCACAAAAGAAATCATGGAAATACCGTAAAAGTGAACCCAAAGGGAGCTTTGTGGTTATAATATTTCCTTATCATGTAACAGAATCTGATCATCCATGCGGTCCCACAGAGAGATAAGTTCATCTTCAGCAAGGTTGACTTTAAGCCCCAAATATGCCTCTAAGCAAAAAAAAAAAAAAAAAAAAAAAAACTGATCTATACATCGCATCGATGATGTCTCAGTTGCATAGGATCATTTTGTTATCAGCAAAAGTTGGTAAAATCATTGTAACATGGATTATTTAGAAACACAAACCTGTTCTGAAAGCCAATCTTTGCAGCCTGTCTGGATTAGCATGGCATTTTGCTTGATACATCCATAACTAGAGTAAAAAGTACAGGGTAAAAGGGGTCGCCTTGTTTGGGTCCCTGAAAAATTGAACAGATCATCTGTGACTCCATTCATCAATTAGGGCAGAGAGGTTGAAACCATTGTCCAATGCAACGTTTACTACCATTTATAACATTTTTCAAGTAGCCGTCTGAGAATTACCTTCAGCAAGTTGTTTTCACCTCATTCATTTACACATTATCACTCTTTCATAGAACATATTTGACGTCCTATGGATGTCATTAGAAGAGTATGGGAAGTATGTCCCACCTTGTCATTTGCTAGTCTATATGTTGTCAACCTCAAACAAGAGGGATGTTCTACCACTGTAACGAGAATAATTAAAAAGCACACAAGTTGCAATCTTTTACATATAACACTAGTGACAATTCACAGTTGTGAAGATAGTACCTCTTCGTAAGGCATCTGCTGCTTAGCAAACCCACACTTATAAACACCATTGTGTATGCCATCGTATATCCATCCCTTTTTCCCTACTCAGATAGACTGATGTACTCATCCCTAATAAATGATCCCCCATTCCCTTCCCCCCCCTCTCTCTCTCTCTCTCTCTCTCTCTCTCATATTCCAATATCAGTAAGAGTGGCCCAGTTTCCAGCTACAAGAAAGGAAAAGGCGTTTGTCTCTGCTGTGTGAAAGACCAGCACAAGCACATTTCAACAGCAAAAAGAGATCAAATCAAGCCTGCCTTATAGATGATAGAATTATCGGAGAGAGCATGCTGATAGCTCTCACATACATCAAGAATCAGAGACCCCAAGAGACACGGCTACACCACCTAAACTTTGCCACAGTGAATTCGGCACATATACTTACTTTTATTCAATACTAGTTCATTGACTGTAAAACCACACAGTCCAAAGCCTCATGTCAACTTGACCAACAGACAAATAGCAACAAATTCCCAGGTAAGGAAACTGTTCTGCTCAAAATAGAAAGGTTTTCTCTAAGCGTCTAACACAACCAGTGACTTCTGCATATGTACTTACTTTTATTCAATACTAGTTCATTGACTGTGAAACCACATACTCCATAGCCTCATGTCAACTTGATAAACAGAAACAGCAAAATTCCTAGGTGAGGAGCTGTTCTGCTTGATATGGAAAGATTTCCTCCGACTTTCTAGCATGACCAAATCTTAGATGCAAGTCAATTCTTACTTTAATTTCATCTCATGTTTCAATAATATCTTCAATAGAAAGGGTTATTTTTGTCAATAGAAAATCTAAATATTTCCCAATCCAAACCAAACGATTTATAGGTGCACCCTGAAAGTTCTGATATTTATTGTTCAATGATGAAAGTACATTATTGTATGCGCTAGTAAATCGAAAAAAAGAGTGCATTGGACAATCAATCATACCTCATCAAATCTTATGAGTGTGAAGAATGACCGGATATTTGTTTCGGTTAGTATATTGCCACAAATAAAGGGCTGATTGTAAAATATTTGTTTACATTTGTCCAGAGATTTGTATGACTTCTCCCCAGCCTGCAAGAATGGAATGGAATCAACTAGAACGTTTCTTCCTTCTTCTTTTTTCTTTTTTCGTAAAGAAGTAAACCTTCACACGAGTGCACCAAGGAGGTGCAGCCCATTTATAGAACTTGGTTTAAGATTGCGCTCTTCAGATATTTTATCTTTTGGTTAGAAAACAGATTACAAGGAAAAAGTGCAAAAAGTCCAATAAAGAAAGTGTATTAAGTTAAGAGACAGTAAAGATCCAAGGAATCCAATTTCCCTGAATTCGGATCAATTTGCAATCAGAATGAATTATTTGAGCTTTACCTTCTTGGAAAGAAAGAAGAAAGATTATCTTCACAAAAACTCTGGCAGATTCTCGAATGATGTTTCTTTTGTAATGATTTTTTTTTTTTGGGTCAAATTTTGTAATGATTAGGATGCTTGATTTTTACTTGAACTTTTGGTTCAGTTGTCATACTACCCAAGACCTTTTCAATGCTTGAGAGGTGTTAGAATCCCTCTCTCGCAAGAGATTGTTTAAAGTTTACCACCCTTGGTGCTCGATCAATTAAGCATTAAGAATCTGATCATCCATGCGGTCCCTCATAAAGATAAGTTCATCTTCAGCAAGGTTGACTTTAAGCCCCAAATATGCCTCTGAGCAAGAAAAACTGATCTATACAACACATTGATGATGTCTCAGGTGCTTAGGATCATTTTGTTATCAGCAAAAGTTGATAAGATCACTGTAACATGGAATAATTAGATAGACAAACCCATTCCAACAACCAATCTTCGTAGCCTACCCGGATTAGCATGGCATTTTGCTCAATATATCCATAACTAGAGTATAAAGTATGGGGTAAAAGGGGTAGCCTCATTTGGGTCCCAGAAAAATTGAACAGACCATCTGCGACTCCATTCATCAATTAGGGCAGATAGGAATCATAGGATGAAGCAACTGCAACGTTTACCACCATTTATAACATTTTTCAAGTAGCTGTCTGAGAATTACCTTCAGCAAGTTGTTTTGCACCTCATTCATTTCCACATTATCACTCTGTCACAGAACATATACAAAATTCCTATGGACGTCATCAGAAGAGGAGGGGAAGTATGTCCATGATGTCATTTGCTAGTCTATATATTGTCTACATCCACGATGTCATTTGCTAGTCTATATGTTGTCTACGTCAAAGAAGAGGGATGTTCTACCACTGTAATGAGAACAATTTAACAGCATAAGAGTTGCTATTTTTTACATATAACATTAGTGACAATTCACAGTAGTGAAGATAGTACCTCTTTGTAAGGCGCCTGCTGCTTAGCAAACCCACACTTATAAACATCACTGTTTATGCAGTTGTATATCCATCCATTACCTTCGTCTATCTGGGCTCACAAGTGAGGAGGATAAAGGTCAAGATAGGGACTAAGCTAAACCATTGAACTCAGAATTAAGCATGCGAATGATCTCTGAGCTCTCATTGTTCACGATTGTCTTCAGCTTCTTATCCCATAGAACCTATCATAGTGCACAATACATCTGTTGAGAGCTTTGGCAACTTGCAATCTTAAAACACATATAGCACTAACGGAAATAGAACAACACTTCACAGAAATGTCACATACAGGAACTGAATATTTTCCAGAGTAGATTGGACTTGCTATGTCATAAAGTCCCTCACACCTCCTGCTCCATTTATAGGGTCAGGCTCTGCTTCAGGTTCTTCAGCACTGGAAGCAGGGAAAACCCATCCGATAATTGTGTAACCATCTTTTGTTCTCCCCCACTTCGATTTGACTACCTGACATGAAATAAGTTAACTAAAAACAGATCAAATAAAATAGCATGAGATAAATAAAAACACTTTTACTATGCCCATTACCATATGGCCAATGATCTTGTCAAGTCCTTTAATCTTCAAGTATGCAAGGCACCTGCATGCCCAGGAACAAGCAAACGACATATAAAGATGGTATCTTCCACACTCGGCAGGGAAAGGAGAATTTGGATCCCTGGAAATAAAATTACAGAATCCAGAAGGGGTTCTAACAAAAGCACCAGATTCAGAGACCTATTCGATTGAGGAATGAGCATTCTTATTGAAAGATGAAGAAGAAATCAGAAGGAGGACATTAGTTGCTTCAGAGACCTATTCGATTGAGGAATGAGCATTCTTATTGAAAGCTGAAGAAGAAATCAGAAGGAGGACATTAGTTGCTTCCATCATTTTACAATTAAGTCAAGGCATTATCATGCAATATTATCATACTCAGATTCAAACAGCAGATCAAGTGCGTACCAAAGGAAAGAAAGAAAGATCAGTTAAAATTTTCATAAGTGGAGGACTAACACAACATGATGGAAGGATCCCACTGTTTAAGTTGAACCTTATTGACTCGGAGGAAAAGAAAAACATTAAGAGGACGAAAATGGAAAACACAACATAAGTTAAACGACGCCAACAGATGTTAACCAACTGAAGAAAATCTAACAAGGAAAGGCCCCATGATTCATGCAGCAGAACACCTTCACTTTATAGAGAAGTAGCAGGGTTAGTAATATGGTTCTTCGTGAGATCAAATCGACCTTGGATACTTAGATGAAAGTGACCAATAGTTTCACATCGGCATCATCATATCCCAAATGTGCCAATGAGTATTTATTTACTGAGGGCTGCCTGGAAAACATTGCCATCTACAGCCTAAGTACAACAAAAAGAAAACAAAAAATTCTCCAATCGAAGTACTGACTGAACATTGCCACACTGCAAAACAGTAATTTAAATTGGATGAGGGTGCAAGAATGACTCAAGAAAGCCATTTTAGCAAGGGGGATCCTTCCCATAGACAGAATCACACTTCCCAACACAGGATTCGCATATTATAATTATTCTCGAACCACTTGAACTTCTCTTACACATGTAACTAGAACACATCTAACATGTCAAATTGTCAAAGAATCATGTCTGAAGGGTTCCAAGTCAGAAATCTGAACCCAAGACTATCAGCTGACTTTGCAGGTGTCTTTTCAAGACACACGAGTGGTTAAAAAGTGAAAGGGGAAAGAAGCAGAAAATCTCATTAACCAAACCTTCATTTCGAAAATTCATAACCAAGAAGACCGGAAGATGATAATAATTACCAACCAAAAAAAAAATGATTATTGCCCACCAATCGCAAAACACCATCAGCAAGATTAATCAATCTTCTAGAATCAACAATGCATGGAAGAGGCACATGAACTTGTATATCAGTTCAAAGACAGACAAATACTGGCAATATAAAGAAACTGAAGAGAGAGAGAGAGAGAGAGAGAGAGATGAGACCTTATTAGGAGATGGCGAGAATACGAAGCGTCTCTGCTTCCGACTGCGAGCAGCTGGAGGGACAAGTATGGCCTGGGAAGGGCCGACAGAGACATGGTCCCGTTGTCTCCCTCTGTTTTTCTGTTTAACAGGCTTTTTGACTCCAAATACTTCGGCGTATTTCCCTTTTCCTTTTTTCGCGGTTAGATTCTTGAACTATATATAATATTTTTTGTTCGAATTGGTCCTTTCATCGAAATTATGAACGGAAATATTACTGATAAATGCTGACGGATATCTTAAGTGGCATTTAAAAAAATCAAAAAAGAATTCAGAAATAAGAAAGTGTTAAAAGCAAAACAAACATTAAAAAAAAATATATAATATTGAATTATACCATTTTGCATAATCTCCCATCCTTGTTCGAAATCAATTGTTTTCCTCTCATTTGCCGCCATCTCCACAATCTGGTTCTCAACACCAAATCTGCACATCCGATTAAGTCATTGACGACCGAAAATTGTAAGTTACTTGAAATGAAAAATATCATCGCTATGTATACCATACAAATCAATAAGCTTTTAATTTATTATTTTCAATATCATTCCCTAGTCCGGACATTAGATCCGATGATTTTATTGGGAAAAAAATTTCCTAAACAAAAGTTTAACCTTGCTTTCAAGTCAAAATGAACCAAAATTGATTTAGTGCTCCTTGAATGATTGAAATTTTTCTATTTATCTTAAATGTTATTCAAATTTGTCTAAGACGAAAGATTAAGTTCTTTCATTTTTTTTTCATCCAATTTGCCTTAGATGGAAGATTAAGTTTCTTCAATCATTTTTCCCCTTCTCCCCCAATAGTAATATTGAATTAGTCCGTTGCTCTTAATAGTTAGGTTTTTAGCTCACATATCTAGGCTTTACAATCTCTAATTTTGTGAAACTTGTGAAGTTTAAAAGCTAGTGGGATCGAAGCCCTTAGTTTAGGAGTTAGGATCCACATATCATGATATTCATTAAAAAAAGGTTAATACAAAATGAACAAATGTAAAGTTGGATCCATGCGATTGCATCTCTTAATCTACAAAGAGCTGTCCCATACTAGTAGACAGTTTCTTATTTTGAAAACTTTTACTTATCATGACAGTATGGTGATAGGCCTAGTGATAAAGGATGCATTGTCGTCCATTAGATCACTAGTTCAATTCATATCGGGAACAAATCTTTAAAAGACTCATGCTTTTTGCTTAGCTACAGTATATCTTGTGTGGATAAACTTTTTGATTGAGACAACTTGCTCGCCAATCTCAAACATCTGGTCACTAATGGTGTGAAGTAATCATGACTCAAATTAAACATTCTGCAATGAGAATGAGATTCTTATTGTGATGCCCATCGAAGGTCGTTAGAAGCCGGTCGCCTTCCACCACATTTTTTCACTCATGATAGAAAAGGCTATATCTGCTCAAAAAAATAGAAAATAAAAGAAAAGGCCATCATTTATGAAAAAACCTATATAAAACTTTTTTTTTGGTCGGTATATAAAACTTCAATAACCAATCAAAGTTATCTATTGTTTCAAAATTTTGTGTTCGATTGTTTTTTCTATAAAAAAAAAAAGCCTAACCCAATTATTACTTGGATGTCTTTTGTCAAACAAGCGTAAGCGAAGAATACAAAATTGTGACAAGCTCAAATTATGGCATAATGGAATTGGTGATGATGAAAATATAAAATTTGAATAGGATTAGATTGCCAGATAAGAAGTAGAATTATTTAGTCTGTGGTCAGCAAAATAAAACACGTATTCATTTTCATTGTGTTCACTTGATGATATATATTTATATCAATAATAGATTCTCCTTCATTTTGCTCGTAAGCAGGATTGATTTATTTTTCAGTAACGAAAATCACATCAGGAAAGCCAGAGAGACCACACTTATTAAGGGCCTCAATACATATATAATATGAAATATTCAAAAGAAAAACGTGAACATTACAAAAAGAAAAGGATTGTTTGTAAATTGCAATCAAGTCCGTTTCCTTTTACCTAGAAGTGGAACTTTCGGATTCTTGAAGCTTGATGGATTGGGGGCTTTTGTAGTTTGTCACAGCTCCCAATATCCCGTGTCTCCAACGATTCTAGACACTCTGGAATCTCAACCAACTCAGTACAATACATCGAACGAATTTTTTTGAGCTTCTTCAAGCTAGTTAGATTAGGCAACTTCACCAACTATAATGACTCGAGCTCTAAACCTTCAAGGCCCTCAATCTCTATTAGCTTCCAACAATGATGTATTTCCAAACGTGACAACGCTTTCAAATTGGAAATATCATATTCTGTAGCATTCCTATAAATGTAAGAATGACAAATTCGTCAGAAGCCTTGGTAGGCATTTCAATTTTGGCAACTAATTTAGAGTTCCTTCAGCTTAGAAAGGAGACCAAGAATAAAAGATAAGGTGCGGACATGAGGACAATACAATTCCAAGACCTCAAGCATGGATAATCTTCCAATCCCCCAAGAACTTGGATCTACTTCAAGTTTTAAAAGACACGGGAATCTTACCCACAACTTCAAATTTCTCAAATTTAATAGGTTTGAGAATTCCGGCATTGTCTTCATTGAGTATGCATCAATGGTTAGAGTGATCAAACTTTCCGGAAGCTTCGGCATTGCTAGAATTTCACCAAATTTTAACAACTTTCTCAACATTGGCAACTTCCCAATATTACTAGGAATTTCTTTCAATTCTGTTGGATATTCCCCACTTGTCTCTAGCTCTTTGAGCTTCTCCAACATTCCAATGGTGCTGGGTAGTTTTGTTAGGTGGCAACGCCATATCTTTAGCACTTTCAATTTCTTCATATATCCATTAAATATGGTAACTCCTTTATACCAGTGCTCGATAGATCTAACTCAACTAATGAGTTGAAATGGTTACCCACTAATGAGAGCTTCGCTGCTGATGCTGAGCAACCAATGAAACTGAATTTATTCAATGATATACATCCAACCAAGCTAAGCATTTTCAGATTCTTCATCCTTCTCCATTCAAGAATATTTTGTATAGATGTAGAGTCAAGAAGAAGTTCCATCAACGATTCTAGTGCCCCCATCTCGTTAGGTAGCTTCTCGAGATTTTTACAGTCCCTCAAGTTTAAGAAGACCAAGTTCTTAAGGTGACCAATGGACGAATCAATTTCAGCCAAACACTTAGATCCTTCGAGAATTAGTTGCTCTAACTTCTTATGAGAAGACAAATCCGGATGTCTATGAAAATCGCATCCAGTCAAATTTAGGACCTTCAAATTCTCAACCAACTAAAAAGAAAACATATTGCTCTTTAGGCCAAATTAAGATAACCTACCAAAAAATGCATTAATTCTATTTGAAAAATCGTATCTGAAAAATCATACCTTTATCTTAAAAATTATTTAAGATAATTTTTTTAAATTATTATTATTTAATTTTTTTAAAAGAGAAAAGCCCCAGCCCCTTTGCCTTTTTCTCTTTCCGCCTGGGCCGGGCCCATCCCTTCTATTTCTTCCCCGGCCCGACCGGCCTCCTTCCCCCCCACCTTCTTCCTCCTCTCCCTCACGCAATTGGGGACGTCGGAGCAGAGGAGCAGAGAGCAGAGGGGGCAGGTGGGCAACACGATGGGAGCAATCAGCCGGAGGTCCGGCCGGCAGCAGGCCCACCTTCCCCAAGGTACGGGCGGAGGGGTCGTCTGACCCAATAAAAGAGGGGGACAGAGTGAGTCCGAGGGTGGAAAAACCCGGTGGACATCGTGAGCAGAGAAAGCCGAGTGAGAGACTGAGAGCGAGGGAGTGTTCTCCATCAACTAACATACTTGAAACCAGGCCGACGACCCACCGACTTTACCCCTCTTCCCGAGCCGAACCCACGGTAGGATCTTGTTTGTTGTTCTTTCGGGTGCATCGAGTCCCCAAGGATTCTGGCTCGGAGGCGCGCGAGGCGACCGGACGTAGTCCGATCCTTCAATTAGCTCTAACACAATTGTAATGCGTGAGTCCATGTCGACATTTCCATTTTCTTTTTTACGGAAGGAACAACTCGAGTAAAAAGTATAGAATTTAATTAGTCGATTGAACAAAAATAAATTGAAGAACCAGGTTATCCGCTAGGCAATAGCTTTAAATAATGAAAAGAATAATGATAAATGCTTAGTTTTAAATAATCACTTACCACAAAAAAAAAAAAAAAAAAGCTGCAATGACCTATTTAAATAAGCTATTATTTCAAGCTTTTTAATGATCAAATCTTCTTCTTTTTTTTCCCTAAAAGAAAATCAACCCGATAATCATTTAATTCATTGACATTAGCAAGCGTAGTTGAAGAATAGGAAATAAGGACAAAATCAAATGTCGGCAAGTCGAATCGGTGAAAGACAAAATAAATCAAATTTGAATAAGATTGGATTGTCAGATAAGAAAAACCAAACGGAAGTTATCTTATTCGTCAAAAGATTACTCGTCCTTATGAGCAAAGAAGGAAGCAGAGTTCCGGCTCAATACCTTCTTATAGTCTTCCGAGAAAAGACGATATTTTATCCATATCGATTTATATCAGCAGAAGATTCTCGTTCATTTTGCTACGAAGCATGACTGATTTATTTTTGAGTAACCAAAATCACATCATAAAGTCGGAGAGACGGCACTTATCAAGGGCCTTAATACATATGTGATGTAAAATAGTGAAAAGAAAACGTCAACGATACAAAGGGCCACAGCATCCGCAAGATATAATCGGAGGGCAACAACGTGTGCAAAATTTAATCGGATCAAACTCCTTTTGTTTAAGTTGAAAATGTAGATGTTTGGAGCCCGATATAGCAAGCCGCATCTTCAAACAGAGGTTTCTATCAACGAACGCCCATGACTGACTATCCTGAAACTTAAAAAGCTTAGGACAATCCTCTAGACAAATCTCCTCGAGCTTCTCCAAATTAGTTAGATGAGGCAACTCCGCCAATGATGGAAGTCCCTTGAGCTCTAATTTTCTCAAATTCTGCAAACCTTCAACGCCTCGAATCTCCGTTAGCATGCGACAATCCCGAACTGACAACATCTGTAATGATTTCAAATCCGAGAGATCATTTGTAGTTTCCCACCTGTTACTCTCCCCTATCCATAAACATGACAGGTTTGTCGGAAGACTAGGTAGGCATTGCAAATTCTTGCAGTGGAGAATGAGTGCCTCCAGCTGAGAAAGAAAACTGATATCGGGTGATAGGGTGGTTATACTTGGAGAACACACATTCAATATTCTCAAGTTTAATAGGTTCGAGAGTGGCAACATCTTTATTGAAGTCGAAAGAAAACTTAGATCTATCAAACTTTCTGGAAGTTGCGGTGCCGCTGAAATTCCACAGATATCCACCAGCAATCTTTTCAAAAATCGTAGCTTCCCAATATTATTGGGAATCTCTCCTCTCAGTTTTGCATATGCCCCTACCTCTAACTCTTCAAGTTTCTCCAACATTCCAATGGCACTGGGTAGTTTTCTTATGGAGCTGTCGCGCATCTTTAATACTCTTAAATTCTTCATGTTTCCAATTGAATCGGGCAACTCCTGAATTGCTGAACGCGTTAGATCCAACTCAGTTAGTGAATTGAAGTTTTCAATCGACTTAGGTTGTTGAGTGAAAAGGATATCCACTCCCATTGATGATGTTGCGCAACCAACGAAATTGAACTTTTTTAGTGATTTACATTCAACCAAGCTGAGAATTTTCAGTTTCTTCACCTTTTTCCATTCAGGGATCTCTTCTATAGATGTAGAGTCCAAAAGAAGTTGCTCTAAAGATTCTAGCTCCCCCATCTCATCAGGTAGCATGTGGAGATGATAACAATCCTTCAAGTTTAAGATGACTAACCTCTTAAGGTGACTAATGGATGGATGGATTCGAACCAAACTCCTACATCCTTCGAGAATCAGCTGTACTAAATTCACATTAGAAGACAAGTCTGGAGTTTCACGCAATTCTTAGCATCCAGTTAGATTTAGGACCTTCAAATTCCTAGCCAGCTGAAAAGAAGACAACATATTTCTCTTCAGGTAAAATTAAGATAACATACAACAAAACACACATTGATTTTATCCGAAAAATGATACCTTTATGTAACTCCATCCAGCCCATTCTTCTGTGATTTTACTCCTTAATAAATCAAGGATTACTAGCTTCCTCGAGGAGAAACTGGTCAGCTGATAATCCATAGGAAAGTAATTCCATGAAAGCCATCTCAATTCTGAAAGGAGATTAAATCGGCCAAATTTGGTTTGAGGAAAATTTGAATTCTGGTAATTTTGGAAAGGATCAGCTTGAGTAAGGATGGACATCGAGTCTCCATTGAAGTCTTTACTATCCACTTGAGACATGGACTTTTTGTCTACTCGAAGGTACCTTAGATTTGAAAGGCTAGCTAAGAATTCTTTGATGAAGGGATATCGAGATTGTTCATCGAACTCAAGACATATTGCTCTAATGTTTTCATTTCCATGAAAACCACCTCCATTCTGCCAAAATAAAAATAGAAAACATAAGTTAGAAAAAACCCATGATGTACAGCGTTGATATCCTTCAAGGGAAAACAATTAAATCTTCTCCTACCGTTGAAAATGATTGATAAACCACATTTGTAAGTACACTGGAATAATAAATCGACTCTTTAGAAACGAAAACCAAAACAAATATATTGGTGACCAATCTCCTTTTAAAGGGATGAAGCAGTACAATTTACCTGCGTTTTCTCCAGAACATCCAATGCTTGCTCATAAGTCCACACCAATTGTTGCTTCTCCGGTTTCATGTCACTCTCTCTTCGTATAAAATTTCTTCCAATATCTCTTAACCAATCATGCATCCATAATTGGTTATCATCTCTAATCTTTATCAAAGATCTTTGCTGGAGGATTGAAAGAGATTGATGAGGACAAAAGTCACAGCTTTCCCACATGTGGATCACAATTCTTTTATCACACCCAATGAAGAAACAAGCCACGTCCAAAAATATAATTTTTTGGCTTTCATTTAATGCCTCAATGCTGATTATCAACTTCTTTTCAACATCCTCCTGAGGAAATTTTTCTAGCTCCTTTAATATGGCATCCCACTCCTCTATGCTTTTTCCAGATAAAAGAGAACCAATGATCTCTAGAGCTAAAGGAAGGCCGCAACAAATCTTTACTGCTCTATCAGAGTGAGAGTTGTATTGTTTTATGGGATTATCTCTTCTGAAGGCATGCTTGCTAAAAAGTTCCAAAGAATGATTAAAATTCATGCCATTAAGTTCGTAAGCCCCATCAACAAGTGTAGGCACTTTGAGAATTCCCCGGTCTCGAGTGGTAATAATAATCTTGCTTCCCTTACCAAACCACTCATGCTTCTGCATGAGCGCATCAAGTTGACTTGCATCATTAACATCATCAAGTAGAAGAAGCACTCTTTTAGAGCATAACCTTCTCTTGATCATCTCTTTCCCTTCCATGACATTGTTGATATCAGGTGATTTCATTTTAAGGATTTTTGATATGAGCTGTTTCTGCAAGTCTGTAATGTTTTGTGTTCGCATGTCAGAAAGGATGCAACAATTATCAACAAAATATTCAGAAAGTTGATTGTACACAAATATGGCAAGAGTCGTCTTTCCCACACCACCAATACCGTGAATTCCAACAATCTTTGTTTCATTGTTCTGTGAACCTATCATCCTTATGATTTCATCCACATCATTGTCTACTTTGACAAAGCAATCGGACACTTCCACGTAGGCAGTTCTCAACTCAGTCAGAACTTTATTGACAACTTCTTTCACGAATTCACCTTTGCCTCTGATAGTATTGGAGGAAACAACATAAGACATTACGTTTAGCTGAACAAAATAATGCATCTAGAACAAATAGTCTGTATGTGATATTATTAAGTACCTGTTTGGCTTGCCATGGAGGTCCCATCCCATTAGTTCTCCAACCTCTTTAAGAGCAGCCTTCCAGTTGTCGATAGTCTCATCATTGAACCGCTTCCTGTGAGAAACAATGACATTGCCGTAGTAATCTTTCTGGTATTTGACCTCGGACGGTGTGACATCGTAGAAAATGGGCATGATCTTTTGTCCCCTTGTGTTCTTGCTCTCCACCATCTTGACCAACTCCCTAAGGCACCATGGACTATCAGCATATCCTCTAGAAAAGATTGGTATTGAGATCTTTGAGTGCTGAATTGCTTGGAGAAGCTGGCCGCCGATCTCTTCCCCAGTGCGGAGCTCTTCATTGTCCCTAAATGCCCGAATTCCAGCATCAATCATGCTGACATAAAGGTAATCAGCAATGTCCGTACGAGTATCTGGTCCTCTGAAGCTCAAAAACACTTCATAATCATATCCAGATAACTCCTCCATTTCCTGATAATCAGAAGAGGTGTTCCATATAATTATTTGTTCTCTACATACGCTCGCCTTATAAGGCTCCATTTATTACAAAAGACAAAAAATAGTGGCAACTGCTGTCAAAGCAAAGTTCGACCACAAAGGTTTGTGCAAATTCTCTGTGCAACAACGATTTGAGATGCTACCCAAAAATAATGACCACGTGCAGGTTGATGAGGCTAGCTTCTACTAGAAGCAAATGTGGAGATAAGTTTGAAGTCATTGTAACAACATATCAAAAACTTGATGCTAAATACAATAAATAAAGCACCTATCAAGGAAATAGTATTTTGGGTCTTTCGCTCAAGTCAAGAAATTTTTCCATGTCCAGCTAAGCCCAGCTCCAACAAAGCAGTATCTCCATGTTGAACTAACAATGATGCTGATAATTAATACATAAACAACACTTATTAATAGAAATTACTAGAACACGAATAATTTACTTAATGCAATCACTACCTAACGATTAAGCAGAATCTGCTGTTGCTGCCAAAATGCGGAAAGTAAATATAACATGTCGAACACACAGAGAGTTGACTATCTCCTTCTCAAATTGTGCATAGAATAGATAACTAATATTTTGACCTCACAGAATAAATAACCTAAATCGTCTAACGATGAAGCTAGTTTCATCCAGCTTATAATTAAAAAGTAACAATAAACATCAAAGAAATGAAATATAAGCAGCAACTTGAATCGCTTGGCTTATTTTGAGAAAACTAAACATGTAGAGGAGGAGGTGGAGTTCTCACTTCCACTCATCCACTTCAAAACAGAACATTGACTATAGAATGCAGTTAGAGCTTACGGGTAGTTTCTGGTAGGGAACAGAGCGAGGGAGCTGAGCGCGATTGTCGTCCTCTGACACACGGAAGCAAGAGAAGAAGCAACCCCTCCCGTATGGAAATCGATCGTGGAGAATTCAGAAAGCTTCGAGGACCATGCCAAATCTGCTCGGAAACCTTAACCTCAAATTAGCAGGTACAAGGAAAAATCTTTTGTCCTTTCCCCCTTCACGAAGTGCCTTGAGTTGTAGTTGAAGCAGAGCTCACCTGGTCATAGAAAAATGTCCTGATTTGAGCAAAAGACCCATAATACTATTCCCTCAAATAGGTGGCATTTTTTTTTTTTTTATCCTATATGATTCAAGTGACTCACTATTGGAAATTAGCCTGTTCACAAACACGTTCTCTTGGATGGCCAATTTTTAGACCCTATAGCATTGAAAGTTAGATTCGTCTAAAATCTGTAGATAGGAAACTGGAAAGAATGCTCAATTATAAGTTGCAGTTCATGAATCACTTTTTCTGTGTTTTTGCCTTCACAGATCTATGTGGAAACTTTCATGGGATATAATGAGGGTCAATCATATCTATATACAGTTCTTAGTTCCCGGTTAACGATTAGGTCAATGGTCTTTCGCATAGACATGGTTATCTCACATGCAAAAATACTCTCCCGCGGCTACTCTACAGTTACCGGCTTGCTGTTCCAGAATTCCCAACTCATGTGGCCTTCGAAATTACAATCCTGAGTCAGCCTTTACTCACATTGACACGAGAAGTATAGAGAAGGCAAACATCATTCAAAGAAGGATTCCACTTCTTCAATCTATCTTGAGTTGGCAGTCATACCTAGCCGTAGGCCAATTACATCACATTCTTTTGCAGTGCAGTAGACTACCCAGATAAATACTACTACGAATATATTACGTAATTCACAAATTCACTAAAGAAAAAGAAAAGGAATGAATATAAGCATGTTCTTCTCATCAGATGTGGGGCTTATAGCTATAAAATCATTTTAAGTCCAGTGAAATATTTTCAAAACAGAACATGTTCGTCTGAAACAGAGGATTCAAAAGTGTATAACAAAGGATGAAAATGGTCTGACCATGACCATTCGTTGCCTACTTCTTCCAAGAAATCAGGTGAAAATCGCTCAAGTCACAAGCAATTTATTCGACTTTGGATAAAAGAAAAAGGAACAGATCAAAGTAAGCACAAAATCTTGTATCCAGATGAGAGAGCAGGAATGTAACCAGTCCGATATAAATAATATTCATATTACGCATCCTGTAAAGAAGAGAAAACCAATCTGAAATGGAAAGGAAGGGTCATTCTGAAATCATCAAGTATACAAGTAAAAATGTTCATCATGATTATCCAGTGCAAATCAAGGGATAAAGGACAAGAAAAATGAGCAAAACAGCAAAGAAGCTCATTGCAGACTCGTTCTCACCTCTCTCAACCCAAAGAAAACGAACTCCTAATACCAACTCAGTAGTACAAGTAGTATGACCTTAGTCAACAATCTGAAGGACTAAATCCTCAGTAGCAAAGGAGCTCAGGGGTTGCGGACCAACCGTAGAATCCCATCGCAGCATTTGAGAACCACGGATCAACTATGACAAGACAGATTAGCCAGAGAATGACATATCTAGTTGGAGAGAGTACGAACCCAACATGGATGCAGATTAGGGCTAATTAGAGCTGTGTGAAATCGGAGGAATCAAATGTATAGAAGATGAGAAAAAGTATGATCATTCACCTTAGTTAATCCAAGTAGAGATCGGCTAAAGGAGCTTCGACTCAGTCGCCTCAACGTGGTTCGTGAAGCTGCAGACAACACGAAGATCGTTCCTTTGCCGCTATGATGAATGAACGAGAGAGGTAAGGAGCTTAGGAGAAGGAGAAGGAGAAGATATGGCTTCGCAAATTGTCAATCTAAGTCAATGCTCTGTCTGTCTTTTTTCCTTTTTCACATGTAAACTGAAACCTTGTTCACACTTCTCCGCGTGACGACTGAACACCGCGTACTCTCTCTCTCTCACTGAAACCTTATTCACACTTATTCACACTTCTCCGCGTGACGACTGAACACCGCGTACTCTCTCTCCCTCTCACTGAAACCTTATTCACACTTCTCCGCGTGACGATCTCTCGTCAATTATTTTCGTCTCCCATGGGGGTGCGTACTCACGAGAAGGGGAGAAGGAAATGAATGCTTGAGACTTTCATCGTTGGTTAGACGTCGCAAATAGTTCTCAAATTTTTGATTTATTTAATATAATCTCTAAATTTTAACTTACTATACAATATGATCTCTAAATTTTTAATTGACTTAATATAACCTATAAAATTTTAATATATATTCAATTTATTTTTTGAATTATATGAAAATTTCAGTGTTGTTCTTGATCTTGAATTAAGGAAAAGACTATTTTAAACATTTACATTGTGTATATACCAAAAGTCTATGTATTATATTGAATAAATTAAAAATTCATAGATCATATTAAAGGGTTAAAGTTCACAAGTAACATTAAACAAACTGAAAATTCAAAAACCATAAAATTCAAATTGTGGCATTATCCCTTCATTATTTTCCTTGTCGTAACATTTTCGTGGTCAAAGATAGGTACACAATAAACTACACCACATTGCACCATTTGCAAGTTCTCATTTTCTTTCTTTTTTATCTTATTCGTTAGAGTGTCTCCTACTAAAACACGATGACAATGCCCCAAAGGAGACAAGTGGATTTGGTTCTCTTCTTGAAATTCATGCGAATCGATGAAAATAAAAGAGAAAAAAAAAAAAAATACTAGGGAATCTTAAGTGCTTTTGAAACACTCTATAAGCAAGAATTGGGTGGGCTCGAATCTTGTGAGCCCAGCTCGCATCTACCGAGATCATGGGAATCTCATATGAGACTACTTCATCTAGTGGTAGATGTAAATTGAGCTCACATGCACTGAGCTAGCTACAATTTTTCATTTGTTTCTATTCGCTCAAGTGATGCTATGTATGAAATTATCATTATTCTAGCAAAAGAAGGAAAAAAAAGTCATACTGTTTAACATAAGGTGCTTCATTTGAGTGGATAAGAGATTCATATACGAAGAACATTGAGTTGTTGATAGTTTAGGGAAAAAATCATCACATTTGGTTATAAGTATACGATCAAAGTTGATATGTGCAATCATCACATTTGAGGATATATGGAATCTATCATTTTCCAAGCTAATAACTAATTTCTATAATTTTAGGCGCCACTGTTGAATTGATCTTTCCTTAAATTTATTCTATTTTGGAGAAATGAACCAGGAAACAGTTTCTCCTCTGTGCATGCATTATTAATATGGATTTGTGTCCGTCTCATTACAAATAAATCGTCTGATAAAACTATGTAAATTAGCAAAGCTAAGTACACAAAAATCATGTGATTTTTTAGTGTACGTGCTTCTCAATGTAATTGAAAATGATTCACGAAAAGAACTCAATTAGATTCTTTCTGTTAGATAAGTCAAATAGGAATTTAGTTCGATAGAGAAACACGAATCCCAAAGTTAGAGCAAAGATCGAGGCTTGCAAGTGAGGAGGACAGAGGTCAAAATCGGCATTCTCTGCTAAACCATTGAACTCGAAATAAAGCATGCGAATGATCTTCGAGCTCTCGTTGTTGACGGTTGTCTGTAGCTTCTTATCCCATGGAGCCTAGCATACTATGCGCAATTCAAATGTTGCGTAATTTCAAATCACTAGCATATAGCGGCCACTATGCTTTCATTCTACTGATCTACCCCGAAATTGTTGCAGGTTTCAAATCACTGACTTGTTCAAGAATGAAAGAGTGGTGGACACTCCGTGTGGGGCAACAAAATGTGATGTTGTTGCAACTGGAATTGATCAGCGGGAGACGCTGTTTAGGAGGTGTTCTCTCGGCCTTTATAATGTGATTTTGGTTTTTGAAAAATGAATTTGTGATGCCTAGGAACAAAATGAATAGGAATCTTTTTATCGATATAAATCAATATGGAAAAAACATGTTTTAACGAGATTAAAATAAGGTATTGTGACATTATCTTCCTCTTTGCTCATTAGGATTAGTAGTGTTTTTCGAACCTGATGAAAAGATTGTTCTTTTCATTATGGGCCCCTGACATTATGAATTGAAAATGGGTATCTAACATAGGGTGCATAGCGACATGAATTATAAGCCATTTCTCCAAAATAATTATAATCTCTAATACCTAACATAACCAAAAAGTCCCTTCCAGATAGAAATGCCCAAAAACACACTAGATGGCAACATTAGTCAAAACCAATCTCTCCCTCGGGTGCGTTTATATACCAAACTATTATATTCTTGAAGCTTGATCGATCTAGCAACCTTCGTAGTTTGAAACACTTTGTAATGTCAAGTATCTCCAATGATTCTGGACTCCCTTGAATCTCTTACAGATTAGTACAATCATTTAGATCAATTTTCTTGAGCTTCTTCAAGTTAGTCAGTTAAGCAACTCTGCCAATGATGGAAGTGTTGAGAGGTTTAATGTTCTCAAGTTCTCCAAACCTTCAAGGCCTTGAATTTCTATGAGCTTGTCACAATCAAGAATTTCTAGATTCAATAACGCTTTCAAATTCAAAAGATCATTGGTCGTTTTTATTCTCTTGCCAAACTTAATGCCTAAATGTGACAAGAATCAATTACCGATGATAATAAATCTCTGCTCTTACATCTTATAAACAATAAACTGATGCATGCATGGTGAAAATAAGTTGGAGCGAAATTACCAGAAAGTAAAAGTGATATTGAAGGACCAAATTTGACAGTGGCGAGGGTGAATGAAATGCAAGGCAACAAGAAAGGGGACCATGAAGAAATGGTTCTTGAGACTGCCTGCGCTTTATCATCGTCACACATCAAATGGAGAAAGAAAAGACGAAGATTCCACTTTTTTGCGTCGACCCGACAAGGAAAAGTGGAATTTCTTGCTTTCACACGAGAAAGGAATGTATTTGCATTTCTTTCTTTCTTTTCGTGGAAAAAAAGTGGTCGCCCCTTTTCTTACCACCGAATCTTGTCTCAATTACTTCCCTCATAAGATACGGGCAATGCTTCAGAATGTTGTCTCAATTACTTCTCTCATAAGACACGGGCGATGCTTCTGTTGTCTCAATTACTTCTCTCATAAGACATTGGCAATGCTTCATTGCTGATTATCCATTGGCATGTTCACAATCAACACCGAGTGTCAAAGACTATCAAAATAGCTACAGAAAAAAAGGGGTGAACAGGAAAGGAGGAGGACATGCTTAAATAAAAGGGAGATGATGATGTAGCTCAACCTACTAACAGCATTTTAACTCTAGAGTTTCGCGGGGATTGATTATAAGGCCTTAGAATGCGCTTTCATAGTCTATCGTCACATCATACGGGCAACATACCAATAATGTATCATGAAGTTCTATAGTCCCATTGCGTAGGCAACTTCATTGTATTTCCCTATCATTTCACCTTTTTCAATTTTTTAATTTATTTTCAAATTTCAGGTAAATATCAAAGAATATTGTTATTTTTTTGATAAAATGACATCATAAAAATATTTTTCAAGAAAAGGAGAGAGCCTCATTTAAAAAAAAAAAAAAAAACCAAAGGAAAGTAATTCCATGAAAGCCATCTCAACTCTGGAAGGATAAGTGGGCCAAATGTGTTTTAAACAAAATTCGAGCACTAATAACATAGTAAACAACCCACTTGAGTAAGGCGATACTTTGTCTTTCCATTGAAGTCTTTGCTATCCACTTGAAGGAACCTTAAATTTAAAAGCCTGGCAAGGCCTTCTTTAATCAAGGAGTATTTAGATAGTTCATCAAGCTTGAGACATATTGCATCTATACTATCAATTCCACGAACATCACCTCCTATCTGGCAAAATGACAAAAAAGAAAATAACAGTTAGAAAAAAACATGATTTACCTAGTTGATCTTCTTCAAGGGGAAAACAATTGTATCTATCTCCTAATGTTGAAAAGCATTGATAAACCACATATGGAAGTGCATTTTAGAGACCAATCTTCTTAAAATGGAATGAAGCTTTACAATTTACCCACATTTTCTCCATAATCTCTGATGCTTGCGCATGAGTCAAGCGAGGAGGACCAATGTCAAGATCTCCATTCTCACCCAAACCATTGAATTAAGCATGCGAATGATGACTCAGCTCTCATTTGTCAACAAATTTCAGCTCCATATAATCTAATAAAATGCCAGTACATATGTAGCTTTGGCAATTTGAAAGCTTAAAACACATGGAGTACTAGTGGAAATAAACATTGCAATAAACGGTACCTACAGGTACCCAGTATCTTTTACAATAGTTTGTATTTGCAAGCTCATACAGTTCTCTGACCGTTCTTGCTCCATCAAGAGGATCAGCCTCTGCTCATGTTCTTCAGAGTTAGAAAGCAGGGAGAACCCATCTAATATGCGCGTCACCATCTTTTGTTCTTTCCCACTTCAATGGGACCACCTAATGTAAAATAAATAACTGAAAACTGATCAAACAAAAAATAGCATGAGTGAATGACGTATAAAGATGATATCTTTAAGTTTGGCAGCGAAAAGAGATCTAAATCTTGAGAAATCATATGTTGAAGGTACTGCAACAAAACAACCAGATTCTTAGACACCGTAATATGATGACTAAACCATTCTTATGAGGAGAAGTGAAATGAAGCTAAGGGCCCTTTCATGCTTAGACTAAAACAGCAAATCACATGGAAGGTGAACTGGATGAAACTTATCCTAAGTGGTACCCTATTTTGCAAAAATTTCTATATCTAAGAAGATTTATCAAAAAAAATTTGCATTTAGAATGGCGCCACTGCAACTATAAATGCATGTTTGTCTCTTCCAAATTCTAGAAGAAGAAGCTGGAGAAAAAAAAAAAAAAAAAAAGTACTCCGATTGAAATACTAAACTTTATTGTCTAGCCACGACATGATTGAGTTCCTTTTTCAACAATAATTCAAAAGAGAGCTGCATTTGCAAGGAAGATCTGTCAAAGGGATAAAATCATACTACCTAGCAAGAACATCCGCCCTTATGTCATTTGAAACTTCTTACACTAGCAGCACCCACATAAGTCCAGAACCATGAACTGAAGGGTCCAAATTTGGCCATGGAGATAAAGCTAATTCAATATGAAAATGATACTTCCATACAAATACTATCATCAAGAAATCGCATCATTGAAACATCGCATCTTTTCTGACAATGGAACAGGGGTCTAATCTGTTGCTGAGAGAATCCAGCTTCCCAGAGGTCTACTTTTTAAACTTCCTTTGAATTTTTTACCTCCTTAGTTATCGTTAACACAAGAAAAATATTTCCTTTGCATCTCTTTCATGTGACAGATAGCTTTCTTTGTTCCTAAAGAAATTACCACTAATTCCCTTCTTTCGTTTGATGAAGAGGTTCATTTATATACAATTATCATATTATGGCATGATAATTTTAGTACTTAGAGTATGAATCATTCTAGCGATCCCTCCTATAGGAAAATATCCAAGTTTACAACCCAAAATATCAACAGCTGTTTGATCTTCCAAGGAACTTGTGAGAGTCAAATTTATTTTAACAGGTTTGACTTCAAGCCCCAAAACTGCCTGTCAAAACAGAAAAATAAATCTGTCCAGAAATAATTCAATGTCACTTGTGCATAAGATCATTTGCTTCTTAGAAGAAGTTGATAAAATAGGTTGTCCCATAGAACTCTTACATAATTTAAAACCATTCACAAATTAAAGTCTTCTCAGTATTACTAATATAGCTGTCTATTAAATTCAACCAAGTTGCTTTTCATCTCATTGATTTCCACATTCTCACTCAGTCATAGATCACAGTCCTGTAAAAGTTAAGAGCAGAAGAGAGGAGGAGAACTCGGTTCAACATGTCAGTTACTAGTCTACAATCAACATGTTGTCCACAGCAAACAAGAGGGATGTGCTACCATTCTGATCAGAATAACTAAAAAGCATGCAAATTGCTATTCCAAATATAGAGGCCGATAATTTACAGTGATGGAGAAGTACCACTTCATAAGGCACCTGCTGCTTTGCAACCCTGCTCTTGTAAGCACCAATGTTTATACTGTCATGCATCCATTAGTTAGCTCCTTCGCTTTGGGCTTGCAGTGAGGAGGATAAAGATCAAAGTCTCCATTATCAGCCAAACTAAGGAGCTTAGAATTAAGCATGCAAAATTCATGGAGCTCTCATTTTCAAACAATTGCAGCTTTTTATCCAATAAAATCTGCCATAATCTGCAGAACATATGTAGCACTATAACTTGCAAGCTTAAAACACATTAGGTATTAGCGGAAACGAACACTTCAATAAATGTTACTCACAAGTACAGGAGTATTTTCCACAGTAGTTTGTACTTGCAAGCTCATACAGTTCTCTGATACTTTTGCCTCCATAAGTAGAATCAGGTTCTGCTTCAGGTTCTTTGGAATTGTGGGAGAATCCATCCGATACATGTGTATCTAAGATACTTTAACTCAAAACTGATCAAATAAAAATAGCATGAGTGAACTCAGAAACTGACTATGCAAGTCAGGGATTTTGTCAAGTCCTCTACTCTTCATGTGTGTGAGACACATGCATGCCCAAGGACAAGCAAATGACAAAAAAAGATAATATCTTCCAGATTCAGCAGGAAAAGGAGAATCTAAATCTTGAGAAATCGATTTGAAAGAAGCTGAACGTATTGAAAGAAAAGAACTAGATCCTGAGACACTGTCAATTGATGAACATGCCATTCTAATGGTGAAAGGTGAACTGGCAGAAAGTTATACTAAGTGCCATTTCATGCTTAGATTTAAACAGCATATCAAGTGAAAGGCAAACTCAAAAAAACTTATCCAAAGTGCTATCATATCGTGAAACAATTTCTATATCAAAAAAGATTGATCAGTAATCACCGGATTAGAATAGTCACACGGCCTCTTGTCTGACCTAAACACGGAGGTCTAATCTGTTACTGAAATAATAGGCATATAAGAAAATCCATCTTCCCAGAGGTCTAATTTTCAAATTTTCTTTGAATTATTTTCAATAAAATCAGACTTAGATCATATTCAAATTCATTACCAAATCTATACAACATCAAATAATAAAATGTACAAAAATCTCAATATTCTCACCAGGCCATCTCTGCACTTTCTGTTGATCTGCTTTAGCAATTATGTTGATCCATCAACTAAGTTGGGAGTGGCAGCATTTCCTTCACGGATCCTTTTGGTCAGATCTGATAGAAGAGCATATTTGTTGCTTTCGTAACAAGCAGTCATAAATGCAGCTAATGTTACACGATCCACTCTGGTTTCCTTGTCAGTTAATTTATGGAAGAACAGTGCCGCCATTCCCACTTTTTTCTCACTGCAAAGCTTCCTCACTAATGTATTCACAGTTCGGATCCAGAGTTTATTTTCTAATCTCTCCAAAATTAGCAATGCATTAGCAGATTCATTCTTTTTGCAGTATTCATAGGCCAACGTCAGTCGAGTAACCTCACATGGGGTAAGTCCCTTGTCTAGCATCGAGTCATATAGTCGACGAGCCTCCTTCAACCTGGACTCTTTGCAAAGTCCGCTGATCAAAGCACAGTAAGTGATACTGTCAGGAAGACATCCATGGTCACTCATCCTGTGGAAAAATTTTATTGCCAAGTTGGCATTCCCATCCCGACAGAATCCACCAATCATGGATGTGTAGGTTTTTTTGGTAGGAACTAACCCGAGCCTGATTGCTTCTTCAAAAATCTTTTCGCTTTCTTTCATTCTCTTTTGCTTACATAAGGCAGAAATCATTATGGTGTATGTGTGTATATCAGGTTGCACAGCAAGTTTAATCATCCTGCTCAGAAGTGCTAGGGCTTGCTCAATGCTGGCCCTCTTGCACTGCTCGTTTATGAGTATACTATATGTGAACAGATCAGCTTCCAGTCCACTTCGGAAACATTTTTTCAGCATTTTACAAGCCTCTTCAAACCTTCCCCTCTTACAAAGACCATCAATAACCGCATTGTACGTACAGACGTTAGGACTGAAGCCCGCATCTGTCATTATGCCCATCAACTCATATGCTCTTTCAAAATTCCCACCTTTACAATGGCCATCAATGAGAGTCGTGTATGTATTGGTGTTAGGAATCAATCCTTGTTCTTGCATTCTGCCGAATAACATCTCTGCACGGTTCATCTTGTTTTCTCTGCAATAGCCACTAATCATGGCAGTGTACGTAAGCACGTTCGGTTTGTAATTTTCACTCCGGACTAGCTTAAGGAAGAGTCTAAATGCCTTATCACTCCAACCCTTCTTGCAGAGACCATCAATTAATGCCGTATGAGTATACACATTTGGCTTCCAACCCTTTCTAACCATTTCCTCCAGGAGCTCAAATCCTTGCTTGATGCTGCCTTTCTTGCATAACCCATTGATCAGTGAGGTATAATTTAACACATTCGGTGCCAAACCCATATCAGCCATCTTCCGAAAATACCAGATAGCTCGAGTCACAAACCCCCTCTCACAAAACGAGTTGGTGATCAAGGTAAGAGTAGCATTATCAATAACGAAATCTCTATCAATCAGTTTTCTCAACCAAGCGTCTGCCTCCAGAATACTCCCCATTCGACAGTAAGCAACGACCATCAGCTTGTAACTATTAGGATCAGGACAAACCCCTCTCTCAGACAAATAATCAAACACGTTCTCTGCATAGTCAAGAAAACCCCTTCCAATGGCGACCTCCATGACGAAATTCATCAACCGGGTAGTGGGCACCAGACCCTGATTCTGCATTTCAAGCGCCATATCAATAGCCTCCTTCAACCTCCCAATCTCAGCAAAGCTTTTGACCATACACTGCATCACCTCATTGGCCCTCTCCGAGTTACCATTCCCGATCAACGACGCGGCACAGACTATATAAAGCCGCATAAAGTGCCGAAATTTATCATACCCAATGACCCAGTAGAAGAAACTCAACGCCACCATCGAGCCGGCCTCATTGGCCAGGGAAGCGACGACGGTAATGGCCTGTTCATGAGTCAAAGTCTCACAATTTACGTTCAGACTGAGGCGCGGAGGCGATGCTCTCACGTGGGCACGCTTGTAGTAAGCATCGCACACCATCGAGCAGATCGATGCGACGACGGAATGAGGATGGCAGGACGGTGAAGAGTCGGGTTGCGGCGATGGGTGGTTACCAGAGGAGGAGTGACAGAGTGGTCGGAGAGTGGGTCGGGGGTGAAGGAGCGAGTGGGCGCTCGAAGTCGGCGAGAGGGTCTGCGAGAGTCGCCGGGGTCGGAGAAAGTTGAGGGAAACCATGAAAGATTCGACGACAGACGACGGAGGATTTGACGATGGCGGAATTCACTGACTATGCTGTTAAAATTGTCTTCGGTGACATCACAGATGTAAGCAAATGATACACCTCGTTCTTGGTAATTTTCGTACTCTTATAGGAGAATTCTTTTGTTTTTTTTTTTTTTTTTTGGGATTGGAGGGAGAACTTATTTTAAGTGCTGGATTCCCTTGCTCATTATCGATTTCTCCGAATCTCAGCATACTAGGATTGGAACAGTAAGTACTGGAGGAAGATCGGCAGTTATAAATCATAAAAGTGTTCCATCTCCTCGTGCCTTTTGAGTCAAGACTTGCTTGGTGAAATATCCCAGAATCAAGTCCAGTGCTCTCTGCAACTAGAATCTTCTTTTACGTCTTCTTCTTTATGGAGGACCATTATTACGTCTTGCATATTGCACCAAAACTTGTTGACTTGCTCATAAAAATGAATTGATTTGTCAAAGCTGCCCGCATCAGCATGTAGATAAATGTTTGGTGTTGGGATTCCCGAACAGTAGTTGTCAAATCATGTGGGACAAGCACATTGCTGTTTCAGACTGCTTATAGGATCAAATAAGCGTTACTCGAAATTATTGTGACTTCTACCAGAAGTCAAGGTGGCTTGATCTATTTCTACGTATGATGCTTTTCAAGGTGTTTCCATTCCTGAAGACATAGTAAGCCACTAAACCAGATACACAGCTGGTCTGGTACCCGGTGCCCGACTCATTCAAAATATATGACCGCTACACAAGCAGCCAAGAGGTGGTTCAAGATAGTAAGTCTGTTGTAAAGGACAGAGGAAGAAGAAGTGAAACAACTTGAGCTGAAGTAAATCATGGATTTATGAAGGAGATCAGATCAAGTCGTGACTGGAAGGCTTGTCATTTTGGAGTCGTCTCTGGACCTAACAAACGGAGCATGTCCCTCGGGCCAATTGACTGACCCTGTTTCAAGTGAACTGATTTTGAAGCTTCACTAGCAAGCTTTTGTTTAGTTTATTTCCCAACATAGTGAGGTCTATCTTGAGTATCTTTAAGTGGGCAGAACATTTGTATTCTGTTGGAGATTGCTGAAACATCTGTGAAAATGGCTTGCTATTGTCTATTGAAAGACAATTACTTGTACGGGTTATGAATTCAAGATGTACCGGAGTATTTGGCTCCTCATCAACCAAACTGTAAAATTTGTTTGAGATAATAGTGGATTTAAACTCCCGGCAAGTCTCGGGGAGTGGATGTAGGCACCGAGTTTGGGCCGAACCACTATAAATCAATTGAGCAAATTCTCTATCCCTTACTCCTATAATTTGATTTACTTCACTCGTTTAAATACTTGTGCTCAGTCTTGCATATCACTTCAACATATTTACTTTAGTGTTTCCTGGTATAGTTTGGGAGAGAAGTCCTGAGTTTTAGCTAGAAGGAAAAAACCAATGTCGGCTTAGCTATTCAATAGTTCAATTGCTTCTTGTTTTCTTTGCACCATGATTAGACAAGCCGGTAGCTTGTCTCCCAGTTTTAACATCCAAGAGAAGACGTTTCAATAGAATTCTGAGAACAGAGGATGCCTGCTCTTTTTGATGTAGGTGGTAAACATAGGACAAACTCCAAATCAAGAACTTGGGAAATGCTCTAAGGACTTCTTCTTCTTCTGATCTTACTTTTTTCCTTTATACATAAGTTACCGTAGTTTGTTCAACATATTTTTGTCATACTAATCCGGCTTTGTGCTTCTGGATCGATTCATCATTATTTTAATTTGGCACGTAGATCCATTGTAGACCAAGAAGATCTTTCTCCTTCCGAGATGATCAATTGATAATGGTCGCCTTAGCCAAGGAAGATATATTTCTGCCTGTACAATAAGGGCGTGAGAGAATCAGAAATGCGACCCAACGGTTCTGGGATTCTGCTTGTGCCATGCCTCATAAGGAGCGCTAGGGCTGCTTTGGGGTGATGAAATCTACAGCGAAGATACACTAATGAACTTCTATTTTTATTAATACCCTGCTTCTGCCATGCTTATGAATTCCTGCCAAGATCAACTTCTGTTTTCTTCATTTCTGCATCAGACTACATGCCTGGTTTTTCTCCGACGAATGTGGTAGTCCAATCTTAAACACAGGAGACTTCCTTCAAAATAAAAGAACGAGCTCATTCAATGCTAAAAAAAGGGATGAGGACGATAGAACCTAAATGTAATTAATCCAAGCACAGTTTCATCCCTCTTCTAATTTCTATTATTGACATGAATCCAGTTATAAAAATGATGACATTAACGATCTTTGTACAAAGTAAAATCACAATGCAGACACCAGCAAGACCTTCACCCAATACCAGCATGGCCAAATAGCAAATAGCAGACTGACGATCTCACATGATTTTTAACTCAGAGAGTCCTCTACCTAATTCATCCTAATCAAAGTCCAGCGCCTGTGAATACTAGTTGCTTGAAAATTTTTGCCAAAAACCGTCAATCCTCCTAGAGTTTGTCTTGTTCAAACATTCTAAGCTCAGCAGTGGCGAACTTGCAGGTTAGCAAGAAAGATGATCGCGTTGCCATCAATGACAGATTTGCTGAATGGATTCACTGGATTATCAGGATCTCCATCTGCCAGTATTTGGTTCAGACAGGCAGGGAAAGAGTCTGTGGACGAACCATACCTTTTTACAACAAAAAACCAAATGGTCAGAGAAGAGGGTAAAAAAGTCCATTTCATTGTTATCCCGTGAAAGCAGCTAAAGCAAATGTAGTTTTGAGCTCTTTACAATTTACTTAACAAACATGGACAGGAACGTAGTTTTGAGCTCCTTAAGATTAACTTATCCAATCAGCAAAACAAGAGAAATCTCGATGCTCACAATTTCAACTTCACTGCAAGGTCAAAGGTTTTTTCGATTTAACTGCCATGCAAATTGATCAGCAGCCATTACAGCACCCGATGCCGCTCCAATTGAACCATCATACCTGTCACAGATGAGGGAAATGCATGCTGAAGCATTATCTGCAATATCTGATTGCTTAAAACTGCATAGTGTGCTTTCATTATAGTCCTAAACCAATTCTATCTGTCAACATCTATGCTCACAGTGCCACCAAGATGAAAGCCGTTGTCTGCATGACAATAGCCCCTTCACCAGCAGAATTCGATGCGCTCATGCATCTTGCGCAGAACCAATTCTCATGGATTGACGTGACAAGGTCTGCCATCAAAATCACATACACCACACATTAACCAATATATGTACACCAAGCCACATCAAAGTGAATGTCAAAGTCTAGCTTGTGCATTTGATGCTTACAAGAAAATGCGAAATTTGGATTAAAAAAATAACTGCAATATTTTATCTCTTTTCTTCCTCCTTCAAAGTGAGATATTTTGGGGTGTGGATGGGGGGTACACAACCTCATGCACACTTCGATTCACATAAGGCACACACTCAAGCAACTTGACTAGAGAATTGACAAAAAAATGAGCAAGAACAATGACTTCTAAAATACTGTAACTTTTCAAATCATATTATAATGAATGAGCTTCGCTATTCTAGCTTCAAAGGAACTTATGGCTCAACCCTTTAAAAGCCTAAAAGGTAATTACACTCCCTTAAAACAAAGAACCAGAGATACAACACTTAAAGTTTAGAAATGAGAAGGTGTGAAAGAGATGACAGAAAGAGATGTACGTACATTGGTTTGGCCCAATAAAGAAAGTCTCTGTCTGGAGCTTTCCACATTTGAGAAAATCAAGAAATTGCCTCAATGGAATGGGATCTGCCTTTATTCCTTCTTGTTTGGCACTACAATTGTCAAATCAATTTTCAATACCTCAGATATTATATGGAGGGACTCATCAAAGAAACAGGCTCACAGAGGCCATGATTGAACTGATTTGTAAAGAATTAAAGAAGATGGCAATACATGCACCTATCAACATAACATGGATCTCTAAGCAAGAGCATAGCTTCTGCTATAGTCAATACCCCAGGCATAACTTTTGAACTTTGTCCATATTCCCAGATACAGGATGCATAATAATATATAAACAAGATCACAGGCACCTGAATCTGTGTTATCTATACAGAACATTTACAAGCACATGTTTTGCAGGAAAGACCCTCCACAACACCTGAGCCAATACAGCTATATCTAGATAGGTTTATTACATGTCAGTATAAGACGACTCGTTTCCTTCTCTTCCACAAGCAGTGAGTACTGTGATGTGCTAGTTCATCATAAATTTTCCTTAGAAGGACTATTCACCTAAACAATTTATGGACTGGCGAACAGAAGAAAGATCTTACATCATATCACATCAAATCCTGGTCCATGATGGACAAGCATATCTCATTTCAACAAGCAACCTATATTCAGAGAGCAGCAAGAGTGGATGCCATTGTGCCATTAATACAGCAGTCCACAAGCTTACCCTCCAAATGGGTACTGGCAACACAAATTAAGCAATAAGCAAGAATAAACATTAGTCCACACACTCAAAAGCCACAGAGATGATACGAGAAGAAAGGGGCTCAAACAAAGCAGCACCTATGCTATTGATTCATTTGACAAGGAGCATAAGGAATTCACAAATAGGTCACTTCTCATGTGCAAATTAATTATGAGGGAAACCTCTCTATCATTACACCGTGCTTAGAAAGTGTGGTAAAAATTAGAGCTCTTCCATTTGTCACCAATGCTCAGTCCCCTTGTCAGTGCTGGAATCCATGGTCAAAGGATCCCTGAACGGCATTCTGCCAAAAAAAAAAAAAATGTCCCGTCCTTTCTCATCATCTCTTTTTTTTAGATGACTTTTTTTTTTTAAAAAAAATGCAATAGAGACAAATGCAGAAAGAATGAAGAAAATGCTATGTGACTACTGCATAGGTTCAGGCCAGAGTAAAAGTGTCCAAAACTTTTTTATGTTTTTATGTTCAAATGTCAAGGATGAGACTTAAGGTGTGTTGGGTGAATGACATACAAATAGTCCAGGAAAACATCTAGGTCTCCCCGCTGGGCAGGTCTAAGGTGGAAGCTTTACAGTTTTGTCAAGATCTATAGAAGTTGCAAGGGTGAGAGGATTAATGCTTTCACAGGCAGCAAGAGAAGTATTAGTGAAGGCATGGCCTATGCAATCCCCACATACTCTACGGGATGGTTTAAGTTTCCAAAAATAATTGTGTAATGAGGTTGACAGGACCATAGCTAATTTATGGTTGGGTCAACAAAAGAATGGAATAACTCCATTGGAGGAATTGGGATCTTATGTCTGAGTCCCAAACTAAAGAAGGGAAGGGATATAGAGATTTCATAAATTTAGCCCTACTTGCAGGAATAGCATTTAAAATACAGCATAATCCTACTACCTTCTGGTATAAAATTTTAAATGTGTCTACCTTTCCCATTCTGAACTTTTAAATGCTCAGATAGAAGGACAGATTCTTGGGTTGGTCTAGTATTGTACAATGGATGGATAGAAGTGACTAAACAGGGCTCCATGTGGCAAGTAGGTGATAGAGAAGTTATTGAAGTGTGCAGAGATGCATCAGTTCCTAGAAGTCAATCACGATGGAGTTTACTGGAGAAGGTCAAGTTGATCCAGATTGAAGGATAAAGCCTTAATTTGTCTCTAAGTCACTCTTGGGATCAGAAAGAGTGAGGAATAATACTTTGAGGAAAAGCAGAAGCCTACCGGAAATCATTCTGTGTGCTAGAATGTCTGAAGACAGACTCAATTGCCCACTAGAGAAGAGAGGGGAACTAAAAGTAAAAGAACTATATTATGTATACAGGGAGGAATGATTAGAGCTAAACACAAAGGCCCATCTTCCTCCTTGTTTAATAGATAATAGAGTATGGAAAATGATTTGGAGCCTTCGATGCCCACCAGAAGGGTAACACTCTTCATTTAAAGATTGTGCCAAAATGATCTTACTGCTAGAAAAGACTTATTTATCAGGAGAATTAAAGAAAACGTGGCATGCTCATTTTGTAGGGAGGAGGAAACTGTGGAGCACATGTTTTTCCTTTGACCATGGAGTCAATGTGTTTGGTTACGTCTGTTGGGTTGGGTCTCAAAATTCAGAATGAGGTATGTGAATCTTTGATTCATGGTTTAAACTTGCTCAATCAATGTGGACAAAAAGAAGAACCAAAGATGCGTTCTTTTTCTAAAGTAGGATCTGGGGTGGGTAAATATGGATTAATAGATGCGAGACAACCTCTCAAGGAAGAGTTCACAATCCCTTGAAGACTTTGCTTAAGTGAAGCTCTACAATGAAGGAATTCTTCCAGGTCAAAGCCTTGACAGAGACCAAGCAAACCAGAGAACTTCAAAGATAAAGGGAAGGCACAGGTGTGGAGGAAGCTTGATTATGGAGTAGAGTGGTGAAAATGAATAGTGATGGTGGTGTAATCGTGGAACATGGTAAAGGGAAAATAGGAGTAGTTGGTCATGATGAAAGAGTAGTTTTGCTAGGCGGAATAGGTGTTGCAGATCAGGCAAACGATGTAAAACTTGTGAAATCTTTTGCAATCCAAAGTGGTCTTCAAAAAGCTGCTAAAGAAGGTTGTAGAGAGCTCAATATTGAAACAGATGTCAAGCAAGTTTTTTAACTGTTGACATTTCAAAATACTCCATGCAAATGGAAATACCGAATTCATAGTCTAGGACGCCACGGACAAGCTTTGAAGACATTCCATGGAATTGTGTCCGTAGATCAGCTAACCAGCCTGTCAATAGGGTAGCAACTCATGCAAGAGACAAAACCCTTAAGGAAGATTGGAGCTTTGCAGATTTCACCTGATGCAGATTGTAAAGAGAAACCTCTGGGAACTTTGTTTTGGCCCAAAAGGAAAACACAAACATAAAAGAACCACATTCCTCCTTATAATCTCTCTAGCTACACCAGTAACAGTAGCAGCCAAAGAACAACACCTCCAACTCTCAATTATTGCCGAAACACTACCGAGCCCCATATAAGTTTCACGCAAGGGAACGAGAACTCCTCCCCAAATTAGACAAGAACGTCACCAAACTAAGCCACACAACTCAAGTCCTGCAATTAGATCAGCAAAATCCCATAACGGGAAAACCACACCGAACCCATTCAACCAGAACAAAAAAACTTCACACGCGGGACGAAAGGAAATGGGTACAAGCCGTACATGGTAGACAGCAATCGAGAGGGCCCAGTTGGGTCATGATTGAGCAGCAAAGCCGCCTTCAACGGCTGCCCTGCGCATTGCCAACAAAAAGGCAACGAAAATTTAAACCGTTTCGAGCATTCCCAGCCCAATTTGACCAAACTGAAAACGATAGAAGAACCGCATCGAGCTTAAGCGCTTGCTCACCAGGACCGGACCCGACATAAGAGGAAGCCCACTTGTCCCACGTCTTGTGCACGAAGCTCGCGTCCACCGTCATCGTCACCACCCTCTACGGAGCTCGCTCGCTCTGCGCGCCCTCCACCATCGCAGTTCAGCCTCCGCCTCCTCTCCCGCCACCGCGAAGAAGACGTTAATGTGAACTCCACGAGGATGGTTGAAGCCCTACTCACTTTACTATGCTTCCCACCTTCGCAGCAGGGGTAATTAAACCCAGATTTAAGTGCCAAAAAAATTATTACTGTGGTAAATTTACTCTGCCTTACTTTTCGTAAAATTATAATGTTAAATTGGTAGATTAGAAAACAAGTGACATTTATACTAGTTTGGAATTTTACCATTCATTTTTCACATATATATACCAATTTATGGTTCTTCGTGGTGTTTTAATTTTTTGCATTTATCACAAATATACTAGTTTGGAATTTTTTGTGATTAAACAATTAAGAAAAAATTCCAAATAAATACCTCAAGTAGCCATATTAGTCTCAAATAAGAGTTTGAAGTTGCAATGATAATTTTAGATAAAGATCTAACTTCACTAGTCGACTAAATATTTCAGCTTGTCAAGGGCATTTTGGTGTAATGTAATTTTAATTTTAAATATTATTTATATTATATAAAAATATTTAAATAAATAAAAAGAAAGTAAATCAAGCGTGCCCTCGCTGTTGTCACTACTCCACCGTCGTCGAGAAGGAGTGGCGAGTGCCGGCCTTTGCCCAAATCTAGGCAAGGTTTTGTGGTCAACAAAGGTTGCCAACCCTCGGCTAGACAATCCCCACCATTACTAGCCCTTCTCGGTGATGGTGGGGTGGCAACAACGGGGCCTACATAGCCCTTTCTGTCTTCTCTCCCCTTTATTTTTTTTAAATAATTCTTTTTATCTAATACAGAAAAAAAAAGGAAAAAAAGGAACAAATTTTGAAAAAATAAAGGATGAAAATGCCCTTATCAGCCAATGAGTTAGGCCCATTTTTTTTATATTGATGTGATAACTTTAGGCTTTAATTTGAAATAATGTTCACTTAATACTTTTATTTAAGAAAATAATGGTACTTTAGACTCTTAGATGGAATTTTTTATGTTAATTTGAGGTAAATTTGTCATAAGTATACTAATTTGAAATTTTTTGTAATACCAACTCTTTTAAAATAAAGATAATTTTTTTTAACATTTTTACATACTAAGAGGTAAAAATAGAGGTTTCCAATTATTCTTTCCTAATTTATTGTATAATATTATTTAATGAGTATAAAATAATGTGAAATGAGGTAAAATATTAATAGATAATCAAAGAAATGGAGAAGATGCAATTATTGGGGCATTGGAAGTCAACTGTATTGCCAAAAAAAAAACAAATAAATAAGAGCACAAATCTAAAATATCATCAGAAGCATCAAGAGGAGAAGTTCCGTTTCCAGAATAAATCAGAGAAGATGATAAAGGAATATACTCTTTGAGAAATTATTTCCCATAAAAATGTTCTTCCCTCTTCAGATTAGGTTCCTAACTTTGCATGCATATTTTCTTTGAACATAAATTGGGTTTTCCATTAATTGCTCATTTTCAATAAACCAAGCATGCGAAAGTCTAGAAAAACAATTTGTAAAAATTCTTTTACTCAAACAAACATACCCTAAAAAAATCTCGATGAAACACCCCATAATCGGAACAAGGCTAAGCAGCTAGGTATTCTTGGTGTATCATAATTCGGGGCATCTAGGCTACAATAACAACTTACCTTCCTTTTTGAACACATATTTAATTTGGATTGTTTTCCCCTCCTTTGAAAGACGGACAGGAGCAAGCAAACCAAGGGCTCAATCAATGAGGTGAAATTCAAGAGTAGATTTCCAGATTGGGAACGTAAAGGAATATCCAGAAAAACATATGATTCCCATCTTCATCCATGGAAATTACAAAGGTAACTGAGAGAGGAGAACAGCATGCTCCACATTAGCGACCAATCTTTGGTGTTCAATCGATCATGTAGAGTAAGCTAAGGAAGAATGGAAGATCTATCATTTTATGAGGAAAAGAGTAGGACAATGAAATTGCGCTTATATAGAGCATTAGCTATAAATACATATATATGTAATAATAAGGGTTAGTTTATTTCATTGAAAATTTCGTAATTAAGAAAATACTTTTTATGGAAAATATTTTCAAACAAAATGGATAGTTTTCATTTGTTTTATGGTTTAGAGAAATTGATATCCTTCTTACCAAAAGGGAAAGTCGTTTTGCTTAAGTCTAAACTTGTTGTTTTCAGTTATTGAAAAATGTTTTTGTATATTGATTAGTTTTCTATTATTTCAAACACCTAAAAGTCGGAAAATAATTTTCTGAGAACATATTTCCTTCAAACAAATAGATCTTACAATTAATTACAACTTTATTAAAAGAAAGAAGATTTGATAACCCTCTCTAAGATATAACCATTCTCCAAATCGCCATGTATGGTAACCAACATCCAACGAACTCTAATCACTTTTACTTATTGTGAAAGTCAAACTCAGGTATATTGCATTAGCGAGAGCACGTATAATTCGATTATAAAGCATAATACGAGATCCCTAACAAGGAAAAAGAGGAAGATATATCATTATAGTACTACAATACACTTTTATTTCATAATAAGTAAATTGAGCTTTATACAATTTTCACATTAGATACTTGAAAATGGGAACATTGGCTAATAACTCATTCATCCTTTTTCTCTTCCTCTATGATTCTCCCTTTCAATTGGAACATGGATTGGCTTAATATATCATAAAGAATTTCACTCGACCCATAATGCGTATGATTTTTGCGTACCTTGCGAATTTGAATGCTGCTCCTTCAGAGTTCCATTGTGGTGGAGTTCTGGACTCCTAAGAACTTATTTCCGCATGTTGTAAGAAGGGAGTCTTCTTATCTACTGCAATAAGAGTTCCAAACAATTTCCATCGTTAGTCGTTTACACAGCTGATATATGCTCGGTGCGAAAGTGAATATAGTTAAAATAAAGAAGTATTGTAGATTCTAGTATTATAACTCTCACGTGAATGAAGTTTTTAGCTTGCTTTTAAGTCGTTTACACAATGAAACTAGACTGAAATATCCTCCGCTTGAAAGTGAAAATAGTTAAGATGAAAGAAGCTTCGTAGATTCTAGTATTATAACTCGAGTGTGAATGAAGTCTTTAGCTTGCTTTTCAATCCGTTGGAAGAAACTGTGACTGTATCCTTTTGTCCCCGCATTTTCCTTCTGCCTTATGCTCTTAATTAAGGCAAAACAGAAATAGCAAATTGGAGCCTTCATTCTACATGCGTGTGTGAGAGAGATGTTTATCGAGGATGAAGGCCTATTCTAGTAAATTACCGATCTGAACTTTTGCATGAATTGTGGGTGCACACGACAAGTGTATCAAAACTCATTCTCTGATATAGTTGGTATTACAGATATTTAGGATTTTTCCGTTCATTTTCTATATCTCTCGTTACAAATGCATGTAACTAAGAGATTCTTTATATGTCACTTTAATTGTACGTATATTATTAATCGATATGCTACATAGATAATCATTTCATAAATCTTATGACTAGGTTGATATACTTTTTGTTTAATTATATTGAAATATACAAAAAATTCACATTTTCTTTCTGACATATACTTTATCTTGGTGTAAGAGCTAAACTATCCTGAGGTCCATCTAGTGCACATTGTAGTTAGTGAACATCTAAGTGCACACCCGGAGTACACCTCTTATCTTGTGTGCTTTTCTTTTTCAATAACTACTAATAACTCCATCTCAACATTGATCCTCAACGTTATTCGTCTCGTTCAATAGTCACTTCAATCCTTTCGGTTGTCACATTATTTACACAGTCCCCACAATGGTCTCCTACTACAACGACGGCCTTATGGCAATAGCAGCCTTTAGTGACAATGACTGCCTCCTACTGCGTAGTCCGCATAGTAGCCATGACAACACACAACAACCATGTAAGTAGCCACATCAATGTCAGGCGCTTCTTCAGCAAACTGAATTGCTTTGACAATCCACTAGTCCTTTTTCGAATATTTTATTCAACCTCAAGTTGACTTTTTTTCAAATTGACTTGTTTTACGTCAACTTGACTTTGAGAAGAGATGTTGAAGATATTTAACATATTTCCCTTGTCTTTTCATAAGTATCATGAAGGTGCATATTTCTAAGAGATTCTCTATATTTTATTTTGATTGTGCATATTACATAGATAGTTATATAATAAAGTCCATAAATAATCTCACATACTCTTTATCAAAACACATCAAAAGATTAAAATTTTCACATTTCTTTCTTCCACGTATTTCTTATCTGTTGGAATGACATGAAATGCATGATTCCAGGCTTCATTGCCACCTCCAGGTCTTACATCGAAAAGAAAAGACAAACATAAATAGGAAGGAAACAACTTGTTCATAGAAGGAGAGAGGAGAGTTAATTAGTGTGATTACGAGGAGAAGGCCATAAGTACAATTACTTATTTGACCTCTAATTAGTTTTAATACATAGAGATAGAATCAATGGTAGGTTTTGCTGGGATTGGTTTACTCTACAAACTCCTTGTACACCCTGGTTTAGTACTAACCTATTCAAGAAAATTATATGTCTATTAAGATTTTAAGCAAACAAAGAATAACGCTATATTTTTATCTCAGATGTCTATTAAAATTTTGAAATTATTATAGGAAAAAAATCCATTTTTTATCTTTATACTCTCACTGATTTGTGTTCAAGTCCTTCCAGCACCAGATCTAATTGATGTGGCCAGCAAACGTTGTCTAATATGTTGTGGAAAAAAAAAAAATTCAGTGCGGATGTTCACATGGTTGTGCACATTGACTAGATTTTATCCACATCATACTCCTATGTTTACATTGACTAAATTTTTCCCCACACGTCCATGTTGGCATCAGCATTTTTTATCTGCGTCATAGTTTAGCATCAATGTCAGTTAAATTCTGGTTGAACTCAGTATCTGAGGAACTTGGTTTATAATGTGACAATAGAAGAATGTAATTAAACAAATTAAAAGTGCATTAAGTTAAAAAAGAAAAAGAAAAAAGAAATAGAGTAAGGATGAAAAGTAGATCTTTTCCGATGTACATGCACCACCAGTTTACTCCACTCAGAGGTCTGTTTCGTTAACATAGTCGAAATCAGAAATTGAAATACAAAACTACGCATGAATAGGATCTGATGTTTATTCAAGTTTCTATGTCGATACATAATGTATTTGAAAGAAGGTATTTTAGCAGCTGAATTGAATTATCTATTGGAAATCTTCATTACTGCAATATTTTCTGTACAATTTCGATTAGTTTCCACGCATCCAATTCGATCACTCTATTGAGGAAGTCCAGGGATAATGCAATAGATTCCCTAAAACCTTGAAGCAGTCACTCACTTTTGACTGTTATTCCAATTTGAGTATGCTTGATTATTAGTAGTTTACGTAAAAGTTATTTTAGAATCTCTTTGTCGATCACCTTGTTTGATAGTTATCAAAATTGTATGATTGTTGATTCGTATTGCAATTCAAAGCCTTTATGATATGTAACTATTAGGTGAATCGCTAATTTTCTTAATCGCAAGTGAATTAATTGATTTTCTAAGAAATTTATGACTCAATATGTATCTATCATTTCATCAATTCAACTTTTTATACTTTGACCTATGGAATGATGTACTTAAATTTGTATATTGTATTCCGATTAGTTACAAATTAATCAAAAGTAAAATTTACTCTTTATAATGGAATGGTAAATGAAAAGCCATACAAAAAATTATGATTAATATTTGAAGTAATATTAATCCTATGATTCGATTCGATTTTCAATTCACAATTTACAGTTCATAAATTTAATATTTGGGTTTAAGATACATTATTTCGATGTAACAATGATGATGTTAACCAAACTCTCAGTGGGCTCTACATCTCAGCAACTCAAGCAAGCATGCACGAGACTCATCGCACTGTCTCCATTGTAAGCGAGAGCATATATAAGTTAAAATGAAACAAGATGTGTGATAAGGAAGAAGATGTCTATAGTTCATGTATTTTGCAATACAATCCGTGGAGAATAAAATCAACGAAAGCTATCATTGTGCCATACATAAATATCAGTCTTTATACAATCTTTGTATTAGATACATGAAAAGTGAATCTATCAGCCATTAGCTTGTCCCATGTTCTCTTCCTCTATGATTCTCCTTTTTCTTTTGCATAACCAAAGGGAAACCTACGTTGCCCTTGCTTATGCTAGTTGCAGTAAGTGAAACACCTCACGGAATGGTAGGGGAGCCCTAAACTTGCCACCAAGTAAACCTGTCATACAGGTGGCCAAGTCGGGGTTTGAGTGAATCAAAAATGGATCCGACCCAAATTAATCCACTTAACCCATATTGATCTACTTTTTTATGTGATGCAATTTTAATGACTCATACCCGACCCAAAATCAACCCAACCAGCTCCAATTGAAAACAAATATCCAGCGAAACTAAATGAGGATTTGATACACGTTTTCCTCGTTGTCTAAACCGAGGTGCAAGAGCAACACTGGTGAGCAAACAACGCCATTTCTGAGAAATGAAATGAGGAACTGGAGTAGGTGTGGGTGAATCTGAGTTTCGAGGTCAAGGTGGGAGAAAGAAACTGGCCCGCTGATGAGGTCGATGTGGAATCCTAGGGTTTCACGTGGACGACCACAGCCTTCCATTTAACAGGAACACTTTTTTGGTAAATCGCTAATCCGACGTTTATTCGCAACTCTGTTGCTGGCCGAGACTAGTGTGATGCATGATTCTTCGTTTGCTTGGCATCGCAAGGCTTCTGTCGAGGGAGCAGCAGCTTCTCCACAGACATAGACCAAGAAGAGAGAACTTTTTTCCCCTTGAGTGGCTAGGGCATGGCTGACCAATAGATGAAAGGCTCAATAAATAGGACAATAATTGGTCATGCTCATTATTGCTGTGGATAGACTTGTACAATCCCAAGTAAAATATACATTACCATATTCAGAGATATTATCAATGGCAGGTCTTTTAATGGCAGGTCTTTTTTCTAGGATTGCTTTCCTCTATAAGCGAGACCAAATGCATCCCTTAGTGATTATTCAACTATTTGAGAAAATTGAAATCTGGAACTTTAGATTGTTAATAATTTTGATTGAATGCATGGTGGACGGCAATTTTGCAATATTAAATGCAGCTCTTACATGTATTTGATAAAGCTCAAGATAAGGTACACAACTGAATTAAAATAGATCATTATATAACAGACTTATGACTCCCTTTGTTTTCGTAGTCAAAGTAATTGGACTTTAAATTGATTGGAAATATTTTCAATAACGTTCACACTCATTCGTCATATCCACTTTTATTTGATTTCGTAAAAGAATAGACACATATGTAACATGTGAGCAAGCAAAGGAAAAGATGTAGAGAAATAAATGTGTCACTTCAGGAAATTTACCCACTAGTGAAAATTTATAGGCTAGGCCATTATATTGACATCCTCAGGTAAAAGCTTTTAGCACTGATTTACAACGACTTAGTATGTACTGTGTACTAATTGATTTAAAATAATAATAATTGCTCTATTTGGAAAGGAAAGTCGAGTAAAATTGTCCATTGTCTGTGAGAGGCCAATTGAGTTGTTGATTGGGTTGCTAAAGTCCACTAAAACAAAACTTTTCCCATCAATTGATTGCATTTACCCCTCAACCTCTTTGGAATATTTTATGTTCAAAGAGTCAGCTAGCCAACCCTAGTAGAGATTGTGTTTGGTTTTTACGAATGAATGATAGTGTTTTTTCTACCCCCAAAAAAGTAAAGAAATGGCTATATTTTTATTAGGCATATACCTCAATTATTGTTTCGTTTTCTATTTTGCATTTGAACCCTTCTGTGGTCATATTTCCCTTTTCTAGGATATGATGGGGTTCAACTGGAGCTACTCACAAAATCCTCGTACGAACTACATGAGCAAGCAACGTTAGCACCAAAAATGCCCAAATACCTTGGTTGATAGTTTGATCGATGGAAGCCACTTGGAAATCAATAGAAAAAGCAGAAGATTGCAAATGTCGGAAGTAGACAGTTAGTGACGTGAACTCAGTCATCAAGAAGACCCAATTTTGGTGGACAAAGATGTCAACAATGAGACGGCTAAGTGCTAAAGCGAGGGGTCAACGAATGAAATATCTTATCTTGATCGACTAGGGGATGAGTATAAAATGTAACAATCAAGTAAGGAAGTTAATGATTTGAGAAATTGTAACTAGTTGTACATAAGTATTGCTAATAGTAAGAGCCATGTAGGGCATGCTTAAATTCTCCTTTTTATGTAAATGTTGTTTATAGGTTATCAATACTTCAATTGTATTTTTTGTTGTAGAGTGTTGGAGAAGATGAAAAATAACTACTTCCAGGGCTTTCTTAAGGATAATTTTGACCATTAATTTACCAAACTTGGTGCAATATACTCTAGCAACTATTCTCTTAGGACAAAGAAAACCTTCTTCTTTACTCCACGCAAAATAATAGAAGGGATAGGAACAACTAAATTGTGTATATAACCCAGAAAAAGAAAAAAAGAAAAAAGAAATGGTTTGGAGTTTCAATTTATAGGCAAATGAAAGAGATAGCCATTACGAAACCATTACAAATCCATTGGTAATAATTAAATTGATGATAGCCATTACCGAAAAATGGAAGATTTATGAATAAATAAACCGTTATATAGGCGTTACAAAATGATAAATTTCATGGCGGTCAATGGTCATGGCTTCTTTTACAATGGTTACTTTCAAATATTTCAAAACTGTTAAAACATCCGAACATTTTCTTACAAAGGACGCTCAATCCAAAACACATGTTGAATGTCTTTATTTTCCACGTGTTTTACATTGTTAGTATAATTGCGATCAATTGTTCCTGGAACTTTAAATTTCTTGCCATTTGCTTTCTCTATCCAAAAATGGACGCTTGGAGACTTTGTCGATCGAACTAGCCTTTAATTTGAAAGATCAAGCGAAACAAGTAACCTCCTGCGCTGATACACATTTAAATAAGTTTGTGAAACCATGTTATAATTCATATACGAAACAAAATAAACATAAATATCGAACGGGCATGTCAATTTGAGGGTGGGGAGCAGGGTGGGAGACAGAGAGACCTCTGGAATTGAGTGGGATATGATAGAAACTCCTGCATTATTATTTATTTTTATTTTTTTTACATTTTTTTTTTCATAAAGAACGGATTATACTAGAGAGTGCATTTTAGGTATTTAATCATTTGGAGGCATACCTCCAAAACAATCTTTAGGCAAACTATTACACACTTCCATAGGACAAGTTTTACGAACAAAATAAACCTGATCTTGTTTCAATTCAGTAGCACCGAGCGCATTGACACATCAGCCTCTGTAAACACGGGCTCCATCTTCACTTCTAGGAACTCCTTCATCAATCTCCTGGAATCGTCAAGAACGGGATCACTCAGTAATTGTGCACCCCCTGCAATTCTTGTCGCGTAGTGTTAATCATATCATGTCGAAGTAATTATGAGGATAAGTCCATGGTACTCTTGACGCCCCGAATTCCAAGTCATCGTAATATATACCTTCACTTCATTTGAGTGTTTCCCTCCTTTAAAAGTTGAGCATGCCTAAGCAACCCGGTGCTCAATCAATGAGGTGAAGTTACAGCAAAGATTTGCACATTTGCAAACAAAGATTTGCACATTTGCAAAAAGAAGGAACATCCCAAAAAGCAAAGGATTCCTATTATCATCATCAGAGGAATTAGAGAGGCGGAAGAGAGAAGAGAACTACGTATTTCTCTTAAGCAATCTGTCTTTGGTGGTCAATCGATTATGCATAGCAAGCCAAGTAAGAATCCAAGATTTGTCATTTTCGAGAAATATAGGAAGACGTTGAGACTGTACTTGTATAGGATATTAAATACCTGCCGTTGGGGCCCTCTTTTAAGATAGAATCATGACCAGAATCGCCTTGCTCGGCAACCAAAATCCAATGAACTTCCCTAATTTTTTTTGTTTATTGTGAAAGTGAGACTCGGGTATACTTCAAGAGCGAGAGCGCATATAAGTGGAAGATAAAGCACAATACAAGATCTCTAGTAAGGTAAAAGAAGAAGACTCATCACTAATGGAACTACAGTAAACTTTTATTTCATAATAAGTACATTGAGCTCTTAAACAATTTTCATATTACATACTTGAAAGTGGAACATTGGCTATTAAAGGCACGTTTGGTAACGATTCTGTTTTCAGAAACAGATTCTAATTAGAAATGATTCTTTTTTATTTTGTTCCAAGAACAATTTTTAAGTATTTTAAGCTGTTTAGTAATTGTTCAAAATTTCTGATTCTGAAATAGAATTGTGTTTAGTACCGTGCTCATTTAATTATATTCCAAATCAATTTCTTTTAATTTTTAAATAATTTTTTTTACTTTTTTACTTATTTTTTTCTTTTCTTTCTTTCCTTTTTCTCTATTCTTCTTCTTCTTCAAGTGGCCGGTCGCCGAATCGGCGACTGGCTAGATGAGGGCTAGCGACCTCACCGGAATGTCGCCGGCCCTCATTGGCCAAGCCTCGCCGATGACTAGGCTGGCCTCGCCGGGCCGGGCGAGACTCACCCGGCCACCGGCGAGGCTCGCCCAACCCCGTCGAGGCTTGGCCTCGCTGGGGCGGGGCGAGGCCCGCCTGGCCACCGGTAGGGCTGGGCGAGCCTTGCCAGGGCCAGGCGGGCCTTTTTTTGATTCTTTTTTTTGTTCTCGAGACAAGAATCAAGTTTTTTTTTTTTAAAATTCTCGATTCTACTCCAAATCTATTCCCAGAAACAAAAATTTTACCAAACGCGATTCTAATCCCAAACTGCTCCGGGGAACAAAAAATCAGAATCATATACTATTTAGATGGTTATCAAGTAGGCCCTAATACCCTTTTTCTCTTCCTCTATGATTTTCCCAAATTCCCCTTGAACAATAATCCGTCACTAGATTTTTTTCGTGCCGTGCGGATTTGAAGACCTTTCCTTTTGGACTTCAATTGTGGTCAGGTATTGGACTTTCAGAACTCCATTCCACGTGGTGCAAGTATTTCTATCGTCAATAGGCTTCAAAATTGTTTTGAAACCAGAAAGTTAAGATTGGAGGACTCACGTCCTCTCTTATTGTAACTTACTGGGAATGATACGCCAAGTGATGCTTTTGAAGTTACTTTTTTATGATTTACCTTGATTTGGAAAAGGTACGTAAAAATAAAGCAATCTGATCATATTTCATCAATTTGTAATTTCAATGAATTCCAATATGACGTCTAGAGTGCACAACAATTTCGTCGAAGGAAAACATGGTCCGATCATTACTCCTTTGTCATTCTATTAAGCTCTCCTTCATGAGAAAGAGTAGCTTCCTCTTCTTGCATACACAGTGGCTTTAGTTTGTTTCGCTGTATATGCTTGTAGTAGTCCTTGATGCCTCTTCCCGGTCGGATAAACAATGAGGCTGCGTTTGGTAGTCGGAATAAAATTCGGGATAGGATATGATTTATTCTATCCTACATTTGGTGCTCCCTCAAGACATGATAAAGTCAAATATAAGAGGGATATAGGTAAGATAAAATTATCCCATGGGGGAGGAGAGATAAATGTGGATAGGATTTCTAATGTCCATAATAGGAAAGTTATTTTTCTCAATAACAAACTTATTAAGTTAACAAAATTAAAATTATATTTCAATGTAAATAATATTTGAATTCCAATTTAAGAAATTAAAAATTAAAAAAAAAACATAAATTTATTTTTAGTTAATCTTATTTAATTTATATATTCAACTTTAATTCTATCTTATAATAAACATTCAATCTATAAATTAAATATTTATATTTATTATATATTTTAGGTATGTTAGTACAATTTACTATTTGATAAAATTTTATTAAAGAATGATGAAAGGCGAAAAAAGAAATAATAAAGAAAATAATATAAAAAAAGGAAAAATAATATAAAAATAAATTAAGGAATAGTGTTACAAGATATTTTCACCATCTTCGTTTATGAACATTTAGGTTTATTTATAATGATATGCCATTTATATAAAAAAATGTACATAATATAATGTGAAGATATCCGACTTTAATACTGCGAATTACCAAACAATAGACATGATATAAAAAAATCTCAGGATTTTATATTTTGTCTTATCCAGTCCTATCCCATTTAGAAATTCGGACGACCAAACGTAGCATGAGAGTATCATTTTGTCCTCACATTTTCCTTCTGCCCAAGCAAAATAAAATATTAAATGAGAGAAGAGTTGTCATTCGGTAATTGAGAGAGAGAGAGAGAGATGCTTACCGGGGATGAGAAAGCCTATTCTGGTAGATCATTGATCCGATTTTCGCATGCGTTGTGGGGGTATGTGAGAGATGTGTCAAAACTCGTTCCCCGAAAATAGTTTGGACGACAGGAAATGCATGATCGTTGGCTTCTTTTTCATCACCAGCTCTTACATCATAGAAAAAGACACATAAAAAGATCAAGGAAAACAATTTGTTCATCCGAGGGAGGAGAGCTAATTAGTGTGATCACAAGGGGAGAAGAGAATTTGACAAAGGTTAAAAAGTGAAACACCAAAAGTTTAACGGTGTATTTTGCCTCTATGGTTGGTTCATACTGGTCATCCTCGTTATTGCTGTGGATACACTTGCATATTTTACCTCTATGGTTGGTTCATTGGGATTGGTTTACTCTACAAACATGACCATGTACACCATTGGTTTAGTACTTACCGATTCAAGAGAACTAAAATGTAGACGTTAGATTTCCTTCATCATTTTGATAATGGGATTGCAGACAGCAATTTCATGCCATGTTGAACATGGTTAGTAGATCTATCTGATAAATACTTAAGCACATAAACCTAATGGCTAATATACACGGATGAAAGTTACAGCCGGCTTATAGTAGGGTTGCTTCTCTTGTTTTTGTTGTGTTTTAATGAACTTTACTCACATTTCTAGGGAAAAAATGGTTGTAGATTGAGAATTGTTGTATCTGACTTACATCTCTTCCCTTTTAAAAGTACAATTATTATATCGTATTACTCGGACATGCCTCAGAATTGCTAAGCTTCCCCAAACAACTCCATGTGGGCATTAGCATATTTTATCTGCATCATACTCTGCCATCATCCGATGGTTATGTCAGTTGAATTTGGTCGACTTCAATGTTCAATAGACTTGATTATAAAATTTGCAGAAACGGAAGGTTTTAATTAGATGAATTTATAATACATTAATTAGAAAAAGGCATGAGGATTAAAAGTAGCACCTATCTTATATGAATCATCAGTATTCTTCACTCAAAACTCTCTTCCATTAACGGAGTCAAAAAATGATATTGAAATGGAAAACTAAACATGAATGGCATCTGTTATTTATATCTGTTGTTTACCAAGTTCGTATCCATCGTCGTCGTCATTACCTTCTGCGGAGCTCAGTCTCCCTGCGCATTCTCCATTTCTCAGTCCAGTCTCCCCTCTCCTGCAAAGAAAACGTAATGTAATTCCGCGAGAATGGTTGAAGCCCTCCTGATCACTATATCGTAAGGCATTCCGCAGTGGAAGCGAAAAGGCAGATTATCGGGAAGTTGAAAAGGTCCCATTTATTTGCAATCACGAACAAGAGAATACGGATGCACAATGAATCGGGGCGCGGAAAACAATTTCTTTGTTGCTTAGCGTGTGAGACTGTATATCCAATCAGGGCCTTTATTTTTCCGACGGGCCCAAAAATTTAAGGGATGGATTGGACCCACCCGGCTCGACCACGGCATGCCAAGAAGCACTTTGGACTAATGAAGAACGTGCGATTTTTAAGTATTGTTATGTTGAAATAAGCAAACCAATGCGAATCATGCTTTATCGACTATAACAAGAATTTTATGAAAAATAAGTTACATGGTTTAAACATGGCACTAACAATTCTAGAGTATCATGCTTCCCATATCTCATTGAAGAAATGAATTTTTCTGCTATCGTATTTTGATGAAATTTCAAAAAGAAAATTATAAGAAATTTGAGATATTAACAATCACATCTAACGGATTATACAAATATATTATTGGTAACCAATTGTAAAATAGAGGCGAACAATTTAACAGTTTTGCATCACTGATGAGGTAAAGATGGAGGTTTTCAGCTATTATTTCCAAATTTATTACATATATAACATTTTTTAAGACTATAAAATAATGTAAAATGAGGTAATATGACAGTCAAAGAAATGGAGAAGATGTATTTAGCATGTCATTGGAAGTTAAATGTATTGCGGAAAACAAAATGAGAGCATCGAATATATATATCATTTGAAGCGGCAGCAAGCCGCCAAATGAGAAACTATACTTTAGGAATTAAGATGTCTCGACAAAACATCCCAATACAAGAATGAGGCTAAGGTACTCCTGACATGTCGGGCTCCGGGTCACCTTCACCTGCGATAACAAGTCACCTTCCTTCTAAGAGATAAATGGGACCAAGCAACCCGGGGGGTCGATCAATGAGGTGAATTCGCAATATAGATTTGCAGATTTGCAGAGACAAGGAAAGTTCGAAAAACAGACTCGTTAACCATAGTTATCGGGCTTGTATGATTGTCAATTCGTATTGTATGATCGAGTCCTTTATGATATGTAACTACTGAGTGAACTGCTAGTCTTTTGAATAGTAATGAAATTGATCTGTTCTCTAAGAAATCTATGACTGAATATATATCTATTGATCCATCAATTCAACCTTTTATACTTTAACTATGGAATGATGTATTTTGTATGTTGTATTCTGATTAGTTACAGATAAATTAGAAGTAAATTTTATATTTTATAATGAAATGCCATACAAAAAATTATAAATAAATATTTGAAGTAATATTAATCCTACGATTCAATTCAATGTTTAATTCACAATTTAAGCTTCATAAATTTAATATTTCGGTTCACGAATATGTTTTTTCGATTGAACAATTATGCTGTTAACCAAAGTCCAAATGGACTTCCCCGGTGAAGTATGGGCCTGCCCACATTTAGGGCCTCTAGTTGTTAAGGCAAATTATAATCCACAAAAGAAATTTTTGGTCCATAAAAGTTTCAAACTTCACCAATAATTTCGCGAATTATATTTCATTCTTTCTATAGCTGGTCCATAGCCTAACAAGCACCAATTCTGTTCGATGCATTATACTCAAATAACCCAACATCATTATTAATTTTTTATTTTCAAAATCTTTTGAAATATGTGGGGGATTGTTGGATATTTCCATAATATTTTGAAATATTTACAATAATAGCTTTAGTAAAAGTTATGATCGCATTGAAGACCATCATTATTTTTAATGGTCACATAATGGTTTCTTAACGGTCATATAACGGCTTTTCAATTGTTTTGTAACGTTTAATTTATTTCCCAAATAAATCCTCTAGTATTTTACAACGGCTCTATTTTGTTTGTATATAAAAATAAAATCTCATAAGATAATCTTGACATATACACTGAATGAAAGAGATAATATTCCATTTCTTTAAAAAATCTTTCATTTCCTTTCTTTTTCCTTGTTGGGTTATGCACAACGTTATTTCTGTTTCTTTTAATATTCAGTGCGGAATATAAAAGAAGGTTTATTGTATCTTGGGAGGATAGCCATCAGAAGCCTATCACACTGAGTTTCGCACTCCGATGGGCAGAATTATCCTTAAGGACAGTGCCTGCACTTGCATGCCTTAGACAAATTTATTTATTCTCATTAGCTTTTTCAACAAGTCATACTTAACTTAGATGCATCACTAATTGTTTTAACCGCAAGTGAATTTATTAATTCACTAATGAATCTACGACTCGATAAGTACATCAATTTGGCGATTCAATTCTTTATGCATTTACCTATTGAACAATATATTTTTACTATGCATAAAGTATATTGATAGTTAACGATCAATTATAATCCTAATTTGAATAAAACAACGGGAAATTATATTTTCTTATGCATAGGATCATCAAATGTACTTAAAATGAAGATTTTGTTTTCCTGGATCATAAATTCTTACTCGAATATTTATATCTTATATAATTATTAATGAAATTTATAACTATCTTCGACATAAAATACTAGTTTTAGGCATTTTACTGAATCTTAGGATTCCATTTGATTTTAAGTTGACGATTCACAATTAATAAATTTAATATTTCGATTTAAGATACGTTTTTCGATCTATTAATTGTGTTATCAAACCAAAGACCAAATGGACTTTTGTGACAGAGGGTGGGCACGATGCGAGGCGTAAGAGCATACATAAGTTAAAATGCAACGCGCTAGGAGATCTGTGATAAGGAAGAAGATGCGTACATTTCATGTCAGTACAGTAGAAACTCTTGGAGACTAAAATCAAGGAAAGCTCATCACACCACATACAGAAAAGATCCATTGCTATTGCATCTTTACATTACATACATGGAAAGTGAAATCCATCCACCTTTAACTTGTGCCCATGTTCTCTTCCTCCATTATTTTCCTTTCGTTTTTGTAGGACCAGATAACCTCGTATATTCATTCTAGCCTTCTTCTAACTACTGGCAGATCTATCTGAGTAATTTCAAAAAATGCCAGCCGGATGGTGTTCCGTGTCTCTACTTTCAGGTTGATGCTTTTGGCGGCATTATGACATTGTCTTTTTATCTATAAGGTTGATCATGGGGTTTAAAGGTAATGGACGCTTGCTCAGCTTGTTTTGAGCAACGGACAGTTTTAACACCCGCAGGTGGCCAGCAAAGGTGGTGAGCGGTTTTTTGGCATGACGCACCCCGGGACCCTATCTTGGTCATTTTTAAAGAAAATAATGACTCTGCTGCCTCTTCTGGCAATCCATGTTTTCCCTTTGTTGTAACTCTGTTTTTGGGCCTCATTGTAGCTTCCTCTTGTTGCATGTGTAGGGAATCTTGTTTGTTTCACTGTCAGTAGTAATGATAAGGACTAGTTTAGCAAATCATAGCCGCATTTGATATCAGAGCGCACACGAGAGAGAGAGAGAGAGAGAGAGAGAGAGATACCATGGTTGAGAGCCTATTCTGGTGAATCATTGATCCGACTTTTTACAGGAATTATAGGTGCATGTGAGAGATGTGTCGAGACTTGTTCTCCAAAATGGGTGCGACAACATGAAATGCATGATTCTTGGCTTCATTCTAATCACCAGGGCTTACATTGGACAGGGAAACAGGACATAAAGAAGTCAAAGGAAACAATTTGTTCATAAGGGGAGGTGTGACTGCAAGGGGAGAGTAGAATTTGACTTAGGCTAGGGTGTGAAGCACCAAACGTTGAAGGGCATATAAATATGCAAAATACCGGTCATTTTCATTAGCAACACTTGCATATTTTGCCTTTAGTCAGTTCCCATATATGGAGATCGAATAACTGGTAGGTTTTGTTGGATTGATTTACCATACGAACTTGACCATGTATATCCTTGGTATAGGACTTTACCTATTGAAGATAATTAAAATCTAGGCCTTTAAATTTTTTTAATCATTTTGAGAAATGAGATCACATATAGTAATTTCAAAATGTATCTGATAAGTACTTAAAACACATAAACCTAATATCTATATGAGTAAAAGTAACAGGCCAACTTAAGGTAGGGTCAAATCTCTTTCTATTCGTTGTGTTTTAATGGATCGAGATATCAGACATACATCTCTTTCCTTTTCTCAATCATAGTAGAATTATCATATCTTAGTGCACGTGAATAAATCGATATAAACAAGCTCGACCACACTGCTATTCATTCGAAATTAAATTAAATATAGATAATTCCCATTATTGTTGCGGAGACACTAGCATTTTTTTGCCTCTAATCAATTCACACTTGTAAATACAATTAAAGGTAATTTTCCTTAAGATTGATTTACTGTAAAAACTTGACCACGTACACCCTTGATTTAGTATTTAACTATTCAAAAAAAGAGTAATATAGGCGATTAGACTTTATAATCATTTTGATAAATGAGATAATGAGCATCAATTTCACATGTTGAACATGATTATTAGATATTTCCGAAAAGTACTTAAAGCACATTAACCTAGCACTTTACTCTATGCGGATAAAATTAATGATCGGCCTATAGTAGTGTTACATCTTCTTTTTTCGTGCTTTTTAAATGAAATTTACTCACATTTCTAAGGAAAAAAAAACTTATAGAACAAGAATCGTTATATCAGTCTTTCATCTCTTTCTTTCTTCTATGATAGTAGAATGATCATATCTTATTGCACATACATAAATCAAAATAAATTACTTTGACCATGCCATTGTACATGCCAAACCAAATTAAAATGCTGGTCATTCTTAATATTGTTGTGGATAGACTTGCATATTTTGCTTTGAATCAGTTCTCGTACTTAGAGACAGAATTAATGGCAGGCTTTTGTTGGGATTGATTAACTCTACAAACTTGACCATGTATACCTTGGTTACCTATTCAACAAAACTAAAATGGAGGCTGTTAAAGTTTTTATTATTTTGATAAATGAGATCTGGACAGCTTTTTCACATTGTCGAACATTGCTATCATATGTATAGGATATGTACTTAAAGCATCTAACAATTTACTATATACGAAGGAGAGTTTTAGACTGCCTTAGGGTACGATTACACCTCTTTCTTTTTGTTATGTTCTGATGAACTTTAGTCACCTATCTAAGTAAAAAAAGAATCAATATGTATATTGAGCCTAGTTTAACGACCTCTATCGTTTCTTTTTTTTTCTTTTTTACTTTTGTGGTTACCCATCGGGGTATCACTCCATTGCAAATACATTATTTCCATTTGTCTACCTGATACTTTTCCATGCTTAGCTGCGTAGAAATACCTGAAAGCGCATCCCCTATGTGTTTTAATGAGCTAAGTCGAATCAAAAGCAATTGAAATTTGGGCAGCCACACTCCTTTTCCAGGGACAATGCATCAACCCCCTCGTACACTAGAAAAATGGCATTAAGATAATAAAAAAAATGAAAGAATTCTGTAAACTTTTGTTGGAAAAATTTAGAGAATATGAAATTGAGAACCATTGAAAATTCGTTGGAAAAGATGAAAAAGAAATCAATTGTTGGCAATCACTACCTAACCTTAAGGATAATTCCATTTCTCGGAATATGAAACTTGGTGTGATAGGCTTTATTGACTATCCTCTCAAGATATGATACTCATTCTTCTTTGCCCTCCATAGAATAAACGAAGGAACATGAACAACACAATTGCATGGATAACCCAACTAGGAAAGAAATGGAAAAAAAAGGAAAAAAGTTCTCTTTTTATCTTGCATGTCTGAAAAGATTGTGGTTTGACGTTTTATTTTATAAGCAAACGAAAGAGAGAGAAACCATTATAAATTAATTGGTAATTGTTAAGTTGATGATAGTTAGAAAGCGTTCAAATAAGTTGCAAAGTCGTTACAAACCATTACACTGTTGTTACACAACAATTCCAAATCGATGACTTTCATGACAGTCATAACTTTTAACAAAACCGTTACTTTCAAATGATTCAAAATTGTTGACATATCAAATGGCGTTGTTGCTTCAAGTTTAAAGCCTTAAAGCTCACTTGTGCTCAATTGATGTGTTAGAAGGGGAAAGGGAGCGTGAAGCCAAAATAAAAAGTTTAGATGGCCGAATTACTTTCAGCGAAATACATTAAGGGATCGCCATCTCGGGATGCGCATGGCTGAATTCTCTCAAATTTGTTCAAATAATACAGTATTACATCCATATTCTATAGGTGTGGGGCAACTAATCCTCGAACACCTTTCTTTAAGGATGCTTTACTTTACCTTCAGACACTCAGCAAACTTTACTCTAACGAGCACTGTAAACCGACAATTGACGCAGTTCTGACTCTCGCAGACTTTCTGGATATAGGTTATTGTTCAGTGGTTGCTTTCTAGATAATTAAGTACGTCGATTGCTTAATAGGCTCCAACTTCTCCCCTACTTCTCTTGATACGTTTTGATTGATTGTCCAAAAGCCACAGAATACATGGTGCTTGAATATATCTCCAGAAGAAGTGGCTCGCTTCTGTAACTTCCATGGAACTTGACTCTTCTACTTGTAAACACAGGTTGACTTTGCCATGGAGATTTAACCCAAATTGGTCAGTAAGCAGGGTTAAGACAAAAGAAGTTTTTTCAACCCGGTCGGAGAAAGAGTGAAGGTATCCTTTCATCCCCACATTTTCCTTCAGGTAAATGAATAAAGTAAATCAGACCCGTCGTTCATATCCATCTTAGAGAGAGAGAGAGAGAGAGAGAGAGAGAGAGAGATGCTTGCTAATGATGAATGCCTATTCTAGTATATATCACTAATCCAATTTTTGGCAGGCATTCGGGGTGCACGTAAAAAATGTGTCCAGACTCGTTCTGCAAAATTGTCGGGACGACATGAAATGCTTGATTCTTAAAAGGAGGGAGGAGAGTTAATCAATGTAGCTACAAGGAAATAGTAGAATTTGACTTGGGATAAGGTGTGAAGCACTGAAAGTTGAAAGTTTAAAGATAATGCCTATGTCCTGAGCTGTGTCGAGACAAGTTTAAGATAATGCCTAAAAGCTTGATCAGCAGCTCGCTTGTGAAACAGGAGTTGCTACTAGTTTTGGCTTGGCTAGGAAGCACGACTATAAAATCGGGGATTTGATTCTCACACTAATAGAGATATCTCTAACTTGATTTTGGATTGCTTATCTAAATGATTAAATGGCTTGAACCTAATTAAATTTCCATGCAATGTTTTTATGTTTATTAGGGTCTAACATGTGACCTAACCAACCAAAAAGAAGTAAGTGAAGTAAAGGAATGGAAAAAACACATCAAATGGGGCTAATAAGAGGGCAAGTAAGAAATAAGGTGCCAAATGGAACCAGATACGATGTTGGGTAGGCCTCCTTAAGATAGCAACCCATGAGCTTAGTGCAAATTGAATTCAATTTTTCTAAACAGACTAACCTAACTAAAACTAAACTATAGAAAATCATGAATTTTCCTAAATCATGTGTATACTATGTAGATGAAACTAAACCAATTTTAATGCTAAAACCAGACAACCTAATTATGTCCTATTTTTCTAACCATTTTCCTTTTTTTTTTTTAATTTTCGAATTCATTTATATATTTTTATATTATTTAATTTTTTAAAGAAAATTATTTCTATATTCCGGAAAATAAGGGACTCGGGCTGTGGGTTCTTGGGTTCCCAAGATAGTGGGCAACAGAAACGAGGCAAACCCCATAGTCAAGCCCTCTTTTAGTCAAAAAGACCTTCAAAGCCCATCTTTAAATACAGCTAACCTAGGCCCCATTTCTCATTGCGGCCACGTCAAGCCCATTCCACTATAATCAAGCCAAGTCCCACGCTGAGTCTATTATGGCCGTCAGCCGCTACACGTTTCACAAATACGAACCGAGTAGCACCAGTACGCACCGAACGAGCCAAGCAGCAGTACCAATAACTTGATAGTTCCCGTAAAAGTTATTATGGGATCACTTTTTGAATTACCTCATCTATTAATTAAACTCAGGGACCTCAGTCAATTACTATTAATTATAGTTATCAAAATGGTACTGTTATAGACTAATCTCGTACGATTTGATTAATTTCGACTCATGGCCTTAGTGATATGAAATTGTAAGATGAATCGCTAATCTTCTTAATCTCAAGCAACTTTATTGATTCACTAAAGAATCTACACCTCGTCACATGTATGTGGATTCAATGATTCAATTTTTTTATACATTTACCTAATTTTATATTTACTATTTAAATTGTTTTTTCATAGTTACAATTTAATTAGAAGTAAATTTTATACTTTAACGCTATAATGGTAAATGAAAAATGACATACAAAACATTATAATTTATATTTGTACTTAATCTTTATTTTTGGGAAAACAATGGGAAATTAAGAGCATGTTTGGTAACGATTTTGTTCCCGAAAGTAGATTCTGATCAGAAATGATTCTTTTTTATTTTGTTCCCGGGAACAGATTCTAAGCATTTTAAGCCGTTTGGTAACTGTCCAAAATTTCTGATTCTGGAATAGAATTGTGTTTGGTACCGTGCTCTTTGATTATGTTCCAAATCAATTTCTTTTAATTTTTAAATATTTTTTTTTTTTTTTTTTCCTTTTTTTTTTTTTTTTATTTTCTTTCTTTTCTTTTTTTTTTTCTTTTTCTCCTATTCTTCTTCTTCTTCTTCTTGTGGCTGGTTGCCGACCTCACCGGAGCATTGCCGGCCCTCGCCGAGGCCGGATCTGGTGAGGTCGAGCCTCGCCGGTGGCTAGACCGGCCTCACTAGGGCCGGGCGAGGCCTCGCCTAGTCACCGGTGGGGCCGGGCGTCGCGAGGCTTGCCCGGCCTTTGCCGGTGGCCGGGTGAGCCCCGCCGAGGCTAGGCGGGCCTCGCCCAACCCCGGCGAGCTCGCCGGTGGGCGGACTTGCCTCCCGGCGAGCTCGGCCGAACCGGCGGACGACGACGGCGGCGGCGGCGGACGGTGACGGGCGGCGGCGATCGGCGGCCGGTGGCGGAGACGGGCGGCGGACGACGACTGGTGGCGGCAGCGGCGGCGGCGGACGGCGGCGAACGACAATCGCGGGATGGTGAAAGAGAAGAAGAAGAGGAGTTGGTTTTGATTCTCAAATTTGTTCCCAAAACAAGAATCAACTTTTTTTTTTATTCTTGATTCCACTCCAAATCTTGTTCTCGGAACAAATCTGTTCCAAAATTACTCCCGGAACAAAAAATTCAGAATTGGGTACTATTTGGCACGTTACCAGATAGCCCCTAAGTCATCTTGTTCATGACTATCACCGTATCTACTTGAATTTAAGATTAGTTTACCAGATCTTTAATTTTACTCAAATCTTAAATATCATTTGATATTATCTATAAAATTTATAACTGTCGTCAACATAAAATACAAGTCTTCAGTATTTTGTCAAACCATACGGTTCAATGTGATTTTCTATTCACTATTCATAAATTTAAGATTCCGATTCATAATTTTTTTTCTTGATTTGACAATTATGCTCTTAATCAAAGTCCAAATGGACTTTCCCGATAGAGCATGGGCATGCGCACATTTGAGGCCTCCGATTGTTAAGGCAAACTCTTAGCGTGTCCTACCATCTCAACAACTTAGGCATCCATGCACGAGACTCGTCGTGCTATATGCTCTGCGAGCAAGAGCATACATTGGAATGATAGGCAATATGAGGTATGTGATACAGAAAAAGATGTATACAATACATTTGCTTATGAAAAGTTCGTCACACCACACCAAAAAAAAGAAAAAAAAAAAAGAAAGAAGATTGGCTGTCATACAATCTTTTGTTCTCTTCTTCCATGTTTCCTACGCGTATGCCTATTGCGGCGTGTAAACGACCTCACAGAACGTAGTAGGAGCTCCAAACTTGCCACAGGGTGAGTCCACTCCGGTTCGGCTCAGTTCCAAACCTCCCACCGTGATTTCCGCTGGACAAGCAACTTCCCGTCGGGCAATTCTCCCTTCCATAGAAGTCAGGATGAGTAGCTGGCTGTCTTCGTCCCCAGAACTTCATCCCACCAATAAGAATTCATTACTGCAATAAAAGTGCAAGAATTAATAACCATGTGGCTAAGAATTATCCCACTGTAAGAGTTCGTTAGTGGATCAATTAATAAACATGTGAGGATGAACTATTGCGGCCAAGCCAGATCTTGACATACTGCTCTTTCACCCTGTTACCATCACATTGCTTCGCCCAAGGCCGAAGCACTTCTCTGGTAAATCGCTGACCCGACTGTCCGCCTGCGAGTTTGGATCGTGCAGGATCGCTGGAGGCAAATCAAAAGTGGTTTGCGGGGAAGCGAAACACGATCCATGATTCTTCCTTTCATTTGGCATCATAAAGGTTTTGCATCGAAGGCACAACTTCTCCGCATAGATAGAGACTATCAAGATAGAATACCAACTGATGAAAGGCTGCATAAATACCCAAATATATGGTCATGTTCGTAATTGCTGTGGATAGACTTGCACAACCTACTTTATATAGCACATTTATTCCCATGCCCAGAGGTATTATCAACGGCAGGTTTTTTATTCCAGGATTGCTTTCCTCAATAAGCGAGACCGTATGCATCCCTTAGGTTGTTACTCAACTACACGAGGGAATTGAAACGTGGACGTTCAGATTGTTAATGTTTTTGATCGATGGAATGGTGGAAGGCAATTTCACGATATCTAACTTGGCTATTACATGCATCCGATAAAAGCTCAAACATGTACAACTGCAAATATTAGATCATTTTGTATCATTGTGTATTTCAGTAAGTTTTCAAATATTGAAAACTCTAATTTGTAACGATTTTTTAACGTCATCAGTTTGTAACGGCTTGTTTCTGCCATTAATATAAAACGGTTTTGCAACGTTTTATAACAGTCATATAACAATGGCTATTTAGAACTGAGCAGGTCTTTAAATTGCTTAAGGAAAGAAACAGGTGGAGGGACCCGCCATGGGGTGGGAGTCCCTGCATGTCTGTCTTCCGTAAAGGCATGATTAGACCTTGAAAAAGATTCTAACCCTACTGCTGGACCAGCCACAATCCCTTTACGGAAAACGGCCAGCTCGCCTGATCCCCGTGAAGCTTTCCCTAGGTAACCAATCCGTGGGCGTAGTTCAGGGAGATGATGGTGCCAGTATAAAAAACCTGGGTGGCCGTTCATATAACAACAGCTATTTAATGGCCATGTAACGACTTTATTACGACTTTGTAATGTTTTATTTATTTTTTCATAATCCTTCATTATTTTACAATGGATTTGTAACGGTTTCTTAGTGACTTTCTCACTCTTGTTTGAATATAAAGTAAACTTCAAATCACAATCTTTTAAGATACACAGAATTCTCATATCATTCCTTTTCTTTTAGCTAAGTGTTACTCCTATTCATTCTAATATTCAATGCGGTGTGTTGTATATTGAGAGGATCCTAGAACCTTAGGCACTGAGTTTCGTACTCCAATTATTCTTAAGGACAATGATTACACGTCTAGGATGATTAATCTTATTTTATCATCTTTTTCAACAGTTTTCCAACATTTTTCATTTTTCATATTATATAGTATTTTTTTTTTTTTAACAAAACTTACGATTCCTTCCCTTTGTATGAACAAGCAAAGGAAAAGAAGTGAGGAATAAATGTGTTATTTTAGGAAATTTGCCCAGTAATGAAAATTCTCAAGCCGTAAAAGTATTTATAGCACGGACTAGGTATGTTTTACGTATTGTTGATACTATAAATCTTTTTTTTTTTAATAAAAAAATAGCTTTATTTGCAAAGGAATATTAAGTACAAAAATGGTTGTCTTTTTTACAAGGCATAATACCATAATTGTTTCTCTCGTTTTCTATTGTATTTGAACACTTCTTTATCCCATTTACCGTTTGTTTAGTATATGATGCATTTGAACTGGAGCTACTTCAACAAAATCCTCTTGTGAACTGCATCGACCTTTTGCCCAAAATGCACATTTATATATATTGCATTGCATAAAGCATGATTTCATTAATTAAATGAAAACAAAAAGAAATTGCGTGTTAATTAGAAATCATATCTAGCGTTGATGATGTGAATTCTAATCTAACGACGCAAATGCTTGAGGTAAGTCTCGTAATTTATTTATTACCATTACTGAAAAATGGAAGATTTATGAATAAATAAACCGTTATATAGGTGTTACAAAATGATAGATTTCATGGCGGTCAATGGTCATGGCTTCTTTTACAATAGTTACTTTCAAATATTTCAAAACTGTTAAAACATCCAAACATTTTCTTACAAAGGACGCTCAATCCAAAACACATGTTGAATGTCTTTATTTTCCACGTGTTTTACATTTTTAGTACAATTTACATTGATCACAATGATTGTTCCTGGAACTTTAAATTTCTTGCCATTTGCTTTCTCTATCCAAAAATTAACAATGGACGCTTGGAGCCTTTGTCGATCGAACTAGCTTTTAATTTGAAAGATCAAGCGAAACAAGTAACCTCCTGCGCTTATACACATTTAAATAAGTTATTAAACCATGTTATAATTCATATACGAAACAAAATAAACATGAATATCGAACGGGCATGTCAATTTGAGGGTGGGGAGCAGGGTGGGAGACAGAGAGACCTCTGGAATTGAGTGGGATATGATAGAAACTCCTGCATTAATTTTTTTTTCATAAAGAACGGATTATAATAGAGAGTGCATTTTAGGTATTTAATCATTTGGAGGCATACCTCCAAAACAATTTTTAGGCAAACTATTACACACTTCCATGTGACAAGTTTTACGAACAACATAAACCTGATCTTGTTTCAATTCAGTAGCACCGAGCGCATTGACACATCAGCCTCTGTAAACACGGGCTCCATCTTCACTTCTTGGAACTCCTTCATCAACCTCCTGGAATCGTCAAGAACGGGATCACTCAGGAATTGTGCACTCCCTGCAATTCTTGTCACGTAGTGTTAATCATATCGTGTCGAAATAATTATAGGGATAAGTCCATGGTACTCTTGACGCCCCGAATTCCAAGTCATCGTAATATATACCTTCACTTCATTTGAGTGTTTCCCTCCTTCAAAAGTTGAGCAATGCCTAAGCATCCCGGGGCTCATTTAATGAGGTGAAGTTGCAGCAGAGATTGCACATTTGCAAAAAGGAGGAACATCCCAAAAAGCAAAGGATTCCTATTATCATCAGAGGAATTAGAGAGGCAGAAGAGAGAAGAGGACTACATATTCCTCTTAATTAACCTGTCTTTGGTGGTCAATCGATTATGCATAGCAAGCCAAGCAAGAATGCAAGATTTGTCATTTTCGAGAAATATAGGAAGACGTTCTTGTATAGGATGCCGTTGGGGCCCTCTTTTAAGATAGAATCATGACCAGAATCGCCTTGCTCGGTAACTAAAATCCAATGAACTTCCCTAATTTTTTTGTTTATTGTGAAAGTGAGACTCGGGTATACTTCAAGAGCGAGCGAGAGCACATATAAGTGGAAGATAAAGCACAATAAAAGATCTCTAATAAGGTAAAAGAAGAAGACTCATCACTAATGGAACTACAGTAAACTTTTTATTCGATGATAAGTACATTGAGCTCTTAAACAATTTTCATATTATATACTTGAAAGTGGAACTGATGGCTATTAACTCCTTCCTTTTTTTCTCTTCCTCTATGATTTTCCCGAATTCCCCTCGACCAATAATCCGTCACTAGATTTTTTCGTGCGGCGCGGATTCGAAGACCTTTCCTTATGGACTTCAATTGTGGTCAGGTATTGGACTCCCAGAACTCCATTCCACGTGGTGCAAGTACTTCTATCGTCAATAGGCTTCAAAATTGTTTTGAAACCAGAAAGTTCAGATTGGAGGAATCACGTCCTCTCTTATTGTAACTTACTGGGAATGATATGCCAAGTGATGCTTTTGAAGTTACTTTTTATGATTTACCTTGATTTGGAAAAGGTACGCAAAAATAAAGCAATCTGATCACGTTTCATCAATTTGTAATTCCATTGGATTCCAATATGACGTCTAGAGTGCACAACAATTTCGTCGAAGAAAAACATGGTGCGATTATTACTCCTTCGTCATTCTATTGAGCTCTCCTTCATGAGAAAGAGTGGCTTCCTCTTCTTGCATACACAGTGGCTTCAGTTTGTTTCGCTGTATATGCTCGTGGTAGTCCTCGATGCCTCTTCCTGTTCGGATAAACAGTGAGAGTATCGTTTCGTCCTCACATTTTCCTTCTGCCCAAGCAAAATAAAATATTAAATGAGAGAAGAGTCGTCATTCGGTAATTGAGAGAGAGAGAGAGAGAGAGAGAGAGAGAGAGAGAGAGATGCTTACCGGGGACGAGAAAGCCTATTCTGGTGGATCATTGATCTGATTTTCGCATGCGTTGTGGGGGTATGTAAGAGATGTGTCGAAACTCATTCCCCGAAAATAGTTTGGACGACAGGAAATGCATGATTGTTGGCTTCTTTTTCATCACCAGCTCTTACGTCATAGAAAGACACATAAAAAGGTCAAGGAAAACAATTTATTCATACGAGGGAGGATACCTAATTAGTGTGATCACAAGGAGAGAAGAGAATTTGACAAAGGTTAAAAAGCGAAACACCAAAAGTTTAACGGCGTATTTATATGCAACATACTGGTCATCCTCGTTATTGCTGTGGATACACCTGCGTATTTTGCCTCTATGGTAGGATTCGTTGGGATTGGTTTACTCTACAAACGTGACCAAGTACACCATTGGCTTAGTGCTTACCGATTCAAGAGAACTAAAATCTAGACGTTAGATTTCCTTCATCATTTTGATAATAGGATCGCAGACAGCAATTTCATGCCATGTTGAACATGGTTAGTAGATCTATCTGATAAATACTTAAGCACATAAACCTAATGGCTAATATACACGGATGAAAGTTACAGACGGCTTATAGTGGGGTTGCTTCTCTTATTTTTTATTGTGTTTTAATGAACTTTACTCACTTTTCTAGGGAAAAAAAGGTTGTAGATTGAGAATTGTTGTATCTGACTTACATCTCTTCCCTTTTAAATCATCATAGTACAATTATTATATTGTATTACTCGGACATGCCTCAGAATGGCTAAGCTTCCCCAAACAACTCCATGTGGGCATTAGCATATTTTATCTGCATCATACTGTCACACCCCGATTCACAAGAAGGAGGGACATGACACGGCCGTCCTTTTTTCCAAAGGACACAGCCTCAACGTAACCAAAATTTCAACCCGATATCAACATATATACATCCACATATATATTTGACAAAAATGCACAATTGGTTACAATATCAGAGTATATCTATAATCCACAAAAATCAAAACATAAACCTTCTACAAAGAGTAGCTTATAAACCTATTAACTATGTATAAGCCATACCCAAAAATTTCCACCACAAAAGTCCTCCCTGAACGAACGCTCACGCCTATTCGCGACTCGCTGAAGAACCTGAAAAACAAGTAGATGAGAGGAGTGAGCTACCACGGCTCAGTGAGTAACACATTTCTTCTAAGCGGATCGAGAAATCACTATGCACATTTTAAAACACAAACATAACTCACTTTATCATAATACCAAATCATAGTTCAAATATCGAAAGTACCAATGGTCGACTCCATTAGTCAATCTCGTAGAAAATGCATCAATGGTCTATTCCATTGATTAATCTCATCAAATCATATCGATGGTCCACTCCATCGACCAAACTCAAATCACACGTCAATGGTCCACTCCATTGACCAATTCATGCTCAAATGTCTAACTATGGTCACGCGCAACGCCCGTGACAAAACGACCAAGATTCCCCCCTTAGCAAGGTCTCCACCTATTATTAGCCGGTGGCTCGGCTCACAAGGATATCCTAGAATAGTATGCGCATACCCACACACCCTTCAGGGGCCACAGAGACATTGAGCACCAACCACCAATCACAATATTCAGTAATTCAACATCAGAAATGAAGTCATATCACAACTCAAAATTTGATATATAAATATCAAAGCATTCTCCAAAACATTTCAAGATTTTTTCACAAAGAATCTCACAAATCCTTTTTCAAATAACCATTCAAATCGAAGTCGAAATATAATTCCCTTCGAACAACAGAAATGGCAATAATAGCTCGATCCTGTTTTATGCAACAAAATATGCTTTTTATCAATTCATGGAATATATAATCCACCACGTTTCTCAAAACATGAGTTTAAAATACAAAGAAGAAATAGTGTCACTCACCTGAGAAAAGCCAAAAATCAACTACGACGCTCATACTAACCAACGCATTCGGATTCCTAACAATTAACGGAAAAATAATATTAAAAGACCGAGTAAAAAGGATATTCTTATAACGACTCGCCTATACTAGGCCTATTAGTTGATAAAATGACACCTACGCGCCCCAAAAGCTCACAATTTAGCATAAACCCATCATTTTCAGCTAGGCGCGGCCCATGCGCCAAGTTCGTCACGCCATAACTCCCTCCACAAAATTCCGTTTCAAGCCGTCTTATAGTCTTTAGAAAGCTCTCTTAACATACAACAACAACCCCAAGTCAGCCGCTCCAAAACAGTACTGAAAACAACAAAAAAAGAGACTCGAAGCCACTGTTCGCTACAGTACCAGATTGCGCCTCCAACTTCAAAATTCCGTTCCGAACAAACCACAAGCTCAAATCACGATCCGAAAGATGCTATAGCTTCACAACGTCCCAAAGTATCATTTATAAAAAAATATACAGCTTAACAACTCAAAAATCGGGCTTCGCCACACAAATACCCAAGAAATCCGAATTTCGAGCCCTAATTGCGGCGATTGCTTCAAGTAAGTGATTAAAGGCTTCAATTTCTTACCGGCCTTGCAAAACACCCTTGAGTCGGCTTGATGAGGCGTCAGACCACAAGCGCGCCAAAATTTTTTTTCCTTTTTCTCTTTTTCCTTTCTCTTCTTTCTCTTCTCCCCGTTTCGCGTTTTCCCCTGTTTCTGCCCGCTGCTCTTCTCTTTCTCTCCCTGTTTCTTTCTTTTTAAAGCCCAGTCAAAGGTTCCACATACCTCTTCAGCCTCCCTTTTTGACTTTTCAAACCTTTCTTTTCTTTTCTTGTTTTAAAGCCCATATATTACACTCTCCCCTCCTTAAAAAAAAATTTCGTCCTCGAAATTTACAAGCACCTCAATCATGAAACAAGCGAGGGTATTTGCGCCTTGCCTCTTCCTCGAGTTCCCAAGTGGCCTCTCTCTTTGTGTGATTTTGCCATTGGATCTTCACATAAGGAATAGTGCGTCGTCGCAACACTTGATCCTTCTTATCGATAATACAAATGGGCTGCTCTTCGTACATTAAGTTTTCTCTCAACTTCAATGGTGTAAAATCCAATACATGATCAGGATTTGGCACATATTTTTGTAATAAGGATACATGAAACACATTATGGACTCCGGATAATGCTGGCGGTAAAGCTAGCTTATAAGCAATTTCACCAATCTTTTCTAATATCAAAAATGGTCCCACGTACCTTGGGCTTAATTTACCACGCGTGCCAAATCTCATGACGCCCTTCATAGGAGAAACCTTCAAGAACACATGATCTCCTATATTAAATTTTACTTTGCGCCTCTTAAGGTCCGCATAACTTTTCTGACGGCTTTGTGCTATTTTCAAACGCTCTCGAATGAGTCTGATTTTCTCTTCTAATTGTTGTATGAATTCAGGGCCGGTTAATCTTTTCTCACCAACATCATCCCAGCAAACAGGAGTCCTACATTTACGCCCATATAAAGCTTCAAAAGGAGCCATTTTAATACTGGAATGATAGCTGTTATTATAAGAAAACTCTGCCAAGTGTAAATGTTCATCCCACGAACCACCAAAGTCAATAACGCAAGATCGTAGCATATCCTCTAATGTCTGAATAGTTCTTTCTGACTGGCCATCCGTTTGTGGATGAAAAGCTGTGCTAAAGTTGAGTTGAGTACCTAAAGCTCCTTGTAAACTCTTCCAAAAGTTGGACACAAACCTGGGATCTCTATCGGAAACAATACTCACTGGAACTCCATGAAGTCTCACTATCTCATTGATATATCGCTTCACCATGTCTTCAAGTGAAAGACCAAATCGATAAGACAAAAAGTGTGCAGATTTAGTTAATCGATCAACAATCACCCATATGGAATTCTTACCACTAGGCGTCCTCGGTAAGCCAATGATGAAATCCATGGTAATATGCTCCCACTTCCATTTAGGTACTTCAAGTGGGTGTAGCCGACCACCTGGTTTCGATGCTCAATTTTCACTTGCTGGGCAAACTAGACATTGGTCGACAAACTTCACAATATCTTTCTTCATATTGATCCACCAAAATTTCCTCTCAAATCCCTATACATCTTGGTGCTCCTGGATGAATCGAGAATCTAGTGCTATGAGCTTCTTGTAATATCTCCTTTTTCAATTCTGAATCATTTGGAACACATAATCGACCACGAAACCTCAATGACCCATCTACATGAATACTAAAGTCATCTTGTTTCCCAGCTTCTACACCTTCTTTGATCTTCTCCAATTGAGGATCTTCATTTTGTCTAGCCTTGATTCTGTCAATCAATGTCGGTTGTACTCGAAGATTAGCCAATTGAGCACCAAGCTGATGGACCAAAACCTCCGAGTCTAGTTTTCTCATATCTTCAAGAATAGGCTTTTGAGAAGTGAGCAATGCTGCCATATTTCTAGAGGATTTGCGACTCAAGGCATCCGCTACCACGTTAGCTTTACCTGGATGGTAATTGATAGATAAGTCATAATCCTTCGAAGTTCTAGCCATCTCCTCTCGCCTCATGTTAAGTTCTTTCGAGTAAAAATGTATTTCAAACTCTTGTGATCGGTAAAGACTTCACATTTTTCACCATACAAGTAGTGCCGCCATATTTTTAATGCAAACACAACCGCCGCCAACTCTAGATCGTGAGTAGGATAGTTCTTCTCATGAGCCTTCAACTTTCTAGAGGCATATGCCACAACTTTACCATCATGCATAAGAACACAACCTAAACCTTCCTTAGATGCATCGCAATAAATTGTAAAGCCACCAGTTCCTGAAGGCAAAGTTAATAAAGGAGCTGACACCAATCGCCTCTTCAACTCTTGGAAACTGCATTCACATTGATCTGACCATACAAATTTAACTCCCTTCTGAGTCAGGCGAGTAAGTGGACTGGCAATTTTAGAAAACCCTTCTATAAATCTCCTGTAATAACCTGCTAACTCAAGAAAACTTCTCACCTCCGTGACATTGGTAGGGCGATTCCATTGAACAACTGCTTCAACTTTCTTTGGATCAACTGAGATACCATCCTTTGATATTACATGACCCAAGAATTCTATATGATCAAGCAAGAAGGCACACTTACTAAATTTAGCATACAACTTCTTTTCACGCAAAATCTGTAAAACAACTCTCAAGTGTTGTTCATGTTCTCCCAAACTTCTCGAATACACCAAAATATCATCGATGAATACCACAATAAATCTATCAAGAAATTGCCTAAATACCTTGTTCATCAAATCCATGAAAGTCGCAGGTGCATTCGTTAACCCAAAAGGCATGACAAGGAATTCATAATGCCCATACCTTGTTCTGAAAGCGGTCTTTGGCACATCATCAACTTTTATCTTCAACGATGATACCCAGAACGAAGGTCGATCTTAGAAAATACCTGAGCCCCTTGAAGTTGATCAAATAAATCATCAATCCGAGGTAAAGGATATTTATTTTTGATCGTCACCTTGTTAAGTTCTCGATAATCTATGCGAAGTCGCATACTACCGTCTTTCTTCTTCACAAATAGAACAGGAGCTCCCCAAGGCGATACACTAGGCCTAATAAAACCCTTATCCAAAAGCTCTTACAGTTGTGTCTTCAATTCATTCAATTCAGAAGGTGCCATCCGATATGGGGTCTTAGAGATGGGTGTTGTACTGGCATTAAATCGATGCAAAACTCTATCTCTCTATCGGAGGCAAGCCAGGTAAATCTTCAGGAAATACATCAAGAAATTCTCTAACAACATGAACATTTTCTAGCTTTATTGGCTCCTTACTTGTATCCTTTACACAAGCCAAATAACCGCAACAACCCTTTCTCAAAAGCTTTCTTGCTTGCATAGCTGAAATCAACCTTGGAAAAGTGCCTTTATAACTTCCCGAAAAAGAGAATTCTGGTTGATTTGGAGGTCGAAAAATAACTTTCTTTGAATAACAATCAACAGTGGCATGATATTTTGATAACCAATCCATCCCTAGAATAACATCAAAATCTCGTATATCTAACTCCACCAAATCCACAAGCAATGGTACATCATCAATTCGCAACAAACAATTCTTGAAAACACGATCAGCAATCAAGAAATCACCAGTGGGAGTATCGATACACAATTCATATTTTAGAAGCTCAGGCAACACATCAAGTTTCCTTGCAAAGTCAATGGAAGTAAAGGAATGCGTGGCACCGGGATCAAACAATGCATAAGCAGGTTGCGAGGCAATAGAAATATTACCTCGCAACAACCGTATTAGAAGCCGCCGCATCCTCTCCCCGTCATCGTAAAACTTTCCTAGTCATCCTTTGTCTTTGCTGGCCTTCTTGTGACCTATCAATTGGAGGTGCGGTCTTCCTCATAGAACAAGTATAGGCTCGATGTCCAGGTTGTCCACATACAAAACATACTCTACTATCTCCAGGGGCACTCTTCTGTGTTGGACAATCACGCGCCATATGTCCCATTTTTCCACAAGTGAAACATGCTCCTCTCTTGCGGTAACAAGGACCGCTATGTTGTCTTCCACATGTAGTACAAGGGCTTGGATTATTATGAATTCTAGGCTTTCCCGGTTGGTTAAAAGCTTTCCTCTTTCCGCTGCCACCGGCGCCGCTATCCTGATAGTCAGTGAATCTCAACTTCTTATGCTGAGGTACGCCTTGCACATCTCGCTCCAGAATCTTTTATTCCACTCTGATCGCTCGTTCTAGCACGTCTTTATAAGATGTCAATGCTAAAGGTGTGAGTGCCGAACCAATTTCATACCGAAGCCCCCTCTGGAAGTGATCAGTTTTATCTTGCTCATTAGACACATATTGCTCAGCAAATCTACTCATCTGATTAAAGCGGGCTGCATACTCCAAAACCGTGGAGTTGCATTGAGATATGGGTATAAAATCACTCTTCATTTTTGTCTGAAATGACACTGGGAAGAATTGGGCATTGAAAGCCTGCTTAAAGTCCTCCCAAGCTATAGCACCACCCCTATCTCCGAGAGCTGGCCTCATTCCCTCCCACCAATGCTCTACCTCGCCTTCTAAGTATCGAGAAGCAAAAGTAACCTTCTTGTCTTCAGGAACACCTTCTGCTTCAAAGATCCCCTCGATCTTTCTAGTCCACCGCTCACCGCAAGAGGATCAGCTTTCCCATCATAAGTGGGTGGTTTCGCCTTTATGAATTGTGCAAAGGTGTATGAGCCGCTTGTTCCATCTCCACTTAATTCCTTTGCCCGACGATACCAATGAATCATGGCTTGCTCAAAGTCACTTGGGGGAAACGACCGTTGGTTAACTTCCCTGACTTCATGCGAGTTAGGACTTCCTTCACGCCGATCCTCCCGTCTCCTCCTTAGAGACGCACCTCGAGAAGCTTGAGGCATGTCTCTAGCATCAAGGGCTACAACTTGCTTGCCTTTACTATTTCTATGAAGCGAAGCAAGTGTCTCCGAGTCACGCATGATCACCTGAATCCAAGAACGGAGCTACAACTTAATATCTAAAAGGCTAACGCGTTAAAAAAAAATCAATCACACAATCTCACATCGTCCCATATCTCCCCAAAAAATCAAAACCTAAGCTCTGATACCAACAAATGTCACACCCCGATTCACAAGAAGGAGGGGCATGACACAGCCGTCCTTTTTTCCAAAGGACGCAGCCTCAACGTAACCAAAATTTCAACCCGATATCAACATATATACATCCACATATATATTTGACAAAAATGGGCAATTGGTTACAATATCAGAGTATATCTATAATCCACAAAAATCAAAACATAAACCTTCTACAAAGAGTGGCTTATAAACCTATTAACTATGTATAAGCCATACCCAAAAATTTCCACCACAAAAGTCCTCCCTGAACGAATGCTCACGCCTATTCGCGACTCGCCGAAGAACCTGAAAAACAAGTAGATGAGAGGAGTGAGCTACCACGGCTCGATGAGTAACACATTTCTTCTAAGCGGATCGAGAAATCACTATGCACATTTTAAAACACAAACATAACTCACTTTATCATAATACCAAATCATAGTTCAAATATCGAAAGTACCAATGGTCGACTCCATTAGTCAATCTCGTAGAAAATGCATCAATGGTCTATTCCATTGATTAATCTCATCAAATCATATCGATGGTCCACTCCATCGACCAAACTCAAATCACACGTCAATCTTCCACTCCATTGACCAATTCATGCTCAAATGTCTAACTATGGTCACGCGTAACGCCCGTGACAAAACGACCAAAATTCCCCCATTGGCAAGGTCTCCACCTATTATTAGCCGGTGGCTCGGCTCACAAGGATATCCTAGAATAGTATGCGCATACCCACACACCCCTCGGGGCCACGAGACATTGAGCACCAACCACCAATCACAATATCCAGTAATTCAACATCAGAAATGAAGTCATATCACAACTCAAAATTTGATATATAAATATCAAAGCATTCTCCAAAACATTTCAAGATTCTTTTACAAAAAATCTCACAAATCATTTTTCAAATAACCATTCAAATCGAAGTCGAAATATAATTCCCTTCGAACAACAGAAATGACAGTAATAGCTCGATCCTGTTTTATGCAACAAAATATGCTTTTTATCAATTCATGGAATATATAATCCACCACGTTTCTCAAAACATGAGTTTAAAATACAAAGAAAAAATAGTGTCACTCACCTGAGAAAAGCCAAAAATCAACTACGACGCTCATACGAATCAACGCATTCGGATTTCTAACAATTAACGGAAAAATAATATTAAAAGGCCGAGTAAAAAGAATATTCTTATAACGACTCGCCTATACTAGGCCTATTAGTCGATAAAATGACACCTACGCGCCCCAAAAGCTCACAATTTAGCATAAACCCATCATTTTCAGCTAGGCGCGGCCCATGCGCCAACTTCGTCACGCCATAACTCCCTCCACAAAATTCCGTTTCAAGCCGTCTTATAGTCTTTAGAAATCTCTCTTAACATACAACAACAACCCAAAGTCAGCCACTCCAAAACAGTACTAAAAACAACAAAAAAAGAGACTCGAAGCCACTGATCGCTACAGTACCAGATTGCGCCCCCAACTTCAAAATTCCGTTCCGAACAAACCACAAGCTCAAATCACGATCCGAAAGATGCTATAGCTTCACAACGTCCCAAAGTATCATTTCTAAAAAAATATACAGCTTAACAACTCAAAAATCGGGCTTCGCCACACAAATACCCAAGAAATCCGAATTTCGAGCCCTAATTGCGGCGATTGCTTCAAGTAAGTGATTAAAGGTTTCAATTTCTTACCGGCCTTGCAAAACACCCTTGAGTCGGCTTGATGAGGCGTCCAGACCACAAGCGCACCAAAATTTTTTCCCTTTTTCTCTTTTTCCTTTCTCTTCTTTCTCTTCTCCCCTGTTTCGCGTTTTCCCCTGTTTCTGCCCGCTGCTCTTCTCTTTCTCTCCCTGTTTCTTTCTTTTTAAAGCCCAGTCGAAGGTTCCACATACCTCTTCAGCCTCCCTTTTTGACTTTTCAAACCTTTCTTTTTCTTTTCTTTTCTTTTCTTGTTTTAAAGCCCATATATTACACATACTCTACCACCATCCGATGGTTATGCCAGTTGAATTTGGTCAACTTCAATGTTCAATAGACTTGATTATAAAATTTGTGGAAACGGAAGGTTTTGATTAGATGAATTTATAATACGTTAATTAGAAAAAGGCATGAGGATTAAAAGTAGCACCTATCTTATATGAACCATCAATATACTTCACTCAAAATTCTCTTCCAGTAACGGAGTCAAAAAATGATATTGAAATGGAAAACTAAACATGAATGGCATCTGTTATTTATATCTGTTGTTTACCAAGTTCGTATCCATCGTCGTCATCATTACCTTCTGCGGAGCTCAGTCTCTCTGCGCATTCTCCATCTCTCAGTCCAGTCTCCCCCTCTCCTGCAAAGAAAACGTAATGTAATTCCACGAGAATGGTTGAAGCCCTCCTGATCACTATATCGCAAAGCATTCCACAGTGGAAGCGAAAGGGCAGATTATCGGGAAGTTGAAAAGGTCCCACTTATATGCAATCAGGAACAATAGAATATGGATACACAATGAATCAGGGCGCGGAAAACAATTTCATTGCTGCTTAGCGTGCGAGACTGTATATCCAACCAGGGCCTTTATTTTTCCGACGGGCCCAAAAATTAAAGGGATGGATTGGACCGACCCGGCTTGACCACGGCATGCCAAGAAGCACTTTGGACTAATGAAGAACATGCGATTTTTAAGTATTGTTATGTTGAAATAAGCAAACCAATGCGAATCATGTTTTACCGACTATAACAAGAATTTTATGAAAAATAAGTTACATGATTTAAACATGGCACTAACAATTCTAGAGTATCATGCTTCCCATATCTCATTGAAGAGATGAATCTTTCTGCTATCGTATTTTGATGAAATTTCAAAAAGAAAATTATAAAGATGCGCATGACAAAATTTCTGGAACAGAAATTGAAAATTTAAAAATTTTAGTTTCTGATTTTTTCTTCAAATCTATTTCTGGAAAAGAAATCTGTTCTAGAAATAGAAAAATCAAATTGCGTTACCAAACGGATTTCTGTTCCAAACCTGTTCCGGGGAATAGAGAAATAAAGAAATGGAAAAGTAGAAATTTTATCATACGCACCCTAAGAAATTTGAGATATTAACAATCACATCTAACGGATTACACATATATATTATTGGTAACCAATTGTAAAATAGAGGCGAACAATATTACAGTTTTACATCACTCATGAGGTAAAGATGAGGTTTTCGGCTATTATTTCCAAATTTATTACATATATGTAATTTTTTAAGACTATAAAATAATGTAAAATGAGGTAATGTGACAGTCAAAGAAATGGAGAAGATGTATTTAGCATGTCATTGGAAGTTAAATGTATTGCGAAAAACAAAATGAGAGCATCAAATATATATATCATTTGAAGTGGCGGCAAGCCGCCAAATGAGAAACTATACTTTAGGAATTAAGATGTCTCGACAAAACATCCCAATACAAGAATGAGGCTAAGGTACTCCTGACATGTTGTGCTCCGGGTCACCTTCACCTGCGATAACAAGTCACCTTCCTTCTAAGAGATAAATGGGACCAAGCAACCCGGGGTCGATCAATGAGGTGAATTCACCTCATTGCAGTATGATTGTCAATTCGTATTGTATGATTTGAGTCCTTTATGATATGTAACTATTGAGTGAATTGCTAGTCTTTTTAATAGTAATTAAATTTATCAATTCTCTAAGAAATCTATGACTGAATATCTATCTATTGATTCATCAATTCAACCTTTTATACTTTAACTCTGGAATGATGTATTTTGTATATTGTATTCCGATTAGTTACAAATAAATTAGAAGTAAATTTTATATTTATAATGAAATGCCATACAAAAATTATAAATAATATTTGAAGTAATATTAATCCTACGATTCAATTCAATGTTTAATTCACAATTTAAGCTTCATAAATTTAATATTTCGGTTCATGAATATGTTTTTTTGATTGAATAATTATGCTGTTAACCAAAGTCCAAATGGACTTCCCCAGTGGAGTATGGGCCTGCCCACATTTAGGGCCTCTAGTTGTTAAGGCAAATTATAATTCACAAAAGAAATTTTTGGTCCATAAAAGTTTCAAACTTCACCAATAATTTTGTGAATTATATTTCATTCTTTCTAGGGCTGGTCCATAGCCCTAATAAGCACTAGTTCTGATGCATTATACTCCAATAACCCAACATCATTATTTATTTTTTATTTTCAAAATCTTTTGAAATATGTGGGGGATTGTTGGATATTTCCATAATATTTTGAAATATTTACAATAATAGTTTCGATAAAAGTTATGACCATTATTATTTTTAATGGTCACATAATGGTTTCTTAACGGTCATATAATGGCTTTTCAATCGCTTTGTAACGTTTAATTTATTTCCCAAATAAATCCTCTAGTATTTTACAATGGCTCTATTTTGTTTGTATATAAAAATAAAATCTCATAAGACAATCTTGACATATACACTGAATGAAAGAGAGAATATTCCATTTCTTTAAAAAATCTTTCATTTCCTTTCTTTTTCCTTGTTGGGTTATGCACAACGTTGTTTTTGTTCCTTCCAATATTCAGTGCGGAATATAGAAGAAGGTCTATTGTATCTTGGGAGGATAGCCATCAGAAGCCTATCACACTGAGTTTTGCATTCCGATGGGCAGAATTATCCTTAAAGACAGTGCCTGTGCTTGCATGCCTCAGACAAATTTATTTATTCTCATTAGCTTTTTCAACAAGTCATACTTAACTTAGATGCATCACTAATCGTTTTAACTGCAAGTGAATTTATTAATTCACTAATGAATCTACGACTTGATAAGTACATCAATTTGGCGATTCAATTCTTTATGCATTTACCTATTGAACAATATATTTTTACTATGCATAAAGTATATTGATAGTTAACGATCAATTATAATCCTAATTTGAATAAAACAACGGGAAATTATATTGTCTTATGCATAGGATCATCAAATGTACTTAAAATGAAGATTTTGTTTTCCTGGATCATAAATTCTTACTCGAATATTTATATCTTATATAATTATTAATGAAATTTATAACTATCTTCGACATAAAATACTAGTTTTAGGCATTTTACTGAATCTTAGGATTCCATTTGATTTTAAGTTGACGATTCACAATTAATAAATTTAATATTTCGATTTAAGATACGTTTTTCAATTTATTAATTGTGCTATCAAACCAAAGACCAAATGGACTTTTGTGACAGAGGGTGGGCACGATGCGAGGCGTAAGAGCAATCATAAGTTAAAATGCAACGCGCTAGGAGATTTGTGATAAGGAAGAAGATGCGTACATTTCATGTCAGTACAGTATAAACTCTTGGAGACTAAAATCAAGGAAAGCTCATCACACCACATACAGAAAAGATCCATTGCTATTGCATCTTTACATTACATACATGGAAAGTGAAATCCATCCACCATTAACTTGTGCCCATCTTCTCTTCCTCCATTATTTTCCTTTCGTTTTTGTAGGACCAGAAAACCTCGTATATTCATTGTAGCGTTCTTCTAACTACTGGCAGATCTATCTGAGTAATTTCAAAAAATGCCAGCCGGATGGTGTTCCGTATCTCCACTTTCAGGTTGATGCTTTAGGCGGCATTATGACGTCGTCTTTTTTAATTATAAAGTTGATCATGGAGTTTAATGGTAATGGACGCTTGCTCAGCTTGTTCTGAGCAACGGGCAGTTTTAACACCAGCAGGTGGCCAACAAAGGTGGTGAGCGATTTTTTTGGCATGCGCACCCCGGACCCTATCTTGGTCATTTTTCAAGAAAAGCAGACTCTGCTGCCTCTTCTGGCAATCCATGTTTTCCCTTTGTTGTAACTCTCTGTTTCCGGGCCTCATTGTAGCTTCCTCTTGTTGCATGTGTAGGGAATCTTGTTTGTTTCACTGTCAGTAGTAATGATAAGGACTAGTTTAGCAAATCATAGTCACATTTGATATCAGAGCGCACACGAGAGAGAGAGAGAGAGAGAGAGAGAGAGAGAGAGAGAGAGAGAGAGAGAGAGAGAGAGAGAGAGAGAGAGAGAGAGAGACCATGGTTGAGAGCCTATTCTGGTGAATCATTGATCCGACTTTTTACAGGAATTATAGGTGCATGTGAGAGATGTGTCGAGACTCGTTCTCCAAAATGGGTGCGACAACATGAAATGCATGATTCTTGGCTTCATTCTAATCACCAGGGCTTACATTGGACAGAGAAACAGGACATAAAGAGGTCAAAGGAAACAATTTGTTCATAAGGGGAGGTGTGACTGCAAGGGCAGAGTAGAATTTGACTTAGGCTAGGGTGTGAAGCACCAAACGTTGAAGGGCATATAAATATGCAAAATACCGGTCATTGTCATTATTGCTATGGATACACTTGCATATTTTGCCTTTAGTCAGTTCCCATATTTGGAGATCGAATAATTGGTAGGGTTTGTTGGATTGATTTACCATACGAACTTGACCATGTATATCCTTGGTATAGGACTTTACCTATTGAAGATAATTAAAATCTAGGCCTTTAAATTTTTTTAATCATTTTGAGAAATGAGATCACATATAGTAATTTCAAAATGTATCTGATAAGTACTTAAAACACATAAACCTAATATATATATATATATGAAAGTAAAAGTAATATATATGAGTAAAAGTAACCGGCTGACTTAAGGTAGGGTCAAATCTCTTTCTATTCGTCGTGTTTTAATGGATCGAGATATCAGACATACATCTCTTTCCTTTTCTCAATCATAGTAGAATTATCATATCTTAGTGTACGTGAATAAATCAAAATAAACAAGCTCGACCACACTGCTATTCATTCGAAATTAAATTAAACACAGATAATTCCCATTATTGTTGCGGAGACACTAGCCATTTTTTTGCCTCTAATCAATTCACACTTGTAAATAGAATTAAAGGTAATTTTCCTTGGGACTGATTTACTCTACAAACTGACCACGTACACCCTTGATTTAGTATTTAACTATTCAAAAAAGAGAAATATAGGCGATTAGATTTTATAATCATTTTGATAAATGAGATAATGAGTGTCAATTTCACATGTTGAACATGATTATTAGATATTTCCGAAAAGTACTTAAAGCACATTAACCTAGCACTTTACTCTATGCGGATAAAAGTAATGATCGGCCTATAGTAGTGTTACATCTCTTGCTTTTTCGTGCTTTTTTAATGAAATTTACTCACTTTTCTAAGGAAAAAAATTTATAGAACAAGAATGGTTATATCAGTCTTTCATCTCTTTCTTTCTTCTATGATAGTAGAATGATCATATCTTATTGCACATACATAAATCAAAATAAATTACTTTGACCATGCTATTGTACATGCCAAACCAAATTAAAATGCTGGTCATTCTTAATATTGTTGTGGATAGACTTGCATATTTTGCTTTGAATCAGTTCTCATACTTAGAGACAGAATTAATGGCAGGCTTTTGTTGGGATTGATTTACTCTACAAACTTGACCATGTATACCTTGGTTACCTATTCAACAAAACTAAAATGGAGGCTGTTAAAGTTTTTATTATTTTAACAAATGAGATCTGGACAGTATTTTCACATTGTCGAACATTGTTATCATATGTATAGGATAAGTACTTAAAGCACCTAACAATTTACTATATGCGAAGGAGAGTTTTAGACTGCCTTAGGGTACGATTACACCTCTTGCTTTTTGTTATGTTCCGATGAACTTTAGTCACCTATCCAAGTTAAAAAAAAAAGAATTATATATATTGAGCCTAGTTTAACGATCTATCTTTTTTTTTTTTTTTTTTTACTTTTGTGGTTACCCATCGGGGTATCACTCAATTGCAAATACATTATTTCCATTTGTCTACCTGATACTTTTCCATGCTTAGCTGGGTAGAAATACCTGAAAGCGCATCCCCTATGTGTTTTAATGAGCTAAGTTGAATCAAAAGCAATTGAAATTTGGGCAGCCACACTCCTTTTCCAGGGACAATGCATCAACCCCCTCGTACACTGGAAAAATGGCATTAAGATAATAAAAAAAATGAAATAATTCTGGAAACTTTTGTTGGAAAAATTTAGAGAATATGAAAATGAGAACCATTGAAAATTTGTTGGAAAAGATGAAAAAGAAATCAATTGTTAGCAACCATAACCTAACCTTGAGGATAATTCCATTTCTCGGATGATGAAACTTGGTATTTATTGACTATCCTCTCAAGATATGATATGCATTCTTCTTTGCCCTCCATAGAATAAAAGAAGGAACATGAACAACAAAATTGCATGGATAACCCAACTAGGAAAGAAATGGAAAAAAAGGAAAAAAGTTATCTTTTTATCTAGCACGTCTTGAAAGATTGTGGTTCGACGTTTTATTTTATAGGCAAACGAAAGAGAGAGAAACTGTTATAAATTAATTGGTAATTGTTAAGTTGATGATAGTTAGAAAGCGTTCAAATAAGTTGCAAAGTCGTTACAAACCATTACACTGTTGTTACACAACAATTCCAAATCGATGACTTTCATGACGGTCATAACTTTTAACAAAACCGTTACTTTCAAATGATTCAAAATTGTTGACATATCAAACGGCGTTGTTGCTTCAAGTTTAAAGGCTTAAAGCTCACTTGTGCTCAATTGATGTGTTAGAAGGGGAAAGAGAGTGTGAAGTCAAAATAAAAAGTTTAGATGGCCGAATTACTTTAAGCGAAATATATTAAGGTATTGCCATCTCGGGACGTACATGGCTGAATTCTCTCAAATTTGTTCAAATAATACAGTATTACATCCATATTCTATAGGTGTGGGGCAACTAATCCTCATACACCTTTCTTTAAGGATGCTTTACTTTACCTTTAGACCCTCAGCAAACTTTACTCTAACGAGCACTGTAAACCGACAATTGATGCAGTTCTGACTCTCGCAGACTTTCTGGATATAGGTTATTGTTCAGTGGTTGCTTTCTAGATAATTAAGTACGTCGATTGCTTAATAGGCTCCAACTTCTCCCCTACTGCTCTTGATACGTTTTGATTGATTGTCCAAAAGCCACAGAATACATGGTGCTTGAATATATCTCCAGAAGAAGTGGCTCGCTTCTGTAACTTCCATGGAACTTGACTCTTCTACTTGTAAACACAGGTTGACTTTGCCATGGAGATTTAACCCAAACTGGTCAGTAAGCAGGGTTAAGACAAAAGAAGTTTTTTCAACCCGGTCGGAGAAAGAGTGAAGGTATCCTTTCATCCCCACATTTTCCTTCAGGTAATGAATAAAGTAAATCAGACCCGTCGTTCATATCCGTCTTAGAGAGAGAGAGAGACAGAGAGAGAGAGAGAGAGATGCTTGCTAATGATGAAGGCCTATTCCAGTAGATCACTGATCCAATTTTTGGCAGGCATTCGGGGTGCATGTATAAAATGTGTCCAGACTCGTTCTGCAAAATGGTCGGAACGACATGAAATGCTTGATTCTTAAAAGGAGGGAGGAGAGTTAATCAGTGTGGCTACAAGGAAATAGTAGAATTTGACTTGGGATAAGGTGTGAAGCACTGAAAGTTGAAAGTTTAAAGATAATGCCTATGTCCTGAGCTGTGTCGAGACAGGTTTAAGATAATGCCTAAAAGCTTGATCGGCAGCTCGCTTGTGAAACAGGAGTTGCTACTAGTTTTGGCTTGGCTAGGAAGCACGAGACTATAAAATCGGGGATTTGATTCTCACACTAATAGAGGTATCTCTAACTTGATTTTGGATTGCTTATCTAAATGATTAAATGGCTTGAACCTAATTAAATTTCCATGCAATGTTTTTATGTTTATTAGGGTCTAACATGTGACCTAACCAACCAAAAAGAAGTAAGTGAAGTAAAGGAATGGAAAAAACACATCAAATGGGGCTAATAAGAGGGCAAGTAAGAAATAAGGTGCCAAATGGAACCAGATACGATGTTGGGTAGGCCTCCTTAAGATAGCAACCCATGAGCTTAGTGCAAATTGAATTCAATTTTTCTAAACAGACTAACCTAACTAAAACTAAACTATAGAAAATCATGAATTTTCCTAAATCATGTGTATACTATGTAGATGAAACTAAACCAATTTTAATGCTAAAACCAGACAACCTAATTATGTCCTATTTTTCTAACCATTTTCCATATTTTTTAGTTTCGAATTCATTTATATATTTATATATTATTTAATTTTTTGAAGAATATTATTTCTATATTACGGAAAATAAGGGACTCGAGCTGTGGGCTATTGGGTTCCCAAGAGCCCCATTTCTCATTGCAGCCACGTCAAGCCCATTCCACTATAATCAAGCCAAGTCCCACGCTGAGTCTATTATGGCCGTCGCCGTTAACCCTCACCGCCGTCAGCCGCTAAACGTTTCACAAATACGAACCGAGAAGCACCAGTACGCACAGGATGCGAACGAGCCAAGCAGCAGTACCAGTAACTTGATAGTTCCCGTAAAAGTTATTATGGGATCACTTTCTGAATTACCTCATCTGTTAATTAAACTCAGGGACCTCAGTCAATTACTATTAATTATAGTTATCAAAATGGTACTGTTATTAGACTAATCTCGTATGATTTGATTAATTTCGACTCATGGCCTTAGTGATATGAAATTGTAAGATGAATCGCTAATCTTCTTAATCTCAAGCAACTTTATTGATTCACTAAAGAATCTACACCTCGTCACATGTATATGTATTCGATGATTCAATTTTTTATACATTTACCTAATTTTATATTTACTATTTATATTGTATTTTCATAGTTACAGTTTAATTAGAAGTAAATTTTATACTTTAACGCTATAATGGTAAATGAAAAATGACATACAGAACATTATAATTTATATTTGTACTTAATCTTTATTTTTGGGAAAACAACGGGAAATTAGTCATCTTGTTCATGACTATCACCATATCTACTTGAATTTAAGGTTAGTTTACCAGATCTTTATTTTACTCAAATCTTAAATATCATTTGATATTATCTATAAAATTTATAATTGTCGTCAACATAAAATACAAGTCTTAAGTATTTTGTCAAACCATACGGTTCAATTTGATTTTCTATTCACTATTCATAAATTTAAGATTCCGATTCATAATTTATTTTCTCGATTTAACAATTATGCTCTTAATCAAAGTCCAAATGGACTTTCCCAATAGAACATAGGCATGCACACATTTGAGGCCTCCGATTGTTAAGGCAAACTCTTAGCGTGTCCTACCATCTCAACAACTAAGGCATCCATGCACAAGACTCGTCGTGCTATATGCTCTGTGAGTGAGAGCATACATTGGAATGATAGGCAATATGAGGTATGTGATACGGAAAAAGATGTATACAATACATTTGCTTATGAAAAGTTCGTCACACCACACCAAAAAAAAAGAAAAAAGAAAGAAGATTGGCTGTCATACAATCTTTTGTTCTCTTCTTCCATGTTTCCTACGCGTATGCCTATTGCGGCGTGTAAACGACCTCACAGAACGTAGTAGGAGCTCCAAACTTGCCACAGGGTGAGTCCACTCCGGTTCGGCTCAGTTCCAAACCTCCCACCGTGATTTCCGCTGGACAAGCAACTTCCCGTCGGGCAATTCTCCCTTCCATAGAAGTCAGGATGAGTAGCTGGCTGTCTTCGTCCCCAGAACTTCATCCCACCAATAAGAATTCATTACTGCAATAAAAGTGCAAGAATTAATAACCATGTGGCTAAGAATTATCCCACTGTAAGAGTTCGTTGGTGGATCAATTAATAAACATGTGAGGATGAACTATTGCGGCCAAGCCAGATCTTGACATACTGCTCTTTCACCCTCTTACCATCACATTGCTTCGCCCAAGGCCGAAGCACTTCTCTGGTAAATCGCTGACCCGACTGTCCGCCTGCGAGTTTGGATCGTGCAGGATCGCTGGAGGCAAATCAAAAGTGGTTTGCGGGGAAGCGAAACACGATCCATGATTCTTCCTTTCATCTGGCATCATAAAGGTTTTGCATCGAAGGAGCAACTTCTCCGCATAGATAGAGACTATCAAGATAGAATACCAACTGATGAAAGGCTGCATAAATACCCAAATATATGGTCATGTTCGTAATTGCTGTGGATAGACTTGCACAACCTACTTTATATAGCACATTTATTCCCATGCCCAGAGGTATTATCAACGGCAGGTTTTTTATTCCAGGATTGCTTGCCTCAATAAGCGAGACCGTATGCATCCCTTAGGTTGTTACTCAACTACACGAGGGAATTGAAACATGGACGTTCAGATTGTTAATGTTTTTGATCGATGGAATGGTGGACGGCAATTTCACGACATCTAACTTGGCTTTACATGCATCCGATAAAAGCTCAAAGATATACAACTGCAAATATTAGATCATTTTGTATCAAACTTGTTGTGTATTTCAGTAAGTTTTGAAATATTGAAAACTAAATTTTGTAATGATTTTTTAACGTTGTCAATTTGTAACGGCTTGTTTTTGCCATTAATATAAAACAGTTTTGTAATGTTTTATAACGGTCATATAATGGCTATTTAACGGCCATTTAACGACCTTATTACAGCTTTGTAACGTTTTATTTATTTTTTCATAAACCCTTCATTATTTTACAATGGATTTATAACGGTTTCTTAACGACTTTCTCTTTCTTGTATGAATATAAATTAAACTTCAAACCACAATCTTTTAAGATACACGGAATTCTCATATCGTTCCTTTTCTTTTAGCTAAGCATTACTCCTATTCATTCTAATATTCAGTGCAGTGTGTTGTATCTTGGGAGGACACTAGAGCCTTATGCACTGAGTTTCGTACTTCAATGGAGGAATTATTCTTAAGGATATAATATTTCTCCAATAAAACTTGTGATTCCTTCCTTTTGTATGAACAAGCAAAGGAAAAGATGCGAGAAATAAATGTGTCATTGTAGGAAATTTGCCCAATAATGAAAATTCTCACGCTGTAAAAGCCATACCATGCCCTCGGGAGAAAGTAGTGATGATTGCCATGAATGCTGCCCTCGAGGACATGTACAAGAAGGTCTTTGCCGATTCCTATCAACATGGTGCGCCTCTCAGTAGAGGGGCGTGAAAAGGCCGTGGAGACTTTGACCGAATGAATAGGGATAGGGATCAATTGATAGACATTTTTTTTGAGGAAGAGAATCCAATCTAGGATGAATGCTTTTTTCGTTCGCTATGTGCTGACTGGATGCGTACTCGCGTGATCGATCGATGGACGGGGGAATTGCGTGAATGCTGAGACTGGCCTAACCTAAAGTAAAGGCTCTTCCCTTTCCCTCTCTTGCTGCTTTAGCCTTTTACAGATCCATTCCAAATCGAATGTAGCCTTCCAAGGCGAGGCCACCCTATATCTATTCAGGTGTGGAGTGGGAGAGGAGAGAGGGGATGAGGGCTCCTTTCGCATTTTTCGCAGGTTTACAAGTAGTGATTGAGATTGCATTGGATCGGACAGCTTTTAGTTATTCTTCTGCCTGCAAGCTCTCAACATATGTGAACTCTTTCGACTCTTCATGGTTTGCTGTGAAAAAGAATAGGTTGTTCTCAGGTGTAAAGGAAGAGCTGCTAGTAAGAAGTGAAAGAACAAGCAAGGGATTGAGCGCGAAAAAGTGTTCTTGCTCGTTTACTTCTTTCTCTTAGCCTTCCTTGAAGCATTCGGAGAAAGAGAATGCGAATACGGGGTTCTAGTCGCATTGGTTCAGGACTTAGTCTTAGTAGCAGGACTATGGTTGACTTGATCATTTCCACCGTAATTCCACTGTCCATTCAAGAGAAGTATCAACAAATTATCTTATATTGTTCATAATGATCACCACATGTACTTGAATTTAAGATTAGTTTACTAGATCTTTATTAGGCTCTAATTTTAAATATCATTTAATATTATCTATAAAATTTATAACTGTCAATAACACAAAGTATTATTCTTAAGTATTTTGTCAAATCATACGATTCAATTCAATTTTCTATTCACTATTAATAAATTTAAGATCTCCATTCACAAAATTTTTTTTTTCTCGATTTAACAATTATGCTATTAACCAAAGTCCAAATTAACTGTCCCGATAGAGCATGGGCACATGCGCACATTCGAGGCCTTTGCTTGTCAAGGCAAACTCTTAGCGTGTCCTACCATCTCAACAACTAAGGCAACCGTGCACGAGACTCATCATGCTCGTGAGCAAGAACATATATTGAAATTATACGCAATATGAGATGTGTGATAAGGAAAAAGATGTATACAATTCATGTGCTAATGGAAAGCTTGTCACATCATACAAAAAAGATCAATTTTTATACAATCTTTACATTAGATACATGAAATGTCGAATCCATTGACCATTAACTTGCTCCCATGTTTTCTTCTCCCGTGATTCTCTCTCTCTCTCTCTCTCTCTCTCTCTTTTGGTTAAGGGGGGATAACCTTGAGAGATTCCCGTTTCCTACGCGTATTTCGCCTGCGGCATGTATTCAACTCACGGAACATTTAAGAAGCTCCAAACTTGCCACAGGGTGAGTCCACTCCGGTTTTGTAAGAAAGCAAAGAGAAGAAGGAAGGATGTAGAGAGAGCGATGCAAAAAGAATTTTGTTGTATTCTTTTCGATATATCATTGAATGTACAAATCACTTGATATATAATACAAGTTGTGCTCTGTGCAAGGAAGTAAATGATCTAAAGAATCAATCTAGATCTAAACCTAATATTTAATTGTCATATATACACAAAACGTGATCAATCAAGATATCGGACAATCCGCATATCTTCCAAACAATCCACATATCTTCCAACACTCCCCCTCAAGCTGGTGGCTTGTAGATGTCCAAGATGCCTAGCTTGTTTAGTAGATATGCGTGTTGTCTCTGACATAGGGGCTTGGTGAACATGTCTGCTGGCTGTTCCGTTGTCCCGATTCCTCTTGTCTCAATTACTCCTTCCTGGATCTTTTCCCGTGTGAAGTGACAATCCACTTCTATATGCTTGGTTCTTTCATGCACTATAGGATTAGATGCAAGTTTAAGAGCTGCATCATTATCACAATACAGCTTTGTGGATCCATGCACTTCCATTCCAAGATCCTTAAGTAATCCTCATATCCAAACTATCTGACAAGTGGCCTTGGCCATAGCTCGATATTCTGCTTCGGCTGAAGATAAAGACACAGTGGCCTTTTTCTTGGTCTTCCAAGAAAGTAGAGATTCTCCCAATTTAATACAATATCCAGTGACAGATCTTCGACTAATGGGACATGTTGCATAGTCTGCATCACAATATGTTGTCATCCCCATGTCACATTTTTTAGATAAAAAAATCCCAAGTCCTAGACATTTCTTCAGATATTTTACAACCTTTAAGGTTGCATCTAAATGAGAACGCGTTGGCTGGTGCATGAACTGGCTAAGTGTCTGAACCGCATATGAGATATCAGGTCTAGTCATTGTCAGGTATATAAGTTTCCCAACAAGTCTTTGATAGCTTGTCGAATCTCTGAGAACTGGATCATCATCTCGTGATATCCCTTTATCATAGTCTACGGTGGTCAGCTTAATGTTCTGCTCTATGGGAATTACAGCTGGCTTGCATCTTGATAGGCCTGCTTCTGATATGATCTCTAATACGAACTTCCGTTGACTAAGGGAAATTCCTTTCTCAGATCGTGCAATTTCGATGCCAAGGAAATATTTTGGTGCTCCTAAGTCTTTAATATGGAAGGTGGCATGCAAATATTCCTTGAAATCTTCTATGGATGCTCTATCATTTCCCATAACAAGTATGTCATCGATGTAAATCATTAAATAGATAGATGACATACCTTTAATTCTGGAGAATAGAGCATAATCATGCTTGGATTGCTTGAAGCCTGCTGTTGTAAGAGCGCTGGCAAATTTAGCATACCATTGTCTGGATGCCTGTTTCAATCCATAAAAGGGATTTACGGAGATGACATACTTTATTCTCCCCCTGTCTCCGTATACCTTGAGGAAGATCCATGTAGATTTCTTCATCTAGATCACCGTGGAGGAAGGCATTATGAACATCCATCTGGTGTAAATGCCAGTCATTAATGGCGGCGACAGCAAAGAATGAACGTACTGTAACGTCTTTGGCAACTGGAGAGAACGTTTCGTGATAGTCAAAACCTTCTCTTTAGGTGAACCCTTTTGCTACCAATCTTGCCTTGTACCGTTCAATAGAGCCATCGGCACGATACTTGATCTTGTATACCCATTTGCATCCAATTGATTTGCGATGAGGTGGTAATGGAACAAGATCCCATGTATGATTATCAGTAAGTGCCTTCAATTCTGCCTTCATGGCTTCTTGCCATTTTGGATTAGTGGAGGCTTCATCATAACTGGACGGTTCCTTGTCGTCGGATAGACGACTAATACAACATCTATGCTCCTGAGATAGTCTATGAAAAGAGACATATGAGGAGATTGGATACTGAATACTTGGAGAGTTGTGAGTAGCGCATACATAATCTTTTGTCCAGGTTGGAGGTCTTGTTGCCCGTCCAGATCGCCTAGGATAATCAACTCCAGTTGTACACTGCGATGTCTTTGGTGAGGAAGTTGGTGCAGTGTCGACAATTTCCACATTGGCAATGGAATCTTCTATTGTATCTTCTTAAATATGTTCCGAAGAATTTGAGTTTGTATCAGAATTCGGTGGAACCAAAACTAGGAGGAGGATCAAGACTCCTTGGTTGTGCTACTGGTATGTATGAGAGATCTTGATATGATGTCTCGTCGGAGAGAAAATTATGATGACTGGAGACTGTCTCTGGGCCTTCATCTACACTTTCTAGAAAACGGAAAAATATTCTCATGGAAAATTACATCACGACTTACTAAGAATTCTCTTGTTGAAATCTCAAGAACCCGATACCCTTTCTGCAGATTGGGATATCCCATGAAGATGCATCACCATGCTCGTGGGCTCAATTTATCTCGAGATCCCATTGTTGCAACATAATAGAGACATCCGAAGATCCTGAGGTGACTCAAGTCAGGCTTCTTCCCAAATAGCAGCTCAAATGGTGTTCGCCCATCAAGGATTTGAGTAGGCATTTGATTAATAAGATAAACTGCTGTGGCAATATAGTCTCCCCAAAAGCTTTCCGGAATGGATGCTTGTAATTTTAAGGCACGAGCAACTTCAAGTAGATGGCGATGCTTTCGTTCAACCACTCCATTTTGTTGTGGTGAGTAAACGCATGAATGTTCGTGTTGAATACCATGAGAATTGAATAACATGGAGCATTCATGACTAAAAAATTATCTCCCGTTATCAGTACAGATCCGCTGAATAGATTTCCTGAATTGATTCTTGGATAGCAGAATAAAATTTTTCAGGTGAGAAAAAACCTGATTCTTGGATTGCATTAGAAAAATCCATGTTGCCCGAGAATAGTTATCTACTATCGTAAGAAAATAACGAGAACCATCATGATTGACTGTATGATATGGTCCACAAATGTCCACATGAATTAATGCAAAAATTTCACTAGTCCGTGAAGTACTAGAAGGGAATGGTGTACGTGATTGCTTTGTAAGAGGACATATAGGACACTCAGGATATGGAAAGGAGGCACTATGACCCAATCTCATATGCATAGTAAAATCTCTATCATTGGTAGTGGAATTACACAATGATTTCTTATTCAAAAAATTGCAGGAAAAATTGAAATTACTTGGAAAACTCGTCCAAAATAGAGTCCTTCAGAAAGGTTACCCAAGCCTATCAGTCTGCCAGTCGAAAGGGCCTAAAATAAGTAGGTGTCAGCATCAAAAATACCCGGCATAAATTTTCTTTGCAGGCTTTAGACACAGATATGAGGTTGAATTGGAATTCTGGGACATAGAGCACATTTTGGAGAACAATATGAGAACTGAGATTCATTGTTCCTGTCACTTTGACATGACTAATACTGCCATTGGGTAATTGTACGGAGACAGGAGAATGTAAACTTTCATTCATATTTGAAAAAAATCCCTTGTCGCATATAATATGATCACTTGCCCCAGAGTCTATAATCCATGCCTTTTTGGAAATAGAGTTAATTAGGCAATGTGAAATACCTGAGAAACTTCCCCCTTTGTTGGATATATCCATCTTCTGTAATGCCTACATGAGTTGTTGGTACTGGCCATATGAAATAGGTTGGTCAATTTTTGGACTAGTTGGTCCAGTGACCTGATAAGCTGTGGAAATTTTTTTCTCCTTATCTCCTGGTTTTCCGTGCAATTTCCAACAACTATCAATGGTATGATTAATACGCTTGCAATAATCGCAAAAAAATTTACCCTTTCCTTTAAAATTGTTTGCGAAATTCCTGGATGACGTGGCAAAGATCTGGCCGTCCATTCCTTTAAACGTGATCTCCTGTCCACCATCCGATCCAGCAATGATCTCGCCCCCTTGATAACTGTTCGATCCTCGCGTGGAATCTGGGCTGTTCGCCCCTTCCTTTTTAAGGTAGCGTGAATCAGTGTCGCCGAACCTTAAGGGGTTTTTTCTCTCCCTTTCGCGAGCAGCTAGGGTTGTCTTGGTGGCCGCATCTCTCCGTTCACCGCGGGCGGCGAGAGCAATGCTCTCATTGTTTCTCGTGTGTTCGGTTGATGCGAGTCGCTGACTCTCCTCCTGCATCGCCAACTGGAAAATATGCCCGATCGGTGGCATGGGATCCATGGCAAGGATCTGTGATCGAAACGTGAGGTATGATTCGTTTAGGAACATGAGGAATCGCGTGGCTTTTCCTCTTTCTTTGATCTGTTTATACTGCTTGAGGGTAGATTCTGGCCCTTCAAGCTTTTCTTCTACTGCTTCGAGTTGATTCTAGAGAGACGATAGACTGTTGAAGCAGGCCGTGACTGTCGTATTTCCTTGTTTGAGCTCACTGATTTCCTGCATGAGATTAAAAATCTTTGCTTGATCTAGTTTACCATACATTTCTCGTACGTTTTCCCACATAGTTTTAGGCATCCTCTGTGGGTGGAAGCCCAGCCGCGACTTCTGGGGATATACAATTCCCGATCCATGTTCGGACGAGTTGATTACACTTCCGCCAGTGTCGGGCTAGGCATTCATCTGAGGGGATTGCGACGGTTTCATCGAGGAACCCGTCTTTGTCTTTTGTCACCAATGCCCGCCGGAGCTCCTGTGACCACTTCGAATAGGTTTCTACTCCGGTTAGTTGCTGGTTTATCAGTCGAAGTTCCAGTCCATCGACGTTGGAGACATACAAAGGGTTGCCTAGTTCTGGACGCCCGATGAACGCCGCCGTTGGAACGAGAAAGAAACCGGGCATGAAATTCGGGTAGGGATTCGTCCCTTGACCCGATTTGCTCGACCCAATCGAATGACCCGTATTGAGATATCCCGGTAGGGATTATGTCCCGTACCCGATTCATTCGACCCGCCCGTCTGCTCTATCTCGATGGTTGGACTTGCCCCATTTGAGGCTGGTGGGCCCCCATCGTGGCCCATAAAAACAAGCAATGATGATCTTGGGCTTGGCCCAAAATAAAGTGGATATGGAATCCACTGGTATGGTTGACCCATCGTGGGTTGCCCCAACTGGATCTGAGCCTGCGTGGGCCGCCACTGCATAGGTTGGGCCTAAGTTAACAGTTGGTCGGATACTGAGATTTGTGCAGGGAGATTCGCAGGGAGATTCTGGATCTGCGGAACTTGGAGACTACCTTCTTCTCCGGTGGTCTTGTTGTCGGCAGCTAGATTGGAGTCCTGCTGGGAAGTCATGGTGAGTTTAAATTCCTCTTCCTTCGAGAGTATGCCTAATGCCAAAAAATTTATCCCTTTGCAGGTTGGGAATTTTCTTTAGCAGGAGTTTGAGGTGGAAGCGTGTTCAGAAATCGAGAGGCTTTGATACCATGTAAGAAAGCAAAGAGAAGAAGGAAGGATGTAGAGAGAGCGATGCAGAAAGAATTTTGTTGTATTCTTTTCGATATATCATTGAATGTACAAATCACTTGATATATAATACAAGTTGTATTCTGTGCAAGGAAGTAAATGATCTAAAGAATCAATCTAGATCTAAACCTAATATTTAATTGTCATTTATACACAAAACGTGATCAATCAAGATATCGGACAATCCGCATATCTTCCAACAGGTTTGGCCAAGTTCCAAACCTCCCACAGCGATTTCCTCTGGACAAGCAACTTCCCGTGGGGCGATTCTCCCTTCGATAGATGCAAGGATGAGCTGGTGGATATCCTGGTCCCCGGAACTACATCCCTCCGTAAGAGTTTTTATTGCAATAAAAGTGTGAGAATTAACAAACATGTGGCTAAGAATTATCCCGCTGTAAGTGTTCGTAAGTGGATCAATTAATAACCATGTGAGGATAAACTATTGCAGCCAAGCCAGATCTTGACATAATGATCTTTCGCTTTCTTAGCATGTGGATGTACCCAAAAATTGAAGCACTTCTCTGGTAAATCGCTGATCCGACTGTCTGCCTGTAGTTTGGATCATGCAGGGCATGATAAATGGGTGCAAGTCAAAAGTGGTTTGCAAGGAAGCGAAACATGATCCATGATTCTTCCTTTCATCTGGCATCTTAAAGGTTTTGCATCGAAGGAGCAACTTCTCCGCATAGATAGAGACAATTAAGATAGAATACCAACTGATGAAAGGCTGCATAAATACCCAAATATATGGTCATGTTCTTTATTGCTGTGGATAGACTTGCACGACCTACTTTATATAGCACATATATTCCCATGCCCAGAGGCATTATCAACGGCAGGTTTTTTATTCCAGGATTGCTTTCCTCAATAAGCGAGACCGTATGTATCCCTTAGGTTGTTACTCAACTACGCGAGGGAATTGAAACATGGACGTTCAGATTGTTAATGTTTTTGATCGATGGAATGGTGGACGGCAATTTCACGATATCTAACTTGGCTATTACATGTATCCGATAAAGGCTCAAAGATATACAACTGTAAGTATTAGATCATTTTGTATCATTGTGTATTTTTGTAAGTTTTGAAATATTGAAAACTCTAATTTTGTAATGATTTTTTAACGTCATCAATTTGTAACGGCTTGTTTCTGCCATTAATATAAAACGGTTTTGTAACGTTTTATAACAGTCATATAACAACGGCTATTTAACGGCCATGTAACGACTTTAATACGACTTTGTAATGTTTTATTTATTTTTTCATAAATCCTTCATTATTTTACAACGGATTTGTAACGGTTTCTTAATGACTTTCTCTCTCTTGTTTGAATATAAAGTAAACTTCAAATCACAATCTTTTAAGATACAAAGAATTCTCATATCATTCCTTTTCTTTTAGCTAAGCGTTACTCCTATTCATTCTAATATTCAGTGTGGTGTGTTGTATATTGAGAGGATGCTAGAACTTGAGTTTTGTACTCTAACATACATAATTATTCTTAGGGATAGTGATTACATTGAGTTTCATACTCCAACAGACATAATTATTCTTAAGGACAGTGATTACACGTCTTGGATGAAGGGGTGGCAAATGGGTGGGTCGGGTCGAAAATGGGTCGACTCATATTTGACCCATTTAACCCGTTTTGACCCATATTCTTATTGTGTAAATCTAGTGACTCATACCCGATCCGACCCATACCTGACCCAACCTGTATTGCTAAAACCTATTAATATTCTAGGAAAACCCACTTCTACTATACACTAATTGGATTAAAACTTCAAATTAAATTAAAAATAGTAAATAAAATAAAAAAAAGTTAAAAAAACCTATAAATTGAAATATTTATAAAAAAATTAAACTATGCACATGCTTATCTTATTTGAAGTGAACATACCATTGAATAACTAAAAACTATAACATGAAATTTTTTTAACTAAACCTAAATAAACTCATTTTTATGATTTTTTTATATAAAAAAAAAAAAAGTATTGTTAAAACATTTTTATGCAATACCAATTTTTTTAACAATTTTTATGCAATACAAATTTAATGGAAAATTTTTATAATTCTTTTTAAAATATTTAAAAAAATCGAATTTTTAATTTTGTTAAATATAATATTTAATTTTTTTATATTTTAGAAATATAATTTTTAATAATTATTTTTTCTTTCTCTCTTTTCTCTTTTCTTTTTTCTTCTTCTTTGGCCGGTTGCTGGCCACGACGACGACCGGCGATTGGCCACAGGCGAGATCGAGCTTGCCGGCGTCGGGCGAGGCTCGATCTTGCCGATCTATCGAGGCCGAGGCCCCGCCCGACGCCGGCGAGCTCGAGTCTCGCCAGATCCGGTGAGGCTCGAGCTTTGCCGTCATCGGCTAGCTAGCGAGACTCGAGCTCGCAAGCATGGGGCGGGCCTCGGCCTTACCAGATCGGTGAGATTGAGCCTCGCCCAATGCCGGCGAGCTCGAGCCTTGCCCAATGTTGGCGAGCTCGAGCCTCGCGGATCCGGCGAGGCCAAGGCCCTGCCCGATGCCAGTGAGCTCGAGTCTCGCCAGATCCGGTGAGGCATGGCCTTACCAGTCGTCGGCGACTTGCTGGCAAGCTCGAGCCTCGCCTTGCCCGTCGCCGGCTAGCGGCCAGCCGTTGCCCTACCGGCCGTCGGCTAAGGAAGGAATAAAAAGAAAGAAAAAAGAAAAAGAAAAAAGAAAAGAAAAGAAAAATTGAAATATGAAAAATAATTATAATTTTGAATTTTTATTAAATTTTTTTTTTATAAACTTAAAAAAGGCCATGGGTTTAAACTTTAAAGTGGGTTTCCAATAACCCATTTAGACCCATTTCTTTGTGTGTTTTATTTTCTCACACCTATTTCTGACCCATATTTAACTTTCATTTGACCCATTTCTGACCCTTATTTAACCTTCACTTAACCCATATATGACCCATTTAACTAAAAATGGGTCATAATATGGGTTTATGACCTATTTTGCCAGCTCTACACTTAAGTATCATTTTCCTAACTTTTGACACTTAAATGTCCCCCCTTAATCTGTTCTTTGCGGAAAATCTACTACCATGGCAATGTTTTCCATCATTGGTTCCTGAATAGATATATTCATCACCGTCGCTAAATAACCTTGACAACTTTCCTCTAGAAATTGAGCTACTTCAAGTGCCGAGACTAGGGGTATGAAGGGCCCTCCTCCGTTTCCTATGAACTTGTAATCAGAATGGTCAGGTGATCTAAATTGGATCACTTTCCTATGATAGTCTACATCAACTTGTTGCTTAGCGAGGCAATCTATCCCTATGATGACGTTAAAGTCATACATGGCCAAAATAGGTCTATGATTTCCTCGTGACCACTTATACTGATTGTACACCCTTGACATCCTACGGTGGACAATACCTCATCTCTCAACAGGGGAGAGATACTAAGAATCATTTCTAGTGGTTTAAAATCTAATCTAGCTAACTTTGCAAACCATTCAACAACAAATGAATGGGTGACGCCCGTATCAAATAATGCATAAGCAGCATGTTCTTGTAAGGAGACCATACTTATGATTGCGTTCTCGGAGTTCTCAGCTTCTTCCTAGGTAAAAGCATTAAGGGTAGTTCCTTATATGATGGCCTTGTTGGCCACACCCATAACAGGCTTCGGTTTGAACTGGACACAGTGCACTCTAGTGCCGTCTTTCGCAAACGCGACATATATCACTAGGGATATACATCGCTTTCCCACCGTTGTTCTTCTTAGGAGGAAAGAAATGTTTACCTCCTATCATTGGTTTCTTGCCCATGCGTTGGTTGTTGCGAGGAGATAAATATGGGGATCTTGTCACAATTGGTCTCTCCAAAGAATCCCTTTCTATTAGCTGGGCTCATTCATACAACTCGTTATAATTTCTGAGATTCAATGGCACCAACTACCTTTGAATGTCAGACTTTAATGCATCTCGAAATCTCTTTACCCTATACGCTAGATTTGTTAATCAATTTGGAAGCATACTTTGACAGGTCCATGAATTTTGCCTCATATTGGTCAACTGTGATCTGATTATAGTGTAGTTGCAGGAATTCCATCATCTTCTAATCACGAGCACACTCGGAGAAGTACTCTCCATTGAATGCCTCGCAAAGGCATCCCAGGTTAGAATAGTACCTTTATGAAATACCCTTTTCTCAGTGGCCTTTCACTAATGGTTGGCATTACCTTGCAGTCGGTACACTATTAATGTAACCTTATCCTCATTCAAGCACCTCAACAATGCAAAAGCTTTCTCTAGTTCGTTGATCCATGTAGTGGTCTCTTTGGGATCACCTGACCCAAAAAACTTTTAGGGTCGCAACTTCAAGAATTATTTGACCAGTCCATGCATCTACCATTCGCTATTCCTATTGCCAAACCCATTTCTAGCTACTCGAGCATTGATAAGGGTTGCAGCGGCCTAATTCTAAGCTTGCAGAATTCCATCTAATCGAGAGTCCTCTTTCACCTTTCCCTTTGACATTGACTAGCCCTAAGTAGTCCTTCCTCTTAGAATCCTTGGTTCCTGAGCACTCATGCTGCAGCTATACGAGTTCTAGGGAAAAATTGCAAAGCAAGTTCCAACAAAAGATTAGACCTCGAGAACACTAGTTAAGAAAGCAATCGGCAATCACAAACATGAGGTGTTTTCCTAATTAAGTATCCCAATTTCCCATGCATCTTATCACTTCAGGTATTAATCCTGCTCTAATACCAATAAATACGAGAGATGTCATGCCTTAAACGTTTCCCTTGACACGGGAACGCGACATCCGCTATGTCGAGATTGACTTGTGATGTCCCAAGGGTTGTTGCCGTTCCATTGATTTTATCTTTCCATTAAGCACATACGAAAGCATGCAATCTCAATCGCCCAATCAACAACAAATAAATGGACAGTAAGGAAAACATAAATATACAACACAACTTATATGTTTCATTTATATAACATAAATGATTCATTTACAAGCCCATTTCTAAGGGCCATTCCAATTTTTCATTCCCATACAAAAAGATATAAGGGGAGGGGTTTAGTCCTAGCTCCTTCTACAAGGACGGCTACCAAAAATGGTTTCCATAAAAGCCGGTGTCCTCACAATTAGGGCTCGAGCTCTTGGTCATAATCGGGGCCACACTCAAAGTCATCCATGGTGCCATCAACCATACCGTCGTTGTGTGGCACTGGAAGAGGATGTCGGTTGTGGCGTCCTCAAAATCAAGCACCATGATTTCCATATATACAAGGAGACTAAAACGGGAAGGCAGAAGACTCATTCCTTCGAGCTTGAAAAATGTTAAACAACAAACAAATAAGTTAAAAACTCAATATGTAAATAACCTAAATCTTGTATAGATTGATGCCACACGTCGAAACCTTATGATTACCCAATCCAAACATGTCGATGGCAAACCAATAGCAAAACCTATGCTTTGCCTTAGCTATATGCACAAGGAACCCACCCTCTACTTGGACATCCGTCCTATCAAAAACTACGAGGTATCCCTTACTCATAAAATTTATAAACATTTCAATTAGTGACTTTGATATCATACATAAGTCCTTCGAGTCCATACTAGCATAAATATTCACATGTGTTATAAGTATGCAATTAATAGCCAATAATATTATCACGTGTATTAGCATCTAAAATATTACCATGGCCTTCGAGACTCAATTAACAACATCTAGGACATTCGCGTGCCTCTCACGTCACAATAACGACAGTTATAGCATACACATACCTTCCAAATCACTAAAAATGACAATTAAATTCTGCACGTCTCACATATCTTATACAAGGCCATATCAAACATGCACTAGCCATAAAATAACTTCCAAAATGTGACATCCTGATTTTTAGGTTCTGATTTCGATTGGATAAATTGGGCATTTCATTGACGCGACTACAGTGTTTTTCTCTGAGTTGGCCACTCACGAGATAACTAGACTAGCTGGGTAAGCTATTAAGGACTTTAAGGCAGATAGACTTGAGAATTTGACCAAGAATTGACTTCTCGACCGTGCTCATCTTTAGAGATCATTACGGCACATTTAAAAATCAATTTGAAGTCAGAGATAGGTCGGTTTGACTGAGATGAGTGACTAATCGTGGGTGACTCCATTAAATTGGAAAACTCTCGTCGACCAACACTAATTTGATTTTACTGTCGTTTTGGTACCTTGTGTTCGTATTTGAATCCTTGAGATTTTCAAGACAATCGAGAGTCGCCAATGTGTCGAGTGGGTTCATCATGGCTCGAAGAAAATCGACCACGGGTCATTTGTCCTAAAAAGTTCTGAAAATTACCCAGTAGCCTAGGTCACGCTAAAAACGCGTCGAAAGTGAAATTAACCGCCAATCTGAGTCCGATTTTAGAAATTTAAGATTTTGTCATGTCACAATAAATTTTAGGAACGTCGACTCAATCTCATAAGATTTTTCTGACAACCGAGACTTTTTGGGAAAAAGTTGAGATAGGGCCGTTTTCGATCGGAATTTACAGAGGACCGTTCTTAATTTCGAAATTGGGATGCAAGTAGGCTACATTGGTAAAGAAAAGTACCAATTTGATTGATGAGGTGTTGAATAAATTAATGGGGGTCAATTTGATTTAATTCAAGAGGGATTAAGGTCCAATTGGGAAGAAAACCTAGTGAAATTCATTTGCCACATATGCCCCACACTTTGGCCTACCTAAATGCTTCTAGAAGGGGCATTTTAGTCTTCGAATTGTGGGTGGATGACAACTGGGTGGCGGCCCACGTGTGGATGACCTAAGAGAGAGAGGGAGTGAGAGAGAAAAAGACAAACCGGTTGTTCTTTTTCCCCTTCTCTCTCCCGTCGCTATCTCTCCCCCATCTCCCTTTTCGGCCACTCGACTCCATGGAAGCCGAAGACCAACAGAAGCAGAAGCAGCAACTATCGTCGCTCGGACCGAAGCTGCCATCGCCATCACGCCGGAGATGCCGTCGCACGCTGTCGCAGCCCATGACATCGCCGTTGCTGCTTCGCCCTACCTACGCACTCCTCCACCTCTCTCCTCTGTCCTCTTGCTGTTCGACGCCTCTGCAAGCTGAAGACCGGCGAAGCTAGCTCGCCGTTGAGGCCTCACCACCACACGCCGCAGCCGTAGTCGCCACCGCTACATGCTGACGCCTCACCACTGCTCCGCGCGTCACCATCTCCATCTCGCCGGCCCCTAAGACTATAAAATAATGTAAAATGACGTAATGTGACAGTCAAAGAAATGGAGAAGATGTATTTAGCATGTCATTGGAAGTTAAATGTATTGCGAAAAACAAAATGAGAGCATCAAATATATATATATATCATTTGAAGCGGCGGCAAGCCGCCAAATGAGAAGCTATACTTTAGGAATTAAGATGTCTCGATAAAACATCCCAATACAAGAATGAGGCTAAGGTACTCCTGACATGTCGTGCTCCGGGTCACCTTCACCTGCGATAACAAGTCACCTTCCTTCTAAGAGATAAACGGGACCAAGCAACCCGGGGGGTCGATCAATGAGGTGAATTCGCAGTATAGATTTGCAGATTTGCAGAGACAAGGAAAGTCCGAAAAATGGACTCATTAACCATAGTTATCGGGCTTGTATGATTGTCAATTTGTATTGTATGATCGAGTCCTTTATGATATGTAACTACTGAGTGAATTGCTAGTCTTTTGAATAGTAATTAAATTGATCGGTTCTCTAAGAAATCTATGACTGAATATATATCTATCGATCCATCAATTCAACCTTTTATACTGTAACTATGGAATGATGTATTTTGTATATTGTATTCCGATTAGTTACAGATAAATTAGAAGTAAATTTTATATTTTATAATGAAATGCCATACAAAAAATTATAAATAATATTTGAAGTAATATTAATCCTACTATTCGATTCAATGTTTAATTCACAATTTAAGCTTCATAAATTTAATATTTTGGTTCACGAATATGTTATTTCGATTTAACAATTATGCTGTTAACCTAAGTCCAAATGGACTTCCCCAGTGGAGTATGGGCCTGCCCACATTTAGGGCCTCTAGTTGTTAAGGCAAATTATAATTCACAAAAGAAATTTTTGGTTCATAAAAGTTTCAAACTTCACCAATAATTTCGTGAATTATATTTCATTCTTTTTAGGGTTGGTCCATAGCCTAACAAGCACCGGTTCCAATGCATTATACTCCAATAATCCAACATCATTATTAATTTTTTATTTTCAAAATCTTTTGAAATATGTGGGGGATTGTTGAATATTTCCATAATATTTTGAAATATTTACAATAATAGCTTTGATAAAAATTATGAACGCATTGAAAATCGTCATTATTTTTAATGGTTACATAACGGTTTCTTAACGGTTATATAACAGCTTTTTCATCGCTTTGTAACGTTTAATTTATTGCCCAAATAAATCATCCGGTATTTTACAACGGATCTATTTTGTCTGTATATAAAAAAAAAATCTCATAAGACAATATTGACATATACACTGAATGAAAGAGAGAATATTCCCTTTCTTTAAAAAATCTTTCACTTCCTTTCTTTTTCCTTGTTGGGTTATGCACAACATTATTTCTGTTCCTTCCAATATTTAGTACGGAATATAGAAGAAGGTCTATTGTATCTTGGGAGGATAGCCATCAGAAGCCTATCACACCGAGTTTCGCACTTCGATGGGCAGAATTATCTTTAAGGACAATGCCTGCGCTTGCACACCTCAGGCAAATTTATTTATTCTCATTAACTTTTTCAACAAGTCATACTTAACTTAGATGCATCACTAATCATTTTAACCGCAAGTGAATTTATTAATTCACTAATGAATCTATGACTGGATAAGTACATCAATTTGGCGATTCAATTCTTTATGCATTTACCTATTGAACAATATATTTTTACTATGCATAAAGTACATTGATAGTTAACGATCAATTATAATACTAATTTGAATAAAACAACGGGAAATTATATTGTCTTATGCATAGGATCATCAAATGTACTTAAATGAAGATTTTGTTTTCCTGGATCATAACTTCTTACTCGAATATTTATATCTTATATAATTATTAATGAAATTTATAACTATCTTCGACATAAAATACTAGTTTTAGGCATTTTACTGAATCTTAGGATTCCATTTGATTTTAAGTTGACGATTCACAATTAATAAATTTAATATTTCGATTTAAGATACGTTTTTCGATCTATTAATTGTGCTATCAAACCAAAGACCAAATGGACTTTTGTGACAGAGGGTGGGCACGATGCGAGGCGTAAGAGCATACATAAGTTAAAATGCAACGCGCTAGGAGATTTGTGATAAGGAAGAAGATGCGTACATTTTATGTCGGTACAGTATAAACTCTTGGAGACTAAAATCAAGGAAAGCTCATCACACCACATACAGAAAAGATCCATTGCTATTGCATCTTTACATTACATACATGGAAAGTGAAATCCATCCACCATTAACTTGAGCCCATGTTCTCTTCCTCCATTATTTTCCTTTCGTTTTTGTAGGACCAGAAAACCTCGTATATCATTCTAGCCTTCTTCTAACTACTGGCAGATCTATCTGAGTAATTTAAAAAAATGCCAGCCGGATGGTGTTCCGTGTCTCCACTTTCAGGTTGATGCTTTAGGCGGCATTATGACATCGTCTTTTTTAATTATAAGGTTGATCATGGGGTTTAAAGGTAATGGACGCTTGCTCAGCTTGTTCTGAGCAACGGACAGTTTTAACACCAGCAGGTGGCCAACAAAGGTGGTGAGCGGTTTTTTTTTGCACGACGCACCCCGGGACCCTATCTTGGTCATTTTTCAAGAAAATCAGACTCTGCTGCCTCTTCTGGCAATCCATGTTTTCCCTGTGTTGTAACTCCGTTCTTGGTTCTCATTGTAGCTTCCTCTTGCTGGATGTGTAGGGAGTCTTCCTTGTTTCACTGTCAGTTGTAATGATAAGGACTAGTTTAGCAAATCATAGTCACATTTGATATCAGAGCGCACACGAGAGAGAGAGAGAGAGAGAGAGAGAGAGAGAGAGAGAGAGAGAGATACCATGGTTGAGAGCCTATTCTGGTGAATCATTGATCCGACTTTTTACAGGAATTATAGGTGCATGTGAGAGATGTGTTGAGACTCATTCTCCAAAATGGGTGCGACGACATGAGATGCATGATTCTTGGCTTCATTGTAATCACCAGGGCTTACATTGGACAGAGAAACAGGACATAAAGAGGTCAAAGGAAACAATTTGTTCATAAGGGGAGGTGTGACTGCGAGGGCAGAGTAGAATTTGACTTAGCCTAGGGTGTGAAGCACCAAACGTTGAAGGGCATATAAATATGCAAAATACCAGTCATTGTCATTATTGCTATGGATACACTTGCATATTTTGCCTTTAGTCAGTTCCCATATTTGGAGATCGAATAATTGGTAGGGTTTGTTGGATTGATTTACCATACGAACTTGACCATGTATATCCTTGGTATAGGACTTTACCTATTGAAGATAATTAAAATCTATGCCTTTAAATTTTTTTAATCATTTTGAGAAATGAGATCACATATAGTAATTTCAAAATGTATCTGATAAGTACTTAAAACACATAAACCTAATATATATATATTATATAACAGACCGACTTAAGGTAGGGTCAAATCTCTTTCTATTCGTTGTGTTTTAATGGATCGAGATATCAGACATACATCTCTTTCCTTTTCTCAATCATTGTAGAATTATCATATCTTAGTGCACGTGAATAAATCAAAATAAACAAGCTCGACCACACTGCTATTCATTCCAAATTAAATTAAATACAGATAATTCCCATTATCGTTGCGGAGACACTAGCATTTTTTTTTTTGCCTCTAATCAATTCATGCTTGTAAATAGAATTAAAGGTAATTTTCCTTGGGATTGATTTACTCTACAAACTTGACCACGTACACCCTTTATTTATTATTTAACTATTCAAAAAAAAAAAAAGAAATATAGGCGATTAGATTTTATAATCATTTTGATATATGAGATAATGAGCGTCAATTTCACATGTTGAACATGATTATTAGATATTTCCGAAAAGTACTTAAAGCACATTAACCGAGCACTTTACTATATGCGGATAAAAGTAATGATCAGCCTATAGTAGTGTTGCATCTCTTGCTTTTTCGTGCTTTTTTAATCAAATTTACTCACTTTTCTAAGGAAAAAAACTTACAGAACAAGAATCGTTATATCAGTCTTTCATCTCTTTCTTTCTTCTATGATAATAGAATGATCATATCTTATTGCACATACATAAATCAAAATAAATTACTTTGACCATGCTATTGTACATGCCAAACCAAATTAAAATGCTGGTCACTCTTAATATTGTCGTGGATAGACTTGCATATTTTGCTTTGAATCAGTTCTCATACTTAGAGACAGAATTAATGGCAGGCTTTTGTTGGGATTGATTTACTCTACAAACTTGACCACGTATACCTTAGTTACCTATTCAACAAAACTAAAATGGAGGCTGTTAAATTTTTTATTATTTTGATAAATGAGATCTGGACAGCATTTTCACATTGTCGAACATTGCTATCATATGTATAGGATATGTACTTAAAGCATCTAACAATTTACTATATACGAAGGAGAGTTTTAGACTGCTTTAGGGTACAATTACACCTCTTGCTTTTTGTTATGTTCTAATGAACTTTAGTCACCTATCTAAGTAAAAAAAGAATCAATATATATATCGAGCCTAGTTTAACGACCTCTATTGTTTTTTTTTTTTTACTTTTGTGGTTACCCATTGGGGTATCACTCCATTGCAAATACATTATTTCCATTTGTCTACCTGATACTTTTCCATGCTTAGCTGCGTAGAAATACCTGAAAGCGCATCCCCTATGTGTTTTAAGGAGCTAAGTCGAATCAAAAGCATTTGAAATTTGGGCAGCCACACTCCTTTTCCAGGGGCAATGCATCAACCCCCTCGTACACTAGAAAGATGGCATTAAGATAATAAAAAAAATGAAAGAATTCTGGAAACTTTTGTTGGAAAAAGTTAGAGAATATGAAATTGAGAACCATTGAAAATTCGTTGGAAAAGATGAAAAAGAAATCAATTGTTGGCAATCACTACCTAACCTTAAGGATAATTCCATTTCTCGGAATATGAAACTTGGTGTGATAGACTTTATTGACTATCCTCTCAAGATATGATATGCATTCTTCTTTGCCCTCCATAGAATAAAAGAAGGAACATGAACAACACAATTGCATGGATAACCCAAGTAGGAAAGAAATGGGAAAAAAGGAAAAAAGTTCTCTTTTTATCTAGCATGTTTGAAAAGATTGTGGTTTGACGTTTTATTTTATAGGCAAACAAAAGAGAGAGAAATCGTTATAAATAAATTGGTAATTATTAAGTTGGTGATAGTTAGAAAGCCTTCAAATAAGTTGCAAAGCCGTTACAAACCATTACACTGTTGTTGCACAACAGTTCCAAATCGGTGACTTTCATGACGGTCATAACTTCTAACAAAATCGTTACTTTCAAATGATTCAAAATTGTTGACATATCAAACGGCTTTCTTGCTTCAAGTTTAAAGGCTTAAAGCTCACTTGTGCTCAATTGATGTGTAAGTAGGGGAAAGAGAGCGTGAAGCCAACAAAAAGTTCAGATGGCCGAATTACTTTCAGCGAAATATATTAAGGTATCACCTTCTCGGGACGCGCATGGCTGAATTCTCTCAAATTTGATCAAATAATACAGTATTACATCCATATTCTATAGGTGTGGGGCAACTTATCCTCGTACACCTTTCTTTAAGGATGCTTTACTTTACCTTCAGACCCTCAGCAAACTTTACTCTAACGAGCACTGTAAACCGGCAATTGACGCAGTTCTGACTCTCGCAAACTTTCTGGATATAGGTTATTGTTCAGTGGCTGCTTTCTAGATAATTAAGTACGTCGATTGCTTAATAGGCTCCAACTTCTCCCCTACTGCTCTTGATACGTTTTGATTGATTGTCCAAAAGCCACAGAATACATGGTGCTTGAATATATCTCCAGAAGAAGTGGCTTGCTTCTGTAACTTCCATGGAACTTGACTCTTCTACTTGTAAACACAGGTTGACTTTGCCATGGAGATTTAACCCAAACTGGTTAGTAAGCAGGGTTAAGACAAAAGAAGTTTTTTCAACCCGGTCGGAGAAAGAGTGAAGGTATCCTTTCATCCCCACATTTTCCTTCAGGTAAATGAATAAAGTAAATCAGACCCGTCGTTCATATCCGTCTTAGAGAGAGAGAGAGAGAGAGATGCTTGCTAATGATGAAGGCCTATTCTAGTAGATCATTGATCCAATTTTTGGCAGGCATTCAGGGTGCATGTAAAAAATGTGTCCAGACTCGTTCTGCAAGATGGTCGGGACGACATGAAATGCCTGATTCTTAAAAGGAAGGAGGAGAGTTGATCAGTGTGGCTACAAGGAAATAGTAGAATTTGACTTGGGATAAGGTGTGAAGCTCTGAAAGTTGAAATTTTAAAGATAATGCCTATGTCCTGAGCTGTGTTGAGACGGGTTTAAGATAATGCCTAAAAGCTTGATCGGCAGCTTGCTTGTGAAACAGGGTTGCTACTAGTTTTGGTTTGGCTAGGAAGCACGTGGGGGCATAAAAGATTGCAAAATTAGACACTTTATAAAATCGGGGATTTGATTCTCACACTATTAGAGGTATCTCTAACTTGATTTTGGATTACTTATCTAAATGATTAAATGGCTTGAACCTAATTAAATTTCCATGCAATGTTTTTATGTTTATTATGGTCTAACATGTGACCTAACCAACCAAAAAGAAGTAAGTGAAGTAAAGGAATGGAAAAAACACATCAAATGGGGGTAATAAGAGGGCAAGTAAGAAATAGAGTGCCAAATGGAACCAGATACGATGTTGGGCAGGCCTCCTTAAGATAGCAACCCATGAGCTTAGTGCAAATTGAATTCAATTTTTCTAAAGAGATTAATCTAACTAAAACTAAACTATAGAAAATCATGAATTTTCCTAAATCATGTGTATACTATGTAGATGAAACTAAACCAATTCTAATGCTAAAACCAGACAACCTAATTATGTCCTATTTTTCTAACCATTTTCCTTTGTTTTTTTTAGTTTCGAATTCATTTATATATTTTATATTATTTAATTTTTTGAAGAAAATTATTTCTATATTCCGGAAAATAAGGGACTCTTGCTGTGGGCTCTTGGGTTCCCAAGATAGTGGGCAACAGAAACGAGGCAAACCCCATCGTCAAGCCCATTCCACTATAATCAGTCAAAAAGACCTATCAAAGCCCAAACGTTTAAAATACGAACCGAGGCCCCATTTGGGCGCACAGGATGCGAACGAGCCAAGCAGCCGTACCAATAACTTGATAGTTCCCGTAAAAGTTATTATGGGATCACTTTTGAATTACCTCATCTGTTAATAAAACTCAGGGACCTCAGTCAATTACGATTAATTACGGTTATCAAAATGGTACTGTTATAGACTAATCTGGTACAATTTGATTATTTTTGACTCATTGCCTTAGTGATATGAAATTGTAAGATAAATCGCTAATCTTCTTAATCTCCAGCAACTTTATTGATTCACTAAAGAATCTACACCTCGTCACATGTTATATGGATTTGATGATTCAATTTTTTATACATTTACCTAATTTTATATTTACTATTTATATTGTATTTTCATAGTTACAGTTTAATTAGAAGTAAATTTTATACTTTAACGCTATAATGGTAAATGAAAAATGACATACAAAACATTATAATTTATATTTGTACTTAATCTTTATTTTTGGGAAAACAACAGGAAATTAAGTCATCTTGTTCATAATCATGACTATCACCATATCTACTTGAATTTAAGATTAGTTTACCAGATCTTTAATTTTACTCAAATCTTATATATCATTTGATATTATCTATAAAATTTATAACTGTCATCAACATAAAATACAAGTCTTAAGTATTTTGTCAAACCATACAGTTCAATTTGATTTTCTATTCACTATTCATAAATTTAAGATTCCGATTCATAATTCTTTTTCTCGATTTAACAATTATGCTTTTCATCAAAGTCCAAATGGACTTTCCCGATAGAGCATGGGCATCTGCACATGCACATTTGAGGCCTCCGATTGTCAAGGCAAACTCTTAGCGTGTCCTACCATCTCAACAACTTAGGCATCCATGCACGAGACTCGTCGTGCTATATGCTCTGTGAGCGAGAGCATACATTGGAATGATAGGCAATATGAGGTATGTGATACGGAAAAAGATGTATACAATACATTTGCTTATGAAAAGTTCGTCACACCACACCAAAAAAAAAAAAAAGAAAAGAAAAGAAAGAAGATTGGCTGTCATACAATCTTTTGTTCTCTTCTTCCATGTTTCCTACGCGTATGCCTATTGCGGCGTGTAAACGACCTCACAGAACAGTAGGAGCTCCAAACTTGCCACAGGGTGAGTCCACTCCGGTTCGGCTCAGTCCAAACCTCCCACCGTGATTTCCGCTGGACAAGCAACTTCCCGTCGGGCAATTCTCCCTTCCATAGAAGTCAGGATGAGCAGCTGGCTGTCTTCGTCCCCAGAACTTCATCCCACCAATAAGAATTCATTACTGCAATAAAAGTGCAAGAATTAATAACCATGTGGCTAAGAATTATCCCACTGTAAGAGTTCGTTGGTGGATCAATTAATAAACATGTGAGGATGAACTATTGCGGCCAAGCCAGATCTTGACATACTGCTCTTTCACCCTCTTACCATCACATTGCTTCACCCAAGGTTGAAGCACTTCTCTGGTAAATCGCTGACCCGACTGTCCGCCTGCAAGTTTGGATCGTGCAGGATCGCAGGAGGTAAATCAACAGTGGTTTGCGGGGAAGCGAAACACGATCCATGATTCTTCCTTTCATTTGGCATCATAAAGGTTTTGCATCGAAGGAGCAACTTCTCCGCATAGATAGAGACTATCAAGATAGAATACCAACCGATGAAAGGCTGCATAAATACCCAAATATATGGTCATGTTCATAATTGCTGTGGATAGACTTGCACAACCTACTTTATATAGCACATATATTCCCATGTCCAGAGGTATTATCAACAGCAGGTTTTTTATTCCAGGATTGCTTTCCTCAATAAGCGAGACCCTATGCATTCCTTAGGTTGTTACTCAACTACACGAGGGAATTGAAACATGGACGTTCAGATTGTTAATGTTTTTGATCGATGGAATGGTGGACGGCAATTTCACGACATCTAACTTGGCTATTACATGCATCCGATAAAAGCTCAAAGATATACAACTGCAAATATTAGATCATTTTGTATCAAACTTGTGTATTTCAGTAAGTTTTGAAATATTGAAAACTCTAATTTTGTAATGATTTTTTTGTAATGTTATCAATTTGTAATATAAGCTTGTTTTTAACCATTAATATAAAACGGTTTTGTAACATTTTATAATAGTCATATAACAATGGCCATTTAACGGCCATTTAACGACTTTATTACAACTTTGTAATGTTTTATTTATTTTTTCATAAATCCTTCATTATTTTTCAACAGATTTGTAACCGTTTCTTAACGACTTTCTCTCTCTTACTTGAATATAAAGTAAACTTCAAATCACAATCTTTTAAGATACATAGAATTCTCATATCATTCCTTTTCTTTTAGCTAAGCGTTACTCCTATTCATTCTAATATTCAGTGCGGTGTGTTGTATATTGAGAGGATCCTAGAACCTTACGCACTGAGTTTCGTACTCCAACAGACAGAATTATTCTTAAGGACAGTGATTACACGTCTAGAATCACGTCCAGGATGATTAATCTTATTTTATCATCTTTTCCAACAGTTTTCCAACATTTTTCATTTTTCATATTATATAGTATTTTTCCAACAAAACTTATGATTCCTTCCCTTTGTATGAACAAGCAAAGGAAAAGACGTGAGGAATAAATGTGTTATTTTAGGAAATTTGCCCAGTAATGAAAATTCTCACGCCGTAAAAGTATTTATAGCACGGATCTGCAAATGACTAGGTATGTTTTACGTATCGTTGATACTACAAATCTTTTTTTTTTTATAAAAAAAAAATAGCTTTATTTGCAAAGGAATATCAAGTACAAAAATGGTTGTCTTTTTTACAAGGCATAATACCATAATTGTTTCTCTCGTTTTCTATTTTGTATTTGAACACTTCTTTAGCCCATTTACCGTTTGTTTAGTATATGATGCATTTGAACTGGAGCTACTTCAACAAAATCCTCTTGTGAACTGCATCGACCTTTTGCCCAAAATGCACATTTATATAGTTTGTGAAACCATATTATGGATCATATGTCAAACAAAATAAGCATAACTTACTTGTCTTCCCATAAATATCAAACCAGTGTGTCAGTCTAAGAGAGGGAGAGACCTCTGGGATTGAGCTAGATATTTTAAATTCGCTTGAATTAAATTATAATTGTACTTTTTTTGTAAAGAAAGGATTATATTAAGAGAAAATGTCTGAAAATCTTGCATCTACATCAGTTGGAGACATGCCTCCAATACAACCTGTAAGCAAACTATTAGGAAAAACACCATAAAAATTGTAAATTTATTACATTTGTATAAGTTCGATCATAAACCTTTTGATTTAGCTAATTTAGTCTGAAATCTTTTAACGATTAATCAATTTCGGCAAAAAAAATCGCTAACGTAGACGCTAGCGGTATCATGTGAGACGACCGGTGCTGGCGTAATTTTCTAGATTTTTTAATAATTTTTTCTTTTCCTTTTTATCTAAAAGTCTGGCAACCTCACCGGCCACTACTTCACACTTCCATTGGACAAGCTTCAAAGCAACATAGTCTTGATCTCGCTTCCATCCTATTGCACCTGAGTGCATCAGCGCATCCTTCAGCCTCCCCAAACGGTTCTTCCATTTTCACTTCTCGGAACTCCTTCATGCACCTCCTGCAAACTTCAAGAACAGGATTTAATAAGTGACAACAGCCAGCAGACGACATATTTGGTCGGTTCTCCGCATCTTTTTGCACGCACGACACTCCAATGCGGATAAAATTCGACGCTTGAACTTCGTCACACGTATATGGATCCAATGATTTGATTTTTCATACATTTACCTAAATGTATATTTACTATTTATATTGTATTTTCATAGTTACAAATTAATTAGAAGTAAATTTTATACTTTAACGCTATAATGGTAAATGAAAAATGACACACAAGACATTGGAATTATATTTCAACGTTATTTTTATTTTTAAGAAAACAATGGGAAATTATATCATCTTGTTCATAACGATCACCACATTTACATAAATTTAAAATTAGTTTACTAGATCATTATTCTTCCTCAAATATTAAACATCATTTGATTTTATCTATATTTATAACTGTCGTCAACACAAAATACTAGTCTTCAAGTACTTTGCCAAATCTTACTATTCAATTCAATTTTCTGTTCACCATTCATAAATTTCAGATTTCTATTCACAATTTTTTTCTCAATTTAACAATTATGCTATTTAACAATTCCAGATGGATTTTCCCGATAGAGCATGCCAACATTCGAGGCCTCCGATTGTTAAGGCAAACTCTTAGCATGTCCTGCCATCTCGACAGCTTAGGCAGCCATGCATAAGACTCATCACAGTAAAATCTTTCTGAGGGAGAGCATATATAAATATTCTATCACGTTAGATAGTAGATACATGAAAAATTGAATCTATCAACCATTAACTTGTCCCCATGTTCTCTTCTTCCATATTGCTCTTTTCATTTTTTTGCGATAACCTTGGGAGAAATCTGTTTCCCGTGCGTAGGCCAATTGCGGTGTCTAAACCACGCACTGCGACTTCACATGGACAAGTAACTTCCTGTGGGGCAATTCTCCCTTCAATGGAAGCGAGGATGAGCATAGTACCAAAGCAAACCCTTACCCACTTCAATTGCCTCTGCCAACGTAGAATAGCGGATATTGTGGTTCCCAGAACTTCATCCCACAGTAAGAGTTCATTACTGCAACAAAAGTGCGAGAGAACCTAAATTAGCCGTTTTCCTATTGAGTAAGAATTATACACAGCTAGCTAGTTGGACCAACAAACAAATTGTTAAGTTTAGATAGTTTAGTGGATCAATCAGTAACCATGTGAGGATGTATTATTGTGGCCAATCAGATCTAGACATAATGCTCTTTCACCCTCCCACCGTCCCGATGCCTCGAGCAAGATTTAAGCACTTCTCTATTAAATTGCAGATCCGACGTCTGCCTGCAAGTTTGGACAACGTTAGACCTGATCGTTGAATGAAACTCAAAAGCGATTGGTGCGAAAGGAAGATATAAGCTACGATCCTTCCTTTCATGGGCATCACAAAGGTTTTACATTGACGGAGCAACTTCTCTACATAGATAGAGACTATCATGTGGCTAGGGCATGGAACACCAATTGATGAAACACTGTACAAATACGCAAATATATAGTTATGTTCCTGTGGATAGACTTGCCCAACCTACTATAGATAGTACATACATTCCCATGCTAGGAAGTACTATCAAAGACAGGTTTTATTTCTAGGATTCCTTTCCTCTAGATGCTAGACCATATGCATCCCCTAGGTTGTTAGTTAACTTTTTGAGAAACTTGAAACATGCATATTTAGATTGTTAACGATTTTGATCGATGGAACAGTGGAAGGGAATGTCACATTTTCGAACGTGGCCATAGATGTATCCGATAAAAGGTTAAAGTACTATAAACAACCGAAAATGTTAGATCGTCATATATCAAACTTATGACTCTTTCCTTTTTGGGATGTTATGAATGTTTAATCTACTGTTTTTGGTCAAGAAACGATTCTTTTTGTGAAGAGTGATCTCTAAGGCCTTGTTTGGTAATCATCCCAATAGTAACTGATTTTGATTTTTTGTTCTCGGGAACAGTTTCGTAACCAAATGCGCCCTAATATAGAATCTGTCTAAGTTTACCTCATCGGGAATATGCAGATGTCAACACACATGAGATGCATGATTCTTGGCTTCGGTGTCAACATCCAAGCTTACATGGTCCAAAAAGATGGGCATAAAAAAGATCAAAAGAAGTTGTTCACCTAAGTAGGGATGAGAGTTAATTAGTGTGACTATGAGGAGAGACCAAAATTTGACTTAGGATAAGGTGCGAGGCACCAAATGTTGAAGGGCGCAAAAATAAAACATACCGGTCATTCTCCATATTGCTGTGGATACACTTGCATATTTGTCTTTAAATAGCTCTCATACTTAGAGATCGAATCAATGGAAGGTTTTTTGGGGATCATTTACTCTAAAAACTTGACCACATTGATCCTTTGTTTAGTACTTACCTATCAAGAAAACTAAAATCTGGGCCGTTTGTTTTTTTAATCGTTAATAAATGAGACTGAAGATCGTAATTTCACATTGTTGAACATGGTTATTAGGTGTATTATATAAGTACTTAGAGTTCTAAATCTAACGGTTTACTATATACATATGAAATTCAGACCAGCTCACGGCAGGGTTCCATCTTCTGCTTTTCGCTATGCTCTACTGAAAGAAAAATTAGTTATAGATCAAGGGATGTTATATTGGACATACATTCATTCATTTTACTTTATCATAGTTGAATTATATCATCTTTTTGCACTTGAGTAAAAAAAATAGTTTGACCATGTTTTTGTCCATATTAAACCAAATTATATACAGGTCATTCCCATTATTCTTGTAGATACACTTGCATAATTTGCCTCTAATCAAACTAAATTGAGTATGTTTAGGGAACCTTCATGACTATATTACTTTGTTGCACAATTTTGAGTGATTGTCCAATTATCGAGAATATTTACCACAATTCCAATTTTGAGTTTTGTTGGTTGATAGTTCACATAAAAGTTATTATGGGATCACTTTGCAAATCACCTCATATGTTAATTAAACTCAAGAACCTCAATCAATTACTATTAATCATAGCTATCAAAATCATACTATTATAAACTCAACTCGTACGATTTGGTTAATTTTGACTCAAGGCCTTAATGATACGACACCATAAGATGAATCACTGATCTTCTTAATCTCATGCGAGTTTATCAATTCACCAAAGAATCTATACCTTGACATGTGTATATGGATTCAACAATTCAATTTTTCATACATTTACCTAATTGTATGTTTATTATTTATATTGTATTTTCATAGTTACAGTTTAATTACAAGTAAATTTTATACTTTAACACTATAATGGTAATTGAAAAATGACATGCAAAATATTATCATTTATATTTGAACATAATCTTTATTTTTAAGAAAACAACGGGAAATTATCTTATATTGTTCATAATGATCACCACATGTACTTGAATTTAAGATTAGTTTACTAGATCTTTATTGGGCTCTAATTTTAAATATCATTTAATATTATCTATAAAATTTATAATTGTCAATATCACAAAATATTATTCTTAAGTATTTTGTCAAATCTTACAATTCAATTCAATTTTCTATTCATTATTAATAAATTAAGATCTCCATTCATAATTTTTTTTTCTGATTTAACAATTATGCTATTAACCAAAGTCCAAATGGACTGTCCCGATAGAGCATGGGCACGCGCACATTCGAGGCCTTTGCTTGTCAAGGCAAACTCTTAGCGTGTCCTACCATCTCAACAACTAAGGCAACCGTGCATGAGACTCATCATGCTCGTGAGCAAGAGCATATATTGAAATTACACGCAATATGAGATATGTGATAAGGAAAAAGATGTATACAATTCATGTGCTTATGGAAAGCTCGTCACATCATACAAAAAAGATCAGTTGTTATACAATTTTTATATTCGATACATGAAATGTTGAATCTATTGACCATTAACTTGCTCCCATGTTTTCTTTTTCCGTGATTCTCTCTCTCTCTCTTTTTTTTTTTGGTTAAGGGGTGGATAACCTTGAGAGGTTCCTGTTTCCTACGCGTATGCCGCTTGCGGCGTGTAAACCAACTCACGGAACATTCAACAAGCTCCAAACTTGCCACAGGGTGAGTCCACTGTGCTTTGGCCAAGTTCCAAACCTCCCACAGCGATTTCCTCTGGACAAGCAACTTCCCGTGGGGTGACTCTCCCTTCAATAGATGCAAGGATGAACTGGTGGATATCCTGGTCCCCGGAACTACATCCCTCCGTAAGAGTTTTTACTGCAATAAAAGTGTGAGAATTAATAAACATGTGGCTAAGAATTATCACGCTGTAAGTGTTCGTGAGTGGATCAATTAATAACCATGTGAGGATAAACTATTGCAGCCAAGCCAGATCTTGACATAATGATCTTCCGCCTTCTTGTCATGTGGATGTACCCACGAGATTGAAGCACTTCTCTGGTAAATCGCTGATCCGACTGTCTGCCTGTAGTTTGGATCATGCAGGGCATGATAAATGGATGCAAGTCAAAAGTGGTTTGCAAGGAAGCGAAACATGATCCATGATTCTTCCTTTCATCTGGCATCTTAAAGGTTTTGCATCGAAGGAGCAACTTCTCCGCATAGATAGAGACAATTAAGATAGAATACCAACTGATGAAAGGCTGCATAAATACCCAAATATATGGTCATGTTCTTTATTGCTGTGGATAGACTTGTACAACCTACTTTATATAGCACATATATTCCCATGCCCAGAGGCATTATCAATGGCAGGTTTTTTATTCCAGGATTGCTTTCCTCAATAAGCGAGACCATATGCATCCCTTAGGTTGTTACTCAACTACGCGAGGGAATTGAAACATGGACGTTCAGATTGTTAATGTTTTTGATCGATGGCATGGTGGACGGCAATTTCACGATATCTAACTTGGCTATTACATGTATCTGATAAATGCTCAAAGATATACAACTGCAAATATTAGATCATTTTGTATCATTGTGTATTTCAGTAAGTTTTGAAATATTGAAAACTCTAATTTTGTAATGATTTTTTAACGTCATCAATTTGTAACGGCTTGTTTTTTCCATTAATATAAAACAGTTTTGTAATGTTTTATAACAGTCATATAACAACGGCTATTTAACGGCCATGTAATAACTTTATTACGACTTTTTAATGTTTTATTTAATTTTTCATAAATTCTTTATTATTTTACAACGGATTTGTAACGGTTTCTTAATGACTTTCTCTCTCTTGTTTGAATATAAAGTAAACTTTAAATCACAATCTTTTAAGATACACAGAATTCTCATATCATTCCTTTTCTGTTAGCTAAGCGTTACTCCTATTCATTCTAATATGCAGTGTGGTGTGTTGTATATTGAGAGGATGCTAGAACCTTATGCACTGAGTTTCGTACTCTAACAGACATAATTATTCTTAGGGACAGTGATTACATTGAGTTTCGTACTCCAACAGACATAATTATTCTTAAGGACAGTGATTACACGTCTAGGATGAAGGGGTGGCAAATGGGTGGGTCGGGTCGAAAATGGGTCGACTCATATTTGACCCATTTAACCCGCTTTGACCCATATTTTTATAGTGTAAATCTGACCCATACCGACCCAACCTATATTGCTAAAACCTATTAATATTCTAGGAAAACCCACTTCTACTATATGCTAATTGGATTAAAACTTCAAATTAAATTAAAAATAGTAAATAAAATAAAATAAAAGTTAAAAAAACCTATAAAAATTGAAATATTTATAAAAAATTAGACTATGCACATGCTTCTCTTATTTGAAGTGAACATACCATTGAATAACTAAAAACTATAACATGAAATTTTTTTAACTAAACCTAAAAAAACTCATTTTTATGATTTTTTTATTAAAAAAAGTATTGTTAAAACATTTTTATGCAATACAAATTTAATGAAAAATTTTTATAATTCTTTTTAAAATATTTAAAAATCTAATTTTTAATTTTGTTAAATATAATTTTTAATTTTTTTAAAATATAATTTTTAATTATTTTTATATTTAAAATCTAATTTTTATATTTAATAATTATTTTTTCTTTTTCTCTTTTCTCTTTTCTTTTTTCTTCTTCTTTGGCCAGTTCCCGGCCACAACTACGACCGGTTGTCGGCCATAGGCGAGATCGAGCTCGCCGACATCGGGCGAGGCTCAATCTTGCCGATCCATTGAGGCCGAGGCCTCGCCCGACGCCGACGAGCTCAAGTCTTACCAAATCCGATGAGGCTTGAGCCTCGTCGGGCCGTCGGTTGGCTGGCGAGACTCAAGCTCGCCGACATGGGGCGGTGCCTCGGCCTCGCTAGATCGGTGAGATTGAGCCTCGCCCAATGCCGGTGAGCTCGAGCCTCGCTTGTCGTCGGCGAGGCCAAGCCTCGCAGATCCGGCGAGGCCAAGGCCTCACTTGACGCCGGTGAGCTCGAGTCTCGCCGATCCGGCGAGGCTTGGCCTCGCCGGTTGTCGGCGACTTGTCGGCGAGCTCGAGCCTCACCTCACCTGTTGCCGGCCGACGGCCGGCCACTGCTGCCCGCCGCCGTCGACTAAGGAAGGAAGAAAAATAAAAGAAAAAAAGAAAAAAATTGAAATATGAAAAATAATTATAATTTTGAATTTTTATTAAAAAAACATTTTTATAAGGTTAAAAAAGGCCATGGGTTTAAACTTTAAAGTGGGTTTCCTAATAACCCATTTAGACCCATTTCTTTGTGTGTTTTACTTTCTCGGATCTATTTCGACCCATATTTAATTTTCACTTGACCCATTTCTGACCCTTATTTAACCTTCACTTGACCCATATATGACCCATTTAACTAAAAATGGGTCGTAATATGGGTTTATGACCTATTTTGCCAGCTCTACACTTAAGTATCACTTTCCTAACTTTTGACACTTAAATGTGCCCCCTTAATCTGTTCTTTGCGGAAAATCTCCTACCATGGCAATGTTTTCCATCATTGGTTCCTAAATAGATATATTCATCACTGTCGCTAAATAACCTTGACAACTTTCCTCTAGAAATTGAGCTACTTCAAGTGCCGAGACTAGGGGTATGAAGGGCCCTCCTCCATTTCCTATGAACTTGTAATCAGAATGGTCAGGTGAGCTAAATTGGATCACTTTACTATGATAGTCTACAACAGCTTGTTGCTTAGTGAGGCAATCTATCCCTATGATGACGTTAAAGTCATACATGGCCAAAATAGCTAAGTCTATGATTTCCTCGTGACCACTTATACTGATTGTACACCCTTGACATCCCACGGTGGACAATACCTCATCTCTCAACAGGGGAGAGATACTAAGAATCATTTCTAGTGGTTTAAAATCTAATCTAGCTAACTTTGCAAACCATTCAACAACAAATGAATGGGTGACACCCGTATCAAATAATGCATAAGCAATATGTTCTTGTAAGGAGACCATACTTGTGATCGCATTCTCGGAGTTCTTAGCTTCTTTCTAGGTAAGAGCATAAACTCTTCCTTGCGTTGGGGTCGGTTGGAGTTCTTCTACGGTGTAGCTCTAAATTGCGGCCTCACTTGTTGTTGCTACACTTGCATCCCTGGTTGACATTAAGGGTAGTTCCTTATATGATGGCCTTGTTGGCCACACCCATAACAGGCTTCGGTTTGAACTAGACACAGTGCACTCTAATGTCGTCTTTCGCAAACGCGACATATATCACTAGGGATATACATCGCTTTCCCACTGTTGTTCTTTTTAGGAGGAAAGAAATGTTTACCTCCTACCATTGGTTTCTTGCCCATGCGTTGGTTGTTGCGAGGAGATAAATATAGGGATCTTGTCACAATTGGTCTCTCCAACGAATCCCTTTCTATTAGCTAGGCTCGTTCATACAACTCGTTATAATTTTTTAGATTCAATGGCACCAACTACCTTTGAATGTCAAACTTTAATGCATCTCGAAATCTCTTTACCCTATACGCTAGATTCTTAATCAATTTGGGAGCATACTTTGACAGGTCCATGAATTTTGCCTTATATTGGTCAACTGTGATCTGATTCTAGTGTAGTTGCAGGAATTCCATCATCTTATAATCACGAGCACACTCGGAGAAGTACTCTCCATTGAATGCCTCGCAAAGGCATCCTAGGTTAGAATAGTACCTTTATGAAATACCCTTTTCTCAATGGCTTTTCACTAATGGTTGGCATTACCTTGCAGCCAGTACACTATTAATGTAACCTTATCCTCATTCAAGCACCTCAACAATGCAAAAGCTTTCTCTAGTTCGTTGATCCATGTAGTGGTCTCTTTAGGATCACCTGACCCAGAAAACTTTTAGGGTCGCAACTTCAAGAATTATTTGACCAGTCCATGCATCTACCATTCGCTATTCCTATTGCCAAACCCATTTCTAGCTACTCAAGCATTGATAAGGGTTGCAACGGCCTAATTCTAAGCTTGCAGAATTCCATGTAATCGAGAGTCCTCTTTCGCCTTTCCCTTTGACATTGACTAGCCCTAAGTAGTCATTCCTCTTAGAATCCTTGGTTCCCGAGCACTCATGCTGCAGCTATATGAGTTCTAGGGAAAACTTGCAAAGCAAGTTCCAACAAAAGATTAGACCTCGAGAACACTAGTTAAGAAAGCAATTGGCAATCACAAACATGAGGTGTTTTCCTAATTAAGTATCCCAATTTCCCATGCATCTTATCACTTCAGGTATTAATCTTGCTCTAATACCAATAAATACGAGGGATGTCATGCCCTGAACGTTTCCCTTGATACGGGAACACGACATCCGCTATGTCGAGATTGACTTGTGATGTCCCAAGGGTTGTTGCCGTTCCATTGATTTTATCTTTCCATTAAGCACATACGAAAGCGTGCAATCTCAATCGCCCAATCAACAACAAATAAATGGATAGTAAGGAAAACATAAATATACAACACAACTTATATGTTTCATTTATATAACCGAAATGATTCATTTACAAGCCCATTTCTAAGGGCCATTCCGATTTTTCATTCCCATACAAAAAGATATAAGGGGAGGGGTTTAGTCCTAGCTCCTTCTACAAGGACGGCTACCAAAAATGGTTTCCATAAAAGCCGGTGTCCTCACAGTTAGGGCTCGAGCTCTTGGTCATAATCGGGGCCAGACTCAAAGTCATCCATGGTGCCATCAACCATACCGTCATTGTGTGGCGCTCGAAGAGGATGTCGGTTGTGGCGTCCTCAAAATCAAGCACCATGATTTCCATATATACAAGGAGACTAAAATGGGAAGGCAGAAGACTCATTCCTTCGAGCTCGAAAAATGTTAAACAACAAACAAATAAGTTAAAAACTCAATATGTAAATAAGCTAAATCTTGTATAGATTGATGCCTCATGTCGAAACCTTATGTTTACCCGATCCAAACATGTTGATGGTAGCAAAACCTATGCTTTGCCTTAACTATATGCATGAGGAACCCACCCTCTACTTGGGCATCCGTCCTATCAAAAACTATGAGGTATCCCTTAATCATAAAATTTATAAACATTTCAATTAATGACTTTGATATCATACATAAGTCCCTCGAGTCCATAATGGCATAAATATTCACATGTGTTATAAGTATGCAATTAATAGCCAATAATATTATCACGTGCCAGATATTAGCATCTAAAATATTATCATGGCCTTCGAGACTCAATTAACAACATCTAGGACATTCACGTGCCTCTCACGTCACAATAACGACAGTTATAGCATACACGTACCTTCCAAGTCACTAAAACTGACAATTAAATTCTGCACATATCTCACATATCTTATACAAGGCCATATCAAACATGCACTAGCCATAAAATAATTTCCAAAGTATACACATAACACTCAAATGCTTTGCACACACTTAGCACCTTAAGAATCACATAATACCTCATAATATTATACTATATCGAGTCCAATTATTAATCACACATAGTCGAAACCCTCCAACTCTTCCGAAAAGATCTGCGATATTGTCTCGCAACATCGAACACGGCATCCGAACCCCCGTAGGGCATCCTTTCAAGCATCATTCCGATGCAACACTCCTGCAAACGGCATCTGAAAACCTCCGAGCATCACCCTCCGACATCTCTCGGTGGTGGCATTGTCTCTTGAGACCTTCGATGATGGAATTCCTCGCTTGACCATACGAATTAAGCACACAACCGGTTTTATCTTCCACATTAGTCCAAGGTATGAATGCCCCAAGGGTGTGTCGAGCGATGTGTAACTCATGACCTATCTAAAATGTGTTGATAAAATATGTCGAGCAAGAAACTAGACTCATGGCTTGACCGATTACTCTCAACCGCCAACCTAGATTAAATTGAGATCAAACGATACATCTCAATGTCGCCGAACCAAAAAAGTAACTTGACCCGATGTACTTCCATGCATGTCCACGAACAATACCATTCTAGCTTCGAAGGCTCGGTGTTAATTCAAACATTAAACATGACCCATGGACTTCTATATGCGAAGACCACATCCATATTGCAATAATAATCCTTGAGGATCAAACCTAGTAGCAACACATATGGAAGTTCAACCAACAATAGTTGCGACACACAATAAACCACATCGCATAATACTTATACAACCAACCATAACAATCAAACATGAAGATTAAGCCTAAATATCAATAGCAAACGGTCCACAAGCAACAATCACAACAATCCTTCTAATCTGAGCAATAACCTAAGTCTAAACGAATTATTTCTACTAATCACACCAACCCAAACAATATCGACGATTACATACTCACTCCTTGCTCATCCTCAAACATTATAGCCCGAGCATATCATGAACAAACCATACAAAATTAATCACATGAGCTCATCTACCTAGGATAGCTCTAATAACACTAGAACTACACCTAAATCCGAGTTACTAACACATTAGCCTTGCCAAAATTTAGGAAATTCACTAACTAACAACTGAGATGCGAGATACACAGACGGCGAGCGAACGGCAGCTCAAGGGCAACGGCGATTGGAATGAGGAAGGTGAATGGGTGATGGCAACAACAGCGACGGCGTGCAACGACGGTGAGTGGAACGTGTAGTGGTAGCAAGCAAACGAGCAGGCAGACAAGGGACGAGCCAAGAGAGGGAGAGAAAGAGAGGAAGGCAAGAAGGAGAGGAAGGAGGGGGAGGGGTCGGCCAAAGAGGGAGAGAGGGAAAGAAATGAGAGAACGGTGAGAGAACGAAGAGAAATTATAGAGTAAGATGATTGAGGAAAGAGAAAATATCAAGTCAAGCATTAAATGAGAGGTTATGTTGTTGTCCTTGTTAGAGAAAATTCCTATGTTATTTTGAAGCTGACAAAACTTTTCTAAAGTCCATTCTGAAGATCGCCAGACTTTGTGACAAAGTATATCTTATAACAGAAGTTTGCTCACTCTGACAAACTCCAGATTAAACGCAAGTGAAGAATGAAAACTTATCCAGATGATGGATTATCTTTCTTTCTTCAAGGGTTCGGTTCGTACATATTATATATGGCATTTTGGATGGAAATATCACCTACGAGATTGATTATCTTTATTGGAATCAATTTAGATGCATCAAATCTTTTCGGACAGCAAGTTAATTTGGAAAGAATTTACTTATGGAAACCAAGATCCTGATTGTGTGGGCGAATAAGATTGACGGGCTTTCATCGCAATCTTCAAACGGCTTGAGATCTCCTTGATTAATTCTGTCCAATGGGTTGATTGGAGGAATTCATTTGGAAAGTGCCAATGGTTGAGAAGGCATGGAGTATTTAATAGTTGTTCGATAGAATGCGTGAAAGAAGAATTCTAAATTCTGAAGCTTACCATTTACTTGTTATTCCCTACACTGTGCTCAAATTTGTACTAAAAAGAGAGAGAGACTTTGTGAGAGCAATACAGACTCTTCACTGTGAAGTCGAGATCACAAGATTGTAAACTCTCTTTTGATTTTTAGTGGAAACCAGCCAAAAGGTTGTCAGAGTGAGAGAATGGACGTAGGCTTGATCTAAGCCAAATCACTATAAACCTTGTGTCTATTTTTCTCTTCCCTAAACTCCTCTACTTTACTTACTACGATATATTTCTGTGCTTAGAAATAACTGTTAAAGTCTGAATCCTTCTACAAAGTCTGAAGTCAACCAAACTCAGGTTAAAAGTAAAAATTTTCATTGCATTTCGCAAAATCTGTTTTCACTAAAGGGCTCACTAATATCATTTAAATTAGATAAGAATGTCTTGATGACATATACAGTCAATACCCATAACTGGACTGAGATTTGTGACTAACTTTCAATCAAAAATGGTTTTAACGTGACCTACATGAATTTGGATGGTATTGATAGAGCTCGCGCGGCCAAACTCAAACTAACTTTGAGCCTATTCAGGGTTTTACGCTTGACTTTTATTTGAGCTGGGTCGATCCATGAATGACCCTTGGTTGTCATGTAATCGAGTAGGATCAATCAACTTGCCCTGAACTCACGTTCATTCGAAATCGAATTAAGATTGTTCATGAATGGTACATTGACCATGCGGTGTCACCCATGACTAGTATATACTGGAGCTAAATCGATCTATACCCATCCATTAATCGACTCATGACAACATGTGATCACCACAACAATCGTTATGGTCGAATGGTCCTTTCATGGTTGAATGCTTCAGTCTATTGCAACCATGATCCTAAGTCACCTTGCCCCTAATCAGCTAATTAGCTCGTGAGCAATCCCAAGGATTGACTCATAGCCTATCCTCATTACTAGCGTACTAATCCTTAGTCCATTCCTTGCGATCTAGATAGGGGTTGTAATTGGGGAAGTCCCACTCAATGATGGAATTTTCACTTCCATGAGTAAAATTGCTTCTATTCCATCAACCAATCAAAGCGGTGTTGAACCAATCGAAGTGGGAATATAAGTTTGGTATGCCATCTGTGTGTATGGTAACCGATCATGCCAATCATGGTAATTCTCAGTAGTTGTGAAGAGAATCTTCCTGATAATCTTGTTTGCTGCTTTCATAGCTCCATTCATTTGTGGGCAGTAAGAAGATGAATTCGAGTGACAAATATAGAATCCTTCAAGTAATCCATCCACTTCTTTGTTATTCAAGTTTTATCCATTGTTAGTGACAACCGTGTCAGGAACTCCGTATTGAGCGATAATGTCACAATGGATAAATTCCGCCACATTTTTTGCAGTAATGTGGGCATATGACTTGGCTTCAATCAACTTTGTGAAATAGTCGATAGCCACCAATATGAAACAGTGTCCATATGACGCTTTTAGATTAATTGGTTCGATGATGTCGATGGCCTATATTGAGAAAGGCTATGCCTTGGACATTTGATGTAATTCATTAGGAGGAGCATTGATCTTTTCTCCATAAACTTGACATTGGTGACAACAACGCATGTGTTGAATGAAGTAAGCTTCCATGGCTAACTAATAACCTAGCTGTATGATCTTTCAGGCTAAGAGATGTCCATTCGTGTGTGGACCACACTCTTCTTCACATATTTCCTTCATCAATTGATTGGCCTCTTTAGCGTCCATACACTTTAGCAAGACCGAATCAAAGGATCTTTTGTTCAAGACGCCTCCACTGAGGTTAGTATTAAAATAACCGAGGATAGTTTATTGATGATCAACCTATCCTAATAACCTCCAAAAATTCTGGAAAAATTGTATGTTGTAGTGATGCATGTTTTGAGCAACTCTCATGAAGCACCAACTTAAAAATTGCAACACAAAATTCTGTAAAAGAAAAATTGGCAAACAACAATTATTGCTCAAACAATGCAACATATTCTTACCAGATTTCCAAATCAGTACAGTCACTTTCAAAGCAAGTCTGAGCTAGCAAACAACATCCATTCGGAGTCTATAATATGTCAAATTGAAGGTAATCGAACAAAGATCAAATTTCTAGAACACATCAAATCCAGATTTCGAGGTCTAAGACCTCAAACTTGCCCTAACAGAAAGTCAGTTCTAGAGAAATATGAATTTCTAGAAATCACATTCAAGCACAATCAATCCATTGATCATTCATCATTCAACTCAGCACATTGAACCTATCATTCTAAGCATAAAGAATGACTAGGATTTGAATCCTAGCCCTGATCATCTAACATGATCTCGCTTCATTGGATTCGAAGTTTCGAGGATTACCTTGCAACTCTTCAACTTGAAGCTCAATGGAGGAAGCTCCAGGCAATCACCAGTCACCATGAGATCGGGAGGAGGCCAACAAGAGACGTCATGAGCTCACGGACGAAGGAGGATGCCGTCGGACTGCTGGATCGGCAGTCAAAATCATGCCGGAGGATCGCCGACTTACGTGCTAGTGTTGAAGCCTAGGGAGAGAAGGCGTCAGACTAGTGTTGTCTAGTGAGGGGAACCGTTGATGATTCGTGTGACCACTAAGAGGTCTCCAGGATGGTGATCAATGCACCGGGGGGCCACTATAAAGAGGCGGCAAGAGGCAGTGAACAGTAGTGGAGGAGCTCGGCGCCGAGAGAGAGAGAGAGAGAGAGTAGATCTGAAATTTTTTAGTCCCCCCTTGTTTTCAATTCTGTCCTACGGACCTAATCGAAAGAAATCTTTGCTTCAATATTGCAAAAAAAGACTAATTCGCACAAGTACCCACCTTGAAAATGCAAATTGATCAAAATCGAATCTAATTGATATCATAGGACACTAATTAGTTTAATTACCCATGCTCATTATGGCAAATTACATCCAAATTGACATTGAAAAGATAGCATGACTTTTATGCTAAAATTGAATCGAGGACTAATGATGAAATTGGGCCTCGATTCGTAAAATTAAACCTTAGTCTCCAATTAATTAACTTGAATTTTGTTAGTCGGAGTTCATTAACTTATGCTAATTTCAAAACATAGGATGTTGGATATTTCTTGTAGTGGTTTTCTACCATCATCAATTTGTAATTGTTTTTATCCACCATCAATCTATAACGTTTCATAATTGCCATATAATGGCTTTTTAACAGTTTTATAATGCTTAATTTATTTTATAATGGCTATACAACAACCATCTTCTTTAATAATTACCAATTTATTTATAACTATTTCTTAACAGCTTTCTTTTTCTTTACCTATGAATTGTTACTTCAAATGTAATTGGAAGGTGATATGACTATATTAAAATCAGAATAGCCTTTCTCTTTTCCTATCTCGTTATGTACTTTTTTTCTTTCATTGCTAGGTTATACACAAGTTTTGTACTCCAAGGAACAGAATTATCCTTAAGGACAGTGCTTGCACATCTCAAACGACAAGAATGATAAGTTCCTAGTCCGGTCTAGTTTCAAGGTGGAACCGGGAATCAAACCAATTCCCAATTTTGGGGATCAAGGACCGGACCATTTGTTTCTCGATCCTAGGACCACATCCAATTTTGGTCTAGTCTAATGGAACCGGCTACTTTATTTTTCCCACTAAAGAGTGGTAGTGAACAATGAGAAAAAGTGATAAATTTTAAGATATTGATAGAAGCGACGATAAATGAAGAGTTATTATGCCGTAACTTGTGGTATAAATGGACAAGAAAGTGTTTAGTTTACATTTTTTTAATTTTTGAAGAAATAATTACAAAAAGGGTATATGTAGTCGGTACGCTCCAATTCCCCTTTGGAAATGGGAACTGGATTGCCTGAACACCAGTTTCACTTTTAGGAATCAGCAATCGGACCAACACTCCAAAGAACCGGACCCAACCAACCAGTTCGGTCTGGTTCAGTCCCTCGGTCCAAGCGATTCTCAATTTGTGGGTCCATTTCGCACACATACCCCTATCAGACAATTGACTTTATTTTCTAATCTTTTTAAATATATTTCCAACCATTATTATTATTTTCATTGTATGTAAAAAAAATTTCCAACATAGGACACACGTTTAGAGGAAATACGAAAAGGACATTAAGAGCTTTCCACATAAACGAAGACAACAAACTTTCGAGGACAAAGAACATCTCCGAGCTTCCAGAACATGATGAGCTGTGAAGTCTTATCAGTTCGATCTTCTAAGCCTCATCGTCTTCGTCAACATGCATCGGAGTTTAATTGGAGCTTCTTTTTTTTTTGTTTTTCCTAACAAAAACACCTTAGAGCGAAGCACATTGTGTGATCGGATAATTTGTGGGAGACTTATAATTTTGTGTCATTAAATTATCTTAAGAGAATGTATAAGCGTGGTGATTTGAACTCAGGTCTTGAACGAGGAGGATAAACACGCTTAATAATATGAGGTATTTGGGGTTCAATTCTTAAGTTGACTTGTAACCATCCTGAGTCTGGTGGTCAAGTCTCCTAGAAAAACGCGCTTTTTTGTTGGATTAAGCAAAAGCCAGAAACGTTCATACTCATCCCTTCTAGGAAAAAGAAGCCTATTGGGTAGTTTCTCTTTATTACAAAACTTGAAAATTGGACTGGGTCATCACATTGCTGCTCCGGCATCAGGGAAAGCTGCTGCAAAACGCGTTCTGGATCTAATAAAACAAATGCAGGACCATAGCAACACCGACTTAATTGATATTAAAGAAATTTGTTTACCTCCCCCCTGGGGGCTGAAAACCAAAAAAAAAAAAAAAAAAGAAAAAAAGAAAAAGTAGTAGCTTATTATCTATCTCCTCTTGAGTTGAAATTCCACGGCTTTCTTTGAATTACTCTTATTGTACTCGGCGTTCTTTACAAATTAAAAGATCAAAATAATCATCAACGCACCAAGGAGAGTTCCATTGGCTTCCTGGATCCCATGCCTGATCCTCTTCATCCCACGCAGTCCTTTCAGTGCACGGTCATACCTTAACACGTGGTGCTTAGGGAGTGGCAACTATATTGCGTAAGGAGAGTTCCATTGGCTTCCTGGATTCCATGCCTGATCCTCTTCATCCCAGGCAGTCCTTTCAGTGCACGGTCATACCTTAACACGTGGTGCTTAGGGAGTGGCAACTCTATGGGCAGCTTTACAGTGGATCCATTTATAGCTTCTGAATTTTACTTGTTTAATCTGTTTAAAATATAACTTGAGTTTGAGCCGAAATGAAACTATGAATTTAAAAAATAAATAAAATAGAAATAAAAAGAGCACACGATATTTGTTTTAGAATATTATGTCAACAAAGGAAAGAGAAGATATTTTACACTCATGGCCTATTTGATAACTAGTTAATTCTTGGTTATTTCTGTTCTTCTGTTCTCCGAAGTTATAAAAAAAAAAAAAAAGAAATTTATTTAATAATCTCATCTCATTTTTCTATTTTTGAGAACAAATTTCTTCTCCATATAGGTTTGTAATAAAATCAAGGAAAAAAAAAGTTACTCATTTGTTTTTAAGAACAATTTTAAAATCAAACTATTTCTTTTCTTTTTTCTCTTTTTTTCCCTTCTTTTCCTTTCTTTTTTCTTTTCTTTTTCTTCCTCCTTCAGCCAGTTGCTAGGGGTCACCAACCTGTCGCCCGGCCAAAAATGAGATCCAACGATCTTGTCAGTCTTACCCAGCCACGGCAAGGCTTGCCCTCGCCAAACACTACCACAGCCGATAACGTTTTGCAGAAGGTCGGAATCTTGCGGTATGGGGGGCAAAAATAAGGAGAAGCAAAGTGATTGGCCGTGAACGTAAGCGCTTACATTCCACGTTCCACCAATCTCCCACAAGATTCACGAACCATCCATCGCACTCTTGTGGCCACGATCCCTTTGTGTCGATATTTCACGGGGCATCCCACAAGCAAAACTCTGAATTCTGGCGGCTCATCGCGCGTTCCTCGTAGATATTCCGTCTCGACCACCCGTCAAGAAAATCCTGCCCCAGTTCCCACCTCCGCCCAGACCTCCCGAAACAGATGGGCGTCGCGGGGACGTCTCTCTTTCGAGGGACAGGAAGAGATGTTTCGCCTTTTGCCACTCGACACTTGGACTTCGCTCTGCATGGTGGGTAGTGTTGTTTTTGTCGGCTGGGTCAATAATCCGATTCTAGATTTGCTTCTTGCACCGTTGTGATCTGGGGAGGAGAGAAGATCGAAGACCGAAACAGGGGGCGGCCTAGGCGGCGACGGGGAAAAGAGTTTGCGGAGTTGGTTGCGGTCTGGGGAGGAGGATTTGCTTTCGACACGGCTCGATGCGATCCATAATGCATGTGTTTCGTGACTCGTGTGCTGTGCACATCCTTATGATCGGTCGTGATTCGATTTTGAGCTCGATCGAAAGTGAAAAAGGAGAGCACCTTATAAACCTTGTTAATCCGTTCGTGATCGTATAAGTAAAAATCAAAATATCGTAGAGATTAAACCAATACCGTGGCCCGTGTTCAAAGAAGTCGAGCATTGTTTAATTTGCGGAAACAATTCATCATAATGAGCTGATTAATAATGGGAATTATGTGAGAACTAGGAAAGCTGAGGAAGAAATCTCTTCAGTAAAGGAATGGACATGCGCGTCTTGATGATTGCCAGTGCTGTTCATAAGCGCTTTCGAAGTTCAAATCGAAGGACAACTGGACAGTCTCTTGGCTACTTGACCCAAAAAACTAAAGTGACGTGTGATTTTTCTTGGTTTTGGGCCAAAACTTTTGGCTGTATGCTAGAAACACGTTTTAGGTCGGCCATTGCGTGAGTAATTGTCCAAAATAGATGCATTCAACATTTCCACGACGAATTCAGTCACTATGTCACCTTAAAGTTCACATAACTCACTATGCTTGATTCCTTTGATTATCACCAAGGCACTTCAAATAATTTTCAAAATTACACATTCTGAGATATACTGACAATCAACTGAATCCAAGTACTCAAGGAAATCAAGTTCTTCTTCAACTCTAGTTAATGTCCTTACAATATCGTCATGCATTCTGATTCTAACATCGCCAACACCTACAACATTGCATTCATTGTTATCCTCCAACCACACTTTACTATTATACATGCATTGATAAGTAGTAAAATAATTTCTATTTAGTGTAGCATAAAACGAATAACCATAACCCATAACCCATTCATCAAATGACGAATAGTCAGTTATAAACCAAACACAATCAACAACATTGAACTAATATCAATAGTTCTGAGATCACATTAAATAAATTAAAAACGTAGGAATGACATTGCATTAAGGCCAAAATTCAGGAGTCATTTGTCATTTTTCCTTTATGAAATAGATATATTACTTAATAGTGACGAGGCATTACAATTGATAAATTACTATTGACCATTTGATATGAAAGTCATATTACTTGACACCAAATTTATATACATCTCACTATTAATTGATCTGTTGCATCATATGTCACTGTCATGTGATGCATTCGTCATATAAAATACATTCTCGTTCAAGTGATAATGAATAGAATTTTATCCTCGGAGAAAATCCCAGAAAGGACCCTCACCTTTCATGTATTGTCCTTTTATTTTTATTTTTATTTTTTGCACTTTGCATCATCTAAATCTAAATATCTTCATTATCAATTCTACTCTTCGGAAAGAGATTTTATTTTCTGTCTCTAAATTAAAATAGCTCTTAACCAAATAATGATAATTAATTCAAATAATCTTAAGTGAACCTATTGGCTATTTTGATCATTTTCCGCTTCCAATTGAAACCACTATAAAACACTACTCTCTGCTATCAAAATGTTGTTAGTGATTCTCATACGAGAAAAATAATATGTCCGCATTTACAATTTAGACACAAAAAAATGAGAAAACTATTCAAAAAATCTTACACCTATTGCACTTTTGTTAATTCAATCATAAACATTTTCACATTTTGTCAATTGAGTTTATCGACTAATTTTTATTGAAAATCAATACCTTGAAAACCGAACGTCTTATACGTCATGATGGCGCTAACGTGGACATTTTTTTAATAATATTTTAATAACTCTTTTATTTTTTATATACATATTTTTATCATTTCCTTTCCTTTCTTTGGACTCAAGCTGGTGAGGGCGTTGCAGCCTTCCCCAAAAGGGGTGAGGGCATCGCGGCTCTCGCCTAGGGCCAGGGCCAATGAGGGTCACGATGCCCTCACCTTGCCCGAATCTGGCAAGGGCAATATGACCATTGCCAAACCCTAAACCCTTGCCCAATGGCCTATATGGACCACAATGCCCTCTCCAGCCTAAATCCAAAAAAAGGTAAAAAAAAATAAGAGAAAAGAAAAAAATTATAAAAATTCAATAAAATGTTAAAATATCATTAAAAAAATGTTTATAGCGCCAACAGTACCACATAAGAGATTCAGCATCCACACATCCATTTCCAGTCAAAATTAGTCCAAATGGACTTAATCGGTAAAATGTAAAATTGTTTAGGACTCAAATAGCATATTAAAAGGTTTATGATTAAATTAGTAAGAACGCAATAGGTTTAGAACTTTTTAAATAATTTTTCCATAAAAATTAATAATTAATGACCTATTCATTTGATATAATCAAGTAAATAGAAAATAATGCGTAATGCCAAGTGATAGTATCAAGAAACGCGTGCGGATGACTCAGCAACGGTACTTGGCCACTGGGTCTGCTCGTTGGCGCTCAAGGGAAAAACATTAGCTGGCCAAGCTCGCCCGATGGAGGAACCTTACTTTTTAATTTTTAAAATTTCTAGCTAGGAAAAAAAATGAAAATGAAAACAAATGAAAAATAATTATAGGGTTTTGTGTTGAATTATTTTATTATTTTATCTGTGAGTTCTATACTATTTTTTCTCCTATATCGGAATTTTGTGCTTAATTTGTCCCGCTAGTAGTTATTAATTCTAGATATCATAGTAAAATCACCAATAAAAGAAAAAAAAATACCAAAAACATACATTAGCATTCACGAACGACCACATATGTACCTCTCCTTTTGAAGAAAAACAAAAACATACTCGAATATTACTTTTGGAAACAACCATTTACATCAATTATCCATATTTTCTATTTAATTTGTAAAATGCCCATTCCAAATCCTAATTTCTCAAACCCAACCAAAATAGCCAAAACAAACTAAAAACTAAACCCATTAAACCCTAAGCAGTTTAATAAAATGAATTTTGTAAGGGGGGATTATTTGCTCTTTTCATGGTGGAGTTTTGCTTAGAGATTATGAGGATGGTTTGCAAAAATAAGGGCGCAATAGGCTGAGCCTAAACATATTTTTGTAATTTTTTTAATAAATATAAGGGCACAATAGACCGAGCCTCAAGGCCCTTGCTCCGACCTAAGCCCCCTCCCCCTGCTTTACCATACCTGTCCAAGCTCGCTCAGTAGTCTTACAAAATTTAGCCTAGCCCACTCGTGGATTAGGTTTACTAGTGCCACATGGGGAAAAGTTATTACTTCTGATCAATCATATCTGGTCAAAATTGTCGATAACTTTGTTCTCTTTTGGAAATCTATCAAATCAATAAGGAAGAAAATTATTTTCTTTCATCATTTGCCAACATATATTTTGGAGATTATAATATTGTCTTCCAAGACACACTTATATAAGAAAGTACAAAAGAAGAATGATACTCATGTAATATTCCCAATGAATCTGTGCAACAATTACGAACTTCGATGAATATATTGCGTCGACCTTTCAAAGTACAATTATTTTCTATAACACCTCTCACGAGATCCAATAAACAGGGTTGCTCATTCAAAGCATAGGAAAACACAATTAGAAAAAATTCGAAAAGACATCTAGAGTTGTCCGCATGTAGAAGGAGTCTTAGACTTTGAAGGGCAAAAATCAACATCTCTGACCGTGAAAAACGTGGTGAATTCTTAGTCCCGAGTCTTCGTCAACAAACAATGGAGTTTCAGTGAAGCATCCTATTTGTTTTTTCTACCAAAGATACATGTACCCTTATTCCTTCGAGGCAAGTCTCATCAGGTATGATAGTCCTCCCGTCTCACACATTCAAAAATTTCTATGCTTCTAGATGACCCTGAGAGAATGCACAGTTGTGGTGTTTCGAACCTCCGCCTTGAACCAAGAGGAGGAACATGCCCAGGATGATTAATAACCACTGCCGAGTCTTTATTGGGTCTTTTGGTTTTGTATCCTAGGTTGAGTTGTTCCACTGAAGGGGAGAAAATCTTGGCAGTACTCGGAATTTCACCGTGTGAAATTTCGACCGTGTGAAATTACCACCGTGTGAAATTACGAGTCCACTCATCGGACGACACGTGTCGTCCGGTCGGATCTCTCTCTCTTCCCTCTCTTCTTTTTTCCTTTATTTCTTCTTCTTCCCTCTGCTCAGAGCTTCGCCTTCATGGTCCCCGTCGCCGCCAAGTCCGAGCGCTCTACCGTCCACCCCTCCTCCTCCCCCTGCTTCTGCAAGATCAAGCTCAAGAGCTTCCCCCCCAGACCGCCCTCGTCCCCTACCTCCCGCCTGACGCCACCCATCCCCCTCCCTCGACGGCGTTGCCTCCCCTCCCGGGGCACGGGGTGGCAGCGGCGGCACCACCTTCCACCTCAGCAAGTCCGACCTCGACAAGCTCGTCGGGAAGTCCATCTTCTCTGGTAAGGTCTGACTGCAGGTCTCCGTCTACACGGGCTGGAGTTGCGCGACCTGCGGGGTGAGCTCCGGGAGGCTACTCGGGAAGGTCTCGGTGCCTCTGGACCTCGACGGGGCCGAGTTCAAGGCCTGCGTGCTCCACAGCGGAGTGAAAGGGAAGACCAGAGGGAAGAAGAAAAAGAAATAAAGGAAAAAAGAAGAGAGGGGAGAGAGAGAGAGGCGAAAGAGGGGCCCAGTGTGGTTGTCAGAGGGTCTGAACCGGAACCGGAGGGTCCAAACCTGCGGTTGATTTATTTATATTTGGTGCCCGTCTTTATTGAGTCTTTTTGGGTTCCACCAGATATTTTCGTTGGCAGGGCAAGCCAGGAAAGGGCACCCTCATTTCTTCTGGTAAAAAGAAGCCAATCGGGTGCTCGGTGCTCGTCCCTCTTGACAACGGAACGTGGAAATTGGACTACTTCGTCTTTACCAACCGCGGAATCAAGGAGAGCAGCTGCAAAACTTGGTTCTTGATCAATTTCTTCACCTCGGCCCTCCAGAAGTTGCTTCTTATCTTACTCTTGAGTTGAAAGAAAGTCCATGGTCGTCCTTGAATTACTCTTACTGTGCTTGCGTGCTTTCCAAGTTCAAGAAAAAGATATTCTCAATGCACCAAGAATTATTTCCTTCGCTTTTTGGATTTCATGCCTGATCCTCGTCATCCCAGGCACTCCTGTCGGTGCACAGACATATGTTGAGTCGTGCGCAGATAGGGGCGACGGGGGGGACGACGCTCCTGATAGCAACTTTGAGGACAACCTCAGAATCCTCTTCTCCAAGGGCGACTACGCTGCTTCCAACAAAGAACCCATTTACGGTTTCTACAACACAACGGAAGGTGAAGATCCATACAAAGTTTATGGTCTCTTCCTCTGCAGGTAAATCACGAGCGAAAGATACCAAAAATTTCTACTTTTGAGTAATACGTTCCAAATCAATCATTATAATCTTTGGAATTGGTTCACTTGGAACTAGGATTTATAATGGACCTGATATATTGATCTTAATTAAAATCCTCTACAAAGTACGGTGATCCAATGCCAACCAAAAAATACCGACCAAAAAAAAAAATTGCCGACCAAAAAATTGCTATTTAGATTTAAGTGACTACTAATGCAACTTTACTATTCCTCTTTAGATGGGATGTTGCCGCCAATCTCTGTCAGTCTTGCATCCGTGAAGCTAGCAACACCCTCATGGAAAGATGTCCAGGACAGAAAGAGGCAATCATATGGTTCAACGAGTGTCTGGTGCGCTACTCTAACAGATCGTTCTTCTCTGTCATGGAGACAACACCGGTTAGATCCATTGTCAACCCTCTGGACGTTTCAGTTAACTTCAACAGGATGGTGGAGCAAACTTTTGATAATGAGGACTTTGCGGCGCAAGTGACAGATTTGGCCTGGAATGTCACAGACTTGGCAATTTCCTCCGAAAGCTTATACGCGACCATAAACATTACTGTCTCAAGTTCAGTGACCCTGCATGAGCTTGCACAGTGCACCCCCGACATAACAAACTCAGCCTGTAAGAGTTGCTTGCGTTTGGCTATCAAAGAGTTTCCTACTGTCCTCCGTTATAAAAGGGGAGGTGCGAGAATTCTTCAGCCAAGTTGTTATGTATTGTACCAAATGGATTTTGCTGGGGAACCTGGAGGACAAGCACCAGCACCTTCTACAACAAACAAAACCAGCACTGAGTCCGGCAGTGAAGGTACGAGTTATCTAATTCTAAAAATGGGCACACAATTTGTCATGGTAAGCCTATAATGGTATCATTCCGTTGCTTCTAATTCTCAATATAAGCTGCTTTATGTATCATATTGCACTTGATTTACTTTTACTGTACTCGCGTTCTTTCCAAGTTCAAGAAAAAAAGACTATTGATGAACCAAGAAATATTTCCTTCGCTTTCTGGCTTTCATGCCCGATCCTCTTCATCCCAGGCACTCCTGCCGATGGAACGACATATGTTCAGGAGCGGTGCGCAGATAGGTGCGACTACGCTGCTCCTAGCAAGTTTCAGGACAACCTCAGCAGCCTCCTCTCCAGGGGCAACTCCACTGATTACAGCAAAGGACCCATTCGCGGTTTCTACAACACAACGGAAGGTGAAGATCTGGACAAAGTTTATGGTCTCTTCCTCTGCAGGTAAATCACATGCAAAAGATACCAAAAATTTCTACTTTTGAGCACTACCTTCCAAATCAATCATTATAATCTTTGGAATCGGCTCACTTGGAAATAGGATTTATAATGGACCTGATATCTTGGTCTTAATTAAAATCCTCTATAAAGTACGGTGATCCAATGCCAACTGAAAAATTACCACCCAGATTTAAGTGACTACTAATGCAACTTCCCTATTCCTCTTTAGAGGGGATATTCCCGCCAATCTCTGTCGGTCTTGCATCCATGAAGCTAGCAAAACCCTCATAGAAAGATGTCCAGGAAAGAAAGAGGCGACCATATGGTATGAGGAGTGTCTCCTGCGCTACTCTAACAGATCGTTCTTCTCTATCATGGAGACAGAACCGATTATTTTCGTTGCAACCCTGTGGACAATTCAGTTACCTTCAACAAGATTGTGGAGCAAACTTTCAATAATGAGGACTTTGCAGCAAAAGTGATAGATTTGGCAAGAAATGTGACAGACATAGTGATCTCCTCAGAAAGCTTATACAAAACCATAAACGTTAATGTCTCAAGTTCAGTGACCCTGCATGAGCGTGCACAGTGCACCCCTGACATCTCAAAGTCAGCTTGTAAGAGTTGCTTGCTTTCTGCTATCAAAGGGTTTCCTACCGCTCTTAATCTTAAAAGGGGAGGTGCGAGAATTCTTCAGCCAAGTTGTTATGTACTGTACCAAATGGATTTTGCTGGGGAACCTGGAGGACAAGCACCAGCACCTTCTACAACAAGAGAACCCAGCACTGGGTCCGGCAGTAAAGGTATGAGCTATATAATACTCAAAATGAGCACTCAATTTGTCATGGTAAGCGTATAATGGTATCATTCCGTTGCTTCTAATTCTCAATATATGCTGTTTTATGTATCATATTGCACTTGACTTGCTTTTACGATCTAAACTATGATCATACTCTCTTGCTTTCAACGAGTTCTTGGTACTATTTACACTTGGTGAAAAAAAAAAAAATAAAAGAGGATTTGTGGTATGTTTAGATGCAAGGAATTTCCCTTTCTTGACAGGGGTCAAACGAAATCCATGGATTGCAATAGTTAGCTCAGTAATTGGAGCGGGGTTACTAATAATCATCATGGGTTCGTGTATATTTTTAAAGAGGACAAAGAGATGGAAGAAAGGTATGAGTGAATTCATCTTGCTTGCCACTGGAATGACCATCTTCTAACCTTTACCTAACGAGAGTAAGCTCTTGGACTCTCAGAGAAGGAAAACAGCCAAGAGGTTCAGTTACTTCATCTAAGACGAGAAATCGGAGAAGAGTTTTCAAAGGAAAGAACTCGAGGAGAAAAGCTGGTGGCTTCTCAAGAATTATCTCTGATACGATTAGACATTATACGTGCGGCCACACAAAACTTCTCCAATGAATGTAAACTTGGGGGAGGCGGGTTTGGACCCGTGTACAAGGTAAGCATTAAAGTGACTCAACACCTGTTTATGGGAAAATTGGGAAAACTGGCAGTTATTATCCGAACATGAACTGGTTCGAATTTGGTAATCATTAATAATTCTCATATAGGGATTTCACTACTTACGTTACCCTGTTTCAGGGCACATTGGCAGATGGAAAAGAAATTGCAGTTAAAAGGCTTTCAAGAACCTCAGGCCAAGGACTTATCGAGTTTAAGAACGAAGTGATCTCGATTGCTAGACTACAACACAGGAATCTTGTTCGATTATTGGGATGCTGCTTGGAAGAACACGAAAAACTCTTGATATATGAATGCATGCCCAACAAAAGCCTGGATGTCTTCCTTTTTGGTTGGAGCTTTAGACGATGCAATGATTTTTTTAGCTAATTAATTTTAGTTTTATAGAGTTAAGGTTCATCCAAGTCTCTCATTGTTGACAGATTCAACTATGGGGCAATCTTTAGACTGGAAGATGCGCATGAACATCACCTTTGGAATAGCTCGGGGGCTTCTATATCTACATGAAGATTCTCGCCTAAGAATTATCCATAGGGATCTGAAAGCTAGTAATATTTTACTAGACGGCGAGATGAATCCAAAGATATCTGATTTCGGAATGGCAAGGATCTTTGGTGTAAATCAAGATGAGGCCAACACGAATAGGGTTGTTGGAACATAGTAAGTTCTTTAATATCTTTCTACATCTGTCATATGTTTGAATGATTCACTAGGCCAATAAAGAACTATGATGATCAGCTCAACAGCACCAAAATGAGCATATTCATATTACAAAAGTTTAAATATAGAAAATAACCTTTCATTGTTTCTTACTTCTAAAAAATTTCACTTCATTACATAATTTTGGTCAGTGGATACATGGCACCGGAATATGCGATGCAAGGACTATTTTCTGTTAAATCGATGTCTTCGTTTTGGAGTTCTCTTGCTAGAGATGATTAGCGGGGCGAAAGAACAACGGTTTTCATCTCCAAGAGCACGGTGAAAGCCTTCTCACCCTTGTATGTTCCTAGTCACCACACTTTTTAAATATGAAATCCGAGAATTTTGTGCAATTGTCCTTGCTTACTTCCCTTTCAAAATGACAGGCATGGAAGTTGTGGTCCGATGGTCGAGGGTTGGAACTTACTGATCCATCAATCAAAGAGCCATGTGATGGAGTTCAAGTAGTAAAATGCATACACATTAGTCTATTGTGTGTCCAAGAAGACCCAACAGATCGACCAACCATGTCGCTCGTGGTTCATATGCTAGGAGCCGATACTATCCCACTTACCCGACCATCGCTGCCTGCATTCTCAGTTGGGAGAGATGTGAGAACACTCAATCCTATCGGTCTAATTCACAAAACTTCCACTGTTAATGAAGTAACCCTTTCAGATGTATCTCCTAGGTGACTAAGTATCATCAGCTCGTCTTCAATTGATTTCTCTTTTATAAAATGGAAATGGTTTGCAATTTAATAAAATAGAATGATAATTATAGTGTGATCTCTTTAGCATTGTGAATGTCATCTCTTAATGACAATCCAACTGTCATCATTCCGTGTATAATACTAAATACAATTGAATTAATCACACTTGGTTCTTTTTGAATTACAATCATCAATTGATAAAAGGGTAAAAAGCTTGATCATTAGTCGTCATTTCTATTCTAGTTCACCACTTATGTTCTATCAGAATGGTTTGTATACTTACTTGAGTAATGTATGAATATCCAATTCTATAAGTATTCCATCGATGCGCGCGCGCGCGCACGCCCACGTGCACGCCACTTGCACACGCACGGCACACGCACGCCCACGCGCATGCCACTCGCACGCGCACGGCACGCACAGGCGCGGCACACGCACGGCATGCACACGGACGCACGTGCCCACACACGCATGCACACGCACGCACCCACGACGCCCCCACGCAGACGCACATGCACGCACCCACGACGCCCCCACGTGGACTCGCAGATGCGCAGACGCGCAGACACGCAGACGCACAAGCACGCACGCACGCACAAATTCTATAGTCTACATTGAGTATATTAGCCAAAATCTAATGCGTGAAGAATGTTACACACATACACACAAATTCTATAGTCTACATTGAGTATATTAGCCAAAATCTAATGCGTGAAGAATGTTACACACACACAAATTCTATAGTATGCATTGAGTATATTAGCCAAAATCTAATGCGTGAAGAATGTTAGAGTATTTAGATATTAAACAATGCCTAAGCCAGAGTTCCCACATTCAAATCTTACACACACACATTCTATAGTCTACATTGAGTATATTAGCCAAGCGTACACACGCACACACACACATTCTATATCTACATTGAGTATATTAGCCAAGCGTGTACACACACACAAATTCTATAGTCTACATTGAGTATATTAGCCAAAATCTAATGCGTGAAGAATATTAGAGTATTTAGATATTAAACAATGCCTAAGCCAGAGTTCCCATTCAAGTCTTATATATTAGCCAAGCGTCACACACACAAATTTATCTTGCGTGAAGAATGTTAGAGTATTTAGATATTAAACAATGCCTAAGCCAGAGTTCCCACATTCAAATCTTTTTAGGTCTTCAATTAGATATTTCTACACTTTAGTCTTAGACCAATATTTAGCTTACGCGTGAGGATAGCATTAGAGTATTTAAATATTGAACCATGCCTTCAATAAATAAGCTTAAGATTTTACAAAAAATGACCATGGTCACAAAAAATTTACAAAGAGTGCTACCAAGTTAGGGCAGAATTACTAGTAACCTATTTAATGTATAAGTACGTAATATTTTGATCCTATCTTCTGTTGTCATTCTTCTCTTGAGTTCATGTTACTTTTAATTATATCGGGATCCATGAACAACTTTTCTGTAGTGGAATTGGATAATTAAACAATATTTGATCTTTCTGAGTCGAACGCTATATGATAAAGGAGAAATATTTGAAGTAATTTGAAGATAACGATCAGAATTTTTATTCGTCCTTCCTACTTTCTAATCCTCGGGGGTGGGGTTAGCGTGTCCTGTTAGAGTGTGATTTGGGAAATTACTAAATCAATCTTTAACTTATTGTATGGAATTTAATTTTAAAATTTTTAATTTTATCAATTTAATCTTAAATATTTTGATAATTCAAATCTTTTAACTTATTGTATGCAATTTAATTTTAAATTTTTAAATTTTATCATTAATCTTAAACATTTTTATAATTTTCAAACATAATTTCTCTAACTTCGTGGTTCAATTATCACCAACAGTATACATGAAATGGCCGACAATTTAAGGCGGACAAAGACGACGTTTGGTTTTTTACAATTTTTCTGATTTTTTTTTCCCTTCTCTCCTATTAAACACGTAGACTGCCACGTCATTATGCGTGAGCTAATATCCCTGATATGGATTTTTTTTTGTGGCCAGCATGATGACATGGACTACAACATAGGAAATATATATATAACAAAAAGAAAAACCAGAACAAACCACCACACGCACGGAGAACATGCGTAATCGGCAAGATTGCGGTCGGCGGTGGCGCCTAGCCACCGGTGTGGGTCATGCGTTCCTCACCGGGAAAGCGCAGATCTTTGGGTCGTGGCCTCCATCATCTTTAAATGTAGGTGAAGACAAAATATACACACGGGAAAGCGCAGATCTTGAGCAACTCATAAGCGTTTGTGGTGTGAAAGAACACCTTGATTTTGTTCGACATCGTGATTTTGCACATGCCCTCAAATGGCCGTCTCTCATTAGCCACCGGGCCTAGCTTGTACGCTGGCCCTTCGTCGACAATCCTTCCTTGCCCTCCACGGGCGCATTCATGCCTCTGACAGCGTCTTCAGCTTCCTCCCGCTCGCTCGCTGATGCCCTTCTCCCTTCCCAGTAGATTGATCGAATCAGAAAACTGCACTTCCCCATGTCTGTCTTCTGAGAAAGTGAATTTTTTGTGCCTTTTGCTCAAGATTCTCGGGGTATCGCTCGTCGAATCATACGGTAGAGAGATGAGTTGACTTTGTGTGTTTCTAATTCAGGTTAGTTGATGCAGTCTACTTGTTTGATAGAATATCCCGGAGACAAAATTACACGTTCTGGGCAAAGTTATAGCAACCTGATATTTACATCAACTCGATATTCATTAGACAATGCGATCTTTTCCCAGACTTATAACAAATCTACAACGTGGCAGGGCTCAGCATGGGTGTCTCTATGAAAGATGTTTATGCCTCGAGGCTAGGGTCATGGAATCTATAACAACCTATCTGATGAGAACGAGAGTGTTCGCCACGCTAAAGTGCCTGTATAAGGAGCGGCTCCTAATAGGTTTATAGGGTGGTGAAGGAGGCATAAATGAACCTAATTACATACTAAATAAGAACAAGGGGAGAGCATTCCTGAAATGCGTATTTGAAATTGGAATTAATTTGTAAGAGGTGCCTTTTGGAGTAAAGGCAATGCTCCTTACATTAGAACTCTAATATTAAGCATGCCGGGTAAGAGTGCTATTAGAATGAGTGGCCTACTAGAAAAGTGTCCACCTATACATTAAATGACAAAATCATGAGGCTCAATATACAATGGGGTTGGGTTAAAGTGGATAATTCATCAAGTGACTTAATTTTGGAGTGTTACAAAAACTCGCCTTGTGGCCGCAACTGTTGATGTGATAATGGCTCTCTACTTTCCTCCCAATAGTGGTGGGGGTGGTGGCAGTCAACGAAAAGAGCCCTTCATTTGTGCTTTGGCAAAAGTAAGCCCTAAACTTTTCCCGAAGTTTAAGTAAATCCATTTTGTGTTCTAGCAATAGTGGGTGCTAATGGACGAGCGCTAGAGAAGTTTTGGCCGAGTGATCAAGAGGTTAAAGATGATAAACAATAAGAGGAGATCTCAGCGCCGAAAAGAATGAAAGAAAATAAATGAAAAGAAAAGAAAAATAAGAAAAGACAAAAACAATGTCATTTTGTCCACCTAACTTGCTGATCCTACCACATAGGACAATAATAATAATTAGACTGCTACGTCAATGATTTCCAACAAAAATCAACTGGAAAAATTACATTTTGTAAAATTATTAAAAGGTTTAGGATTAAAAATTGCAAGGTTTATGACTGATATGGTAATTTCCCATTGTAATTTATTAGTTTTATATGGTACAAATTAGAAGAATGTTTCTAGCAAGTAACAATCATGTAGATAATCTATGTAGGTCAAACAATCCTTAACATTTTCCAACAAGTTAAGCTCATAATTCCTAAACTTCAGGCTTTGGGATGGGTGATATTTAATACTTTCTCTTGATTAATTGAAGGGAGCTAGAAAGAAATCCTAAAAAAGGAAAAAAATAAGTGCATCGGAAGTCTTAAATTTTGTCATAAAAGTATAATTAAATCCTAAATTTACAAAAAGAGCCAAATAGAAATCTTTCAAATAAGTATGTCTAATTTGGATAATGGAAAATGTCGACATGTTTTATTTATTTATTTATTATTTTCTCTACCTACATGTCGATGATATGGCTAAAACAACTTTAGTCTTATGCTTTATATTTTAGCTATTGGGACTAAGAATACAACCTAGAGAAGAGTGAATAGGTTGAAAAAAAAAAAAAAACCATGAAAAACATTTATGGAAGATAATAAGTTCAACTTCAAACATGGGTAGAAACAGATTATAGAAATCCAATGCGTGAGCTATTGTTTAACAAATAGTGATTATATTGAGCATGTAATGCAAATAGTGAAGAAATAGAAGATTCACAAGCATATATATATAGTAGTTTGACGTCCACTCTCTAGACTAACAGTCACAAGTCTTGCTAGATTGCATAAATAATATGTTCAACAATTTACAAATGGCAAATGCTAATTTCATTACATAATAGATCACACTATTAGGACTACCCATAAAATACTCTTCCTAAACATTTGCAGGTCAATCGAAAAAAGGTCTGCAGCTAACGTTCTAACGCTATTGCTTTGACATTTTTGATAGACACTTGTTCTTGTTCCTCAAGAGACTTCCTGATCGTCCGCCACTCATTTTCACCCTACAACAACTATAATTGTTTTCATCAACGAACATCCTCACATGGTCACTGTTCAAACATGACCAATGACATGATATGTCCAGCATCGACACAGACATTGCCATAAGCTAATCTTTAGGTCCTTCCAAGTATATTGGCAATGTTGACTCTACAAAGATATTCATGGTCCTTTCAAGCTTTACCAAACATCCTCATTCTAGGCTTGTTGACCATCACCTGGTCCATCCAAGTATTCACCTTATCCAAGGATCCTTCCAACTCGTAGACATATTTAATTGCCTAATATCTTGTTCACCTCATATATCGGCAGAGCACTCTAGACAGTGGTAGAGCACTCCTCATATAAGTTCATCTGGTGCTATTTATGACAATATTTGCATTTTAGCTTGTGCATATATCACCTGATACTTACTCAACCAATACACACATTAGTAGCCTTTGATTGTCTTTGTCATCTTCAAAACAACATAGAGACTTTCTCAACTTTAGCTACATCATAGCATGTAGGAGAGAGAGAATATCAAAAAGACGTCAGCATTTTTCTTTGGTCAAGTTGAACGAAGTTAATAGAAGAACTCAATTGCGCCCATTTTAAACAAGTTTTAGGACTTGAGCAACATGAGCAACATACAGACCTCCGGTCGGTTTCCTCTCTTATATTTCTTATTTTTAATTTTTATATCCTTATCTGGTGCTTCAGATCTACCAAGATCCTGGTCAAATGACAAAGACATAAGTACCTGAAAAAGTATTTTGATAGTTATAACAGAGAGAGAGAGAGAGAAGCCCGGGGGGTGGGGAAGGGGTGAACCAAACAAAGTAATTAAAATGCAAAAGTTCAAAATAGTGACCTATTAAACATGCGTGAATGTTTGACCAAAAAAAGAACATACTTGAATAGAGTCAGGATGCATCTGACAATTATGAGCTTTCACATAATTTGCAATCGATCGAACAGCCGCTCCAGTCACTTCACCACTGTGTTTACCCTCATTTGTAAAGAGTGAATTAATACTGTCACAACAAAGTTTCCCGATGATATCCATTCATATTATTTATTCAAGAGAAGAAGAGTAGAGAGGAAAAGGGAAACAAATACATGCCGAGAAATGCTCCAGACATATGACTAAAAAACTAAAAGTAGAATTGTCTATCACGTGTCATTGTAGCACTTGACTCTTTAAGGACCTGCACTTGATACGTTTTGATTTAATTGTCTAAAAGCCACAGAGTACATGGTGCTTGAATATATCTCCAGAAGAAGTGGCTCGCTTCTCTAACTTCCATGGAACTTGACTCTTCTGCTTGCAAACACAGGTTGACTTTGCCATAAATATTTAACCCAAACTGGTCAGTAAGCAGGGTTAAGACAAAAGAAGTTTACTCAACCCGGTCGGAGAAAGCGTGAGGGTATCCTTTTATCCCCACATTTTCCTTAAGGCAAACAAATAAAGCAAATCAAAGCCGTCGTTTGTATCCGTCTTAGAGAGAGAGAGAGAGAGAGAGAGAGAGAGAGAGAGAGAGAGATGCTTACTAGTAATGAAGACCTATTCCAATAGATCACTGATCCAATTTTTGGCAGGCATTCGGGGTGCATGTGAAAAATGTGTCCAGACTCGATTTCCAAAATGGTCATTACGACATGAAATCCTTGATTCTCGACTCCATTGTCCTTACTAGGTCTCGTTGGATAAAAAGACAGACGTAAGAAGGTCAAGGGAAATAAATTGTTCATAAAAGGGGGAGGAGAGTTAATTAGTGTGACTCCAAGGATATAGTAGAATGTGACTTGGAATAAGGTGTGAAGCACTGAAAGTTGAAGGGTGTATAGATATGCACAATACTGGTCATTCGCATCTTTTTTGAGCATACACTCGCATATTTTACTCTATTCAATTCTCATACTCAACAATAGACTTAACGGTAGGTTTTATTGGGATTGGTTTACTCTAAAAACTTGACTATGGATACCCTTGGTTTACTACAAAGCTAGTTAAGAAAACTAACATCTAGGAAGTAAATATTGTTTTTTTATTATCATTTGATAAAGAACATAGACAGTAACTTCGCAATATTGAACATGGTTACTAAATGTATCCAGTAAATACTAAAAGCACATAAACCTAACGGTTTACTATTTACGGATGAAATTATAGACTGGTTTATAGTGTGGCTCGATCTCTTGCTTTTTGTTGTGTTTTATTGAACTTTACCCACTTTTCTAATAACAAGGTTTAAAGATCGAGAATTGTTATGTCAGAGTTACATCTCTTTTCTCGTTTTTTTTTTGCTTTTTATCATGGTAGAATTATCAGATCTTGTCGCATTTGAATAAATCAAAAGAAATGAGTTTGACTATTGTGTTATTCATACCAAACCAAGTTAAATACTGGTCAATCTCATTATTGTCGTTGATACACTTGCATATTTTGCCTCTAGCCTATCCTCATACTTAGAGAGAGAAGTAATAGTAGGTTTTGTTAGATTGATTTACTTTACAAACTTGACCATGTGCACCTTGCTTAAGCACTTATCAACTCAAGAAAACTAAAATCTAGGTCGTTATATATATTTTTTTATCATTTTGATATATAAATCGCACACGGTAATCTCACAATGCTGAACATGGTTATAATTTGTGTATGATTAGTAGTTAAAGTACATAAACCTAACAATGTACTAAATACAGATGACAGTCATAGAATGGCTTACGGTAGGGTTGCATATTTTACTGTCATTGTGTTTTAATGAACTTTACTTACTTTTCTAGGAAAAAATATTTATAGATTGAGAATTTATTATACCAGACTTACATATCTTTCTCTTTTCTTTTCTTTTTTAATTGTAGCAGAATTATCATATCTTAGTTCAAATAAATGAGTTTGACTACGTTGGTGTTCATGCAAACGAAATTAATGCTGTAGAGAAGAGTTATTGTTGAGACAAAGATTTTTCCTCGAAGAGGAGGCCCAACAAGGGGCAATGGCTATTACACTTATATCGTCAAAATTCAAGGATTTGACAGTGGAATGATATGAGTTTCTCATGAGAACAATAATTATATATTCTCTCTACGTATATCATGAATTTGCTTCCATTGATAAAATTGAAATATGAGTTACTCTGCATTTGCCTATGTATTTTTTAGCCTTTTCGACGATGCCTCACCAACATGTCCACTGAGACTTTGACATTATAATAGGAAAAATTCTACTTTTCTTTTGTATAATTTTATGTTTTCTCTTAAATGCCTATATATTTAATTTATCTTATCAAGTCTTTAATTTAACTTTCAATAGTAATGATAGGACTAGCTTAACTGCGTCTATTCATTTCTTTTTTGTTGTTATCCATTCGGATTTCATTCCATTAAATTGGTTCCATTTTTCTAACTAATACTTTCACATGCTTAGTGTCGATACCTAAATTTTGACTATCTAATTTAAATATTACATAAGAAAATTAAGGATTGAGCCCGACCCCTGAACAAAATATCATTTACATTAGCCACATTTGCATTACATTTAGGATTCATATTGCAGTTCTTTGCATTTTAGGACTAACGCTTGTTGTAGGGAGCTCGATAAGCAACACGGTGGAGAAGTAATGGTTGACATGGAGAGACATGCTTGAAATTAGATATTCCAACATTCTTAGAATCCCAAACATTAGAGATAGGCTCGAGACTTGAATTTCCAAAGTTCTTGGATCTCAAATACCTAACCAGAAAGGTATGGTGAACTTGGAATCAAATTCCAATGTTATGGGAGGTCGAAAGTAGCTTGATTAGCTCGGGAGAATGTCTTCCAAGAATGTGATAATCTCATGGTCCCGAACGGTAACTCAAGCGATAATTCCAAGATTGTGAGAATCAAATAAGATTTAATGTGATAGATAAGGTGCTATGACAAGCACATTTCTAGACATCCACTTGGTACCCATTCACAGCCACACTAGCTCCTCTTACAAGGAATTCTCAGGATATATCTCTCATGGACTCATCGTTGTACATGGGCATATCACGCATCCTGCACTTATACAACCTCTATCCATTGGCGTTGTTGTGACCCGTGTCAAGAAAGGTTTAGAGATAATGCCTGAGCGAAAAACTGGAGTCACTACTAGATTTGGGTTGGCTATAAAGCAAGCAAGTGGTGCATGAAAGATTGCACAATCAGAGATTTTCTAAAATTAAGGATTTGATTATCACACTAATAGAGGTACTTCTAACTTGATTAACTTGAATGAATTACTTATCTAACTGATTAAATGGCTTGAACCCTATAAAAATTCCAGGCGATGTTTTGATGTTCATTATGATATAACGTGTGACCTGCCCAACCAAAAAGAAGTGAAATAAAGGAACGGTAACAAACACATCAAATGGGGTAATGAAAGGGCAACTAAGAAATAAGGTGCCGAATGGAACCGGATACAATGTCGGGTAAGCCTCTTTAAGATAGCAATCCCATGAGCTTAGTACAGATCAAATTCAATTTTCCTAAAGAGACTAATCTAACTAAAACTTAAGCAAAGAAAATTATGAATTTTCCTAAATCATGTGTATACTATGTAGATGAAACCAAACCAATTCTAATGCTAAAAACTAACAACCTAATTAAGGCCTACTTTTATAAATATTTTCCATTTTCTATTTTCGAATTTATTTTTTTATTTTAAAATTTTTTAAAGAAACTATTTATATATTTTGGAACAAAAATGAAAAATCAAAATTTTCCTGTTGTCATGCACGCCCTTAGAGCGCGCATGACAACATTTATGTTTCTCTATTTCTCTGTTTTTTTGTTTCTCGAAACAAGTTTGGAACAGAAATTCATTTGGTAACGCAATTTTATTTTTCTATTTCTGGAACAGATTTCTATTGTAGAAATAGATTTGGAGCAGAAATTAGAAGTTAAAATTTTTAGCTTCTCTATTTTTGAAACAAAAATGAGAAATCAAAATTTTCCTCATTGTTCACTCTCGTCACCACCCATCGCCCACTTGTCGCATGTGGGATGCCGGACACCCGCCACTGGTTGCTGGCCGCCCGCCACTAGCCTCGACCACCGGCTCTCGACCTCCAACCACCGGACGTCAGCCGCCGACCACCGAACTCCGGCTGCCTGTTGCCAACCGCTGGTCGCCGAATGTCAAACGTCCACCGATCGTTGGCCGCTCATCGCCAATTATTGGATGCCGGAGGCTCACCACCAACCACCGGATGTCTGCTGCCGATCGTCTGCCACTTGACACAAGCCGCCGGATGTTGGCCTCCTGCCACCCGTTGCTGGCCTTTGGTTGCTGGACTCCAAATGTCAAACGTCGAGCTCCGGACATTGGACGCCGGTCGTCGGTCGCCGGAGTCCGATGTTGGACTTTGGACTTCGGCCGCCTGCCGTCGATCACCGGACTCTAGTGCTGGACGCCGGACTCCGAACTTTAGCTACCTGCCGCCGGTCACTAGACGCCGAATGCCGATCACCGGACGTTGGACTTTGGGCACTGGACATCGGTCGTTGCCGATCCTAGAAATAGAAATTTTATTCTATTATCAATGAATTTTTATTTCAAAAATAGAAATTTTGAATCGTTATTAAACACGTTTTTTTGCTCAGAAACTCGTTCATGGAATAGAAATTGAGAAATTGATTTCTATTCTAGAAATTTTGTCATGCGTGCCCTAAGGGACTCGGGCCATGGGCCCTTTAACCCGGTCCGGGTGTGTGGTCAGGCTCAGGTTCACAAGAAAATGGGCAATGAAAACGAGGCAAACTGCATCATCAAGCCCCTCTTTTAGTCGAAAAGACCTTCAAAGGCCATCTTGAAACACAGCTAAGCTAGGCCCATATTATTATATCGCAGCCACATCAAGCCCATTCTCCGCTATAATCAAACTGAAGTCCCCCACCGAGTCTATTATTGCCGCCGCCGTTAACCCTCGCTTCCACCGCCACTAACCCTCACTTCCGACCACCACCGTCAGCCGCTCAACGCTTAACAAATATGAACCAGGCAGCACCAATACGAACAGGTTGTGAACGAACCAAGCAGTAGTACCAATATGCACACACAGGAGAAGAAACCGGTTTCTACGGATGGTTCGAGCGAGGATTTTTGCTTTTTCTCTCGTGCTCTCTCTCCATGAATGGCTGTGCCGCCTTCTCCGTGAACCCCCTGAACGTAAGAACCTTGCCTGCCTTTTGTTGTGTCAGCATTTGAAATGGAAAAAAAAAAAAAAAAAAAAGATATAGGTTTTATTCTTTCTTTAGGGTTTTGTGTGATCATGCCAAAGTGACGTGATCTTGAAAGGTGTGAATTTAAGTAAGTCTAATCCTAAAGTGACAAGTATCATGCTCTAAATGGTTCAATGGCACCGTAAGTCAAAATTTCTTTATCGAATCTGAGATGTCTAAATTTCACTGGCCCTAAATCAAATATCTAAAAAATGATTAGAATTCTAATTTTTCAGTCAAACGTCAAATTTATAGAACTTTGAATGTACGCCTATGCTATTCAAGTGTCAACCGGCGTCCTTGATCCAGGGCGTTCTATCCACCATCAGCACTACCACCGAACTCCGCCGCAAACGCCCCACACGAGGAGCATTTTAAGGTGTCGCCTTTCGCCTTTGGAACGATGGGTGTGCAGATTAAAGAGAGTCTTGGAGAGAGTTGAGTTTGTAGTGCGTAGGCTTTTTGGGTTTTGTGGGTAATTTATTGTACTAATGGGCTTAATTGCTAATTGAGAGCAATGTATCCTGTAATATCCCGTTACCCATGGAAGAGCACGCCAAAGATCGTTTCTAATATGTTCGAGCTACTTCTTCACATCTTCACACGAAATTTTTGTGAATCACTTTATTTTTTTTTTTTCAAATAGTAGTTTTGGTTCCGCCACTGATAATGCCATGCACGTGCATGTCTCCTATCGGCAAGACGCTCGGTATTTTCACCACATTATGGACACTGCAAGATAGCTGAGATTGTCTCCAACTCACGTCCGAACCTATCTTCCATCAGATCAAGATTAGGACAAATTGTGCATGAATCTCAAACCGAGAAGTGCTCTCGAAGGCCATTGTCTCGTGTGAAGAGAGTCGTGGTCACTATTAACGTGCCGGTGGGACCGCTCATTAGTTCAGTCCATTGCCGGTTGTTGTCGTTGTCCAAATTGAGATTCTATTCAAGGTAAGTTACATAATTTGATTTGAATTTCAGATTATCTAATTCTTTTAGATTATGTGATCATTAGAAGGTTAAGATATTTAATTTCATTTTCAAATAATCTTGCGTTATTCATTGCATTTTTAATTGGTATCGAGTCAACCATTGGGATTTGCCCCAGTGGCCACTCTTCTAACATGGAAGGAGGAGGTAAGGGGTTCGAATCTCCACCTTCTTAGGGGGGTTAGGTGGGGACGATTTAGTTTCAAGTGTGGGTTTCGACTCCCACGCCCTGCAAGGAGGTAGAGCAAAAGTCTGAGAGTAAGAGTTAGAGTATGAGTATAGTAGGACAAACCAAAGAAAAAAAAAAAAAGGTATCGAGTCTTTGAGCCTAAAGATTGGATCTTCAATTGCATATTTCCTTTATTTAATTGCACTGATTGGTCAATCGGATCTTCAAGCCGAAAGATAGGACCGCCCCCCTCCCCCCAAAAAAAAAAAATTCTTTCCCCTTTTTGTGCCCATCATGAGGTAATATTTAATAATCTAAGTTCGTCATTAGTAATTATTAATACAACCCTAGGTTACGCGCGTTATTAGATTAGAGTGCATTATGCATATAAAAAATTAAAATCTCTTCACGTTGATTTATGATTGCATTCATACATGTTTTTTGAATTTAGAATATCATATATTATGTGCATGTCACATATTGCCCGTCATTTAGAAATTCACGTGCTTTAGGGTCAATGTTTTAATATTTGCATCATGTAGTGCATTATTGGTGTTGCATTTGTGTAAGATATCATAACAAATACAAAAATGAATTAGCATTGCTTGGTTAAATCGCCATCTTTTAGCAAATAAAGGTCATAAGGCCATGTTTAGTGTCAGGGTTTAATTCTTTATTTTTATGAAAAAAAAAGAAGATAAAAAATAGTCTTTCACATAGTTTAAATAATAAAGTTAATCTATGATTAATTCTATTTCATGGGGAAAATTACCAAAAAAGTCCTAAACTTATTTTTTTTGACCAATTCAATCCTAAACCTTTTACAATTCTTCTCGATAAGTCCATCCGGCCAAAAATGGCCGGCCGGCACGGATGTGGCAGCCGGCCGGCGCGGGCGACATTTTTTAATAATTTTTTATTTTTGAAATATTTTATTAACTTTTCCTTTTTTATCTTTTTTTTCCCCCTCTCCTCCTTCCCTTGGCTCCGCGATTGGCTAGAGGGGAGGGCTGGCCGCCGGGGCGAGGTAGCCGGCGGGCGAGCCCTCGCCGGATCCGGCGAGGGAGGCCTCGCCGTCTCCGGTCGGCGAGGCGAGCCCCGCCCGATCCGGCAAGGGCTCGGCTCGCTAGTCGGCGCGTGCCCGGCAACGGCGGGGCAAGCCCTCACCGATTTGCGGGGAGCCGCAGTTTCTCTCCCCCGCATGTGATTCCGGGGTTGGCTTCCACCACGCACGATGGTGGTTGTAGTGTCGACACCGATGAACCCCGATAAGGCGGCGGCGGCGAGGACGGCAAGGGCAACAGTCGAGGAGGAGGAGGTGGTGCGGGCCGCGAGAGGCCTTCGAGGCTGCCGCTGCGCGAGGGCTCGCCTCGCGCCTCGCGCCTCGACGGCAAGGCAAGCCCTCGCTAGATCCAACGGAGGCTCGCCCCGCCGTCACCGGGCACGTGCCGACTGGCTAGGCGAGCCCTTGCTAGATCAAGCAGGGTTCGCCTTGCCAGACCCAGCGACAACGAGGCCCCCCTCGCCGGATCTAGCGAGGGCTCGCCCCGTCGGCCGCCTCAGTCCAGCGACCGGCCAGCCCTCTCCTCTAGTCGGTCACCGGAGCTAAGGGAAGAAGGAGGAGAGGAGAAGGAAGGAGGGAGAGGGTAAAAAAAACAAAAAAAAAAAGAAAAAAGGAAAAAAATTAATAAAATATTTCAAAAAATAAAATATTATTAAAAAAATGTCTCCGGCACCGGCCGACTGCCATGTCAGTGCCGGCCGGCCATTTTTAGCTGGATGGACTAATCGGGAAGAATTATAAAAGGTTTAGGACTCAATTGGTCAAAAAAATAAGTTTATGATTGAATTGGCACAATTGCAATAGGTTTAGGACTTTTTTGGTAACTTTCCCCTATTTCATGTCATTGCGTATAGGTCACATTTAATTTAATTAATATTATACATGACATGGCATCATAGTTCATCAATGCATGCTTAGATTAGAAATCACATAGTCATGACATTTAAATTAGTCATGTTATTTTAAACTGAAAAAACAAAAAAGAATTAATTGTCATGGCATCTAAGGTCTTGGTCCAAGTTATCTTGTATAGTTTAGGTCATGCATTAATCATACTCATCATCACTTTCATGAATAAAAAATGCATTCGTCATTGAATGTTTGTTTCCTAAGTTTGCAAAACCCCTTTCTCAATTGGTGACAAATAGAGATCCATTTTTGCTTGCGCATGCATTCAAGGTATTTTAATCTTTTTGGAAACTTTTTTACTAATTTGATTATTGAATGTTTCATTATTGACTGCACAATCGTATAATCATCCCTTATATGTTAGTAGCTAGGATTAAAACTGACAAAGATTGCATGCAAAAATATTTTCGGAATAAAGAGAAATTATACCAAAAGAGCGTTTGATTAATTTAGCGTGATCAAGTCCCTAAATCCATTGATCTTTGGTTCATAGTACTCCCACATTTTACTTTGAGTGTCTTATTGACTCATAACTGATTAGTGGTGGCTCTAAAAAGTAAGGTTAATTGCGATAATGCTAGTAAGAACACCTAGAGGGGGATGAATAGGTGTTTAAAGAAATTTCACCAAACAATTGCAGAATAAAATTAAATTGCCAGCTAAGTCTAAATGAGGAACATAATTAGTTTTGTGAACCCCCAAATTTCTAAAACAGTAAGTTTGCAATAGACTTAAAATAAATAGAGTAAAGAGAAGAGAAAATTGCACATGAGTTTTATAGTAGTTCAACTTAAATCAAGTCTACGTCCACTCTCCTATATTAACATCCTACTGGCTGAATTTCACTATAGGATCAACAAAAGATTACAACTTATGAGTGCAAACACTCAATGGTAGATCTTTCTAGCTCACTAAGACACTCTTTTTGTGTCTTCTCTCTTGATCACACGTTTTTAATGCTCATAAACAAAGACAAGTAATTAAGAGAGCTTCAGACTTTGGAATTTTAAATTCACGTTCCCACAACTTCTTGACCGAATGACCTCATTTGTATACTCCTCCACACCACATTAATTGTTGACAATTTTCGGAGGAATTTCTTCCAATCAAACCATTGGACAGAATCTTTCAAAGGGATCTTGTGGCCATTGAAGATAGGAATGAAATTTCCACTTGATTCTACCCACTCATACAATTAAAATCTTAGTTCCATAAGTGATGCTTCCCAAAAAGAAACTTATCTTCAAGATTGATTTCATTAATTTGTTATTGATTTAATCAATATTTGTATAGATAGAAAGTAAAATCATTTGCCAAAAAACTAGTCATTGTAGAATAATTTTCAATTAAGTTCATTCTTGATCTATGTCACAAAATTGATAAGTTTGGTCCTGGACTTTTCCTCGTTCTGGACACTATCTCATTCTAAACTCATATGAGTGGGATATACTTCTGGAATAAAATGGACTTTGATAGAAGTCTTCAATGGTTCCTTAAAAACAACTTATAAACAATTTGTTCTTAAGATAGACATTAGAACTAGAAATTTTTATCAACTTCAAAATCCAGTAAGAGTTTTTAAACAAATTACATGTTTAAATTGAGTAAAACCTTGCCTTGGGAGTCTACAATGAGTTTCAGTTTTTTCGTAGTAGTTCACATCGAGAAAGGTCATGACACTTAGCTAGGTAGAAGTACCGAAAAGCATTCTCTTGTATGATTGGATGAGCTAAGTTGAATTAAAATCAATTGAGTTTTGGGCAGCCCGTCTCCTTTTCCGAGGACTTTCTAGGCTATCCGGAAATGCATAAATGCCCCTGCAGACACGAAGTGAGGAATGAAGACAGAAAAAATGAAAGAATCCCAGAAACTTTGTTGCTTCATGTTTAAATGCTTAAAGCTGACTAGTTCTCGATTGGTGTGTTACAAATGGGAAAGAGAGCGTGGAACTGAAACAACAAAAGTTCAGAAAAAGTAAAGGTTGAATTCTCCCTTCACGAAGGCTGAATTCTCTCAAGTTCGATCAAATAAAATATTATTACGTTCCATTATTGAAAAATGATTCTATAGGTGTGGGGAACTAATCCTCGTCCCTCTTGCTTTAAGTATGTTTTTTTTTTTACCTTCAGATCCTCAGCATACCCTACTCTAAGGATATGACCGTAAACCCGGCAATTGAAGCAGTTCTGACTCATGCTGTTTTTCTGAATAGAGGTTATTGCTCATTGCTTTCTGGATAGTTAAGTACATTGAAATAGGCCCCAGTTTCTTCTGCCCTGTTCTTGGTAACTTCGGTTTAAACGCCGCCACCCGAAGGATACATTAAGCTCTACTCTTCTGCATGTAAACACAGGTTGACTTTGTCGCGGAGATTCTCTCAAAGCTAATCAATAAGCAGGTTTTTTTTTTGGTCGATAATCAATAAGCAGGTTTGATGAAAAAAAAAGGGAGGATTCTCAATACAGTCAATGCCTGCTTTCAACCCAATACGACCCAAGTTTAGACGGCACTAACCTCAAATCAACATTTAATGGATGCTAAAACATTTAATGTTGTAGGCATCACAGGCATCAAAATCAAATTGGCATGCAGAAGCTTAATTTTTCCATAAGCCGCAAAAGGATCGGGAAAATGTTCTAAAAGACATTATTTTTCAAGTATTTTTGACAGAAAAGATTGTGAAATTTGGAAAAAATCTCATGAAGATATCTAATCCCAACTCAGCATGCAAGATCTTCTAAAAAATCCTAGAACTTAATTGCAGCAAAGAATCACAAAAGCGAGTATCAAACGGGGCAATTAAAATCAGGACAATTGGGGTACGACACACAGTCAATTGACTCTAGAAAAATTATAACACGTTAAGCACTTAATAAGAACAATTTTCATGAAGAAATTTTTCTAAGATAACCTACACATGAATTTCTAAAAATTCACAAGCAGGGTGTTCATGCATGTTAAAAATGATTCACTCTAGCAAACAATGTTCAATAGTTCTTAAAATTTAACCAAATGTAGACATGTGTGTCGTGAACGACTTCTGTGAAGGACCTATCCTCAGAATCCTTATAGAAAAATTCATGCAAAAATGACAAAGACTCGGGCTCCTAAAGGAACTTGCAATCCGAGTTTCATACATGGCAGATTTTACAACAAAATTTGCAAAAATGGAAAGAGGGTCAAATGATGTGCAAATGCAACAAGACTGGTGTCCTTAACAAGCTTGGGATATGCTTTATGACTTACTAAGAGATGACAAATTTGATAAGGTTAATTGCTTGCTCAAATTAAAGCAATCATGCGAACGGACGAATCAGGTCAATGCAAGCATGACATGAAAGAAGGGGACTAAGATCCTAATCCATCTAAATGATGTTCAATATTTTTTAAAATTTCACACATTATGGACAAGAGCAGAACGAACATTTTTGTGAAGGAATCATTTCAAGAATCTCATCCTATAGTTTTCTAAAAATTCGAGAACAGATGTAACCCAATCGAGCATATGCGGGGACAGACATGATGACGAACGTTCATGAGTTGATCGACCCTATCAAAAGAGATTGTTATTTTCTCAAAATTTTATGTTTTATCCCTTGATGTCCTGAGAAAGTTTCATGAAGATTGCATGATTTTATCAAAATCGCGGAACCAGTAAAGGTCAGTCAGAAACTCCGAATTGCAGATTCAATTGGTTTATTGATGATCGACCTATCCAAATAACCTTAAAAAATTCTGGAAAAATTGTATATTGTAGAGATGCACGTTTTGAACAACTTTCATAAAGCATCGACTTAAAAATCTCAACACAAAACTCTGTAAAAAATCGGCAAACAGCAATCATCACTCAAACAAGTGTTCGGCAACATATTCTTACCAGATTTCCAGATCAGTACCCTGACTTTCGAAGCAAGTTTGAGCTAGCAAATGACGTCCATTCAGAGCCCATAATATATCAAATCGAAGGTAATCGAACATAGATCGAATTTCTAGAACACATCGAATCCATGTTTCGAGATCTAAGACCTCAAGCTCGCCCTAACAAAAAGTCAGTTCCAGAGACATGCGACTTTCCAGAAATCACATTCAAGCACAATCAATCCATAACTCAGCATATTCAACCTATCATCCTAAGCATATAGAACACTTAGGATTTGAATTCTAGCCCCGATCATCTTACACGTTATTGCTTCATCAGATTCGAAGTTTCCAGGGTTATCTTGTGACTCTTCAACTTGAAGCTCAATCGAGGAATCTCTAGGCAATCACCGGTCACCATGAGATCGGGAGGAGGCCAACAAGAAACGTCACGAGCTCACGGAAGGAGAAGGATGCCGCTGGACTGTCGGATCGGCGGTCAAAATCATGCCGGAGGATCATCGACTTACATGCCAATGTTGAAGCCAAGGGAGAGAAGGTGCCAGATCGGTGCCGCCTAGCGAGGGGAACCGCTGGCGGTTTGTGCGACCAGCGAGGGGGCTCCAAGACTGTGATCGATGCACCAATGGGCCATCAGATAGAGGTGGCGAGTGGCGGTGAACGAAGGTGGAGGAGGTCAGCAGAGAGAGAGAGTAGATCTGAAATTTTTTAGCGCCATTTGGTTCTTTTTTGTGCAATTAGGTCCTGGGAAAATCTTTGCTCAAATAGAGTGCCGAAAAGATTAATTCGCACAATTACCCACCTTGAAATACAAATTGATCTAAATCGAATCTAATTGATGTCATAGGACACTAATTAGTTCAATTACCCATGCTCATGAAGGCCTATTACATCCAAATTGACATTGAAAGGATAGCACGACTTTTATGCTGAAATTTAATAGAGGATTAATGAGGAAATTAGACCTCAATTCTTGAAATTAAACCTTAGGCTCAAATGAGTCAACTTGAATTTCGCCAATCGGAGTTCATTAACTTAGTTTTCTTAGGTTCAAGTAAGCTAAAGCCCTCAAATTGAAAACTTCCGAAGTGAATTTCCCAAAATTAACCCCGCATTTGTAATTATCTCAAGAAGATGAGTCAAACGGCAATGTCCATAAGCTTATTGCAAAGAATTGACTCAAACCCCTAATTAGGGCAAAAATTGGGGGTTTTCATCTCGGAATGTCGAATCACAAAATTGGTTGAACGAGTGGCCATATGATGACCTCTAGATCAAATGTCGTAGAATGAGCTAAGCTAAACTACAATCAATATGTAAGTAATTTTATTTTTTGGCTGATTTTGAATCTAATTCCACAAATTAGGGCAAAGTAGGTTCTTAATCGATTTTGGAGAAATTTTTAATGCCAAAATCAAATTGAAGCAAAAATAATGTGATTTTGAGATTTTTGCGTTTTCCAATTTTTTTTATCAAATGTTTAACCAAAAGGCAAACCCTAGTTGACTTTTCATTAGAAGATTGATTTTGTGATCAAAATTTTTATTGTTAAAGTGAAATTAAGATCAAAAGAAATCTTTTTGTGCGGAAAGCCACATTTTGACCCAAGATTGACTTTTAATCAAAGGGTTGACCAAAAAATCAACTCAAAAGTCAACCGTTTGACTTTCAGGTTTTTCTGTGAAACGAATAGGAAAAATACCTACAAGCGCTAGGCCAACAAACATAAATGAAAAATGACACTTTTTATTTTAGAAACGGGTTATGTCGTAATCGGAAACCTTAATCTCAGGTTTTCTACCTATGCTGATATATCCACTAAAAAATTGATGTTAATAACTATCCCTCTTTAAGTGGGAGTTTGGAGAGGTTCTGCTCAAAGACTAATTAGCACCTGTGAATTTTTAGTCGACTCCACTTGGGAAATTAAAGAAAAAAAGGACAAAAACATTTTGAACGTTACCATTGACCGTTTGGAGTTGTTAGATCATTTATGTGCTCCCTCTTCTTCTTTCTCATAGGGTGGAATGAAGAAAGGAAAGAAAGTTGAAAGATTTTATATGAAGCTTATGTGTAATATCCTCGATTTCGACTCTTCTTTTGGTTCTAACTAATAAGCTAGGGCTCGATCATTGAGTCCATGCCTTTGGCCACCAACCCAGCTAAGAAGGCAAATTTTACCTACAATAACTACACCGACAATGGTTTTTCCATGTTTACAAATGGAAAAAAGAGAACCTTCTAGAATACACTAGGTTATTCATGAAGGACGATGACTCATCACTTTAAATGGATATTTCTAGATTTGATAATAATTACCAAAGATTTGCCTTCGGGATTAAGTAAAAGATTCTTGACAAATGTACTAATAAGAATGAGACATCATAGGCAATTATTGCTATCCTATGGCTTAGATGCCACATTATTCTTCTTAGAGTGCTACCTATTTATGATAACTTGTTCTTCAATAATGAATTAAGTACTTATGTGGACCAATTAAAAGAAGACATAATAGAAGATTCTAGAATGCTTAGGGTGGAAGTTCTTAAATTTAGGTATGCGATAAATATCCAAACCTCATGATTGCCCAAATCTAAGCCATTAATGAAGATGATGAGTCATAGAATTAGGTGTTCTCTAAAGATTTGATCATTATTAAACCTAAGATCTTGCTTGTAGAGTAAGTTGGCCAAGTAATGAAGACAATGGTGACTCATATGCTTAGGTGTCCCATGGAAGATTTTAGAGAGAGAGACAACTTAGAGAGTAAGTTTTGTTAAGGACATATGAAGAATATCTAGCCTAATGATTACATAAAACCTAAGCATTAAATGTAAGAAACTTAGCCACTAGCTTAGGTCCCTATAGAGATTTGTTCATCATTACACTTAAATTCACCTTGGAGAACAAGTGGGCTAAGTCATGATGGCATGAAATAGGTGATCCGATAAGAAGATGGTAAGTGTTCTCCTAAGGCCTTAGACGTGCCACCTCTCCCATAATAGATTAGCCACCTCCTCATTCTAGGGTTGCCATTCCAAGGATGTTCATTGGACCACTTGATAAGGTAATGATGGAGTTTGAGTTTATAAATAGGGGAACCACTACATTCATTCTTGCCTTGCATTACCGCCCTTTACCAAACCGCTTGCCCTTAATTTCTCAAGGTTTATCCAGGTAAGTAAGATCCCTATTTCTCCTCTAGGGCAATAGACTCCATTGTTGAATCTAGTTAGGTGCTCACCCACTCAAGCCATGGGTAGGATAAAAGATCTTTTGTATGATTTGCTCATATTATGCTTGAATGTGTGCTTGAGTTGTTTATGCTTGGAATGAGATCGAGGTTCACTCAAGATAAGTTCAAAGTGAGGCAAGGTCACCCAAGGCCACAAGGTTGTGGATCAACATTAATACATGCCTGTTCTGAGTTTGTTCGATGCGAGAATCAATGCTAAGTGTTCAGCTTAAGTTATGGATCAAGGATCGTTTGGACATGTTGTATAGTGCAATACTAGGATTCATGGTACACATGTATAAATGAACACACTTTTGGGCCATATATGAGTTAGCTAAGAAGCAAAGATAAGAACCGGCTTGTGTGATGCACTTATGTGTGCACTTAGAAAGGAAAAAGCACCCGTCACCACATAGCATTAGCGGCGATGTCTCATTCATGGAACGGGATGCCCTAGTTGAGCCAAAATGTTTGGGTCTTGAACTCGGAATCCTTGGGATGCTAACCCTGAGAAGCCTTGGTCAAGCAAAGATGTCCTAATTAAGCTAGGGAACCCCTAAAAGTATGAGATACTTAACTTGATGGTTAGATGCCCTGGTTGAGTCAAGAAGCCCCTGAAAGTATTGGATACCTAGCCTAAAGCTGGGTGCCCAGCCTGAAACTAGAAGTCCCTAAAAGCATGGGAAGAACTGTTCAATACGGTTAGTGAACTTATTGTGCATGTTACTATGTGTTGTTTGATAAGTTTGTTTGGTAAAATAGCTTGTTTGATAAGTTGAAAGTAGATCACATGTAGATAGGCAAGAGATAGCAACGGGCTTGCTATTGATCTGCCATTAACATTATATTGTGAGTACTGTACCTGCTAGATTTAAGGATGAGATATCCTCCTAGTACATAACTAAGGGTTTTACTTATTGAATCCTCCGACTCATTCCCTTATTTTTTAGACTTATAGGCATGTAAGTCTCATATTAGTTTTGGGAGCTACAATCACGCTAGAGGAAATAAGAATCCCTTGGTTTACATGGATACTTGTAGTGTGATATAACAAGGAAAGAAGGCTGGTAGAGAAAGAGCTTGTAAATGTACTGTTGTAATATAAAGTAATGTATTATGTCTTCCAACTATTATTTGTCTAGGGAATTTGTTTGTTCACACTTTTGCATGTATTTATTAACAAGATGAAAAGAATGGGGATGGCAATGAACCTAAGATGTCACAAAAATAAACCCCGTTGCTCGAGATCCTGGAGATGGAGTTAGGGTTGTAACAATTTTTGGTATTAGAGTGGAGTTAATACTTAAAGTGATAAGGTGTGCTGGGAGTTATGGGATAATTAGTTAGGAAAACACCCAATGAATGTGATTATTTACTTGATTGAGTTCTTGTGTGGTAGTAGCTCATGACTACTAACATTTGATTATGATGTGGAAAATTTTTCCTAGAGTTCCTAAAATTGTCCTTTTAGTAGACAACATCAATGCTCGGGATCGGGTGACTTTGAAAGGAAAGTTGAAAGAGGTTCCCCGACTAGATGGAATTTTACAAGCATTAAGAACCATTGGAAGCTTGATGGAGCAGCATGCTTAATAGCAATTAGCCTCTACTTCCGTCAATGTCTTTGAGCTTGGTAATGGAAATAGCAATGACAATCTTCCTGTGCAAGGACTGGTTGAGCAATTCTTGAAGTTACGGCCCCCAAGATTCGCTCGGACGAGAAATCCCAAAGAAACTAAATCTTGGATCAAAGAAATAGAAAAGATATTCGCGCTATTAAGGTGCTCGGACGAACATAAATTGACATTCACAGTATACTAGTTATGGGGTAATGCCAATCACTGGTGGGATGCAACAAAAAGGAGAATATTTCATGAAGATACTACCATAAACTTAGGATGCCTTCATCCAGGCTTTCAACGAAAAATATTTTTTTGAGTGCACCCGAGACAAGAAGATGGCAGAGTTTCTACAACTCTAGCAACAAAACATGACGGTCGATCAATATGAGGTAAAATTTGCCAAGCTGTCAGGGTATACTCCTAGACTAATCGAAGATCTAGTGAATAGGGCGAAAAAATTCCGACATGGCCTGAAGCCGAACATTTGAAGCCAATTAGTGCTGCTAAACCTTAAAGATTACAACGAGCTATATGAACAAGCCCAGCCAGCAGATAAAGATTTGCTGGAGCGAGCTACCACAGAAGCTTACCAAGGAATATCTTGTCCTTCAACCTCTCAAGTTAATCAGCACTGTGACAAGAGTATGATATAGGAAGAAGAGCATCCCTACAAGAAGAATAAGAAAGTAAGATTGATTTCCACTCCGGATGAGATATGCCATAGTTGCAGGAAGCGACACGGCAATGCTCCATGTGTGTTGAATAGGAGCTTGTTATGGCTATGGTCAACAAAGCTATATGATAAGAGACTGTCCACAATGACAAATGATGCCATTGCAGCAGCCATGGACGACACTATAAATGGAGTCCCACCGCAAGATATTCGTCCTTCGGCCCAAAAAGCAGTATATGCGCTCACTTAAGAAGAAGCGAGAAATTTCAAGACCATAGAATGAACGAGCCATTATGGATATTACAAAAAGCCCAAATCTTTAATGATGGCTACCAAGATTATTTAGAAATGGTGAAAAATAAATTAGAGCCGCGCAATATAACTGTGACCAAGTAGGGAGTGCTATAGATAATTTAGGCATTACAATAGACAAATGGACAAATAGAGAGGACCATCCAGATATTGGAAGATATGTTAAGAGCTTGTGCTATCGATTTCAAGGGAAGTTGGGACGAGCACCTATATCTCGTCGAATTCGCCTATAACAATAATTACCAGCAGAGCATTGGCATGACTTTGTTTGAGGCATTATACAGTTAAGCTTCCAAAACTCCAGTTTGTTTGGACAAAGTCGGGGAAAGGAAGGTCACTAGTATAGAGCTAGCCCTACTTATGACCGATGCCTTGTAGGTAAGTAGAAATAGGCATTATGACTACCTAAAGTAGGCAGAAAAATTATATAGATAGACGACAAAAACCTCTAGTGTTTTAGGTAGGTGATCATGTTTTCTTCAAGGTACCACCCTTGAAGGGTGTGTCCCGCTTGAAGAAAAGGGAAAACTAAATCCCAAGTACCTATGACCATTTGAAATCCTAGAAAGGATTGGGAATTTGGCCTATGGATTGGCACTGCCACCGAAACTTACTCAAATACGTGATGTTTTTCATGTATCTATGTTAAGAAAATTATGAGCGGGATCCAACATAGGTGTTGAACTTCGATGAGATTGAAGTAGATGACAGAGGGCCGTACGTTGGAGAGTTGGCAAGAATCATGGATAGAAGAAAGCAAGTGATAAGAAGTAAGGCCATTCCCTTAGTAAAGGTCCTATGGCGACACCGTGGAATGGAGGAAGCAACATGGGAAAGGGAGGAGACCATGAAGTGCAAGTAGCTGTACCTATTCCGAGAATTAGGTACGTTTTAAAATTTCGGGGACGAAATTTTATTTAAAAGGAGAGTTGTAACATCATCGATTTCGACTCTTCTTTTCATTCTGACCAGTTTGCCAAGGCTCGATCATTGAACCCATGCCTTAGGCCATCGACCTAGCCAAGAAGGAAAATCTTGCCAACGACAACCACATCGAGGATGGTTTTGCCACGAATCTTGAGTGTGTCGAAATGTTCGATAGAGAATGTACACAAAAAGCCATTGTCAAGTTCAATGATTCTAATCCAATTACTAACGATCGTGAATCCAAGGCAAGTTGATCGATCCTACTCGATTACATGACAATCGAGGGTCATTCATGGACTGACCAAGCTCAAATAAAAGTCACACATAAAACCTTAAACAGGCGTCGAACTCAGTTTGAGTCTGGCCGTGTGAGCTCCGCCAATGCCACCCCAACTCATATAGATCGCGTTAAGACCGTTTTCGACAGGAACTTAGCCACAAACCTTGGTCTAATTACAAGTATCCATTGTAGATGTTATCAAGACATTCCTATCCAATTGAAATGATATTAATGAGTCTGTTAGTGCATTAAATGGAGAAATGTGCTAATCTAAGGATATAGACTTTAGTAGCCCTTGAGGTGATACAAATTTAGCTTCTTGAGATTAAATTGAGTGAGACAAAAATTGAGTGGCCATTCTAAGGAGGGATAAGCGCCACTTTGAAGGAGACAAGGAGAAGGAGCCAAGTTTAGTTTGTGCAACTAGGCTAGTTGTTCTTGAGCTAGGGCGTTATTGGCCAAGTATGCTTGAAAGACAAGCTTGAGCAATGAGTGGTGGAAATTCACACTTGCCAAGCAAGCTTTAGAGCCATCATGAACATAGGACAATAATTTAGTATGCAATAAATGCTTGAGTGAGATTTTTTCTCTCCTCAATTATCTTCGTCTCCAAGCTCTTCTTCTTTCTCTGACTTTTATCTCATTTCTCTCTCTCCCTACCTCCCTCATTTGGCCAACCACCCCCTCATCCTCTCTCTCTCTCTCTCTCTCTCTCTCTCGCTCTCTCTCTCTTCTCCCTTCCTTTCTCTCTCGACTTACTGCTCGCCCACCCTGCCACCTGCTATCACTGTTGCCGCTGTAATCACTGCAGCCGTCGCTGCCCTCTTGCCATCTCACTATCGCCTTGTTGTCCACCGCTAGCACCATTGACCGCCTTCACTCGTGTCTCAGTTGTTCGTAAGTAGATTTCCTAAATGTCGGCCAAGTCGTTGTGTTACATAACTTGGTTTAGATAACTTGGTTTGGGTTTAGTTTTTGTATTGTTAGAGCTACCCTAGGTAGAGAAGCTCATGTGATTAATTTTGTATGGTTTATTCATAATGTGCTTGGGCTATAAGGTTTGGAAATGGGTGACAAACGATTATGTGATTGTCGAGGTAGCCTGGATCATCGTTGTTAGTAAGAATGGACCGTTTATGCGTAGGCTATTGCTAGGCCTAGAGAAATTACCATGTTGATTGTATGTGGTTGATTGATTATCAATACCTAAGTTTACTCTCATGTTTGGGTTGGATGCATGATCTTATGTGATATAAATTAGTATTATTTTCAAGACTTTTTATAGTTCTTTAGATGTAATCTTATCATCACGACCCCAACTCCATTTCTATGGTCACAAGTGACAAGGGTTATTTTCCCGACATCATAGGCTCGTCGCAGTCCCAATTCTTTTTATCTTATTATCATGCACATGCGGAAATGTGAACAAATAACTCCCTGAACAAACAATAGTTGGAAGACTAGGGCATACATCACACCGAACACATTGATTTATATTATAATAGTACTTTTACAAGCCCCTTTCTCTACAGGCCTTGTTTTCTTTTACATTACAACACAAGTTTTCCACATAGGCCAAGGGAAATCCTATCTCATCTAGTGTGACTACAACTCTTAAAATTGACATTAGACTTCCAGGCTTACAATAGTTGGAAGACTGGACATACATCACACCGAACACATTGATTTATATTATAATAGTACTTTTACAAGCCCTTTTCTCTATAGGCCCTCTTTTCTTTTACATTACAACACAAGTTTTCCACATAGGCCAAGGGAAATCCTATCTCATCTAGTGTGACTGCAACTCCTAAAATTGACATGAGACTTCCAGGCTTACAAGACTTAAAGATGAGGGGTGGGTTTTAGGGAAACTCAGTAAGTAAAATTCCTAGTTCTCTACTAGGAAAGCAGCTCATCATCAAAGCTTAGCAAGTACAACACTCGTAAATAGTGTTGATGGCAAATCAATAACAAATTTGTTTCTACCTTCGACTACATGTATATGTCCATCGCAACATGCTTTAATGCATACTTACCTTCAGCTTATCAATAAATACATTATCATATCATGCTTATTAGGGGTGAGCATAGTCTGGGTTAGGCCAGCTCACTCCTTAACTCTAGGACCAACCCGCATAATGCTGATTCTCAATTTTTGGGACCGAGGACCAGAACGACCTAGTGGGTTCGGTTCGGTTCTAGGGTCAACCCGGGACTAACCGATAATTTATTTATTTCATTTTTTTTGTACTCTTTGAAAATACAACCGAGGACCGGACTAACCCAATAGGTTTGGTCTGGTTCGAGGGTCAACCCGGGACCAACTGATAATTTTTTGTTTCATTTTTGTAATCCCTGAAAAGGCGAGCAAGGACTAGACCGATCCTATGGGTTTAGTGACGAGCAAGGTTAGCTAAGAGAGGCAAGTGACGAGTGTCGAGTGGGGTGAACTTTGAGCTTCAAGCGTCGAGCAACAAGCCAGGCGAGCATCGAGGGCGAGCGGCACGAGTGACCCAAAGTAAGTGAGGTGAGTGTCGAGTGGTAAGCGGAAAAGTTGTTTCTTTCAATTTTGGCAAATTAAAGACTAAGAGGACAAATAAGACAGAAGAGAACAAGTACTAGAGGAGGATGCCGTGAGGAGTTATTTATGCCCTTTTGAACACCGTGAGAACTCACAAAAAAAAATTCCTCATTAGTAAATTATGGTTGTTGATGTTACAAAAGACATTAAAAGATCTAAGTTATTAAAAAATACTGTAAAATTACTTGAACTCCTTACTAAAGAACTATTTAATGTTGTTGACACCGTTTATTTTAGAGTTTTTTCTATATAAAAAATTATAAAAATTATATTAGATATATAATATATATAGAATCAGGGTTGGTCCGGGTTGGACCAACCATAAATCTCAGGACTGAGGACCAACCCACATAGTGCTGGTCCAAGAATCCCAAACCAAGGACAAACCCGATCTCCCTGGGAACTAAACCAGGACCGGCAGGGTTAGACCGGTCCAAGGTTGGTCCAGGGTTGACCCTAAACCGATGCTCACCCCTAATGCTTATGCATAATTGGCACAAATTCATTTAGCGTTGTCCTAGCTCGTCTAGGCCCTCCTGGCTCGACCGAAGCTTCTAGCTTCTTGTTGGGCTTCTTGGCATGACGTGGGCATCTTGGCTCGACCGAGGCTTCTCGGGGTTAGCTTCCCGAGGCTTTCGGGTTCAAAACCCATGCATCCTAGCTCAACCAGGGCATCTCGACTCAACTGTAGCATCCCGTTCAATGAACGAGGCATCACTGCCAATGCTGTGTGGCGACAGACGTCGTTTTCTCTTTAAGTGCATGCATAAATACATCATACAAGCCGGTTCTTATCTTATCTCTTAGTCGACACATGTATGGCCCGAAGACATGCTCATTCATTCGTGTATGTCTCATGAATTCTTATACTTCACTAATACATATGTTGGGAATGATCTTTAATCCGTAACTTAAATCAATTACTTAGCGTTGATCCTTGCACCGAACAAGGTTCAGAAATGGTATGCCTCAATACTGATCTAAGACCTCAAGGCTTGGGTACACCTCTCTTTAGTGATGATCCCAAGCTTGACGGACCTTGGCTCCATCTCAATGTGAATACACATGTATCGAAAATGACCTTCGGCTCGCGGTTTCATTCAACGCCAAGCATAAAGTCCCTGTGTCCACTTAAGCTTGGTGCCTTACCAAGAACTCATGTATTTGGGCAATTCCCGTACCGATCAAGGCATAAGATCGACATGCCTCGATGTCAACTTAAGACCTTATGGCCTTGGACGATTCCCGCACCAAGTGAGACTTGGTCTTGGCATCCTATTTATGCCGAAACCAATGTTTTATGGCTTGGGCAACTTTGTCTTGCGATGAACTCAACTTGAATGAACCTTGATTTCATTATGAACATAAATGTCACGACCCCAACTCCACCCCCCAAGGGTCACGAGCAGCAAGGGTTATTTTCGCGACATCCCAGGCGCGTCGCCATCCCGTTTCTTTTTATCTTTTCATTAAGCACATACGGAAGCGTACATACAACACCCGGACAACAACAAGCAGCTAGGAAAACAACCATTTACAAATATACAATTACATCAGTTACACTTACAAGCCCCTCTATCACGGGCTGTTATATTTACAACTACCACATCTTCAAAAGGTCGGGGTAAACCTTAGCTCCTCTAGCAAGATTGCAACTCCCAAAATTGACATGAGACTTCCATGCCTACAAGACTGAAAGGATGAGGGGTGAGTTTTGGGGAAACTTAGTAAATAAAACCCACTAATTTTTAGGTAGGAGGATCACTTGCCCATCAACAAGCATATAACTCATCCAAAACATTTGTTGATGGTAGATCACTAGCAAAACAAAAGCTTTGTCTTGGATAAAATATGAGGAATCCTCAATCAACAGTATGCAAGCATAAACCAATATTCACCCACAACATGAGGAACTCATGCATCACTCAATACAACCATAAACAAGATCCATTCCATAGTATGAGGAACTCATGCCTCACAAATATGCAAGCATAACCAAAATCTATTTCATAATGTGAGGAACTCATGCACATGAGATTCATTTATTAATAGCCAAAATCCATCAATTCTTCTGGAATCCACTGGGCACCCAAACTTAATGGGGCAACGTCCCCTAATTAAAGGGTCATGGCTAGAATTATCACAACATCTCGTCCTTTTGACAAGGCATCCCGTTGGCGTGGGGGTATCTCGTTGGTGAGGGGCCATCTCATTCTTATTAACGAGGCATCCTGTTGGCATGGGGGCATCCCATTGGCGAGGGTGCATCATTGTCAAATCTATCGGTCGATGGCATAAATTAGTCCATCGTGTGTCCATGCATCAAGCACCACAATCCGGTTCTCATCTTTGCTTTTGGTTTAAGGGCCCAAAGGTGTGCCATGCATAAGTGTGTGAAATGACTTACTGAAGCTGAGACGTTAAGCATGCCAAGCACGAATCAAGGATCGCGACTTGATCCGACACGTTTGAGCATTGATCTAGTACCCAACTTGGCTCAGGAACGATATATCTCGATATCGCATCGAGACCATGATAGGGTTGGCCCGACGTGACATGTTCACGGACCTAGTACTAGACTTGGCTCGGAAACAATACGCCTCAATATCGCACCGAGACCATGAAAGGACTGTCCCGTCATGAAATGTTCACCGACCTAGTACCAAAGTTGGCTCGGGAATGATATGCCTTGATATCGCACCAAGACAAAGAAAGGATCGATCCATCATGATCCCACGTACATCAAGGCCAACAAAACCCTTTTTCAGATCTCAGGGTGTGAACTAGAACATGCACTTGTGAAAACGGTTGGAAATAGTTTTGTAAGGATATAGCAAGCTTTCACAAAAACACATTTTCGAATAGGTTTGTATCAAAGCAAAAACCAAAGCATATCAAATAAACACACAAACCAGGCTTTTTCCAAGCAACTCAAGCCAAAGCACGAACCAAAGCTCATCAAACAAGGATCGAACTCAATTAAGGGACAAGATCTAAACTGATCTAAGCAAATACAACCGAACTTCAAGTAACAACAGGTCAATAAACTTCAGTCAAGAACTCGTCACACGCTCGGAATAGTGTAACATAACGTTCTAGCCAAATATTAGTAAGTTCTACTTACCCTACTTCAAGAGACGGCCTAGGTGACCGAGCAACTTGCAAGCTGGCGAATGAGCAAGAGGGCATGGCCACGAGAAAGAGAAAAGGCGATGGTGAGGGTGAGATCAAGAAAGAGGGGGAGAAAGAGGAGGTGGTGTGTAAATAAGGGGAGAGAATGCCTCTATTTATAGGCAAACCCCCATGATGATCTTTCCAAATGGACCAATCATCTTTATGTAGGTGGACAATCTAGGGTGAGGAGGTGGCAAGCTAAAGAGATGGGTGACAAGTCTAGTTCCTAAGGGCGACACTTGCTCAACTTTTCATTGGTCCATATAAGGGATTGAGTCATCATGAAATAATTACATGTAATTACTATGGGGACACCTAAGCCAATGACTAAGCCTCTCCCATTTAATATTTGGATCTTGAGTAATCATTAGGCTAGATATCTTCATATTACAAACTTGCTCTCCAAGTTTTTAGGTTAGAAGGTATTATGGCCTATTCCTTTAAGGGAAACCTCAACTTGGCATTGAAGAACTAGAGTCTAAAGATATTTGATGCATCCTTATCCTAAATTAAGAAGACTCTCGATTAGCCTTGCTCCTTAAGTTGGACGCGCAACCCTCTCCCCTTCCAAGTAGGGCATGTGGCCCTCTTATCCTGGGGTGAAAATAGTTTCAAGTAGTTTTTGAAATAAGCATCAATACCTCATCAAATGGACTCGAAAAATTATGAAATTTTAATATGTTGTAGATAAGACCCTAAATGACAGTTTTTATGAAGAAAAACAAGTCCAAATCGTGCTCTGGAAATAGCAGTAAATCACTGAACACAACCCAAAAATTCATCTGTTGAGCAGATTCAATAGTCGAGAGAGAGAGAGAGAGAGAGAGAGAGAGAGAGACTTATTTCGAAATCCAAATCTTCACAAAACTCTTTGAAATTTCTATATGTTATAGAAATAGATGTCCTTTAAAACTTTCATGAATGAAGCATGGTTAAATTTGAAAGGGAAGATTTTATAAAAATTCGAGAAGGCATCTGGTCACTGTTTTCACCACACGGGACAGGTTCCAGACGGTGAATGATTGGGCCTTCGTCCCTACTATTTCACTTCATAAACATATGAAATTTAAGTATCTTTTAGATTAAGATGTTTAGAACAACTTTCATGAAGGAAGTTTCTTTAAATTCGCACCACAAAAATCTGTGTAAAATTGGCAAATAGCGGAGGTCAAGAAATTTCAAAAATCAAAGGTGGCAACCTTAGTTGGGAAAAAGAGGCATCCTACTTGGTCAAGAAGAATTAATTGTTGGGCATCCTTATCTTCGAAGTTTCCAACTAGGTCTTAGGTTAGCTTGGACACTTCATCCTCTTTCATTTAATGAAGAGATTTTAGAATTCTCTTTTGCTTTATCCTTTCCTTCCTCAAGAAGGTGGTCTTCATTCCTCAAGAAGGTGGGCTAGAGAATTCTATCGTCCAAGTTGATTCTAGGGGTCGAGGAAGGGATCATTAGGCACACCTTGAAAAACCGAATCACGTACACTTGAGGTTCGGCCATTACATCCCATATTCACCCAAACCGTTCCTTTGGACGATCGGTTGGCCAATAGGGTCAATTGTCCTTCGATCGGTTCGAGGCCAATCCTAAGGCTACCCATGGCCTAGCACTAAGCCAAGGTACTCATGGACCTTAGAATTAGTGACGGAATAGCCAGGTCTATCCCTGGGCTCATTCCGATCGACACCTGAGCCATTGGTAGGGTTCATGGTCAGTGTGTTACCGATCCATGATCGGACATCACTAATTCGAGATTCCATTTTGATCACTAAGAATTAAATAGTGAATGATACATTTTTGGTCAGAAGACGGTAGCATTTTATCAATTTCGATTGTCCGTGCATCGGTGCATAACCGGGCGGAATCACCCGTGGCTAGAAACTGCAACCGGTTGAATCGACCCATAACCATCCACCGATCCAAAATCATACTATGACCAATTCTCATGATCAAAAAGTCATCTTATGAGCTTTTGATCCCATCCCATTGGTATGGTCGGTAAAAATTCATGGCCAACACATCGACCAATTCGTGACCTTATGGCCAATCCTTACGGGGCTTATGGCCAATCCTTACGAGGCTGGAATCAAGGATGTTACAACAAATGACTCAAATACATGGCTATGTCCCACAGCAAGCAAGATCAAACAAAAGACATTGCACACTACCCACGGCTTGATGGGTGAGCACTTAACTAGCCTCAATGACGGGATCTACTTTCTTAGAGGAAAAAGAGGAATCTTACTTATTTTGGCAAACCTTGAGGACCAACTTTTATAGTTTGATGGATTGAGGATGCAAGGCCGAGAGAAAGGAGAAGGAGGAGGAGGAAATGGATGACGAGGAGAGGAAAATGAGGAAGTGCTCCTCATATTTATACTACTCAGTGTCATCATTATCGAGCCAAGCGGTCCATTCCAAATTCTCCAAGTGGCCCGCCTAGAATACTTACATGGCAAGCCTAGGTTGCAAGATGTCATGCCTATTTTAAAAGGTGGCACACCTAATAGCGTAATGTAATGATTGGAGGCTTACTTGTTTCATTCCTATTGGACCATTTATACAATGCCATCATGACTTGGCCTACGTGTTCTCTAAGGAAAATCTCATGGTAATGATGACCATATCTTTCATGGACATCTGAGCCAATGACTCACAATTCTCATTAAATGCTTAGATTTAGTTAATCATGGGGTTTGGATATTTAGCACATGCCTAAATTCAAGAACTTATTTTCTATGTGTTGGCCTTCTAGAATATTCCACCAAGTTCTATTCTCATTAGTCCATTTAAGCCCTTAAAGCATTTGCTTCTTCCCCAAAGGAAATCTCAAGCCATCATTACCAAATCTTCAAATGGACACCTAGGTGGGATGACTCATCCTTGCATTTAATGATGCATTTTAGAATCTCATATATGTCTTCTCTTCATTGGTTCATTTGTCCAAGAATCCCTTACTAAATTCCCAAGGCAAATCTTTGGTAATTATTACCAAATCTAAAAATATCTATCCAAAGTGGTGAGTCATCATTCTCATTAAATGAGGGAGTTCTAAAATATTCTTCTATTTTGTTATTTTCTTCATCAAGAATGTGGTCTAGAGAATTCTGTCATCAAAGTTGGTTTCAGGACCGGAAAAGGAATCGTTAGGTACACCTCAAAAAATTGAATCACGTACATCCGAAGGTCGACCATTACGTCCCATATTCGCCCAAATCGTTCCTTTGGACGGTTGGTCGGCCAATAGGGTCAATTGTCCTTTGATTAGTTCAAGACCAATCCTAAGGCTACCCATGGCCTAGCACTAATCCAAGGCACTCATGTACCTTAGAATTAGTGACGGAATAGCCGGGCTTAAACCTGAGCTCATTCCAATCAACACCCGATCCATTGGTAGGGTTCATGGTCGGTGCCTTACCAATCCATGATTGGATATCACCAATTTGAGATTTTGTTCCGATCATTAAGAATTAAATAGGGAATGATGCATTTTTGGTTGAAAGACGGTTGTTTTTGATCATTTCGGATTGTCCGTGTATCGATGCATAACCGGGCGAAATCACCCACGACCAAAAACCGCAACCAGTAGGATCAACCTGTGACCATCCACTGATCCAAAATCATCCTGTGACCAATTCTTGTGATCAAAAGGTTGTCTTATGAGCTGGTGATCCTATCCCATTGGTATAGTTGGTAGAAATTCATGGCCAATGCCTCGACCAATTTGTGACCAATTGGTCAATCAGTTAGTCGGTTGGTCGGTCCATGACCAATTTGTGATTTCTTGTCGATCTAACTGATCGATCCATGGCCAATGGCCCATGATCGATCCTCTTAGGACTTTATGACCGATCCTTACGGGGTCGGAATCAAGGATGTTACAATTCTCTGCCTTTTAAAAATTTCTTCCTCGAAATTTCATGACGTACCTAGGTACTCAAAATAAGTGAGGGTGCTTGCACCTCATAATTTCTTCACTCTCCTAGGAAGCCTCTTTTGTGCCATGGTGCTTCCATAGGACTTCAACTAAGGGAATGACCTTGTTTCTGATTACTTGCTCATGTTTGTCCACGATCCACATTGGCTCCTCAATGTACAACTCTTGGTCGTCTACCTCGATCTCTTCAAAGTTGAACACATGTGTCAGATTTGGCTCGTACTTTCTTAACATGGGCACATGAAATACATCGTGTACCTGACAAAGTTTCGATGACAAAGCCAACCGATAGGCCATATTCTCTATCCATTCTAGGATTTCAAAGGGTCCTATGTACCATGGACTCAACTTACCTTTCTCTCCAAAACGAGACATACCTTTCAATGGAGACACTTTAAGAAATACGTGGTCTCCTACTTGGAATTCTAGTGGCTTTCATCTCTTGTATGCATAACTCTTTTGCCTACTTTGGGTGGCTCTAAGTCTATTTTTAATTACTTGCACTGCCTCAGTAGTAAGTTGTACCAACTTAGGACCAGTCTCGACCTCATTCCAACAAGTTAGATCTCTGCAAGTCCAACCATATAACGCCTCAAATGGAGCCATGCTACTGCTCTGCTAGGAATTTTAGCTTCGCCCTACTTCCGTTGCGCCACTCTGATTTCAACTTCTTTGGGATCTCCCATCCCAGAAAATTTAGGGGTCGCAGCTTTAAGAATCGTTCAACCAGTTCTTGCATAAGGCGTTCGCCAATTCTATTTTTGTTTCCAAATCGAGGCATTAGTGGAAATAGGGGCTCACTACTGTTGAACCTACTGTTCCATCAAGCTCCCAACATTAGTCAGAACTTGCAAAATTCCATCAAGTCGGGGGTCCTACCTCGATTTTCCTTTCGAAGTCACCTGATCTCGAGCACTCATGTTGTCTACTAATAAGACAACTATAGGAATTCTAGGAAAACCATTCTACATCACAATCAAAAGTTAGTTGTCATGAGCTACTATCACACAAGAAATCAATCAAGCAAACAATCACATGCATTGAATGTTTTCCTAACTAACTATCCTATGACTCCCAGTGCACCTTATGACTCCAAGTAATAACCCTGCTTTGATACCAAAAACTATCACGACCCCAACTCCATCTCCAGAGTCATGAGCATCAAGGGTTATTTTCGCGACATCCCAAACTCATTGTTGTCCCAATTCCTTTTATCTTATTATCATGCACATGCGGAAACGTGAACAAATAACTCCCCGAATAAACAACAGCTGGAAGACTAGGACATACATTTCACTAAACACACTAACTTATATTAAAATAGTACTTTTACAAGTCCCTTTCTCTATAGGCCCTCTTTTCTTTTACATCACAGTACAAGTTTTCCACATAGGTCAAGGGAAATCCTATCTCCTCTAGCGTGATTGTAGCTCCCAAAACTAACGTGAGACTTCCAAGCCTACAAGACTGAAAGATGGAGGGTGCATTTTGGGGAAACTCAGTAAGTAAAATTCCTAGTTCTTTACTAGGAAAGCATCTCATCATCAAAACTTAGCAAGTACAACACTCGCAAATAATGTCGATGGCAAATCAATAACAAACTTATTGCTACCTTTGACTACAAGTTGAAGTCCATCGCAACATGCTTTAATGCATACTTACCTTTGGCTTATCAATAAATATATCAACATACCATGCTTATGCATAACCAGCACTTATGCCAATTCTTTTAGCATCATCCTGGCTCGACTAGGCCCTCTCGACTCGACCGGGGCTTCCAGCTTCTTGTTGGGCTTCTAGGCTCGACTAGGGCATCTCAGCTCGACCAAGGCTTCTCGGGGCTAGCTTCCCAAGGCTTTCGGGTTCAAAACCCAGGCATCCTAGCTCAACTAGGGCATCTCGACTCAATCTAGGCATCTCGTTCCTCTTTAAGTGCGTACATAAATGCATCATACAAGCCGGTTCTTATCTTATCTCTTAGTCGACACATGTATGGCCCAAAGGCATGCTCATTCATTCGTGTGTGTCTCATGAATTCTTATACTTCACTAATACATATGTCGAGAACAATCTTTAATCCGTAACTTGAATCAATCACTTAGCGCCGATCCCCACACCGAACAAGAATCGGAAACGGTAAACCTCAATATTTATCTAAGACCTTAAGGCTTGGGTACACCTCGCTTTAGTGATGATCCCAAGCTTGACGGACCTCGTCTCTATCCCGATGTGAATACACATGTATCGAGAATGACCTTCACCTCGTGGTTTCATTCAACGCCAAGCACAAAGTCCTTGTGTCCACTTGAACTATGGAAATTGGCATTTGGTGCCTTACCAAGACCTCGTGGATTTGAGCGATCTTCGTATGATCAAGACATAAGGTCGACATTGAGGTATGTTGACTTAGGACCTTGTGACCTTGGGCGATTCCCGCACCAAGCGAGACTTGGACCTTGGCATCCTATTTATGCCGAAACCAATGCTTTATGGCTTGGGTGACTTTGTCTTGCGATAAACTCAACTTGAACGAACCTCGATTTCATTCTGAACATAAATGACTCAAATACACGACTATATCCCATACCAAGCAAGATAAAATAAGAGACATTGCACACTACTCACGACTTAATGGTTGAACACTTAACTAGCTTCGACAATGGGATCTACTTTCTTAGAGAAAAATGAGGAATCTTACTTACTTTGGCAAACCTCGAGGACCGACTTATATAGCTTGATGGATTGAGGATGCAAGGCCAAGAGAAAGGAGAAGGAGGAGGAGGAAATGGATGACAAGGTGAGGAAAATAAGGAAGGGCTCCTCCTATTTATATTACTCGGTGTCATCATTACCGAGCCAAGCGGTCCATTCCAAATTCTCCAAGTGGCTTGCCTAAAATTCTTAGGTGGCAAGCCTAGGTTGCAAGGTGTCATGCCTATTTTAAAAGGTGGCACACCTAATAACCTAATGTAATGATTGAAGGCTTACTTGTTTCATTCCTATTGGACCATTTATACAATGCCATCATGACTTGGCCTATTTGTTCTCCAAGGAAAATCTTATGGTAATGATGACTATATCTTTCAGGGACACCTAAGCCAATGACTCACCATTCTCATTAAATGGGGTTTGGATATTTAGCACATGCCTAAATTCAAGAACTTGTTTTCTAAGTTTTGGCCTTCTAGAATATTCCACCAAGTTCTATTCTCATTAGTTCACTTAAGCCCTTCTTTCATTTGCTTCTTCCCCAAGAGAAATCCCAAGCCATCATTACCAAATCTTTGGATGGACCTAGGTGGGATGACTCATCATTGCATTTAATGAAGCATTCTAGAATCTCATATATGTCTTCTCTTGATTGGTCCATTTGTCCAAGAGTCCCTTACTTAATTCACAAGGCAAATATTTGGTAATCATTACCAAATCTAGAAATATTTATTCAAAGTGGTGACTCATCCTTCTCCTTAAATGAGGGCCTTCTAGAATTTTCTTCTATTTTGTCCTTTTCTTCATCAAGAAGACGATCTAGAGAATTCTATCATCCAAGTTGGTTTTAGGGCCAGAGAATGGATCATTAGGTACACCTCAAAAAACAGAATCACGTACACCCGAGGTTCGGCCATTACGTCCCATATTCGCCCAAATTGTTCATTTGGACGGTCGGTTGGCCAATAGGGTCGATTGTCCTTTGATCGATTCGAGAACAATCCTAAGGCTACCCATGGCCTAGCACTAAGCCAAGGCATTCAAAGATAAAAATGAATGGGATAGCGATGCCTTTTGGGACGTCACAAACTAATCCCGATGAAGTTGATGTCGCATTCCAGTGGGGAAGGAAGGTTTGGGGCGTGACAAGTTTAGTTGAAGTAGTCTTACCTTCAATGCTAGATTCAGCTTGCTTGTTATTAGAATCGGTGAAAAGAGTGACTGGGCTAAGATCAATAGGGTATTCATTTGTTGATTGTGATTTCTCGTGCTTCTTGAAGTCCTCAATTGTCTGATCTTCAAGAAATACCATGTCCCTACTTCTGACTATTTTCGGGTTAGTAGGATCCTAGAGTCTCTAGCTGAATTCTTCACGAGCATAGCCCAAAAACTTACATTGCCTTGATTTTCCATTAAGCGTTGATCTCTCATCCCTAGGAATGTGAACAAATGCCTTGTAGCCAAACATCTTCAAGTGGTCACAAGAAGCATCTTTACGATCTAGACACTTTGTGGTACATCATTGTCAAGTGGAGCCAAAGGTGATAGGTTGATTAAGTCAACTACCATCCTTATTGCCTCACCCCAAAAATGGTTTTGGTAGCTTTGTGTTGGAGAGCATGCATCTGATTTTTTTACAAATGGTTCTATTTATCTGCTCCACAACACTGTCCTGTTGAGGTGTTTTTGGTACGGATCTTCCTAGTTTGATCCTGAAACTTTTGCAATATCCTTGAAAAGTCCTTGTTATTCGCCACCATTGTTTGAGCATACACACTTCAATCGCCTACCCATTTCTCTTTCAACCTTCATATGAAATTGGTTAAAGATTTCCTACACTTGATCTTTAGTTTTCAAGGCAAATGCCCACACCTTTCTAGAGTGGTCATCAATAAATGTTACAAAATAAAGTGCACCTCTAGGTGTTCTAGTTTGCATTGTCCATACATCAATATGTATCAAATCTAAAATTTCAGCTTTTTTAGATTGTGTGGAATTATGAAATGCTACTCTATGTTGTTTTCCCATAATACAATCGACACAAGTATTTAACGGTGTACTTTTTATTCTCATGTGTCCAAGTCATTTATGCCATAACTTGGTGGTGACTCCTTTTCTTATTACATTCACCTCTCCTCACACAGCTTGGATTATGTGATGTAGAGAGAGCCAGTCTTTTCTCCTTTGGCTACCACCAAATTACCTTTAGCGAGCTTCCATTTCTCATTACTAAAGAAATTGCTTTAGCCTTCATCATCGAGCCTACCGGCAAACATAAAATTGAGACATATGTCCATAACATATATCACATCTTTGAGTAGTAGCCTCCATCCAACATTAGTCTTTAAATAACTATTTCCCATACCAATAATTTTGGACGTACCATCATTTGACATATTTACAAAGCCAAAGTCGCTATTGTCATTGTCATAGAGTTGAGTTGGTCTATTATACCTTAGAACTCGCTCATGTGTTTCGATAGACTGCTCCTGTCTTTGTATTTCAAATTCATGAGCCGTGGCATGTGATTTGCTTTATTTTGCACCATTGTTCTTGTGTACATTTTCTTTAATTTTTGCCAAAGAACACTAGTGTCATGTTCATTAGCAAAATTTTTCGAAATGCTCTTGTCGATCCATTGCCGAATTTGAGTAGCACACTTTCGATTGAGCACCATCCATTCGCTTTTGGACATAGTCAGTAATTTGCCACCGAAAGACAACATCGATTTGCCTTCTACCACGGGATCTTACGCTCTTTGTTTGGCTTTTGCTGCGGGATTGGACACCTTGGATCTTGATATTGGTACCTCCATCGGTATCACAATTGGCCTTCAAAGGTCTTTAATGTAAAGCAAATCCTCCATCTTTGATTTCCAGATTGCATAATTGAATGCGGTCAATTTTATCATGTTGCCAAAATTCTCCTCAATTTAATTCTACAATATATATATATATATATATACATATATATATATTTATTTATATACACACACACAGAGCAACTTGACTCTGATATCACTTGTTGAGAAAAGAACGGTATTTGCAGAGAAGGACCAAATAATTTTTCCACTGCTATTTTTGTGAAAATTAAATAGGAAAAAATATTGGATAAAAGCTGTAACAATGAATAGTAAATAACACAGGAATTTTAACGTGGAAAACCCTCCAAGGCGAAGGGAAAAACTATAGGACCATAGTTCACTTCAAACTTCCACTATGATAAATAATAGGATACAATTTCACCCTAAGGTGGATCTCTCATTGTCTTCAATTTGTGGATCTGAACCTCTTACAACCTGGATAACTTATTCAAAGGTAACTCTCTTGGAAGAAGAAAGATTGTTTCTTCCGCTACACTGCTTTGATATTCTTGCATATATACATATATATTTGTATGTTTTTCTCTAATGAGGAGGACTCCTATATACAGAAGCAAATGCAATCTCAATTAGAATTGTACGATATGAAAATCATGTTGATTTATCTCCTAATCTCTCATGACTTTCTGGATGTGGGAAAATCACTTTGATTTGTTTCCCAATCTCTCTTGATTTTCTGGATGTGGAAGATCATGTTAATTTATCTCACAATTTCTCTTAATTTTCTTTCCTCTTTTTTTTTTTTTTTACACTCACTATCACACATATTCTACTGTAGAAATACACAATTGCGTTGGTCTCTCCAATTGGGAGCGATCTACTTGACATTTTCCTCCATCACTAATTGAAGGAAGTGTTTTTTCATTGGTTGGTTAAAAATATGGATATTATACTTCATAGACTTAATTAGAAATAAGTATAGATGATGTCAATATTTATAATTTAGTAAACACAAGACGGATTGGAGGAAAATATCACCCTACTCCACTGATGTTATGGACGAGTAACATAAGCACAAGTCACTGGACGAAAGACCCAGACGTGAAATTCATTTTGGTTGTAGTGTGTGCAATCGAACATCAGTCAAGTGTATAATCCACACGCAAAAGTTTCGTTATATAACTATTAAGGCAAGAGGCAAGACCATGGAGTAACCCAAGAACAATATTCATCCTAGTTGAACAAACTATAGCCTCAAGCAAACTCGGAGACAAGATAGCTCCCAAATATCAAAAGCATCACCACCAAACGGTAGAAGGAATTACGCCATTTTTTTTATATCCTGTCACTGTGTTCGATCCAAAAGTTTTCTAAACCTAAAGTACACGCATAGCAACCATTTGAAGAACAAGAAACAGCCCAAACGCTCCTACCTTTCGATGTGAAAGGACCATATGATCTAGTGCAGTCCATCGAGACCTAGTGTAACCATAACATCTATCACGGCACACTTAGATATGTATCAATAGCTTAAATATTCTCATCTCTCACTATTGACTATTGGCATGACATGGTCTTCCATGCTATCCATGTACCTAGTGTTCACAGTCCACTAATATCCATGGACACGTTGGTCTCCTCTCCTGGAAATGAACCATCTCTTCTTGATTCACATCTGTACTACTAACACCGATTGCTCGGGAGAATGGCAAAAAATGTTCTAAACCTATTGCAATTTTTTCAATTCAGTCCAAAGCCATTTGGTCAACTTTGGCCGGCATCAGCCAGCCGGCCAACTGATATTGATAAATTTTTAATAATATTATTATATTTTTTTAATTATTTTTTTCCCTCTTATCTTTCTCTTCTTCCATCACATTCTTTTTTTCCCCATAGTGGCTGGCGAGGCTCCGGTGAGGCTCATCGGCCATTAGGTGAGGCTTGAGGGCCGCGGGGGCCATAAGCAAGCTGGCTTTGCCAGGCAAGGGTTGGGACCCTTGCTGGCCATTGTGGGGAAAAAAGGAAAAATAAGGAAGAAAAGAGAAAGAAAAAGAAAAAGAAAATATAAATAAGTTTGAAAAAAAATGTTATTAAAAATTGTCCACGTTAGTGCCGACTAGCCAAAATTGGTTAGATGGATTAAATTGGCACAATTGCAAAATGTTTAGGACTGAATTAGCAGAAAAAAAAAAGTTTATGACTAAATTGAAAAAAATTACAATAGGTTTAGGACTATTTTGGTAATTTTCCCTTGATTGCTTTGAGCCCCTCTAATTCAGTTGCTACTTCTTTCATGGTTGATCTCTCCTCTCCTTTTATTGTCAAACATCTCTTTTTAAGATTGGCAACTTCCCTTGCATGCCCATTAATTCACTCGTTTGCCATAACTTCCTCAACAATTTGAAACAAATTGTTATTTTCTAGGGATGAGAGAAAGCACATTGCCAAGCTCCTCCCTTCTTTTAGTCGGTCAAATGAATGTAGAGTGTTGGCCAAGGAGGATAAGGTACCGTTTACAAAAGATTATTACCAAATGGTTTAAGATTAAATTGTCAAAAGCTTTAGGACTAAAATGGTACAATTAAAAAATTTAGGATTGAGTTGACTACCATATAAGAGATTTAGAACTTTTTGAACAATTTTTCCAATGAATGAGAACATTAGTCACAAGTGATTTTGCATTAGCTTTTTTTTTTTTTTCTTTTTTGGTTGATTTAGTACTCCTTGAGGGTATACAATTGTTCCTTTAAAGTTAAGGGAAAATTTGACGTTAAGACATAGATTGACGGAGTCCCGATTGAAGTACCTGTGACCATTTTGAGAACTGGTATCTCAATAGATTAATGCTGGGGACTTGAAATTTTTTTGTCATTAGCCATAGGCAAAGCCAGCTTAGAAAAGGTTGCTAAGGAAAGAAAATTCCGAGCTCTTGCATCTTGCATTCATATACGATGGCATAAATAGATAAATAGATATATGTCAAGTAGAGGTTTCAATGAAACCTTTGTCAAGCTGAAACTTGACGAACCCTTGACCTGGTAGTTGCCCTCAACTATGAGATTTTTTTTTTGACAAATTTTTATCTTTATTTTCAACATCATATGCCAATCTACATATGTCTTTCCAGGGAAGTTGCACCTTTTGTTTTTTGTTTTTGATTTTTATTTTGGCAATCTACCTTTTAGTTCTTGTTACATTTTGCACTTAGAAAATTCATACATATTATACTTTGCACTAAAAAATTCATGAATAAATGCACGGAGACCTAATGTGAAACTATACTTTCAAACTTTTTTAAGTGCTCTTACTTTTTTAATATGGATAACCATAGATCCGTAGTAATGCAATCTGCAGATATTTGCACTTAAATAATTTTGCACATGCCTATTGTTGAGACCTAATATGAAACTTAAATAGTTCAACACTTTGAAAAACTTATAATCACTTGACCTAATATGAACTTATATCTGCACTTGAACTTAAATAGTTCAACATGTCCATAATGAGTTCAATATGGATATTGGAATGCAAGGCACAGGCACACCATGTCTCTTGAACTTTTATATAGTTCCAAACCTAATATAAATTTTGGATAAAACATGACGAGGACATCGCTTATAAACTTGATTCAAGTTTATGTATATGATCTATTGAGCTTACACTATGTCTTGTGAGTTTTCTGTTAGCTACAATCTAAGCGAATCATTATGGATGCATTAAAATGAGTGAATCTATTCATAAATTTAACAGTGGACATGCACTAGGGAGCTTGAGCTCGTTGATGGAGTAGGTAATTAGCACATGTAAAGTGCTTTCAATGTACAATAAGTTCTTTTCTATTAGAAATAAATTTAGCTATTAATAAGCATAACATAATACATATTACAAGACCAATGGAATTGAATTGGGGAGCAGCGAAATACAGCAAGTAGACAAAAGAAATCAATTGAAGTAGTATGAAGTACAATTGTTGAAATAATCACATCAATATTTTCCCTTGTCAAACCAATATAAAAAAATTACTTATGCTCATTGATTTACATAGACCAGTAAAAGTGCACACACCTTGCGTTTATATAGAAATCGACATTAGAAATCATTTTTTTTTTTTCGTTTAAATCGCCTTATTGCAAAATATAAGGATTATCAATAAATGGAAAGTAAATTATTGATATAATACAAAGAAATGGGAAACACATATACATGAAAAGAGACCAATATCTCAAGATTGAAGCATCAATAGAATATTTCTAAGGGTTAATACCACCAAAAAAAAAAAATCCTAAATTGGTACACCTGTGACAAAATTATCCCAAACTAATTTTTTGATTACCAAAAACCCTAAATCGATACACCTTTGATAAGTTTAACCTAAATTGGTACACTTCTGATAAATTTATCTTCTATTAGTTTCCGTTAAATTTTACTTTCAAATTGTTGAGTAGGATGATACGTGACAGTTGAGTGATGTATCAGTTAGATTTTACTCCCAGTTTGTCACAATTATACCATTTTTGTGGTATCAATCCAATTTAATGGATGGTATATTTGTCACAATTGTACTAGTTTGTATTTTTTGGCAGTAAAAAAAATAGTTTGGGTAAATTTGTCATAAGTATGTCAGCTTGGGATTTTTTGTGATCATTTAGGGTAAATTTGTCACATGTATACCAGTTTATGGTTTTTCGTGATATTAACCCTATTTCTAAAACAACTAATTTGGGTTATTTTAGTAAGGGGCTATTTTCTTGATATAACAGTAAAACCCAATGAAAAGCTAAAGCAAATAAACAAGAAAACAAGAAGAGATAATATAGTCATCACTGATACTAGACATATAAAGAGTACATCGAAACGATTCATGATTCCAGTACATTGTTTTCGGGCACTTCATCAACATTATTCTGCAACTCACGTATAAAGGCAAATAAAGAGAAAGTGATATCTCATATTACAAAAATTTTGGATTGAGACAAGCGAATGCATCTTCATCTCAGAAATAAGAGTGACTGATCCTCCTCCACTGAGGTCAGCTCTACTTTTGCTTCCAATTGCATCGACATGGGAATTGCACTAGATAGATCTACTTCTAATGTGATCAATCTCTTCTTCATTTTGCCGGACAACCGTGGGATTTTGTAGTGATTGTACTCGTTCCAATTCCAATGCCACTTCCTTCTTTGTAGGCCTATACCTTCCATGAAGTACTAAGCATCTTTTCACCAAGTTGGACACCGCAACAATTTCTTCGTTCTTGCCATGGTCTAATACCTCCTTATCAAGAACATCGAACAAGCGATTCTCCTCTATCGAAATGATGAAGTATGAGGCTAGATTTTTTTCCTCTTCTGCCCTCAATTGAGAAATTGGCTTTTCTCTGGTTAGTAGCTCGACAAGGACAACCCCAAAGCTATAAACATCGCTCTTGTTCGTAAATTGACTTGTTTGGTAGTACTTAGGGTCCAAGTATCCGATGGTTCCTCACACCATTGTGGTCAAGTGTGTTTGGTCGATGGGAATCAATTTGGAAGCTCCAAAATCTGCCACTTTAGCTTGATATTTTTCATCCAAAAGTATATTTGATGATTTGATATCACGATGATAAATCGGTATGGCTACATCAAAGTGCAAATATGATAGAGCCCCGGCAACTTCACTGGCAATTCTTAATCGCATTTCCCATGAGACAAGAAATTCTTTGTCTGGATCATGAAGATAGGAGTAGAGAGTTCCATTGGGGAAAATTCATATACCAGAAGAGGGACTTCACTCTCCAAACAGAATCCTAATAGCTTGACCACATTTCTGTGATTGATTTCAGAGAGAATAACGATTTCATTGACAAACTGTTCAACTTATCTTGCATCAATAACTTTGGATTTCTTGACCGCAATGATCGTTCCGTCTATCAACATTCCCTTGTAAACAGTTTCTTGACCACCTTGACCCACTATTCCATTCTCGTTGAAATGATCCATAGCCTTGTCTAACTCCGTTGAGGCGAATAACTTGCCTCTGTCCACATGATTGTCTTCAATAGAAATCCGCCATTACATTCAAAGAATTTTTGCTTGAGTTTTGCCTCGCGCCTTCTTTTGATGTATATGTTCAACCACCAACAAAGCAAAAGCAACACTATGGCTCCGGTGCCCATGCTTGCTCCCGTGTCAAAAAAATCAACGGGAATTGCTATGTAACCAATTGCCTCTTCATCGTCAACAAATTAGCTTCCACTAATTTAACAAGTGCGTTTAAGATTTGAAGAGAGTGAGACAAAAAGGAGGATTAGCTCAACAAAATAATTTGAAAATATTATGCATCATTTATGGGTGAGAAACAAAGATGCAATCAAAGCATAGACTATGGAAATTACAAATAAGATTGTCCAAAAACTCCTAAACTCAGTATACGGCAGTCAATTTAGTTATAAGCCTTTCGATTATTTTAATTTAGTCTTAAAACTTTTGATAACTTGCCAAGTTAGTCCTAAACCTTTCGATTGTGGCAATTTAGTCCTAAACATTTTGATGATTTGATGATTTAGTTTTAAACATTTTAATAATTTGCCAATTTAGTCATTTAAGCCAATTTTGGCCGAAAATCACTAACCATTCTACGTGGCACAACCGCTACTAACGTGGATAATTTTTGCAATTTTATTAATTTTATGATTTTTTTCTTTTTTGCTTTTATTTTATTTTTCTTTTTTATTTTCCCTTTTTCTCTCTATCGACCTCAGGTGAGGGCCATAGTCGCAAGCCTCAGGTGAGGGACACTTGTGCCTCAATTAGCAAGGGCAACCCTCACCAGCCTAGGCCCAGGTTGCCCTCGCCTAAGGCCAGTGAACTTTGGCCAATGGAGGGAAAAAGGGAAAAGGAAAAAAAGAGAAAAGAAAAAGTTCAAAAATTTGCCAAAATTGTCCATGTCATTGGCCAAAAGAATTAAATTGGCAAATTATCAAAATTTTAAGATTGAATTAACGTAATTGAAAGGTTTATGACTAAATTGATAAGTTATCAAAATGTTTTAGGAATAAATTAGCACAATTGAAAGGTTTAGAGCTAAATTGAACACTATAAAATAATTTAAAGAATTTTTGGATAATATATAAAAAAAAAAAGCACATGCAAATCAACAATTCAATCAATCACCTTCCTTTGACAAAAAAAACAAATCAATCACCTTCTTAATTTTACCACTTGCTTCATTTGAGAAAGGGGACTCTAGAAAAAGAAGCAATTGCGCATGTGCTTGGGGAATGCAATGAGGTGGGGTGAAGCACATATATTTTGCCAAAAATCCATTGGTCTTGCATTTTCACTAATTTTATTTGGGACTATGAAGTAAGGATTGTTGGGGAATTTTGATTGTTGATGAAGATAGAGAACTAGTAAATTTGATGTGTGATGACAATCATCATCCTTAAGGTATTATTTCCCCTCATTATTGTTATTGTCGGATTTAGGACAAATATACCTTCAGGATATACACCAAAGTTGTACAGAAATGAGTTCGGCAATTACTAAAATTCTCTTAGAATTTCACCTTAAATGTGTTAAAGTTGCATGTATGAAAAAAGAAGAAGAGAAAGATCTGAAGAAGCATTTATGAACAGTTGTGGTTATTATAAATAATATGTAAATTGGTCTCTATTTACATACAACCAATCAACACATCTCTTGGGAATACGTACCTTATCCTAACCATCACCACTCTTTATGTCAAGAATAACTTCATTTCATAACCATCCATAACCTCTTTCTACGACTGAGGTTCATAACCAAGAGTCACTTCTTCTCTTAACTAAAAGTCTCATATTTTCTTAACTAAAGACACCTCTTTTGTGATAACAAACTATTTCAACAATCCTCACTTAATTTATTATCTACACAAATTTACGTAAATTCATACATACCATGAAGTATATGATAAGATTTGGACCTTCATTTAGTTTTACAAAATTAGTGGTAGTTAAAATTTCGAACCATGATTTTACTTTGTAATCAATTTATCACACATATGAATTTATACACATTCGATTAGAAAATTCCTATGCCTAAGCACTTTTATGGCCTTGTGCTCCTCTTGCATTCATGAACATTTACAAAAGTTAATCCAACTTTTGTTAAAAGCGGCATCACTTCTTATGTTCATATAGGCGAAGTTCCTAAATTTGTTATCTTAGCATTGCTTTACTAAAACCTTAAATTTTATTAAGAGTGTTTTCTTAGACTAACTCTCCTAATTTTTCATGAGTACTAATATTGTGCCTCAGTACTCAATCACCGTCAAGTCACAATAGCTTGTTGTTATGCATTTAACTTTAATAATTTTATTAGAAATTATAAAGTTAGGTTTCCATTATCCTTGACTATTACCAATTGGTCTAAGACCCATTCCCTTGGCAATAGGGAGAAAGACATTGGAAGTACCAAAACTTGTGTAGGCATTCACTTAGTGCCAAAAGTTTCCGCCAATTCTTTTAAGTGTCAAATTAAAGAAAAAACGATCACTTAAGTGCGAACGACAAGAAATTCGGCAGAAGAACAGCCCAAGTGCCAAAACTTGGCACGAAGAGACACTTAAGTGCCATAACTTTGAATAGGTATACTTAAGTGCCAGTTTCGGAGTAAAGTAGAACACTTAAGTGCCACTCCGGCCAAAATCCGGCCAAATTGCTGATGTGGCAATTTTTCGGCGAATTGGGTGCAAAACACCGTCGTTTTGCATGCTGACGTGATGAGAAAATGCAAAAACGACATCGTTTTGTATTTGATGTGTAAATAATTAATATAAAAATTAGTTAAATTAAATTTAAACTTAATTTTATTTAAAATATTCTAAAAATGAAAAACCTTAAAATTTAAAAAACTTAAAAATGAAAAAACTTAAAATTAAAAAAAAAAAAAACTTAAAATTTAGACTTAGTGGTAATCACGGCCCCACTTGACAAATTTAGACTTAGTGGTAATCACGGCCCCACTCGGTTATTTCAAACTTAGTGGTAATCACGGCCCCACTCTGCAATTTTAGACATAGTGGAATCACGGCCCCACTCAGCAATTTCAGACTTAGTGGTAATCACGGCCCCACTTGGCTATTTTAGACTTAGTGGTAATCACGGCCCCACTCTGCAATTTTAGACATAGTGGAATCACGGCTCCACTCAGCAATTTCAGACTTAGTGGAATCACGGCCCCACTCGGCATAACCATACTTTGGTGGTTCTCTTGATTTAGTTCACAATCTCACACGGCAATTTTCCAATCAATTGTACAATCCATCATTTAGTTGCATAATCCAACTAATTCACAACTACCACGCAATTACACAAATCATCACTCAACTTCACAAAACAACATTCAATTATAGAAACTAAACACATCATTGCGATCAGCTCGAAATTCTATCGAGCGACTCTCCCGTTATCATTTCTAGAAAATATTAATTAATTAATAATTAAATAAATTCCGAAAATTATTTTAATTTAAATAATAAATAATATAATTTAAATAATATTTAATATAATTAAGTAATTAAAATAATTAATTAAAGTCTAAGCATGATTAACGTTAATCTAATTACATAATTAGACTAATTAATCCAACCCTTAATCTAATCATGCACATAACCTAATTAACATTTAACTAAACTAATCTAACCACCTAAATATACTTAGACTAATCTAAACACCCCTTAAACGTCATTAACCTACTAAGCAAGGATTAGTGAGCTAAACTCACTGGTTTAGCGTTCCGGTGAGTCCACGGTGACCACGACGCGGAGGCGAGTGACAATCCTACAAGCAGCGACACCAATGGAGGCTAGGATGGGCTTGGAAACGAGCCATGAAGCTTCAAGACCTTTGCTGGTTTCTGCTTCTGTTCTTGCTGGACTGCAGAGAGGAAACCAGTGGCTTCAACGGCGAAAACGAGCCGATCGGAAATCCGGCGAGCGAGTGGTCGACAACCGGTGACTCCTGGGGTCAATGGGGGTATGTGCTGGTGGTTGAAACGGGCAAAGGAAGGGTTGGAATGGAGAGAAACTTATGAAAAACGCGAAACAGTCCAGGCGGGCAGTAGACCGACGAACCAGCGACTGGCAGCTTGTGGCGGTCATATAAGACAGCCGGCGACTCCATTCGGGGTGAGGTCGGGCTCTTTGGAATGGTCTGGATGTGCTGGTCACGATGATGGGTGGATAGTTGGCTAATTCTTCCGGGAAGTCGACGTTTTACTTGGATCTTTGGTGAAAGGTCAGCTGGAGCAGAAAATGGAATAAAGGAAAACAGAGGAAAACGGTCTAGCGGGTATGTGACCGAGGAGGAGGAAGGAGCTGCCGATTCTCTCTGGTTTTCCAAGCTTTCTCTCCTTCAACAACAATGGAGAAAGCCACAATTTGAGGGAGAAGAAGGCTGCTGAAGAGGGGGTCCCTTTGGTGGCCTTCCAAGAGCTCAACATTTGTCAAACACACCTCTCTCTTGCTCCCACCAGCTAGTCTGCCAACCACAGCCTCTCTCTCACCTCAAGCTTCCTCAACAAGCTTGGCAATATGTCCAAAATGTTCCTCCCCCCATGGCATACGAATTTGGCACCATTCCCTCTTCATTTCCTTCAATTTCTCTTCCAATTGAGTCAAATTGAAGTCTATAAATTCATCCAACATAACCACACTTAAATCCATATTTTTCCTTGACCATAGAACCATCTTAGATGCCAAAAGTGTGACCAAAAACAAGCCTATGGATTTTCCCGATCCAAACGGCTTAACTTGAACTTTTCGCCGAAAAACTTGGATTATAGAAAAATCTTCAGAGGATGAGTCAACTCTCCTAAAATGACTTGTGACATAATAGAACTCTCAATTTCTAAATTCAAGTTCGATTTCGCGGTTAATTTCAATCTAGCGCGATTTTAGCACGTCCTAATCTACCGGGTAGCTTTTAGAAATTTTTCATGCAATTGACCCATGGTCGATTGTTTTCGAGCCACACGTATATCTTCGACACATTGGCGACTCTCGGTTGTCATAGAAATCTCAAGGTTTCAAATGCGGACATAGGTTATCAAAGCGACAGAAGAATTGGTCTAGTGCCAATCGACAAGAATTGTGCAATTAGGTGGAATCACCCACGCTCAATTACATACTTTTGTCAAGTCGACCTATCTTCAGTCTCTAATCAATTTTTAACTATGTCGTAATGACCTTTGCAGATTGGTACTGTCGAGCAATCAATTCCTAGTTGAATTCTCAAGCCTATTGCGTTTAAATTCCTTAATGGCTTCACCTGATGACTAGTTATCCCACGAGTGATCAGCTCAGGGAAAAGAACTATATGCGCGTTGATGAAATGCCCAACTTATTCAGTCGGAAGCAGAACCTAAAACTCAGGATATCACATACATAGTTGTATCGTTATCACAATGTAAAGATATGTCCGCCATTGGTTATGGCTACAACTCTATATCCAATAGCAAATTCTGCAGCCATTCAGCCTCTTTACTTGTCACCAATAGTGATATAAATTCATATCCCATCATTAAATGGACTATAAATGTTTGCTTCTTTGATGCCCAAGAGACCGCACCATTTGCAAGCTTGAAAACACATCTAGATATTGACTTGTTATCAATTGTGCTAGTTGTCCAACTAGCATATGAATATCCTTTTTATCCAAATTATCACAAGATATCATACCAATTATATTCATAAATTTTGAAGTACTATATCCAATATGTGATAATCTATTATGCCACAAGGAAGATGACTCAAACATAAAAATACAAATGAAATTCTCATTAATACTTAATTTGAACATTCCATTACAAGAGTACAATTTCCCAACAAACATCCCATAATAAGACAAGATAAGCTTATCAACCTCTAACACGGCCTTAATTCCATTGTTGCACAACAGATTTGCTAATACAAGATTCTTACTAATATTAGAAACATACAACACATTGATTAAAGTCAATTTCTTTACAAAAGTGATTTGTAGTTCAATTGTGCATGTCCCTAGAACAACTGCAATATTGTTATTTCCCATCAACACATGTTGTTCCTTCTCCACAAGTGTATAAGATTTGAATTATTTATTATCATTGTAGACATGCACAATTGCACCAGAATCAAACCACTAATCCTTTGAATCACAAATAGTTGGCATGTTTAATTCAGTCACCATCCCAATTTGCAATTCAAAGACCATAGCATCTAATCTATTGGTGTTTTGCTCCACAATATTTGTTGTTGTTTCATTTTTGCTTTTTTCGATAGTGGCACTCCTTCTTGTAGTAGCCTTTTTCATCAGAGTAAAAGCAAGACTTGTCAATCTTGAATGTGCTGTTGTTGTAGGCTTGTTGATGTTGGTGGTGTCAATGAACTTTCTCTTATTTCCTTCTTATTTTCTCTATCTCTACTCATGTTGCCATTCTCAAGAAAATGCACCTTATTTGCGACTTCTTTCACGTAATTAGCCTCACATTTCTGAGAACCTTTCTCAATTCACATGTGTTCTATCAAATTATCTATAGTTAGGTTCTCAATCGTATGGAGAAGTTTCTTTCAATAATCATTCCAAGTTGAAGGAAATTTTGAAATAATTGCAACAAGTTGAAGAGGTTCAAAAACTTCAATCATAAGACCTTTGACTTTGGCATCATTTATTTGAAGTGCCTCCACTTATTTATAGGTAGAAATTCCATTAGTCATGGTAAATTCAAAATATTTCAAAGCAATAAATCTATCAATACCTTGTTTGTCGGTATTGTATTTGGTCTCCAAGGCACTCCAAATGTCTCTATGATTTGTGTGAGATCGGAAAGTTTCATATAGACAATTTGACAAAGCATTAAGAATCCTTCCACAACACTTGCTTTCATCATACTCACGCATTTTCCTTACAGCTTTGATTTAATCATAATCATCATTCTTTGGCTTAGGGATAGTAGGCAAGTTGGGATCCAGGATGTTAAAAATACATAATTCAGATAAAAGAAGAATCATATTGTCCTTCCAACAACTGAAATTAGTTCCATCATAAGAATCAATTTGCAATCTGTCTAAATTGTGAGCACTTGATTCAGCTGATGTCTCCATCTCCATGACAAAGATTATTGGAAAAATTTGATTGTTGATGAAGATAGAGAAGTAGTAATAAATCATTTATACTTTCATATGTGATGATGATCACTATCTTTAGGGTATTATTTGCCCTCACTATTATTGTTACCGGGTTTATGACAAATATACCACCAAGATAAGCACTAAAGCTATAGACTAACGAGTTCAACGATTACTCAATTTCTCTTTTGGAATTTCACTTTGAATGTGTTAAAGTTACATTTGGAAATGAGAAGAAAAGAGAGTTTTGGAGAAGAAGTATTTATGAACAATTGTGGTAATTATCTTCACCAAAAAAAAAAAAAATTGTGGTAATTATAAAGAAGATGTGAATTGCTCTCTATTCATAGACAACCAATCAACACCTTATCCCAATCATCACCACTCTTCATGTCAAAAATAACTTCTTTTCATAATTACCGATAACCTCTTTTTAGGATCAAGAGTCATATCTTTTCATAACCAAGAGTCACATTTTCTTTTAATCAAAAGTCATGTCTTCTCTTAACCAAGAGAAACCTCTTTTATGATAACAACCTATTTCAACAAAGATATCCTCTTGGATCCATAAAATTGCCATCTCTAAGTGTCCGTCTCCACCAGTTTTCGCCAACACAAGTCCTTAGCAATGTGCCAACAACCGCTCTTGCGACCACCAACTTTGCCCCCTTTATTTATTTATTTATTATTTATTTATTTTGTAAAAGATCATTTCATTTCAACAAGGAAACTTAAATGGATACATCATATGTGATTTAGAGCATAACAAGTCCAACAGATGGGGCGAGGGTAATGGGACCCAATTTAAAGGAAGAGTGTTGCGGGGTTGGTCTTTAACGACTCAATCCGCAACATTATTTTGAGTTCTAGAGCAATGGACCAAGTGAAGGTTGGGCAAAAAGATCAATAAACTACTACACACTTGGACCGGTTCTCTTTCCTACCACGTGGGTTGTTCATCATCAAGTACTTGCGATGCAGCCCGTATTCAAAACCCACTCATTCATCCAAGAAGATCAGTGTGCATTCAAGATCGATGACACTCTCATCAAAAGTCCCTCATCGATGAAGCCTCATCTTTGACATTGTCATAAAGATTTTGTCATTTCCCATGTATCGAGCTTGCATCAAGATACTTTGGGATGACCACAAGCATTGAAAATGTTGTATATTTAATAGCTCCTAGTTTCTATATAACTTATAATTTCTAGACTCGACTTTAGTCTCTTGCTCTTCTTTTGTATTTCTATAAAAGGTTATTGAGCCTATGTAAAATGGAGATCGAATTTGATTAATGAAAATTTGCTTAGTGCATTTCCCTTGAACCTTGAAGAGTTCAAACCCCTTGAAATCCTAGAAGAGTTTTCGCTCTATCCTTGAAGAGTCGAGGCTTTTAAAGCTTACATTCTTGAAGAGTTGCAGCTATCAATCTTGAAGAATTGATGCCATTTCAACTTCCTTGGAGGCCTAGAAGAACAACTATTGAAGTTCCTATCCTTTCTTCATTCTGTCCAACCACGTTTCACTCACTTCCATCAAAATTCAACAAGCCTATAGTACTCATCTGAGAAAACTCAAAATGCGAATGGTATAGATCTTCGAGTCTCCATTCTTTTGACTTTGGAATCAGGTCATTCTGATCTAAATTGACAAAGTTATGCCCATTTTCCCAAGCTTATGCAGAACAGAAATGTTTATTCAATTTTGTGATTAAATTTTTGTATGTGTAAATCATTCTCTCGATCCTATTATTTGAGTAGCTGACTTTAGGTTACATTAACTTGCTGAACTAAAGATAGGTCGTCAGATTGAGCAACCCACTTTTGATCAGGTTGTCAGATGTACGTCCCATGTCACAACAGATCTCTGGTTGCGTGAGACAGGCGAGCTTCCTCTGATTTAATTCTGAAGTCGCACGTGTCATGAAACTGTGCGTTTAATATTCGTGACATGATCTCATGTCACAACACGTGATGTACTCAATATATCAAATAATCTCATTTATCGTTTGCGTGGAAACTCCAGTAAGAAGGATACAGAAGGTTTCATTTTGATTTTCCAAGAAAGGACAGAGGAAGAAAATTTGGGCGGAACTGTGAATGGATCATTTTCTCCACACCTTTCAACCAAAAAAACAAAAGAAAACTAATTTCTCCTAAACCACAAAGAGATCAAATTATATATTTTTGACATAAGCTAAGACAATATATTTTTTGAGTCAGGCGCTTCAAGTAAAATGAAAGAACTTACCAAACAAAATCTCCATTAAAATTGATGATGAACAAGTATAACTTCCATCAACATTATGGCATTCTCCCATACATGGATATTTCTGTAGATCCACACATTCATCAATATCTACGCAAATTAAACACAGGCATCAAATGTATCTAACCTTCTGATATCATATCAATAAAAAGAACATGCTAAACATTATGTTATCAACATACCATGACAACCATTCACAAGGTAAGGATTGCCTTGGTAACCTGCTAAACAAGTGCACTTGTATCCAGATCCGTTTTGGGCGTCAATGCAGAAGGCGTTGTTTTTGCACATGTAACTCGTGCTGTTCTTCATGGCGTCTTCGCATGTTCGATTCCCTATTGCCCAGTCCAGAAGTAGAGTGGACTCATTAAATTTAAGCTGATTAAGATCGCCAACAGAGAAGTTGTAGGAACCAATTTCTGCGATGAAGGCATAGCTGCATGGATTGATATCCGAGCTATCCGACAGACAACTATGTAATCTACGAATTTCGATGCTGTAGCCGAAGGCATTCCCAGGGATATTTGCCCGACAGCAACCAAAACCCGAACAAATACCCACTGCTGCTGTCAAAAAAATTGGTGCACGAAGCAATACACCCGGAAGAGAGATTGCCCCAGAGGTCTCGGCAGATGGCCCATGTGTCACAACCGACGACATTGAACGTGTTCTTGGCACGGGGCAAAGGGAAATTACCTAGACCTAGGGTTACATTAATGCTCGACGAATCATACCTGGAAGAGTCTTTGCAGACTTTAAAGATCGCAACACTTACTCGCATCTCGTGGTACTCAAGGGAAATGTCAAGTATATGCAAGTCCGATGATTTGCCGTCTCTTCCACTCATGTAAGGTATGGGAGGATCAGTAGAGTCATCACAAACGACTTTGAATGAGGGAGGATCGATGAGGCAATGGGGATCACTTTCGGCCAATCCGAAGGGGTATGGAATAGAGAGGTTTCCGCAAGTACTTGGACATCCAGGCTTTGTCATTGAATCAACAGCTTCTGTTATGTGATTGTGGTATGGACTCAGTAAAGCCCCAAGCACCACAACTCTCAGGAGAAGCTTATAAATGACCATGTTTCTTCCTTCAACTCTCTTCAAATATTCTTTTGTTTTGATGAATTAGTTTGATGGGTTCGGGGGGAAATAAGGAGAATAAAGATGGCTTTCTTCATTATTTTTCCCCCCGCGGAGAGCGGGCCACCGGGGGGGATGATTCCATGATAATTCCTCAAGTAACTTTGGTCATTGTGAACCAAAGATTGGAACACCCTTGTCACAAAATGAGCTGCTCTATCACGTCATAACGACAAAAATAAACATATTCTTCGTTGAAATTTTCCCCAAAATTTTTTAGCTATTTTGCTATGATGACAGTACCATATTTACTTTATTATATTTGTCGAAGAAAACTTTAACTATTTTGCTACATCAACTAAGGAAGTTGAGGAAATAATATTGTTGTACTTTAACTGGTACATCCATGATTGGGTGTGATTGGATCGCACCGTATTGACTTGATACATTACGTTGGAAAGACACTAATTGAGGGGTACGAAGGGAGACGTATAAAAGCCTCCCGAACACAACCGTTGGAGCCATTAGTAGATCATTCACACCAAAATTTTCTCTCCCTTTCCATCAAAGAAGAAGGCATTCCATTTCAGTTTTCCAAGAACAATTTGCATTTACGCCGTGGAAATCGGGTGTTTTCCCTGCGATTGCATCCAGACTAACGTGAGGAAGTGTTGTTTGTGTTTCATCGGCAATTCAACGTTCGTTCCAGGGCCATTTGCTGTTTGCACATTGGAATCAGGTAAGTCGTCTTACGCCGACATGAATTCCAACATTGGTATCAGAGCCTGGTAATGTTTTCTGCCTTGTTTTTCATCGAGTTTTCTCATTTACCATTTGATATTGAGATCGGGAGATTGTATTCTACACTATTTTTGATGTATATTGGTCGGAATTGCAATCTGAAAACTCGAATTCAAACCGAAGCAAAGAACGGGTTCAGGGTCGCGTGCATCCGTGAGGTTTTGGCTTTTTTTCGAATTATTTTTTTGGCCAAAATAAACTTTTGAATATACAGGATGAAAGTACTTGTCGAGACGAGTTCGACAGTGGTTCGAGTGCGACCGGAGGAGGCCGGACGTGCCCACACGCGCGGCCAAAAGCCGCTATGCGTGGGCCTCACGCGCCTGACGCACTGAGATGCTAGCACGTGCACAACACGCGCCGGTCGGCGAACCGACGCGAGTGCGTCACGCACGCATTGTGCGGAGCGACGCGACGCTTGATGACATCACGGATGACATCATCAATGACGTCATCCAACGGTCGGTAACTGATGGGATGAGGTCATCGATGACGTCAGCGCCGACGCAGTTGGCCGGCCGGCGACCTGACCCGACCCGAGATCCGACCCGGTTGACCCGACCCGACCCGACCCGATCGTTGACCGGTCAACGGTCGGACCGGTCAATCGGTCCAGCGATCGAACTGGTCGGACCGGCCAGGAGCCGTTTTGGCTCGCTGGCACATGCACCACACGTGTCGCGCACTCAGGCGGCGCCTGGGGGCGTGTGTGGGCTCCGATTGGAGCGTGGTCAGCGGCGTTTGGTTTGTACGAATGTTCTCTACACAGTGGTATAATTATTTTATACTTATGAATTTTATAAATGTATGAAAATGCATAGGAAACCCTATGTACGCGTATTTTTTGGGGTTTAATGCAATTTATTCATTTGTAGCTTGTATTTTCTTGTGATTTAGGAAATACAGTAGCTAGCTTGTGTGCAAATGATGTTATATATGCTGTGTAGAGCTTGGTTTAATGATATGATGTATATATTTTAATACACTTGTAATTTTCTAGTTGCTAGAAAATTCGAACAATGGTAGGAAATCCATTACATGTTAAATTGCGATTTTGATTATAGTTGAAGCATGATTATTGTTTATACATTGGTTATTATCATGCTATGTTTTTTGTGTTAAGGAAAAATGTAGAAATTACATAAGGTCATATAATTATTTTTCCTAATGGGAGTTCGTAGGTTGGTAGAATTGAAAGGAGTTCTCACCTAGAACTTAAAATTTGCGCAAATTAAACTAATTTATTATAATAGAACAATTGTACATAGAAGTTGATTGGGAACATAGTAAAGTTTTGCTTTTGTGTCTTTTGTTGAATTATCATTAATTTAGTTTGTCTTTGCTACAAATTAAATGTGTGTTACTCTGTAAAGTGTGCTAGTCTTGATTCTACGTTTATTATGTCAATGTATTAGAGCAATTGATTATGGCTTCGGCATCCAAGACCATTAAGGTTGACCTCAATAAGAGTAAGAAGCTGAACGGTGATAATTATAATATTTGGCACCGAAAGGTTCAGTACATCCTTGAGGAGTAAGAAATTTTGGAAACCTTTAACCATACCATGGATGAACCTGAGCATGGAACTTCAGCTCAACACAGGAGAGATCTAGAAGCTTATCAAGCTTGGAAAAAGAAAAATAGCATTGCTCGCATCACGTTGCTGAGCTGTATGCAAGATGATCTCATGTGTGAGTTTGAAAGTTATGATAAAGCTCAAGCTATGTGGGTTGCCTTGAAGGATAAGTTTGGGGGTACATCTGCCACTAAGCTGAGGAGACTCACCATCAAGTTTGACACATTCCGAAAATGCCCAAATGTAATGATGAGGCAGCATCTTCGGGAGATGTCAAACATGATCCGTGAGCTGAAGTCGACAGGTCACTCCCTAACTGATGAACAGCAAGTTCAGGCTGTTATAAGGTATCTTCCTGACAATTGGGAGCATATGAAAATCAATATGACGCATAATGAGAACATTGTCACTTTCGATGATATTGTGCGTCATTTGGAATTAGAGGATGAGTGCCTAGAGGCTGTGAGATCCTCTACCTATGCTTATGTTGCTGAATCGAGTTCGCGCAAGGCTTCGGGCTTCAAGCGTAAAAGGAATTCTCAATTCAACAACAAATGGAAGAGGACTGATCAGGCACCTAAGAGGGCTAAGACCTTCTGACGCAAGAAGCGTGATGGGAAGAAGGACAAGGCCAAGATGGAGTGCCACAATTGTGGCAAGATGGGTCACTTTGCTCGTGAATGTACTGAGCCGAAAAAGGTACCATATTACTCCATTACTTTGAGTAATGCTTTTGTTTCTAGTACTGTAATGCTTGTTGAATCTCATCTAATGTGGACTGTAGACTCAGGAGCAACAGACCATGTAGCTAGAGACCGAGAAGCATTTGTGGAGTATCGTCGGATACCGCCTAGAAGAAGATGGATATATGTTGTGAATAACTCAAGAGTTGAAGTGAAGGGTGTCGGCATACGTAAATTAATCTTACGTGGTAGTCAAAACCTATTCCTGCATGATGTCCTTTATGCTCCAGATATTCGACGAAACTTGGTCTCTGTGGTTGTTCTTCTTAGCTTAGGTTATGTATTGAATTTCCATGGTGATTGTGTTAACATTTTGTATGAAATAGTTTATTATGATTCAGGTCATGTATCGAATGGTTTTATGGTGTTAGACATTGATTATGATCAGTACAATGTTAATGTTGATGGTTGTTTTTCTTTAATTGCGTCTTCTAATAACGTTGAGATTGATGCAAGTACTTAGCATGCTAGATTAGGTCACATTGGATTGCAAAGAATGCAAAGATTAGCTAGAGAAGGCCTTTTAGGGTCACTCACTAATGGTAGTCTATCCATATGTGAACATTGTCTAGTGGGAAAAGCAACTAGAAAACCATTCGGTAAAGGGATTAGAGCTGAATTTCCATTGCATCTCATACATTCTGACATTTGTGGAATTTGAATGTGAGGGCAAGGCATGGAGTCTCATATTTCATCACTTTCATAGATGACTTCACACGTTTCGGTTATGTCTTTCTGATCTCCCATAAGTCAGAAGCATTAGACTACTTTAGACGATATATAACGATGGTAGAGAATCAGTTGAATAAAACAATAAAGGCATTGAGAACCGATCGCGAACGTGAGTATCTATCGGATCAATTCAAGGCTCTTTGTGATGAAAAGGGAATTGTACGACAATTGACTATTCCTAGTACTCCACAACAAAATGGGGTAGCTGAAAGAATGAATAGAACCCTAATGGAAATGGTTAAGTCTATGATGGCGCAAGCAAATTTACATATCTCCTATTGGGGAGATGCGTTATTGACTGCTGCCTATATACTTAACCGAGTGCCCTCAAAATCGGTCACTTCCACCCCTTATGAATTATGAACTGGTAAGAAACCAGACTTTAGTAGTCTACGTCCATGGGGATGTGCAGCTTATGTTCATGATTCTTCCCATAAGTATGGCAAATTAGGTCCTAGAGGGAAAAATGTATCTTTATAAGATATTCCGAATACTCCAAAGGGTACGTGTTCATAGGTGAACAAGCTAATGGAAGTATGACCGAAATGGAGTCATGAGATGTCGCGTTTTTTGAGAACAATTTTCCTAGTAGAGGTGAGATTGATAAGGACTTCCAATTATATGAGATGGAAGATCCTGATAACACACCCATTGATGTTGTAGAAGGAAATGAAGATTTACCTCAACACACAAGACCTAGTGGGAGTGTTGCATCGCCCAATGAATTGAATTCAAGAGAAATTCAATTGCGTAAAAGTAATCGTAAAAGTATTCATCATCGTCGTTTTGAGATTGAAGGGGAATCATTTATGATTGCTCAAAAAGACGGTGCCGAGCCTAAGACTGTTCAAGAGGCTCTCTCATCCTCTGATAAGGAAGAATGGAGAAAAGCTTTGGAAGATAAGATGGAATCTATGAGGACAAATCATGTCTGGGACTTGGTTGATCTACCACCCAATCGTAAGGCCATTGGAAACAAATGGGTCTTCAAGATTAAGCGTAAGGCGGATGGATCCATTGAAAAGTATAAGGCTCACCTTGTGGCAAAAGGTTATACTCAACAAGAGGGTATAGACTATAAGGAACCAATTGTAAGGTTTGCCTTAATATGCCTTATTCTAGCCATCGTTGCCCATTTGGACCTTGAATTACATCAAATGGATGTAAAGACGGCATTTCTCAATGGAGAACTAGATGAGGAAATTTATATGAAATAACCAATAGGTTCCATAACTAAAGGTCAAGAGAATAAACTTTGCAAGCTTCATTGCTCAATATATGGCCTTAAGCAATCATCTAGACAGTGGTATCTTCGTTTTCATCGAGCAATAATAACTTTTGGTTTCACAATGATTGAAGAAGATCACTGTGTATATGTCAAGAGGTCCAAAGATAAATTTGTGATTTTATTACTTTATATGGACGATATTCTATTGGCTGGAAATGACAAGGTTTTGGTTATTACCATAAAAAAATGGTTGTCCTCCAATTTTGAGATGAAGGACATAGGATAAGCTGCTTATATATTAGGAGTTAAGATCGAAAGAGATCGATCGAGGAAACTTCTTACTCTATCACAAGAGTCTTATATTATGAAGATTCTTGAGCGTTTTAATATGCAGCATTGTAATCCCATTGATACCCCTGTCATGCAAGGTGAAGGCCTGAGTACTGAGATGTGTCCTAAGACTCCAGAAGAAATTAAAGTGATGAAAATTGTTCCTTACGCTAGTGCGGTTGGAAGTTTGATGTATGCTATGATGTGTACTCGACCCGATATATGTTAAGCCATGGGATTGGTGAGCCGATATCAATCAAATCCTGGTTAAGCACATTGGAAAGCAGTGAAGAGGATCCTGAGATACTTAAAGGGCACCATGGACTATCGACTTTGTTATCAAGGGAATGATTTACGCCTATTAGGCTATTCAGATACTGATTGGGGTGGAGACCTGGATGAGCGTAAATCGATTTCTGGATATGCGTTCTTGCTTAATGGAGGTGCGATTTCTTGGAATAGCAAGAAACAGACATGCACGGCCTTGTCTACGATGGAGGCAGAATTTATTGCATGTTCTGCCGCAGTGCAAAAAGCAGTGTGGCTAAAACGTTTCTTGGAAAATTTAGCCATGGTCATTGAAGTTCCAAGACCGGTAACAGTTTATTGCGATAGTCAAGCAGCCATTGCCTATGTGAAAGACCTCAAGTATCATGGAAGGACAAAGCACATTGACATAAAGAATAACTTCATCAGAGATATTATAGCGCAAAAAGAAGTGATCCTGCAATACATTTCAACCAATAGAATGGTTGCTGATCCATTTACGAAGGCTATTCCTAGAGACATATTCTTGACCCATAGGATGTCACTAGGATTGCGTAGAATGTGATATCTGTTATTGTAGAGGATCATTGGTTTATGCATTTGTGGACATATGTATTGTACTTGTTCATTTATTAGTGATTTGATGTTTTATCAATAAGTACAAATCCACTATGAGACTAGCACAAACACACATGTATTATTGAAAAGTATGTCAGCATGCAATGATTGGCTCACTCACACGAGCAATCGCCTCAAGTGCTTTAGATATCACGTTGAGATGAGACGTTATATACAAATAAATGCTGAAGAGCAAGTCTGGTACATAAAATATGTCGCATTGATTGGAGTCAAGATGAGGTCTGTGATTTGTTTATAACAAGACCAAACATGATATTCCCACAATCATGTATGCCTGAAAGATGCCGGATGCGAGTACTTAATTGGGCGCTATAGAAAACGAGCTGATATATCACTCGGGCTAAACATGAGTACGTGAGAAGCACGTGACTATGTTTAGGCTAGGATCTATATGGTGGATATATTTGATAAATGAGATACACTCTTATAGAAAGAGTAATCCACTATAGCATGTAATTCATACTACATGTACATTGTATGACCAATAAGAGAAGATGAGTAAAATTATCCCTATTTACTCATCGTGTGAGCCCTTGAGGTAATTTATAATTTATCTCAATTTTGTGCCCTATATTACTTCTGACTATGTTCTCGAAGTGAAAGATCAATGTTGCTACTTTAGCATGTTACGGGCGGTCATGAATAGATATGGCCTATGGGACATGTCTAGGAAAGCAATTGTTTTGAAATTGAGAGAGACATGAGTGCGAAGGAAGACTATTGTTATTTTACATCTATCACATATATTTACTGGTCGACCAATTATATCGCTCTTTGTGGTTGCGGATATAATTGTAAATACATGGTGTTTTGAGAATAGTCAAGTATAGCCTTTAAGGGATAGGTATACTTTGACTGATGTAACAAAATATGTCTGGAACACTGTGAGACATCCATTGTTTATTTCTTTTCGAGGTTGTAGCCATTATGTCATCCCTAACAGGTGCATAATTTGAGCTCCCAAGTGCAGGTGTACTCACTGGTCACACGGCTTATTTGCCAATATAAATTGTTTTGTAAAGTTGATGAATGTTGAATGCCTTATATTTTGATAGAGCACTATCAAGCCCATCATGTCCGAGTGGGAGATATTGTACTTTAGCTGGTACGTCCATGATGGGGTGCGATTGAATCGCACCGTATCGACTTGATACGTTACGTTGGAAAGACACTAATGGAGAGGTACGAAGGGAGACGTATAAAAGCCTCCCGAACACAACTGTTGGAGCCATTAGTAGATCATTTGCACCAAAATTTTCTCTCCCTTTCCATCAAAAAAGAAGGCATTCCATTTCAGTTTTGCAAGAACAATTTGCATTTACGCCATGGAAATTGGGTGCTTTCCTTGTGATTGCATCCAGACTAACGTGAGGAAGTGTTGTTCGTATTTCATCGGCAATTCAACGTTCGTTCCGGGGACATTTGCTATTTGCACATCGGAATCAGGTAAGTCGTCTTCCACCGACATGAATTCTAACAAATATTAATCAAACTATCTTCTTTATCAATAATCCTACTTAGCTACAGGTTCTTTGGCCCCTGCAGGGATGGAGCAATCAAAGTTTTACTTTTTTTTTCTTCGGGTTCTTTAGCCCCTGTAGGGATGGAGCAATTGAAGTTTTACCTTTTTTTTCTTTGTTTCATTTTGAGTTCAGTTAGCTTCATTACCCACGAGCAACCTAAATCCTTAGTACAAGTCCCTATTCATGTTTCAAATCAATTTGGAAATTCCTAGAACCTATTGTAACATCACAACGTGAATTGCGTTCCTGATAAAAAGCAAACCTCGGATTCGGGATTGGCCAAATCATTAAAGCTCAAAGGCCTTCAAATCGTGGAGACATCAGCTGGCCATGCAAGTGGCTGCTTGGCTTTTCAGGTCAAGGTCAACGTCGTGTGACATGGCGTTCGGATGGTGGAGAGATATGAGTCAGCTATGCAAGTCGTTGGTTTCCTTTTCAGGTCAAGGTTGACGTCAATTGCATCTGATGCTTTGGACAAGGAAATGGCACTGAATATAACTTTGTTTTAGGCTGAAGGAGCAAATAAAAAGTTGCTTTTCTCTAGGGAGATAAATTCAAGAGCAATAGTGATAGATTTTTCACTTGAACTTTTTCCTCATGTTATTTGGTTAAAATCAGGTATGGCTACAAAACGAGAATTTTAAAAAAAAAAAATTTGGTGAATCTTTTTGGTTTTATTGACTACTACAGAAAAATATGTCTAGGTCAATGTGAACCAAAGATTGGAATACCCTTGTCCCAAAATGAGCTGCTCTATCATGTCATAACGACGAAAATAAACATATTCTTCATTGAAATTTTTCCCAAAAATTTTAGCTTGAGGCAGCAACTGTTTTACACATCAAGCTATAGGGCTAAGTTTGGACACTTCACGTGAATTAATTTCTTGCATTTGTTTAGAATTTAACATACCACATGAGCTGAAACTTGAAGATAACATGAGTTCACATGAGCTAAAACTTGAAAATAACATGAGTTTGTGATGTGTCACGTCGAATGAAATCTTGAAATTATAATTTAAGATCACAGAAAAATTATAAACAAAAGACATAGTTTCATCATGCAAATATAGGGAAAAGTGCCAAAAAAATCTTAAACATTTTTACTTAGTGCCGACTCAATCCTTTCCAGCCAATTTTGGGCGAATTTTGCTGACTGGACACCAGCCGACTGACGTGGCCTAATCGGTGCTGACGTGGACAAATTTTAATAATATTTTAATATTTTTGAATTTTTCTATTCTTTTTCTATTCTTTTTTTTTTTTTTTTTTTTTTTTTTTTTTTTTTTTTTTTTCTTGTTTTCTTCTCTCCTCCTTCCTCCGACCTTTAGTCGGACCACGGTGACCGGCCAGAGGCGACTTCCAGCGAGGCTCGTCGGCCAACTTGCCAGTGGTCACAAGGGCGGCCTCGCGTTGGGCGGCGAGGGTCGAGCCTCGCCCATGGCCGGCGAGGCTCGACCTCACCGGTGCCACCTAGGCTGCGATTCGACGAGGTTGAACCTCGCCGACCATGGGCGAGGCTAGATACTCGCCAGCCCGAGCTGCAATTTGGTGAGGTCGAGCCTTGCCGGCCATGGGCGAGGCTCGCCCTCGCCAAATTTGGCAAGGGTTGAGCCTCGCCCATGGCCGACAAGGCTCGCCCTTGCCAGATCCGACAAGGGCAAGCCTCACCACCCAGCATAAGGCCGCCCTCACAACCACTGGCGAGGTGGTCGATCACCATGGTTCAATCAACGGCCGGAGGGAGGAGGAGAGAAGAAAAAAAGAATAAAGAATAAAGAATTAAAAAAAGAATAAAAATATTTAAAAATATTAAAATATTATTAAAAGTTATCAACGATGTCGCGACTAGGCCGATTAGACCATGGTCGATGAAAAATCCGATCAAAATTGACCAAAAAGGACTGAATCGGCACTAAGTAAAAAGGTTTGAGACTAAATTGACACCAAAAAAAGGTTTAGAATTAAGTTGGCATAAATACAAAAGGTTTATAACTTTTTTGGCGCTTTTCTCTGCAAATACATGGTCGATGAAATTCTCAGAAAAGTGCCTTTAGTAAAAAGACTTTCTGTGGGGTCCAACTTTGAAAGGCACACCAAAATTTATGCATTTTTCATGGAATTTCATACTATACTGTTTGAAATTTAACAGACATAAAGACAGCTTTTATAAAGTCTCTTGTCGATATATTGCTACTTTAATTCTCCAATAACAGTTGTCGGGTAAAGTTCATGATGACAGTACCATATTTACTTTATTATATTTGTCGAAGAAAACTTTAACTATTTTGCTATATCTACTAAGGAAGTTGAGGAATTAATATTAATCAAACTATCCTCTTTATCAATAATCCTACTTAGCGACGGGTTCTTTGGCCCCTGCAAGGATGGAGCAATCAAAGTTTTACTTTTTTTTTCTTCAAGTTCTTTGGCCCCTGCAGGGATGGAGCAATCGAAGTTTTATTTTATTTTTTCTTCGTTTCATTTCGAGTTCAGTTAGCTTCATTACACACAAGCAACCTGAATCCTTAGTACAAGTCCCTATTCATGTTTCAAATCAATTTGGAAATTCCTAGAACCTATTGTAACATCACAACGTGAATTGCGTTCATGATAAAAAGCAAACCTCGGATTCAGGATCGGCCAAATCATTAAAGCTCACAGGCCTTCAAATCGTGGAGACATCAGCTGGCCATGCAAGTGGCTGCTTGGCTTTTCAGGTCAAGGTCAACGTCGTGTGACATGGCGTTCGGATCGTGGAGAGATATGTGTCAGCTATGAAAGTCATTGGTTTGCTTTTCAGGTCAAGGTCGACGTCAATTGCTTCTAATGATTTTGATAAGGAAATGGCACTGAATATATCTTTGTTTTAAGCTGAAGGAGCAAATAAAAAGTTGCTTTTCTCTAGAGAGTTAAATTCAAGAGCAATGGTGATAGATTTTTCACTTGAAGTTTTCGTCATGTTATTTGGTTAAAATCAGGTATGGCTTCAAAACGAGAATTTTGAGAACAAATAAAAATCAGTGGATCTTTTTGGTTTTATTGACTGGTATAGCAAAATATGTCTAGGTCAATGATTTATACACATTTAATAATTAAGTATTAACCTTATATATTAATTTACTAATAGTGGGATAAGTTTTTTAAAATTAAAGTACAGAATAATGAGAATAAAGCTATGTCACGATGTGGTTTTAGAATTTCATTCTAGTCACTTTGCTACTTATATGTTAAATCCTATCATTCCAACGTAACATTGAAGCCATCGAGTCTGATCCATTAAAATGTTTCTTTGCTCGCCCAAAAAAACAAAAAAACAAAAAACCAAACTTTTTTATCATTGTACTCTATTTGTAAATCTTGTTTGGAGAAATTGGTACAAATTCAGTCTATCCGGTTAATTTTGGTTGGTCAGTGCTATCGCGACCCAATCTCGCCGCCCTAGATCCCTCACCATGAGGAGAGGAAGGGGGGAAAGGCCGGATTTAGGGTTATTTGATCACGAGAATTCCCTGACGGCTTATGCTCCGAAAGACGCCATCACCTCGCCTTTCGGGTCAAACCTTGCATGAGTTCCCTCCACATGATCGCGAGTTCTCCCAGACTCGTACCCCACTTGATAGCGGAGTGTCACGACCCGTACCCACACAAGTGACACACCTAGGTCAGATGTGAATATCGGATTTAAGGGTACCTTTACCATGGTAGCTCTCTTGATTGTACGCTTCGCCCTTAAGGATGACATCACTTCATCCTTTAGGGTACTGCCACGTCGAGTATGCTAAACCATGGTGAGTTTCATCGAAACTCGTACCTCACTCGACGGGTTTATTTATGCGGTCTAGTTGTTTATAACAACCTAAAAATAAAACGGGAGTTGCCACTAGCCTTGTTTCTCGGCTAGAAAACCCAACTGACGATCGGGAGTGTTCCCTTGATTCCTACGCAATCAAATATCTAGGTTCAGGAACTTGAGTTACGCTAATATTTCTATTAGTGCCCTTTCGGTACTTAAATGGTATGTTGTATTTACCTAACGTGTTCATGCAATTCTTCTTACATTTTCAGGATCGTTAATCCTAAAATAAGTAATCATGCATGATTGGTCATTTTCATATTATTCTATTTCTAGAAAACAAGAAAAGAAAGCAATCAATGGAATTGAAATTACGAAACAATAAATCTACCATGCAATCCTAGAAAATATAAAAGAGAAACACTTGAAAAAGACGAAAGGAAGAAAGAGAACCCACAACTCGTCAGGTTTTATACAACAAATGAAACCCGAGACATATGTCGAGGAAATGAATAGTACATGATAATGGTCAAAATAGACATCGACCTCTACCGTCTTCATGCTTTCTCTATCTTCAAGATTCTAATCTAAACCTAATATAAAAACCTATAACTAGGTACATACAATGGAAACAAATAAGCATACACATCAAAACAATCAAAAACACAACATCATGTCAAGATCAATCAATTAAAGAAAGTTCAATGCCAAAATCAAATTTTGGGGCCTCGGGGTCGGCCTTTGTCCTTCATGCGAGAGTCCCATTAAGACCTACCCAATCCATTTTTGTGATTTATAGCTATTATTGATCAATTATGTTCTCACATGGCCAATAACACTTATAAGTTTCCTAACCAAGTGATTTATGTGATCCTAGGGTTTTCCCTCAATATCATACATCAATCCTTTCATTCATCTAAAAGTCACATGCATTGCAGAAATTTAAACATGTGTCCAAGTCTTTTATACTTTGTTTCTCAACCAATCAAATAGATGAATGAGCCGTCGGCGGATCACTTATTACCAAAGTCATGCGCCAATCACAAACACATATGTTTCTAATTTATAGCGTGATTATATGTATGAGGGGTTCATGTGATATTTCAAAGACATATTTCAAAATCATCCACGAAAAAAAGTATTTTGAGATAAAGTGATGTCTCGGCTATGAAAGACATTCAATTGCCAAGGTTAGCCCGAGGCTCACATAAATGCACTCACAAGTGTCATGGACATTTTGATTACAATTCAAACCGTGACTTTTACGATGTCAAATCAGGATTTTATATTTAGGATTAAGGAATATCTAGGCTATGAAATACATTTAATTGCCAAGTCTAGCCCGGGGCTCGCATAAATGCACTCACAAACATTGCACGCATTTTGAATATAGTTCAAACCATGACTTTTCATTAAACCAAATCGAGCTTTGGAAAAGAATTTCTTGAAAATTGTTTTTGAGAAACATCACATGCACTAAAGTATATTTTTTTGAAAGATGCAATTTGAAAATGCCAATTGTTTAACGACAAAGATTAAAACATTTAGAACAACTTCCATGAAGATGATAAGGCCTAATTTCATGCGCATACTAACCTAAAATGTATGACTAAATAAATACAACCGAAGGTTCACATGAGGAAAATTTCTGACCAAGCAGGATGTTATAGCAAAATTGAATAATGTCCGTCAACAATCTAGTTATGAAAAAATTCACTAATATGTAGGACATAATAATGAACTATGTCACAACCCAAATTCTATCTCCAAGGTCATGAACAGTGAGGGTTACTTTTGCGATGTCCTAGGCTAGTCACCGTCTCGATTCTTTTTATCTCATAATCATGGACATGCAGAAACGTGAATAAACAACTCCCCGGACAAACAGCAGCTAGAAGATTGGGACCTATATCAAGCAGAACACACTAATTTGTATTATAACGGTACTTTTACAAGCCCTTTCTCTACGGGCCCTCTTTTTTTTTTTTTTTTTTACATCACAGTACAAGTTTTCCATATAAGCCAAGGGAAATCCTATATTCTCTAGCGTGACTGCAACTCCCAAAATTGGCGTGAGACTTCTATGTCTACAAGACTAAAATGTGAAGAAGTGAGTTTTGGGGAAACTCAGTAAGTAAAATTCCTAGTTCTCTACTAGGAAAGTATCTTATCATCAAAGCCTAGCAAGTACAGTAATCACAAATCTATTTCCACCTCTCGATTATCTGTATGTGATCTATTTTCAATTTACCAAATAAACTATTCCACCAAACAAGCCTATCAAGAGCACATAGTAACATGTAAATAAGTTTATTAATCGTATCAATGGTTCTTCCCATACTTTTAGGCGCTTCCAACCACAGGCTAGGCATCCGGCCTCAGGCCAAGCATCCTATACTTTCAGGGGTTTCCTAGCTCAACTAGGACATTCGGCCATCAAGCTAGGCATCTCATACTTTCAGGGGCTTCTTGACTCAACCAGGGCATCCCGTTCAATAAACGAGGTATCACCACTAACGTTATGTGATGACAAACGCTTTTTCCCCTTTAAGTGCACACACACAAGTGCATTTTGGTCGTGTGTGCCTTGAGTTCTTGTACTATACTAACAAACGTGTTAGGAACAATCCTTGGTTTGTAACTTGAACTGATCACTTAGCATCAATCCCTGCACTGGACAAGGCTTGGAAACGGCACACCTCAATGCCGATGCATGACCTTGAGGCTTGGGTACAACTCGCTAAGGTGAAGATCCTAAGCTTGGGGGACCTTGGTTCGACCAAATGTGAGCATACCATGTGCCGTGAATGATCCTTGGTTCCTGGTTTGATTCAACATCAAGCGCGAGGTCTCAGCACCAAATTGAACCCTAGAATCGGCACCCTTTTGTGCCTTACTAAGATCTCGTGGATTTGGGTGATTCCCGTACCAATCAAGGTTTAGAATTAGCATGGCTTAATGTCAATCTAGGACTTGCGGCCTTGGGCGATCCCCGCACCAAGTGAGATTCGAAAATGATACACTATTTATGCCGATTCAAGGCCTTATGGTTTGGATGGCCTTACCTTGCGATGAACTCAATCTGAACAAACCTTGGCTTCATTTCCGGACGTACATGACACAAGCACATGGCCAAACACAATTGCAAGTAAAACCAAACAAAAGACAACACACACCACCCATGGCTTGATGGGTGAGTACTTAGCTAGCCTCAACAACAAAATCTACCTTCCAAGAGGAGAAAGAGGAACCTTACTTACCTTGACAAACTTGAGAACCAACCTAGATAGTTTGGTAGGTTGAGGATGCAAGGCCGAGAGAAAAGAAAAGGGGGAGGACGGTAGGCATTCAAGAGGAGAGGAAGGGAGGAAATGGATGGCAAGGTGAGAAAATTGAGAAGGGCTCCTCCTATTTATACTACTCGGTGTCATCATTACCAAGCCAAGCAGTCCATTCCAAAATTTCCAAGTGGCCCGCCTAAAATGCTTAGGTGGCAAGCCTACTTGTCCAATAATTGCAGCCAAGAGAACGAGTTGGCAGCTAAAAGGCCTTGCTTGTCGATCTAGCTCATAGGCGTCATCGACGATGGGCCACTTTTTGCTATTCCATTGGTCCACCTACACCCTGCATTTAATGAGCATTTAATGAAGTTTAATGATGATGGCATCTAGGTTGCCAACTCGGCATCTAGATTTGTAGGGCACTAATTGAGGGGTTTGTGTATCTCCTTCCAATTTGTCCACGTGTGTGCCGTCTTTTCTAGAACTTCAAAGATATTTTTGACCTCCATCATGACCTTTGAAAATTCAAAGGACACCTCATCCTTCTTATTAAATGAGGGTGCTCTAGAATTTTCTTCATTTTGTTATTTTCTTCCTCAAGAAGGCGATCTAGAGAATTCTATCGTCCAAGTTGGTTTCGAGGCTGGAGAATAGATCATTAAATACACCTTGAAAAATTGAATCACACACACCCGGCGTTCGGCGACTGTACCCCATGCTCACCCAAACCACTCCCTTAGGTAGTTGGTTGACCTAGAGGGTCAGCTCATTCGTTGGCACCTTGGCCAACCTTGTGGTCAGCACAGCTACATCCATCCATGTCCAGGACTAGCTCTTGGGCTGGTCCATGGCCTATCGCCAAGTCTGCCGCGATCGATTCCCTTATTTTCGGTCCTTAGTTCTTTTGTTGGTTCAAGGCCAATCTTAAGGCTACCCATGTCCTAGCACTAAGCCAAGACACTCATAGACCTTAGAATTTATGACATAATAGACGAGTCTATCCTAAGGCTCATTCTAATCAGTACCCAATCCATCCGTGTGGCACCCCCGATTCGCCTGAGGTCGCCACAGGTGATCTCTCTTAATTATTCGATCTCATATAACTTCACAGACTGATAGCCTTTGACTAGAGATTTTAAAAAAAAAAACGGTCCCAGCGCAGCTTATTAGCGGAAGCATAAACAAGTCTCACCATCCCTTACTCCAATAACCATAATGCAATGCACACCAACTACGCACCATAAGAAAAGATAAAGCCGATTCACTCTTATTTATATTTTCATGATGGACATCAAGGTCGATACAACAAAAAAGGCCAAGATTTTTAACTATACTTGGCTACCACCCAAAAAGGACTCGACCCTACATCGAACATGTACAACTCTCCATCAACAAGCGTCGGCTATCTCCAAAAAGTGTTAGCTCCCAACAACTATACACGCCATCACACCCAATCCGGTGCATCGGGTGACAGCGGCAATAACATCCCTAACACCACTCCATCATGTCGGACATGGACAGATAAAAACTCCTGGATAACCGAGCCATCAGCTCAACCCACATCGTACATCACCAAGACACAGACTCGAACAAACACTAAACCAGGGGCACCGACACAGATGTGCTCCGTACACTCCACATGAACATTAGTAGGTATGCCATAGTAAGTACCACGTGCAACTGGTAGCAAATGCATCTTTCTAATCTGAAATGTTAATCCCCAAAAGTGGTGAGTACAACCACTCAGCAGTAAAGATCCACCAAACTACTCAATGCGTCAAATGGAACAATCAAGGTATCATGAACAAAGCACATATCATTCGTGCATTCAAGCATACCTTACCTTGCAGCCATGCATATATCACTATGCCATATGTGCATATACTACCATGCACTTATCATCAAGCATTCATGCATATATCACCATGCCATATATGCATATACCACCATGCACTTATCATCAAGCATTCATGCATATCCATGCGCACGATACAGTCTCATTTTTTATCTTTCCAGGGACCAATGTTTGCATCCCATAATTTATCGCTCACATCCAACCTGGCATCACAAGGAACCTCCAGCACACACCTCCGGGCATCCGACATACACACTCCAGGCATCTTGTACCCCAACTAGCATCACGAGGTATCCCCTCGGCACACACCTCCGAGGCTTCCAGCACACACACTTCGGGCATCCCAACACTCCCAAGGAATCCGGCACACACACTCCGGGCATCCCAACACTCCCGGGGCATTGTCGGCTCACACCTCCGACAGTCTCGTTATTTTCTCAATTTATATTCACACATGTATCTCAATTTCAACATGGCATTCGATGCAATAATATCAAAGATCTCAACCAACTTTGCATGCCATATAACATGCCATATGTCATCGAATATGCAGCAAAATCAACCACTCAAAGTATTACATCACATGGATGAATTCATTTATTTTTCAAAACACATCAATGTTTCGGATAAATCAAAATGCATTCCTCTAGTTAAACTCTAGAAAAATTAGTAAATGGTATTAATAAATTCTGAAAACTTGACACATTATAGTCGAGACCTAAAGGCAGATATCTCATGAATAACTCCATGCCAAAAGAATCTCACACAAAACAGTATGGTCCATGCATCACAGTTCTCAAAACTTCAATATTTCAACTTGCACAGTTCCGGAAGAAATTTAAATTAAATACCCAAATGAACTCCGAAAATTCTGAATTTTTGACATGCTATAGAAAAGTCTTAAAGGTAAATATCTCATGAAGAAATCGAAACCCAAATCGTTCTAGATTAATAGATATAAATGATTATTTCCCCCTGTTCTCGGTGTCATCTTTTCCAGATTATCATCTTTCAAAATAAACTCATTTCACCGACCTACATATGTTCATTTATTCTAAATATTTAGTATGTTATTCCTCATAATTTTACCTACAACTTTAATTAAGGACACATGATCAAATTTTAACTGTATGATTTTATAAAAATCACGAAATCATACTAGGTCGAGGTAGCGTTTTTCCCAGATCCAGTTTCTTCAAAGAACAACGATTTCACCGACCTATTTTTGTTCATTTCCTCTAAATTTTTGATATGTTCTACCTCAAGAAGTACAATACAACTTTCATTAGGAGATCAAAGTGATATTTTCACAATAAAGTTACTTTACAGACCACAAAATCTCTAAAGGTCAGCACAACGAATTCCAGATCTAATTTCTCCAAGGAAAAATCGTTTCACTAACCATTGCTTGTTCGTTTTGCCTCAAATTTTAGTATGTTGTTCTTCAAGATATTCTCTACAACTTTCATGAAGAGATAGAAACAATATTCCAACTGAAAAGTCGCATGCGGCACACAAACTCATGGATGGTCAGACTGGTTTTTCCAGAAACAGCATGCTAGGCCAACGAATTTCTCCCCATAACTTCGACCTTTCATCACATCTACCACAACCAAAATTCACCATCTTCTACACACACATCACAGCAATGCAAAGGGTAGGTTTTAGGACTCTACTTGCCTCAAACTTAAGCACAAACAGCAACAAAGATGGTGGGCAAAGCGGCGAACGAACGGCGGACGGACCTCCTCCTTCCTCTCGCACGCACGGCCTCTCCTTTCTCTCTTCCTTTCTTTCTTTCCTTTCCTTTCTCTCTTTCTCTCCTCTCTCTCTCGGATGACACCCTCTCTTTCTCTCCCTTTTCTCGCCTAATCCGCCCCCTATTTCCCCCTAATTTCTTCCCTTCAATCATTAGCAATCATTTGATTGCATGCGGCCGCCCAAAGGAGCCAATGGGGGCAGCCACACTTGGCTCAACCTCCTTGCCACTTGGCAACTCACATGCAAGGGTTGATGGGCTTCAATGTGGGGCCGGTCTTGGGCCTTCATGGGCCGGTCGAATAGGGGGCTGCGTGGGCTGGTTGGACGGTCTTTGGGCCTAAAAATCAGCCCACCCTCTCCTATTCCTATTCCATTTAATCCTCATTTAAATAAACACCTAATTTCAACTTATAAGCCCACAAAAATTTGTAATTTAAATCAATAAAATTTTCCTTATAAAGTGCACCACCAAGAATAAGATTTCTATATCAATTTGCACCTTAATAAAATCCATGGGTCACTTGTAGACACATCTCCATCCAAACAATCGTCCATTATAATGCTTGGCCTTAAATTAATTGAAATTCATAGATTCAATGGCTAATACAAAATCCAATGGCACTTCCATTACCTAATCATGGTTCATGGTACTCCAGAGGTTGTCATGAGATTTTAGGATGCCACAATCCGTATGGTTCGTGGCCAGTGCATTACCAATCCACGATCGGACATCACCAATTCAAGATTCATTTCTGATCAATAAGAATTAAATAGGGAACAATACATTTTCGGTTGAAAGATGATTGCATCTAGTTAAGTCAGATCATCCGTGTATCGGTGCATAGTCGGGCGAAATCACCCGCGGCCAGGCACTATGATTGGTCATGACCATCCGCCGATCCAAAATCATCCTGTGACCAATTCTCATGATCCAAAAGTCATCTTATGAGCTGGTGATTCGATCCCACTGGTATGGTTGGTAGATAATTCACAGCCAACACCTCGACCAGTTCATGGTCAGTCAATCGGTCGGACAATGACTAATCCTTGATCCCTTACCAATCGGACCGATCAATTCCATGGCCAATGGCCCATGGTCGATCCATGCAAGACCTTATGGTCGATCCTCACAGGATCGATATCGAGGGTGTTATAAGTTACATATGATTTTACAAAAATCAAACAACAAACAACAGCATGTCAGAAAGTTGTCAAAACAGCAGGATACTTAGCTAGTATCACAAGGATTTGTTCTATCAAAACAAGTCTAAAAATCACGAAATTTTCACACATGCTCGGTTAGGGCTTACACAAAGGAATTATTGCTTTGAGGCCAATAAATGAACATTTGTCGTTATCTTTATCGGGTTTACAAGTTGAGAACTTGGAAGATAAGACAAGATAGAATTACCTCCACTTCTTCAAGCAGTAGCTTCTTTGTGGCATTCTCATTTTCACTCAAACCATCCCAATCAGAAGAAACTTCGGAAGAGGGTTGTAATGTTGGCTTGGGAGAGGCTCGGAAGGCTTAAAATTTTCAAGAGGGTTTTTAAGAGTCGGTGATCATCATGACATCGTGACCAGGTCACTCAACCTTTCAAAAGCATTTGGCTTTTGAAACACTGCGCATCTCGAAAGTCCCTTGACTAATCATTTCTTCATGGGAGCTTTGCCGTTTTTTCTAATTTCCTTTGCACTTGCGATGATGGTTTTTTTTTTTTTTTACGCAGGCACTTGGACTTTGATAATAATTTTTTTTTTCACATAAGATATAGCCTTTTGACTCTTTTTCTTGACGGGCATCGGCCTTACTTTTACTAGGCACACTGCTTTTTCATGCCCCTTAGTTTGTCGAACTTTTTGCTCTTTGAACTTTTAGAGCTCTTATGACTTTCGAGATTTTTTTTCACGTTTTCTCGTAAATGTCAACTGCATGTGATCAATCTTTATGCCTTGCCCCAGTGAAGGGAGATGATCACCGCTCGAGGTTCAGAAATGAATAATCAGGCCCAAATTTGTTAAAGCAATGGGTATCAATGTTTGGGTAGAGAAAGAAATGCTCTTCTTCACCTTGGGATGAGTCAAACTCTAATGAAAATTCCTCTGAAGCTATCACCAGAAAATTTATACAAGTGAACGTAATAGAATCTTTCGCAATCTTTCACTCTACAACACGACCGTAACCTCCTATACTGCCCTAATGTACGGTTGTTCTCGATAGGGGTACTTTGAATGATTATCTTTATTTGGCCCAAAGGGGGTAGCAAGAGATTAGTGCAATGCTTGGGATTGATGAAGGAAACGCCTTTATCATTTTGATCTTTTTGCTCAATGCGAATGAATCATTCATCCTAAGAGAAGGTCGCCTTTCACTCAACTCTCAAAAGTGTTTGAATGATGTGTTTGGAAATGGCTCGCCTTTCCTCATCCTAAGTATCCTCTTCTTGGCATGATTAACGTCTCCATTTCACTCTATTGAGATCGTTTGAATAGATTAATCTCCATAAGGGAATTTGATTAAAAATGAATAATCCACAAAACGAGAAACAATTTCCAGATAAAAAGGATGCTCAAAAAGTTTGCATAAATTTTTTATTTTCTCAATTATTCATTTTTTTTCCTTGTCTCTAGGAAAGTGCCAACGGTTCTCTTTTGTAATGGAAATTCTCTTTTTTTTTTCTTTTTTTTTTTTACTTAAAAGAATTGAGAAGAAGGGTACTTACCTGCGGTATGGTGACCCGGTAACCCTATAAAGAATGTAAAAGAATATGTTAGTACAAAAATCTTTAGGGATTGAAATGTTGGAAATGATACATTATTACCCTTCATCCGCTTTCATCATTTGAGCACTAACATCTTTTGGATTCACCCTCGTGGATATTTGGTAACTCAACATTACCTTTCACTTGTTTGATATTTTCCTATTAAAGGAAAGAAAGAATCATGTCAGAGATTCTACACTATCAAAATAAGCGATTGGAATTGACACAATTTACTCTTCCTTCGAATTTGCCCTTTTGGATACTTGGCAACTCCCTTCATTTGTCTCATCATGCAAAGTGAACGAGATCGATGGGCTATTTTGGCACCTAAGGCATTTGCGAATAACGAAACTTCCAAGAATGGAATTCGACTTCATTTTGCCTCTATGGAAAATTGGCTCTAATGAGGCCTCGATGCATGCTTGCTCCTCCCGTTCCATGAGCCTACACTTTTATCTTTCGGAAGGGGCAGATGCCGATCTTAAATAAACTCCTCATCCTACCTGAGAAATCGATCACGTGAAGTGAGGGCCTTGAGTAGAGTTTTCTTGAAATTCACTTTGGAAGGTAAATGTATAGGTTCGCTTGAAACACTTCTGAATTCTTTTTTTTTTTTTTTTTTTTTTTTTTTTTTTAGTTTAGGATGATTTTCCCAAAATTGAATTCCATCATTAAAAAAAAAAAAGGCGCATGATTTACAAAAACATCAATTGAATTTGCAATCAAAACCCAAAACGGAAAACATGGTTCTTAACAAGAATAAAGACAATGATAAAATATAAGAAACTCTTGCACAAATGATAGTAAAAATCAACTCTTGTCCTAGCTCTAGAATTCACTTCTTTGTGTGGTCATCACGAGAATGTCAAGGAGGATCGTGCATAACCTATAAAAAGACGACAATGTCAGTATGTGAATGAGAGAAATATGATATCTCAATGAGGTCGCTTCTTACAATAAAATCGAGGTGACAGTACATGCCCCCACAGTCCTTATCACGGGGTTTTAGTATTTCGCCAAGATTTTATCATAAGAGAAGACATCATTAGAATGATCAATCAATGGCCATCAATCGAATGTCCACTTTTATTCCAAAATTTTCGTATACAAAAGTGTCATTGATTTTTGAAAGATTGATTTGTGATTTTACTCCTAGAAAAAAAAGAAGTGACTTCTATTTTGAGAAATTTGTACACAAAATGATTTGCATTTTAGACCCAAATTATGAGAATGAGAAAATTTGATAAAAATGCAATTTCAATTTTTGTGCCCCAATATAAAATCACAACTTGAAAGTTTTTTTTTTTTTTCATTTTTTTTTTCAAAATAATTTCGAGTCCATAACTAGAGATTTAAACAAAATCATGTGTTCAATAGGACCAAATCAAAGTGTTTAGAACTTGTATTCAATGTTCACTTTTCTCAAGGGTGATTGTCAATTTTTCAATCATAAGCCTATATCACTGAGGGCATTCGATTGATTTCCGCGAATTTCAAGATGAAAATGCAATACGAAATGAGCAAATAAAAAGAAAAATGATACTTACAATCGGTGCCAACCTTTGTCTCTCTATTTTTTTTTTTTTAATTACATAGACATGCACATGAGATGTGGTTCGATTTCTACTCTATACGGCTCAAAATGGAGCCATGGGATCACCGGACCGAACCAATAAGGTCACGGCTGGGTCGAGTTACCCATGACTCTAGCTTCATCAAAGAACTGACCAGTGTCGCGCGGTTGCAGACCAGGGTGGGTACCTTCGACATTAAGAAAGAAATTTCAAGGTTGAGATAGGCGACTCGTACTACACGGTTGTAGTTAGAGTGGTATCCACCTCAACACTATCCTAAGTGATCCTATGCGGCCTAGGTCCGGCGGCAGGTACTGTGTGCTATGGTGTAGTGCAATCTAGGGGACGCATGCATGACAATTTATAAGCAAACAACAAGTTTCATTAAGAGGCCAAATACAAAGTCGTAATAGAAAAAATGGAAAAAAAATATCAAATGTCTGTCCAAACAGGAGTTAGAATAGGGGTCAGAATTTGATCCTATGTCCAAATTCTGATATGGTTTTTTTTTTTTTTTAAATGGAAAGTGGCCCAAACTATGAGCAACCTAATTAAATTCAACGGCATTAGAAACCTCCAAGTGTGCCTTATGACTTTCTAGAAGGGCTCATGTCCAAACTAGATCAATTAATTATTCTAAGATCAAGATCTCTAAAGATGCACATGTTAACATGCATTAGTAAATCTCAAAACCATTCAAGTAATGTACAAATGGCATGAAAAAAAAAATTATGTGCGACATAGAATTAGATGTGACAAACAATTGCGGTGATCATCTAACCCTAAATCGGCATGAGAAAATGTCATACAATTCAATGACAATACAAGATGATTCAAGATTCATGATAAAATGCTTAAGGGTTTCTAGGTAAAAATGCGCTCTTACGGCACATATTAATTATGCAAAATGACACTCAAATACAATGACATGAGTATATATTCAAACCTTGTAAGGTGAGTTTAAGTGTCAAGAAGACATTATCGCAAAATTTAGTCTCTAAATGTCTCAAATAAGCGTGGTTTGATACATATATGGCAAGATTTCATTTGAGCATTAACTTCATAGAACACGCTTGATTTCAACCATCTCAAGACGTGCAAAAATCTTGCAAAAAATCCTACATACAGAACGTGCAATGATGAATGTGTCTTGTTAGAGTTTGAAACATAAGTGTGATTGCACGAATCGCAACAAAAATGATAAAACAAACATGCACATTTAGACTGTGTACTGATGCGGCACATTTTAACCTTAACTCATGCAATTGACTCATTTGCCAATGTCAAGACTTTGAAAAGCATGCATCAATTGAACATATGTATCATATACTTCAATCTTCATGAAGGATTTGAGACCAAATAAGTGCATATGTGGACTCAATTTCATCAAAACAGAATTCGGACCAATGTAGAACAGACTGTCCTATATTCAGCTCTAAGCAATTTTGACCTAATTAAGTACATCCAAAAATCATGAAAAATTACAGAATGATCTCCACAAAATTATGAGCAACTTTCATGAAGCAAAGCTTTTCCATAGCTCAACACAAAAATCAGCACAAAAATGACAAAATCATATATCAATATGGAACAGATTGACCTAGGCTTGGATCTGAGTAGATCTGACCTAATTAAGCACATCCAAAAATCATAAAAAATTATAGGATGTGCAAAAAATGATTTGAAACAAAACTCAAGAAGAAAAAATTGTCCAAAAATAATCATAGAAGGCTACACAAAAATAGTAATGTCTCATTTCGAAGCAAGAAAAGAACCGAAAATCCAACTAAACTACAGTAGAATCGCTCATCTTCTGAGATGTTTTGCTCAATTGGGCTATGTTACCTATTGTTTCGAAGCTCAAGATGTCTACTATCTAATCCTAACAAGAATCGAGTTGAAACGATGTCATTTTAGACCTCGTTTTGGTCAAATAGTAAATCAGTCCTATAACTACGGAAATGCAGATTTAAGCAAAATTAAGCACAATCATTCAAGTTCAATCTTCAGCAACTCATCAAACATCAGCATATATCCCTAATATTGAACCCTAGCCCCGATCGGCTAATTCGGCCTTGCTTCACGAGGTTCGAGACCGAGAAATTACCTTTTAATGTTTTTTTTCTCAATTTCGGTAGCGATTGAGTAGAATTTTTGCCAGAACTTTGATCAAATCGTCATGAACCTCCAAAGACCAGATCTTGTTTGGGAGAAAGATTGGCGATCGGTACCGATCCGATTGAACTAGCTGACCGGGGAATAGACTAGCTTGATTGCCGATCTTTAGTGCCATAATCGAGAAGCCACTGAACGGAAGCTGTGGCCATCTCTCCAGTAACTTATGCTAGCGATCAAGGAAAGGAGGAGCTGAGGGACCTCTCAGCTGGTGGCTTCGATCAAGCTGCTGGTGAAGAGCAAAACCGACAGTAATTTTGAGAGAGAGAGAAAAAGAGAGAGAGGAGGAAATGGCAGGAAATAATAAGAGAGAGAGAGAGAGAGAGAGAGAGAGAGAGAGATTTCATGCACAAATGAAGCACCCCTCTAAAATGAAGGGAAAATTTCACTTATGTACTCCCTAAATTAATCGATTTTGGCCGTCGGTTCGATTCGACAGTCGAAATTTCAATCCAACTATCAAAAATCGATTTCAAAGGCTCCATCATGATCTTGAGGTGTCAGGTAATTGATCTAGTGGGTTTGATTTGCAAAAATCCAAGTCAAAATCAAGAATTGCATCAAAATGTCCGATTAAGGGTTAATTTGCAATTTGATGAAACTCGAGGATCAATCTATAAAATTTTGGGAAATTAAAGGTGCGGAAGTGAAATTGACATTAAAAGGATCCCGAAATTGGTTACCGGAGGTCAGGAATCGGCCGGCAAGGAGCTAAACCGGCCAGCCCTGCCGACTGTCACATCTCGATCCTCGAGCGCGTGCCCATCCCTCGGTGGTCGATACTAAAAATGCGACTTCCCAAGATAAGTAACCGACCCTTTCATTTTATTGCACATGTAGAAGTGAATCACAAATTCCCTAACAATAACCATCTTGGGATAGAAAAGCAGGACAATAGATTCACAAACAAAACACACATTTATATACACACTGAGTCATATACAAAAGACTACAACCAAAATACTTCAAAAGATCAACTCTCAAAAGAAGTGTCCTAACTGACCTATACCTCATATCCCTTCAACTCGGCTCCAGATCCTCCACCCTATGGTCCTGAAAAGTTAAGCCCACGACAAAGTGAGATATAAATCTCAGCGAGTTCACGCTCTAAACCCTAATTAGGAGGGTAATACACCTAGAAGCGTCCTAACCTCACAATCATACAACCACAGAGACTTACCTCGTCTCAGATCGTTCCTACAGGTCAGCACAATTCATATCACAGATAGCCACAAAAACATGAGCAGCAAATAAGCTCATCAACTGGAATGCTACACTCAATTTCAACCAAGTATAGGGGTCCTGATTATAGGGCCAAATCGTATTACACATCTCATACCGTGTTACACAATTTTTCCCACAATTAGACACATTCAACTTAATTAATCACGCGTTCCTAGTTTTGATCTCGGCTTATAGCACGGCCTACTCGTTGTTCGGCGGTCATCTGGCATAACCAGGCATCATCTCACCCCATTGAGCATGGCTACGTCTTTCCTAGATGGCTTTCTCGAAGGAGCAAGGGTTTAGAATCTACTGCAACCGGCTTCCGTTGTCCAAGGGCATCCTATATAGGAGTAATGTCCAGTTTAACAACCCAGGATGGTTTCTCTTAACCAACACACGATCACTCAAATACGGTCAATGACACCGTGTAGTGTACTCAAATACCTCAATTAAAATGGTGAACCTGGCATATTTTCTTCGTATTAGAAATACATGGTAAAATAGTTGTGTGTGGGTACACGGTCAAATCAAACCCAAAAAATTAATGTCCTCTAATTAAAAATCCCACTGTTTTATATAGTATATAAAACCATTTTCAGTGTTAAAACCCGACACCCGGGATTTTCTTAATAAATACTGAAATTCACAAATTTTGGAATAAATAACCAAAATAACAATAAGCACTCAATTTGCACAAATTAACACCCAATTGCGTAAACTGAACACGCCATTGCAATTGACACGAAATTTCGATCATCGGTTATCTCGGTATAATTTTTGGAAAATATTAAATAATTAAATAATTACAAAAATTAATTAAATAATTCAATTTAAATACCAAAAATGCTAACTTAGGCTGTAATTGCTAAATTAACCGCCTAAACGGGCCGAGAAAATTCCTGAACCTATCTAGATAAATAGTACATCCTACCTAGTCCTTAATTAAACTAATCTAACCACTTAATGTGCATAATTAAATAATTAAATCACTAATCTAATCTAACTAACCATCTAATCCCTAATTAACTGAAACTAAATACTCCTTAAACATTATTAGCCTACTAATAAGAGTTTAGTGCATAAACTTACCGGTTTAGCGCGAAAACCGGTTCATCGTGACGGCAGCATAATGGCGGCCGAAACTTGGGCTCACGGCGAGGCCGAGGGGAGTTTGGATCGGGCCGAAAAATCCTTGCAAGCCCACAGTGAACTGCGGGGCTCAGTTTTAAGCTGAACTGCGAGCTGGGCTTGTGGGCTACTGAGCTCAAATGATGGGCTGAGATACACGGGCTGCCGAGCTCGGGATGGACATTGAACTTGGACCGAACGTGAAGGGCAACCGTGAGGAAATAGCTTCAGTGGTGCTCCTGACGTCAATGGAAGCGGATGAAGAAGCAGCTTCGGGCGGGGCTTCGCCACAGGGAGTTAACCCGTGTGAGTTTGACTCGGAGGAGACGTCTTTGGACGTGTGGCAGTGCGGCAAGGAGCCAACAAAAGAGAGAGGGGAACCAGCTGCTGGAACGCTGAAGAGTGGCAGTCAAAGATGAGGACTTCACTGGAGGGGAGACAAACATTGTTGGAGGATGCGCAGCAGGAAGAATCGGTGGAGGAGAGGCAGCTTGTTTCGGTGGGTGAGATGACACGAGCTAATTCGTTGGGGGTGAAGCAGCAAAACAGGAGGGGAGACGGTTTGAGCTCGACGGAACAGAAAATGAAATTGAAAGAGAAATAAAAGCGGTTTGTCCAAGGTGAAGGAGTCGGCCTTCGAAAAGGAGACAGCAACGGAAGGGGCAGCTGGCTTAGCTTGCCTGAGAAGCCGAAGGAAAAAGGGGAAAAGTCAAGCAAGATTATCTACTCAATTAAAGATTTGTCCCTTAATACTTTCTTGCAATCTAATCCCTCAAATAACTCAATTTTGATGCCAATGTTGCAGCCCCCCATCAAGCATACGAATTTCCCTCAATAGAGCTTCAATTTCTTCACCAAATTCCCCAATTCGATATCCAATTTTGCTGTGGAGGAAGCCTACACCGTTTCCACAAGTTCCCATTACCAATTAGCTCGATTTGGAAGTCAAAAATCCCTTCAATTTGGCCCATCTAAATTTCTGTTCTTTTTCGAATCATCCAAATTGATTTTCCATAAAAATCCCGAACTCGCCGAAATTTCTTCGGAGGATGAATCGACGTTCCTAAAATAAATCGTGACATAACAGAACTTTCAATTTCTAAAATTCGGTTCAAATTCACGGTTAATTTCAATCTGACTCGATTTTAGTGTGACATAACCTACCGGGTAGCTTTTAGGAATTTTTAATACAATTGACCCATGGTCAATTATTTTCGAACCACATTATACATTTTCGACACATTGACAACTCTTGGTTGTCGTGAAAATCTTGAGGTTTCAAATATAGATACAAGGTACAAAAATGACAGAAAAATCAGTCTAGTGCCGTTCGACAAAAATTTTACAATTAGGTGAAATCACACACACACTAATCACATCCCTCTGTCAAATCGACATATCTCCGATCTTTGATCAATTTTAACGGTGCTGTAATGACCCTTGCAGATTAGCACGGTCGAGTAGTCGATTCCTGATCGAATTTTCAAGTCTATTGCGTTTAGATTCCTTAACAACTTCATCTGATAGGCTAGTTATCCTGTGAGTGGCCAACTTAGAAAAAAGAACTATAGGCACGTCGATGAAAAGCTCAACTTATTCTATCGAAGACAGAAGTGGAAAATCAGGATGTCACACCGACAACTAGTCATACCGGTCAAACCGGTTTGGCCAATTTTTGATCAATTCTTGACCGATTTGGTCCAATTCTTATCATTCCACCCACTTGGGCCCCCTGTAGATCCAAAATTTAAGAATAAAATTGAAAAGCAATTTTACCCTATTTAAGAAAAAATTGGCCAATTAAGTTACAATTAAGTTAATCAAATCTTATAAACGTGATCTAGGGGTCTCTTATTGATCTTATTGAATGATTATCGTGAAAAATAACTAGTCAAAACCATGGATGCTTTGAATTGGGCCTAAAGGGCTAAAATGGTTAAATTTGCAATTTAATGAGCAAAATTGCAAATTAACTAAAATTCAATCCAATTAGTGTTACAATTGCCCTATATAATAAATTGCCCATGTGCAAGATCACTTATCATATTCAAATTGACCTTGAATTGAAGCGCTCCAGTTTAGGTCAAAAATGGCTCTAAGCCTAATATTAACATTTGATCTAGATTTATCAAATTAAACCATGACCATGAATGGGTCAATTCAAATTTTGATGATTGAAGCTTAATTGTTTGACTTTCTTATGCTCGGGAGGATAAAATTCTCCAGATTGATAAGTTCTAGTGTAATTTCTCAAAATTAATTTTGAATTTGGACTTATCTTAAGAAAATGAGTGAGAAACAATCGTCCGTTCGCAAAATATAAATGATCGATTTTCGTCTCCTAATTAGGGCTCAAAACGACAATTCGCATTTTGACTCGATAAATCATGAAATTAAATGTGCAAGCAGATTTAAGATTGTTCCTAAAGCAAATGTCAAAAAAGGAACTGCACCTAATTATGATTAGAATAAAATGATTTTATTGATTAATTTAGAACCTAAAATTGAAAAATTCAGAAATCAAGGTCCTTAATTGAATTTCATGAAATTTTTTACACAAAAGTCAAATTTACATTAAAAGAAATGTTTTTGTGCATTTTTTATTTTTTATTTTTTATTTTTTTGTCAAAGGTTTGACCAAAAGTCAACCATTTAGTTGACTTTTCCTAAAAGGTTGATTTTTTGGGTCAAATTTTTGAACTTTTGAGAAACTAATTTGACAAAAGTGAAATTAAAGTTAAATGAATTTTTTGGGTAAAAAGTCAATTTTTAACGGGGGTGATTTTTTGGTCAAATTTTTGAATTTTCGAGAAATTGATTTTACAAAAGTGAAACTAAAGCTAAATGAAATTTTTTGGGTAAAAAGTCAATTTTTAACTTAGGGTTGACTTTTGATGAAAAGGTTGATCGAAAAGTTAACTTGAAAGTCAACCGTTTGACTTTTCCGGTTTTTCTCGAAAATGAACTAGAAATTGCTTAAAACGACAATATAAAAGAAAAAAAAAAATGAAAACGACACTTTTTAGCTGAGAAATGGGGTTCTTTCATGATCAAGAACTCAAACCTCAATTTGTATCTTTTAATGACGTTTCGACTAAAAATTAGGTATCAATAGCTGCCCCTCTTTGAGTGGGAGTTCGAAGAAGTTCCACTAAAAGATAAAATTGATACCTATAATTTTTAGTCGACTAGACTCTGGAAAGACAAAAGAAATAATATTTAGTTAGGGATGTACTTGACACTTACCTTTGCTTATCGAGGTATCTGAACTCTTAGGTTGCACGCCTTTTCCCATGTTTACCATATTCTTTGGAAGTAGACAAAAAATAACCTTCTAAAATACCCTAGGTGATTTAGGAAGGATGATGACTTATCACTTTAAATAGATATTTCTTGATTTGGTAATGATTACCAAAGATTCCCCTTAGTGATTAAGAAGGTTTCACAACAAATGTACAAATAAAAATGAGACACCATATGCAATTATTGTTATCCTATGGCCTACGTGCCACCTTATCCTTCTTAGAGTGCTACCTATTTATGATGATTTATTCTTCAATAATGAATCAAGTACTTATGTGGACCAATCAAGAGAAGATATAATAGAAGATTTTAGAGTGCTTGGGGAGCAAGTTCTTGAATTTTTTTATTTTTTATTTTTGGTCTAAAGCAAGTTCTTGAATTTAGGCATGTGGTAAATATCTAAAACTCATGATTGCCCAACCTAACCTATTCATGAAGATGGTGAGTCATAAACTTAGGTGGGCTCTAAAGATTTGGTCATCATTACACCTAAAATCTTGCTTGTAAAGCAAGTTGGCCAAGTAATGAAGACAATGGTGACTCATAAGCTTAGGTGTCCCATGGAAGATTTTAGAGAAAGACAACTTGAGAAGTAAGTTTTGTTAAGAACATATGAAGAATGTCTAGCCTAATGATTAAATAAAATGCATTAAATGTAAGAATCTTAGTCACTAGCTTAGGTATCCCTCTAGAGATTTGTTCATTATTACACTTAAATTCACCTTGGAGAATAAGTAGGCTAACTCATGATGGCATGGAATAGGTGGTCCAATAAGAAAATGCCAAGTGTTCTCCTAGGGCCTTAGACATGCCATCTCTTCTAGAATAGACTAGCCACCTCCTCATTCTAGGCTTGCCACTCCAAGGATATTCATTGGACCACTTAGAAAGGTAATGATAAGATTTGAGTCTATAAATAAGAGAACCACCACATTCATTCTCACCTTAAGCCCTCTTCTTCTCTCTTGTCCTTTACATGCCATTCTTCTTTTTCTCTCGGCCTTGCACCGTTGCCCCTCACCAAGCCGCTCACCTTTACCTTCTCGAGATTCATCTAGGTAAGTAAGATCCTTATTTCTCCTTTAAGGCGGTAGACTCCATCATTGAGTCTAGTCAGGTGCTCACCAATTCAAGCCATGGGTAGGATGAAAGATCTTTTGTATGGTTTGCTCATATTTGTGCTTGAATGTGTGCTTGAATTGTTCACATTGGGGATGAGGCCGATGTTCGATTGGAATAAGTTCAACGCGAGGCAAGGTCGCCCAAGGCCGCAAGGCTGTGGATCAACATTAAAGCATGCCGTTTTTTAGCCTTGTCCAGTGCAGGGATCGATGCTAAGTATTTGGTTCAAGTCACGAATCAAGAATTGTTCCCGACATGTTATATAGTGCAATACTAGGATTCATGGTACACACTTGTGAATGAGCACACCTTCGGGCCATGTATGAGTTGACTAAAAAGAAAAGAAAATAATCGACTTGTATAATGCACTTATATGTGTACTTAAAGAGGAAAAAGCATTCGCTGCCATATAATATTGGCGGCGATACCTCATTCATGAAACGAAATGCCTTGATTGAGTCAAGATGCTTGAGTCTTAAACCTAGAAGCCTCAGGAAGCTAGCCACGAGAAATCTTAGTCAAGTCGAGATGCCCTAGTCGAGTTAGAAAGACCCTGAAAATATAGGAGGCTTGGCTTGATGCTGGATCCTCTAGTTGAGCCGGGAAGTCCCTAAAAGTATTGGAAGTCCCTGAAAGTATGGGAAGCCCCTAAAAGTATGAGATGTCTGGCTTGATGGTCGAATGCCCTAGTTGAGCTAGGAAGCCCCTGAATATATGGGATGACTAACCTAAGTTCGAGTGCTCAGACTAGAGCTAGAAACCCCTGAAAGTATGGGAAGAACCGTTTGATACAGTTAATGAACTTATTGTGCATATTACTATGTGTTGTTTGATAAAATTATTTGGTGAAATAAGTTGTTTAGTAAGCTGAAAGTGGATCACATGTAGATAGGTGAGAGATAGCAATGGGCTTATCATTGATATTATATTGTGAGTGTTGTACCTATTAGATTTAAGGATAAGATGTCATTCTAATTGAGAATTAGGGGTTTTATTTACTAAGTCCCCCAACTCACTCTCTCATTTTTCAAACTTGTAGGCATGCAAGTCTCACATCAGTTTTGGGAGCTACGGTCACGCTAGAGGAGATAGGAATTCCCCTAGCCTATGTGGATACTTGTAGTGTGATGTAAAATGGAAAAAAGGCCCATAGAAAAAAGGCTTGTGAATGTACTGTTATAATATAATATGTTCTGTGTGATATATGTCTCAGTCTTCCAGCTATTATTAGTCTAGGGAGTACGTTTGTTCACTCTTCCACATGTGTTTATTAACAAGATGAAAATAATCGAGATGGCAACGAGCTTGGGATGTCGCAAAATAACCCATGCTGCTAAAGACTCTAGAGATGGAGGTTGGGTCGTTACACTATGATTTAAGGGTGACAAGAACCTAAGACAAAGTTTAAATACTTATTTAATCTGTCGAAATATATTTCGAACTTCAGCTCGAAGTGAAAATATAAATTTTAAAAATAAATAAAATAAAGATAAAAAGAGCACATAATATTTGTTTTAGGATATTATGTTAGCCAAGGAAAGAGAAGATATTTTACACTTAGGGCCTATTTGGTAACCGATCAATTATTGATTATTCCTATTCTTTTGTCTCTCGGAGCCAAAAAAAAAAAGAATAGAAATTTATTTAGTAATATCATCTAAATTCTCTACTTCCGAGAACAAATTTTTTCCCAAAATAGATTTAGAATAGAATCAACAAATATAAAAAAAGTTACTCATTTGTTTTCGAGAACAATTCTAGAATCAAACTACTCTCTTTCTTTTTTCTCTTTTCTTTTCTTCTTTTTCTTTTCTTCTTCTTCCTCCTAAAGATGAGGTCCTGCAATCTCGTCGGAGCCTCACCCAACCACGGTGAGGCTTGCCCTCGCCAAACACTGCCACAGCCAATAACGTTTTGCAGAAGGTCGGAATCTTGCGGTATGGGGGGCAAAAATAAGGATAAGCAAAGTGATTGGCCGTGAACGCTTACATTCCACGTTCCACCAATCTCCCACAAGATTCACGAACCATCCATCGCACTCTTGTGGCCACGATCCCTTTGTGTCGATATTTCGCGGGGCATTCCAACAACCAAAACTCTGAATTCTGGCGGCTCATCGCGCGTGCCTCGTAGATATTCCGTCTCGACCACCCGTCAAGAAAATCCTGCCCCAGTTCCCTCCTCCCTCCAGACCTCCCGAAACAGATGGGACTCGCGGGGACGTCTCTCCTTCGAGGGACAGGAAGAGATGTTTCACCTTTTGCCACTCGACACTTGGACTTCGCTCTGCATGGTGGGTAGTGCTGTTTTTGTCGGCTGGATTAATAATCCGATTCTAGATTTGTTTCTTGCACCGTTGTGATTTGGGGAGGAGGGAAGATCGAAGACCGAAACAGATGGCGGCCTAGGCGGCGACGGGGAAAAGAGTTTGCAGAGTTGGTTGCGGTCTGGGGAGGAGGATTTGCTTTCGGCACGGCTCGATGCGATCCATAATGCATGTGTTTCGTGACTCGTGTGCTGTGCACATCCTTATGATCGGTCGTGATTCGATTTTGAGCTCGATCGAAAGTGAATAAAGAGAGCACTTTGTAAGCCTTGTTAATCCATTCGTGATTGTACATGTCAAAATCAAAATATTGTAGAGATTAAACCAAGACCGCGGCCCGTGTTCAAAGAAGTTGAGCATAGTTTAATTTGTGGAACAGTTGATGAGCTGATTAATAATGGGAATTACGTGAGAACTAGGAAAGCTGAGGAAGAAGTCTCTTCAGTATAGGAATGGACATGCGCGTCTTGATGATTGCCAGAGCTGTTCATAAGCGCTTTCAAAGTTCAAATCGAAGGACAACTGGATAGGCTCTTGGCCACTTGACCCAAAAAACGAAAGTGAGGTGTGATTTTTCTTGTTTTTGGCTTCATGCTAAAAACATGTTTTGGGTCAACCATTGCGTGTGTAATTGCCCTAACAAATGCATTCTACGTTTCCGCGGTGAATTCAATCACTATCTCATCTTAAAGTTCACACAACTCACTATGCTTGATTCCTTTCATTATCACTAAGATACCTCAAATAATTTTCAAAATTACACATTCTGATATATACCAACAACCAACTAAATCCAAGGTACTCAAGGAAATCAGGTTCTTCTTCGACTCCAGTCAATGTTCTCACAATATCATCATGCATTTTGATTCTAACATCGCCAACACCAACAACATCCCATTCACTGTTGTTCTCTAGCTACACTTTACAATTATACATGTACTGATAAGTAGGAAACTAATTCTTATTTAGTGTAGCATGAAATGAATAACCATAATCCATAAACCATTCATCAAATGACGAATAATCAACATTATCTGAATTACTAGGCTACAGCAGCAACATCATTTGCAAACTCAACTTTGATTCTCTTACTCTTCTCATTCTTTAACATAAAACAATCCCTTCTAAGATGCTATCTCTTGCCACAATTCTAATAGATAACACCACCAGTCCTAGACTATTACGTCTCTACATGTTTATATTACTCGTATTAACATGTGTACTAGTTCTTCTTCTATTTTCAACTACTAAAGAAGCAAACATTCACTAGATTCTCTTCCACAGATGTCCTTACTTAGAATTAAATCCCGAACCCCATCAAACATGAAACTTATTAACCTAGATGAATTACTAACGGTAGTAATAGTGCTATTCTAACTATCAAGCAATGAGGATAAAATCAAAGCATGTACCTCATCATCAAAGTCAATCACAATTGAACTTAATTGTCTAACAACCACATTGAATCCATTGATATAATTAGCAACTGACGCACCTTTATTCATCTTTAATTAAAGAGGCATCACATCAAATAGACCTTATTGATCATAGAGGGTTTCTTGTACATATTCGATGGGGCTTTCATTAAACCCACATTGATCTTCTCTTTCATAGTGACAAACACGACATGATGAGCCAACGTCAGCCAAATAACACCCAAAACTTGTCTATCCAACAATTCTCGGTCAACTTGCTTAATCGTCAATGGCTTCTCCCTAAACAGGGGTAAGTGTAGTTTCCTTTCATATCGATAATCCTCAACCTACATCTTCCAAAAACCAAAATCATTTTCATCAAATTTGTCGATTCTCGTATTTCCTCCTTCTATCACTATCAATTCACTTCAACTCAACCTAACCTAATTCTCATACCAATTGTTGCGTAAACAAGCGATTAATCAATAAAATAGACAAATTAAGGAAGTAGCTTTGATATTAGTATTGCAAAAACAAGTGATTAAACACTAAAAAACACATAACAAGAAAATAAATCGGACACCGGATTTATGTGATTTGGTCGTAGTAACCTACATTTACGAGGAGAGCAATATAAATTTTACTATAGATCAAACGACACAACGAAAATTACAACCACACTCCAGTCAGTTAAATACTCTTGGTGTTTTCTAACCCACAGTTACACCCATTAACTCGCATTGTATTTAGCCTCATAATTCCTCACAAAATAATCTCTTACTCTCACAAAAATATTAACAAATCTTTAATTATCTTCAACATTAAATATATTGGTGTAATTCTACAGAGAAAAATCCACCCCAACCACCCAGTCAGAACAGCCCTTTAACTTTTTCTGCCTTTCTATAGACATAAATGGAGACCACATTGGGACCCTTGGCGTCTAACGAGGGGAGATACTTTTATACAAAACATGTAAAATATCTTGGTCAAAGTGAGACAAATATTTCTTTATTTGAATCCTTACGAATGGACTCTGACACCAAGTCAAAATAGCAATTTAAGCATAAAATATCTTCTAGTTCCTTTCCTGACTTAATATCCTCAAACAAATATTGCATGCTCCTTTTATTTCTATTTTATTTATTTCCAAAGTTTAATTTTTCGCTTTGAACTAAAACTCGAGACATAATCTAACACAACTGTTGATGGTGAATAAGGAGGAGGGTCTCAGCCAGATTTTCGCGATCATATCCAGCAAGGCAGAGCTTGAAGAAGAGAGGCATGCACCTCTGTCGAGTTCGTCACCATCGATGGGATCTTCTTCCTTGAAGTCGTTTAGGCACATAGTGGGGTTGAGCGATGCGTTGATCTTGTGCCCCTTCACAATGAAGTAGACAATAATCGGGATGATCTCGATGATGGCGGGATCGACACTATGAGGGACAGCTAGTCAGCAGAGCGAGCGAACAGCACGGCCCGCAGAGCCGTCGGAGTCAGGGGCATAGTTCTTTACGGAGGACAAAGGTGGAGAAGGCAATGAGGAGGAGCTTATATTTTTGTCCTCATTAAGCCCTGTTTTCTTCTGCCAAGTTCCTAAAATGCTTGAATCCTTGTGAACTGAACGTCTTCGTGAACCTCTCCACCATAATTCAATCGCTCACCATCACCCTCGGCTTTCCGTAAATTCTCTTCCTTAAGGTCTCAAAATCCTCCCCCTCGCCAGATTCTTAGGATTCATTTCAGTTTCCAATGAGGTCAACGACATCGGGCCCCAAATAGGCATAGGCTCCGTTTGGTTCAGCATTCCCAATGGGCTTTCAGGGCTGAAAGCTCATTGGGAAAAAATTTAGGTGTTTGGTTTAGCATTTGGAGGCATCCTTAGCCAAATATTGGCCTTCAAAATGCTGAAAGCCCAAAGCAGGTGGGGACCTGCTTTGGACTTTCAGCATTTTGGAAATGTAAGTCCACCTTTACTATTCATCCGTTGACTTTTTTTTTTTTTTTTTAACCAATCATCTTCCCCACACCCCAACCGTCATTGATCGGCGACGAGTTTCATCGGATTTTATTTTTATTTTTTAAAAAAAATAATAAAAATCCTTTGCAAATGTTGGGTTCACCTTTTTTTTTTTTTGTCATTTTTATCTTTTAACAATGAATAGCCCAACTTTTTATCAATATACTAGAATGATCATTAATTAATGAAGATGATTAATACTACAGTAATTAAAAAAAATATTCAAAGTTGAAAACAAACCTAAAAGAACCTTAGGCCAAAAGTTGAGCTTTGCATCTAATCTATAATCAAATTCTTTTAATATAATATTTAAATAAATTTACTAATATATATCTTTTACATCGCTCTCAACATGAAAATATAAAAAGTTATATAGTCATTGTTTATTTTTTGCAATTTTAAAAATACTAAAACTAAAAAACTTAATTTTTTGAGCTTTGCATCTAATCTATAATCAAATTCTTTTAATATAATTTTTAAATAAATTTACTAATATATATCTTTTACATTACTCTCAACATGAAAATGTAAAAGGTTATATAGTCATTGTTTCTTTTTTGCAATTTTAAAAATACTAAAACTAAAAAACTTAATTTGGTTACACTAAAGGGCTTTTCAAATATATGTTTACCAAACAGTCTTGTATTTTCCTAAAGCACTTTTTAGTTATAGTTTACCAAATAGTTTAGCATTTCGGAAAATCCCTTTATTTCAAAGGTATTTGCATTTTCCCAAGGGCATTTCCTCAAAGCTGAACCAAATGGGCCCCATGAAATCTTAAGTGAATCTATTGGCTATTTTGATCATTCACCGCTTCCAATTAAAACCACTATAAAACACTACTCTCTGCTATTGGAATGTTGTTACTGATTCTCATATGAGAAAAATACTATGTCCACATTTACAATTTACACAAAAAAATGAGAAAACTATTTCAAAAGTCTTACACCTATTGCACTTTGTCAATTCAATCCTAAATATTTTCACCTTTTATTAGTTGATTTCATCTGACTAATTTTGATTAAAAATCCCTAACTTGAAAATCAAACGTCTTATATGTCATGACAGTGCTAACATGGATATTTTTTAATAATATTTTAATAACTCTTTTATTTTATATATATAAATATATATTTATCCTTTTCTTTCCTTTCTTTGGACTCAAGCTGGTGAGGGCATTATAGCCTTGTCCAAAAGGGGTGAGGGCATCATGACCCTCACCTAGGGCCAGGGCCGACAAGGGTCACGATGCCCTCACCTTGCCCGGATCTAGCAAGGGCAACACGGCCATTGCCAAACCCTCAACCCTTGCCCAATGGCCTATATGGACGGCAATGCCCTCTCCAACCTAATCCAAAAAAAGGGTAAAGAAAATAAAAGAAAAGTAAAAAATTATAAAAATTCAATAAAATGTTACAATATCATTAAAAAAAATGTTTATATTAGCGCAAGCCGTATCACATAAAACATTCGGCATCAACACCATCCATTTTCAGCCAAAATTAGCCAAATAGACTCATTCGGTAAAATATAAAATTGTTTATGACTCAAATAGCATATTAAAAGGTTTATGTTTGAATTAGTAATAACGCAATAGGCTTAGAACTTTTTGAATAATTTTGTCCACAAAAATTAATAATTAATGACCTATTATTATTTGATATAATCAAGTAAATAGAAAATAATGCGTAATGCCAAGCAATAGTATCAAGAAACGCGTGTGGATGACTCAGCAACGGTACTTTTTTTTTTTTTTTTGGTCGAAAGCAACGGTACTTGACCACTGGGTCTACTTGTTGGCGCCCAAGGGAAAAACATTAGCTGGCCAAGCTCGCCCGGTGGAGGAACCTTACTTTTTAATTTTTAAAATTTCTAGCTAGGAAAAAAAATGAAAATGAAAACAAATGAAAAATAATTATAGGGTTTTGTGTTGTATTATTTTATTATTTTATCTGTGAGTTCTATACTATTTTTTCTCCTATATCGGAATTTTGTGCTTAATTTGTCCCGCTAGTAGTTATTAATTCTAGATATCATAGTAAAATCACCAATAAAAGAAAAAAAAATACCAAAAACATACATTAGCATTCACGAACGACCACATATGTACCTCTCCTTTTGAAGAAAAACAAAAACATACTCGAATATTACTTTTGGAAACAACCATTTACATCAATTATCCATATTTTCTATTTAATTTGTAAAATGCCCATTCCAAATCCTAATTTCTCAAACCCAACCAAAATAGCCAAAACAAACTAAAAACTAAACCCATTAAACCCTAAGCAGTTTAATAAAATGAATTTTGTAAGGGGGGATTATTTGCTCTTTTCATGGTGGAGTTTTGCTTAGAGATTATGAGGATGGTTTGCAAAAATAAGGGCGCAATAGGCTGAGCCTAAACATATTTTTGTAATTTTTTAATAAATATAAGGGCACAATAGACCGAGCCTCAAGGCCCTTGCTCCGACCTAAGCCCCCTCCCCCTGCTTTACCATACCTGTCCAAGCTCGCTCAGTAGTCTTAAAAAATTTAGCCTAGCCCACTCGTGGATTAGGTTTACTAGTGCCACATGGGGAAAAGTTATTACTTCGATCAATCATATCTAGTCAAAATTGTCGATAACTTTGTTCTCTTTTGGAAATCTATCAAATCAATAAGGAAGAAAATTATTTTCTTTCATCATTTGCCAACATATATTTTGGAGATTATAATATTGTCTTCCAAGACACACTTATATAAGAAAGTACAAAAGAAGAATGATACTCATGTAATATTCCCAATGAATCTGTGCAACAATTACGAACTTCGATGAATATATTGCGTCGACCTTTCAAAGTACAATTATTTTCTATAACACCTCTCACGAGATCCAATAAACAGGGTTGCTCATTCAAAGCATAGGAAAACACAATTAGAAAAAATTCGAAAAGACATCTAGAGTTGTCCGCATGTAGAAGGAGTCTTAGACTTTGAAGGGCAAAAATCAACATCTCTGACCGTGAAAAACGTGGTGAATTCTTAGTCCCGAGTCTTCGTCAACAAACAATGGAGTTTCAGTGAAGCATCCTATTTGTTTTTTCTACCAAAGATACATGTACCCTTATTCCTTCGAGGCAAGTCTCATCAGGTATGATAGTCCTCCCGTCTCACACATTCAAAAATTTCTATGCTTCTAGATGACCCTGAGAGAATGCACAGTTGTGGTGTTTCGAACCTCCGCCTTGAACCAAGAGGAGGAACATGCCCAGGATGATTAATAACCACTGCCGAGTCTTTATTGGGTCTTTTGGTTTTGTATCCTAGGTTGAGTTGTTCCACTGAAGGGGAGAAAATCTTGGCAGTACTCGGAATTTCACCGTGTGAAATTTCGACCGTGTGAAATTACCACCGTGTGAAATTACGAGTCCACTCATCGGACGACACGTGTCGTCCGGTCGGATCTCTCTCTCTTCCCTCTCTTCTTTTTTCCTTTATTTCTTCTTCTTCCCTCTGCTCAGAGCTTCGCCTTCATGGTCCCCGTCGCCGCCAAGTCCGAGCGCTCTACCGTCCACCCCTCCTCCTCCCCCTGCTTCTGCAAGATCAAGCTCAAGAGCTTCCCCCCCAGACCGCCCTCGTCCCCTACCTCCCGCCTGACGCCACCCATCCCCCTCCCTCGACGGCGTTGCCTCCCCTCCCGGGGCACGGGGTGGCAGCGGCGGCACCACCTTCCACCTCAGCAAGTCCGACCTCGACAAGCTCGTCGGGAAGTCCATCTTCTCTGGTAAGGTCTGACTGCAGGTCTCCGTCTACACGGGCTGGAGTTGCGCGACCTGCGGGGTGAGCTCCGGGAGGCTACTCGGGAAGGTCTCGGTGCCTCTGGACCTCGACGGGGCCGAGTTCAAGGCCTGCGTGCTCCACAGCGGAGTGAAAGGGAAGACCAGAGGGAAGAAGAAAAAGAAATAAAGGAAAAAGAAGAGAGGGAGAGAGAGAGAGGCGAAAGAGGGGCCCAGTGTGGTTGTCAGAGGGTCTGAACCGGAACCGGAGGGTCCAAACCTGCGGTTGATTTATTTATATTTGGTGCCCGTCTTTATCGAGTCTTTTTGGGTTCCACCAGATATTTTCGTTGGCAGTGCCAGCCAGGAAAGGGCACCCTCCCTGTTGACAACGGAACGTGGAAATTGGACTACTTCGTCTTTACCAACCCCGGAATCAAGGAGAGCAGCTGCAAAACTTGTTTCTTGATCAATTTCTTCACCTCGGCCTCCAGATGTTGCTTATTGTCTTACTCTTGAGTTGAAAGAAAGGCCATGGCCGTCCATGAATTACTCTTACTGTGCTTGCGTTCTTTCCAAGTTCAAGAAAAAGAGATTCTCGATGCACCAAGAAATATTTCCTTGGCCTTCTGGATTTCATGCCTGATCCTCGTCATCCCAGGCACTCCTGTCGGTGCACAGACATATGTTCACGAGCGGTGCGCAGATAGGGGCGACTACGCTCCTCATAGCAAGTTCGAGGACAACCTCAGAAGCCTCTTCTCCAGGGGCGACTACGCTGCTTCCAACAAAGGATTCTATAACACGACGGAAGGTGAAGATCCAGGACAAAGTTTATGGTCTCTTCCTCTGCAGGTAAATCACATGCGAAGGATACCAAAAATTTCTACTTTTGAGTAATACCTTCCAGATCAATCATTATAATCTTTGGAATCGGCTCACTTGGAACTACGATTTATAATGGACCTGATATATTGGTCTTAATTGAAATCCTCTACAAAGTACGGTGATCCAATGCCAACCAAAAAATTGCTATCTAGATTTAAGTGGTTACTAATGCAACTTTACCATTCCTCTTTAGAGGGGATGTTGCCGCCAATCTCTGTCAGTCTTGCATCCGTTCAGCTACCAGCACCATCATAGACAGATGTCCAGGACAGAAAGAGGCGATCATATGGTACGACGAGTGTCTCGTGCGCTACTCTAACAGATCATTCTTCTCTATCATGGAGAAAACACGGGTTAAATCCATTGTCAACCCTGCGGACGATTCAGATACCATCAACAAGATTGTGGAGCAAACTTTTGATAACAAGGACTTTGCGGTGGAAGTGACAGATTTGGCTAGGAATGTCACGGACGTGGCAATTTCATCAGTAAGCTTATATGCGACCATAAACGTTAGTGTCACAAGTTCAGTGACCCTGTATGAGCTTGCACAGTGCACCCCCGACATATCAAAGTCAAATTGTAAGAGTTGCTTGCTTTCTGCCATCGAAGACTTTCCCACCGTTTTAAATATTAAAAGGGGAGGTGCAAGAATTCTTCGGCCAAGTTGTAATGTACGGTACCAAATGAATTTTGATGGAGAACCTATAGGACAAGCACCACCACCTTCAGCAACTAACAAAACCAGCACTGAGTCCGGCAGTGAAGGTACGAATTATCTAATTCTCAAAATGGTCACACAATTTGTCATGTTAAGCATATAATGGTGGTATCATTCCGTTGCTTCTAATTCTCAATATAAGCTGTTTCATGTATCATATTGCACTTGATTTGCTTTTACTGTACCTGCGTTCTTTCCTAGTTCAAGCAAAAAAGACTATCGATGAACCAAGAAATATTTCCTTCGCTTTCTGGCTTTCATGCCTGATCCTCTTCATCCCAGGCACTCCTGCCGGTGCACATATATTCAGGAGCGGTGCGCAGATAGGGGCGACTATGCTGATCATAGCAAGTTTCAGGACAACCTCAGAAGCCTCTTCTCCAGGGGCGACTACGCTGCTTCCAACAAAGGATTCTTTCTACAACACAACGGAAGGTGAAGATCCGGACAAAGTTTATGGTCTCTTCCTCTGCAGGTAAATCACATGCGAAAGATACCAAAAATTTCTACTTTTGAGTAATACCTTCCAGATCAATCATTATAATCTTTGGAATCGGCTCACTTGGAACTAGGATTTATAATGGACCTGATATATTGGTCTTAATTGAAATCCTCTACAAAGTACGGTGATCCAATGCCAACCAAAAAATTACTATCCAGATTTAAGTGACTACTAATGCAACTTTTCTATTCCTCTTTAGAGGGGATGTTGCCGCCAATCTCTGTCAGTCTTGCATCCGTTCAGCTACCAGCACCATCATAGACAGATGTCCAGGACAGAAAGAGGCGACCATATGGTATGACGAGTGTCTCCTGCGCTACTCTAACAGATCGTTCTTCTCTGTCATGGAGACAGCACCGATTATTTTTGTTATCAACACTGAGAGTACCTTCAACAAGACTGTGGAGCAAACTTTCGATAATGAGGACTTTGCGGCAAAAGTGACAGATTTGTTCGTGAGAAATGTCACGGACAATGTGATCTCCTCGGAAAGCTTATATGCGACCATAAACGTTAGTGTCTCAAGTTCAGTGACCCTGCATGAGCGTGCACAGTGCACCCCTGACATCTCAAAGTCAGCTTGTAAGAGTTGCTTGCTTTCTGCTATCAAAGGGTTTCCTACCGCTCTTAATTTTAAAAGGGGAGGTGCGAGAATTCTTCAGCCAAGTTGTTATGTACTGTACCGAATGGATGTTGCTGGGGAACCTGGAGGACAAGCACCAGCACCTTCTACAACAAAAAAACCCAGCACTGAGTCCGGCAGTGAAGGTACGAGTTATCCAATTCTCAAAATGGGCACACAATTTGTCATGTTAAGCGTATAATGGTATCATTCCGTTGCTTCTAATTCTCAATATATGCTGTTTTAAGTATCATATTGCACTTGACTTGCTTTTACGATCTAAACTGTGATCATACTCTCTTGCTTTCAACGAGTTCTTGGTACTATTTACACTTGGTGAAAAAAGAGTGCGGATTTGTGGTATGTTTAGATGCAAGGAATTTCCCTTTCTTGACAGGGGTCAAACGAAATCCATGGATTGCAATAGTTAGCTCAGTAATTGGAGCGGGGTTACTAATAATCATCATGGGTTCGTGTATATTTTTAAAGAGGACAAAGAGATGGAAGAAAGGTATGAGTGAATCCATCTTCCTTGCCACTGGAATGACCATCTTCTAACCTTTACCTAACGAGAGTAAGCTCTTGGACTCTCAGAGAAGGAAAACAGCCAAGAGGTTCAGTTACTTCATCTAAGACGAGAAATCGGAGAAGAGTTTTCAAAGGAAAGAACTCGAGGAGAAAAGCTGGTGGCTTCTCAAGAATTATCTCTGATACGATTAGACATTATACGTGCGGCCACACAAAACTTCTCCAATGAATGTAAACTTGGGGAAGGCGGGTTTGGCCCCGTGTACAAGGTAAGCATTTAAGTGACTCAACACCTGTTTATGGGAAAATTGGGAAAACTGGCAGTTATTATCCGAACATGAACTGGTTCGAATTTGGTAATCATTAATAATTCTCATATAGGGATTTCACTACTTACGTTACCCTGTTTCAGGGCACATTGGCAGATGGAAAAGAAATTGCAGTTAAAAGGCTTTCAAGAACCTCAGGCCAAGGACTTATCGAGTTTAAGAACGAAGTGATCTTGATTGCTAGACTACAACACAGGAATCTTGTTCGATTATTGGGATGCTGCTTGGAAGAACACGAAAAACTCTTGATATATGAATACATGCCCAACAAAAGCCTGGATGTCTTCCTTTTTGGTTGGAGCTTTAGCCGATGCAATGATTTTTTTAGCTAGTTAATTTTAGTTTTATAGAGTTAAGGTTCATCCGAATCTCTCATTGTTGACAGATTCAACTATGGGGCAATCTTTGGACTGGAAGATGCGCATGAACATCACCTTTGGAATAGCTCGGGGGCTTCTATATCTACATGAGGATTCTCGCCTAAGAATTATCCATAGGGATCTGAAAGCTAGTAATATTTTACTAGACAGCGAGATGAATCCAAAGATATCTGATTTCGGAATGGCAAGGATCTTTGGCATAAATCAAGATGAGGCCAACACGAATAGGGTTGTTGGAACATAGTAAGTTCTTTAATATCTTTCTACATCTGTCATATGTTTGAATGATTCACTAGGCCAATAAAGAACTCTGATGATCAGCTCAACAACACCAAAATGAGCATATTCATATTACAGAAGTTTAAATATAGAAAATAACCTTTCATTGTTTCTTACTTCCAAGAAATTTCACTTCATTACATTATTTTGGTCAGTGGATACATGGCACCGGAATATGCGATGCAAGGGCTATTTTCTGTTAAATCAGATGTCTTCAGTTTTGGAGTTCTCTTGCTAGAGATGATCAGTGGACGAAAGAACAACGGTTTTCATCTCCAAGAGCACGGTGAAAGCCTTCTCACCCTTGTATGTTCCTAGTCACCACACTTTTTAAATATGAAATCTGAGAATTTTGTGCAATTGTCCTTGCTTACTTCCCCTTCAAAATGATAGGCATGGAAGGTGTGGTCCGATGGTCGAGGGTTGGACCTTACTGATCCGTCAATCAAAGAGTCATGTGATGGGGTTCAAGTGGTAAAATGCATACACATTGGTCTATTGTGCGTTCAAGAAGACCCAACAAATCGACCAACCATGTCGCTCGTGGTTCATATGCTAAGAGCCGATACTATCCCACTTACCCGACCATCGCTGCCCGCATTCTCAGTTGGGAGAGATGTGAGAACACTCAATCCTATCGGTTTGATTCACAAAACTTCCACTGTTAATGAAGTAACCCTTTCAGATGTTTCTCCTAGGTGACTAAGTATCATCAGCTCGTCTTCAATTGATTTCTCTTTTATAAAATGGAAATGGTTCGCAATTTAATAAAATAGAATGATAATTACAGTGTGATCTCTTTAGCATTGTGAATGTCATCTCTTAATGACGATCCAACCTGTCATCATTCCGTGTATAATACTAAATACAGTTGAATTAATCATACTTGGTTCTTTTTGAATTACAATCCTCAATTGATAAAAGGGTAAAAAGCCTCATCATTAGTCGTCATTTCTATTCTAGTTCACCACTTATGTTCTATCAGAATGGTACGTATACTTACTTGAGTAATGTATGAATATCCAATTCTATAAGTATTCCATTGATATACATACATATATATATATATATATAGACACACACACACACACACAAATTCTATAGTCTACATTGAGTATAGTAGCCGAAATCTAATGTGTGAAGAGTGTTGGAGTATTTAGATATTAAACAATGCCTAAGCCAGAGTTCCCGCATTCAAATCTTTTCAGGTCTCTATTTGCCTCTTCAATTAGATATTTCTACACTTTAATCTTAGACCAATATTTAGCTTACGCATGAGGGTAGCATTAGAGTATTTAAATATTGAACCATGCCTTCATTGAATAAGCTTAAGATTTTAGAAAAGTTGACCTTAGTCGCAAAAAATTTACGAAGAGTGCTATCAAGTTAGGGCAAACTTACTAGTAACCTATTTGATGTATAAGTACATAATATTTCGATCCTATCTTCTGTTGTCATTCTCTCGAGTTCATGTCACTTTTAATTATATTGGGATCCATGAACAATTTTTCTGTAGTGGAATTGAAGAATTAAACAATATTTGATCTTTCGGAGTCGAACACTATATGATAAAACCCACCCATGGGCAGCGCAGTTGGTTGAGAGCTCCCATTCTAACTCATGGAGGTCAAGAGTTCGAAACCTACGTTGCTAGCGATTGAAGCGGGGGTGGGGGAGGGGCAGTGGTGGGTTGTTGGGCCAGTTTCCCCCGAGGTATAGTTGCTGTAGGTCCTCCACCGCGGAGGCCCATGAGACCCCAAATCGGCGTAAGCCGATAAGGGCATGCTCCGGCGGATCCTCTGTCAAAAAAAAAAAAAAAAAAAACTATATGATAAAGGAGAAATATTTGAACTAATTTGAAGATAACGATCAGAATTTTTATTCGTCCTTCCTACTTTCTACTCCTTGGGGTGGGGTTAGCGTGTCTTGTTAGAGTGTGATTTGGGAAATTACTAAATCAATCTTTAATTTATTGTATGCATTTCAATTTTAAATTTTTAAATTTTATCAATTTAATCTTAAACATTTTGATAATTTTCAAACATAATTCCTATAACTAATTTTCATAGAAAATCAATGACGTGGTGGTTCAATTATCACTGACGATCCTACATGGCACGGCCGACAATTTAAGATGAACAAAGAGGGCGTTTGATTTATTATGATTTTTCTGATTTTTTTTTCTTTCCTTCTATTAAACACATAGACTGCCACGTCATTATACATGGGCTAATATTTGTGAAATGGATTTTTTTTTTTTGGCCAGCATGATGACATGGACTACGGGTGTGTTTGGAAAGACTTTTGGGAAAAATCTTTAAGGAAATGCAGAGGCCTTTAAATGCAAAAACTGTTTGGTAAACTATAATTTAAAAAGTGCCTTGAGAAGCAACTTTGGGGGAATGCTATTTGGTAAACACATGTTTGGGAAGTCCTTTGGCATGACCAATTTAAGCTTTTTTAAATTTTTTTAAATTGAAAATAAAAAAAAAAAAATGACTTTTTTTTTTATATTTTCGCACTGAGGTGTAAAGTAAAAAAGATATATTAATAAATTCATAAGTAAAAAAAATACATGAATGTTGACTTTTTCTCAATATAAAAAAAAGTAATTTCATTATAATAAACATGGTTACATAGGCATCGAAGAAAGAAATAGATTTTCATTGAAAATTACAAGTGTCCTTAAGTGTTTACAAAACTCATTGCTATTTGATCAAGTGAACGCGTCATGTCTGAAAATAAATTATCATTTGAAGTGCTAGCCCCCTCATTTGTACTATCAAGATCAACTGAATATCCATAATTGGAATCCAAATCCACTCTTGCAAAATGTCTATCATTGACAGCCTTTCCACCTAACTACAACAATTTTTACTTGTTTTTCAAATGGAAAACTTAGCATATACTTTAGAATCTTTCTTCTTCAATATACCAAAGACTCGCGCAATTTTTTATCGTAGCGAGAAATGAGCACGATTGAATACCTCTCAATAACCTATAGGGGCAGCACTTCGGTTACGAGTGAAGAGAGAGTTGAGCACCTAGACTCTAAGCAAAGAGAGAAACGAAGAGGTGAATCAAGCAAAGTAATCACATGACTATAATTTTCACAATATTGGCATGAGATTCACAATCATTGTTTCATTGTTTCCGCCTTTTAGCCTGATTTTGCAGGAGAAAAAGAAAACTACAGCCCGACAAGATGTACCCGTCATCATTGGAATTTCAGAAACAACGGACCTAATAACAAAAACAATGCAAATTTGGATCCATGAACATCTATACCTTGTTGGGTTTGCCATAGTGAAGGAGAGGGAATTAAAAGTAAGATGAATATCCTCCTCTTCCAAAACAGTCCCAAGCTATGATGTAAATCTTAAATCTCTCAAAATGCGGGGATATTGTGACAACATAGTGAATTACATTTCATTCATATTAACCTTCTAATCCTTCCTACCAAACACGATGTGCGCTTGATTCATTATTTTCCTTTCATCTCTTTTTCCCTAGGTAATCAGCTTGACGCCTTCTTTTTCATCAAAACCACCCTCATCCAAAGTAATGTCATACTATGAGTAACACAGAAGAATCAATTGGGAATTCTTGAAGGCATAGTCCATTCAAATGAGAAATTGAATACGTCCATCCTTCAGAACTATTCCGAACTTAAAATTAACTATATTCTAAGAATGCACAGCAAAGATCACATCTTTGCCTATATAATACCACTCAATTTATGCATAAATTAGATACCAGGACGTGCAATACGAACATATAGAATTCCAATTCACTGCAAAATTGAAACAAAAAAGGAAAACCGAAGAGACCATACCACTTGAACAGAATTAATATAATCGCCAAATCTCATCTCGAGTTCATGTTGAACTAACAAAATTCCAGAAATTACATTGATTCAGATGACCATTGTCCAATGGTTACGACTACATCTATATCCAAAAAAAAAAAGGAACTAGGAGCTAGAAATCCCAACTAGGAAGCGCACCAACTTCACACCAGCAACCAATCTAAGGGGGGCCAGAGCTGTTACCGCGCCCTTTCATTTCTGCTTGATTTTGCAGGGGAAAAAGAAAACTACAGCCCGACAAGATATACCCGTCATCATCGAAAAGTTTATGCCTTTTAGCCTGATTTTATGGCAGCTGCTATTGCCTACTGCAACATGCTACAGCAGTTGCAAGAAGAAGGCGACGAAGTGAAGAATAATAAAAAGGAGAAGAGGATAGAGAGAGAGGCCACCGGGGCTACCTAGATACTAAATAGATCAAACAAAGAACGTGTTTCAATGAAAAGGATTCATCACCATCGCGAAATAGAAAGCTAGACCAAACAGTAGCGAACTACAGAGATCCAGACCTTCCAAGGGGAACGATCGAAGTGGGCGGAGAGGAATCCGAAGCAAGGGGAAGGCACCAGAGGATCGGTGCTGATCAAGCGAGGGCGAGCAGTAAGCCGGCGAAAGAGGGAATAGATTTCCCCGAATTTGGAGCAAGATATCGAAGAGAGTTGAGAAGAGTAGAGGGGAAGAGAACAACGGCATTCAAGTGGAAAAGAAACGCAGATGTTAGGGTTTCTATCTGCAAATGGTCAAATTTGGAATTTTGATAAAATTTTGGGGATAACAAAGGAAAAACAAGATTTTTTTTAAGTGCCCGTGGGCTTGCCGAGAATGCTAGAAAGCCAAGGCAGCCCCCTTGCTGCCTTGGGCTTTCAGCATTGTGGAAGCCTAGCATTTGCACAATGGACTTAGAAGATTGCGGTGGCGACGGCCTTTGTGAATGCTAATTCCAAACACAGCCTACAACATAGGAATATATTTATAACAAAAAGAAAAACCAGAACAAACACCAACACGCACGGAGAACATGCGAATGGGGGAAGATTGCGGTGGCGACGGCGGTGGCGCCTAGCCACCGGTGTGGGTCATGCGTTCCTCACCGGGAAAGCGCAGATCTTTGCTGTCGTGGCCTCCATCGTCTTTAAATGTAGGTGAAGACAAAATATACACACAGGAAAGGGCAGATCTTGAGCAACTCATAAGTGTTTGTGGTACGAAAGAACACCTTGATTTTGTTCGACATCGTGATCTTGCACATGCCCTCAAATGGCCGTCTCTCATTAGCCACCGGACCTAGCTTGTACGCTGGCCCTTCGTCGACAATCCTTCCTTGCCCTCCACGGGCGCATTCATGCCTCTGACGGCGTCTTCAGCTTCCTCCCGCTGGCTCGCCGATGCCCTGCTCCCATCCCAATAGATAGATTTAATCAGAAAACTGCACTTCCCCATGTCTGTCTTCTGAGAAAGTGAATTTTTTGTGCCTTTTGCTCAAGATCCTCGGGGTATCGTCGAATCATGCGGTAGAAAGAAGAGTTGACTTTGTGTGTTTTTAATTCAAGTTAGTTGATGCAGTCTACTTGTTTGATAGAATATCCCGGAGACAAAATTACACGTTCTGGGCAAAGTTATAGCAACCTGATATTTACATCAACGCGATATTCATTAGACAATGCGATCTTTTCCCAGACTTATTGCAAATCTACAACGTGGCAGGGCTCGGCGTGGGTGTCTCTATGAAAGATGTTTATGCCTTGAGGCTAGGGTCACGGAATCTATGACAACGAGAGTGTTTGCCAGGCTAAAGTGACTGTATAAGGAGCGGCTCCTACTAGGTATATAGGGTGGTGAAGGTGGCATAAATGAACCTAATTACATACTAAATAAGAACAAGGGGACAGCATTCCTGAGATGTGTATTTGAAATTGGAATTAATTTGTAAGAGGCGCCTTTTGGCATAAAGGCAACACTCCTTACATTAGAACTTTAATATTAAGCATGCCCAGGTAAGAGTGCTATCAGAATGGGTGACCTACTAGAAAAGTGTCCACCTATACATTAAATGACAAAATCATGAGGCTCAATATGCAATGGGGATGGGTCAAAACGGATAATTCATCAAGTGACTTAATTTTGGAGTGTTACAAAAACTCGCCTTGTGGCCACAACCGTTGATGTGATAATGGCTCTCTACTTTCCTCTCAATAGTGGTGGGGTGGTGGCAGTCAACGAAAAGAGCCCTTGGTTTGCCAAGAACCACCGTCGCTCATATGTGCTTTGGCAAAGTAAGCCCTAAACTTTTCCCAAAGTTTAAGTAAATCCATTTTGTGTTCTAGCAATAGTGGGTGCTAATGGACGAGCGCTAGAGAAGTTTTGGCCGAGTGATCAAGAGGTTAAAGATGATAAACAATAAGAGGAGATCTCAGCGTGGAAAAGAATGAAAGAAAATAAATGAAAAGAAAAGAAGAAGAAGAAGACAAAAACAATGTCATTTTGTCCACCGAACTCACTACTTATACCACATAGGACGATAATAATAATTAAACTGCTATGTCAGTGATTTTCGACAAAACTCAACCGGAAAAATTACATTTTTAAATTTATTAAAATGTTTAGGATTAAAAATTGCAAGGTTTATGACTGATATGGTAATTTCCCATTGTAATTTATTAGTTTTATATGGTACAAATTAGAAAAATATTTCTAGCAAGTAACAATCATGTAGATAATCTATGTAGGTCAAACAATCCTTAACATTTTCCAACAAGTTAAGCTCATAATTCCTAAACTTCAGGCTTTGGGATGGGTGATATTTGATGCTTTCTCTTGATTAAATGAAGGGGGCTAGAAAGAAATCCTAAAAAGTAAAGAAATAAGTGCATCGGAAGTCTTAAATTTCATCATGAAAATATAATTAAATCCTAAATTTAAAAAAAGAGCCAAGTAGAAATCTTTCAATTAAGTATGTCTAATTTGGATAATGGAAAATGCCGACATGTTTTATTTATTTATTTATTATTTTCTCTATCTACGTGTCGACAATATGGCTAAAACAACTTTAGTCTTATGCTTTATATTTTAGCTATTGGGACTAAGAATACAACCTAGAGAAGAGTGAATAGGTTGAAAAAAAAACTATGAAAAACATTTATAGAAAATAATAAGTTCAACTTCAAATATGGGCAAAAATAGATTATAGAAATCAAATGCGCAAGCTATTGTTTAACAGATAGTGATGATATTAAGCATGTAATGCAAATAGTGAAGAAATAGAAGATTCACAAGTATATATATATATATAATAGTTTGATGTCCACTCTTTAGACTAATAGCCACAAGTCTAGCTAGATTGCATAAATAATCTATTCAACAAGTTACAAATGGCAAGTGCTAATCTCATTACATAATAGATCACACTATTAGGACTACCCATAAAATACTTTTCCTAAACATTTGCAGGCCAATCAAAAATAGGTCTGCAGCTAATGTTCTAATGCTATTGCTTTGACATTTCTGACAAATACTTGTTCTTGTTCCTTGAGAGACTTCCTGATCGTTCGCTGCGCATTTTCACCCTACAACAACTATAATCTTTTTCATCAACAAACATCCTCACATGGTCGCTGTTCAAACATGACCAATGACATGATATATCCAGCATTGACATAGACATTGCCATCAACTAATCTTTAGGTCATTCCAAGCATATTGGCAATCTTGACTCTATGAAGATGTTCATGGTCCTTCCAAGCTTTACCAAACATCCTCATTCTAGGCTTGTTCACCATCACCTGGTCTATCCAACTATTCACCTTATCTGAAGATCCTTTCAACTCGTAGACATATTTAATTGCCTAATATCTTGCTCACCTCATATATTGGCAAAGCACTCTAGATAGTGGTAGAGCACTCCTCATATAAATTCATCTAGTGCTATTTATGACAATATTTGCATTTCAGCTTGTGCATATACACCTGATACTTACTCAACCAATACACACATTAGTAGCCTTTAATTGTCTTTGTCATCTTCAAAACAACATACAGACTTTCTGAACTTTAGCTACATCATAGCATGTAGGAGAGAGAATATCAAAAAGACGTCAGCATTTTTCTTTGGTCAAGTTGAATGAAGTTAATAGAAGGACTCAATTGCATCCATTTTTAACAAATTTTAGGACTTGAGCAACATGAGCAACATACAGACCTCCGGTCGGTTTCCTCTCTTATATTTCTTATTTTTAATTTTTATATCCTTATCTGGTGCTTCAGATCTACCAAGATCCTGGTCAAATGACAAAGACATAAGTACCTGAAAAAGCATTTTGATAGTTATAACAGAGAGAGAGAGAGAGAGAGAGAGAGAGAGAGAGAGAGAGAGAGAGAGAGAAGAGAAGCCGGGGGGGAGGGGGTGAACCAAACAAAGTAATTAAAATGCAAAAGTTCAAAATAGTGACCTATTAAACATGCGTGAATGACCAAAAAAAGAACATACTTGAATAGAGTCAGGATGCATCTGACAATTATGAGCTTTCACATAATTTGCAATCGATCGAACAGCCGCTCCAGTCACTTCACCACTGTGTTTACCCTCATTTGTAAAGAGTGAATTAATACTGTCACAGCAAAGTTTCCCGATGATATCCATTCATATTATTTATTCAAGAGAAGAAGAGTAGAGAGGAAAAGGAAACAAATACATGCCGAGAAATGCTCCAGATATATGACTAAAAAACTAAAAGTAGAATTGTCTATCACGTGTCATTGTAGCACTTGACTCTTTAAGGACCTGCACTTGATACGTTTTGATTTAATTGTCTAAAAGCCACAGAGTACATGGTGCTTGAACATATCTCCAGAAGAAGTGGCTCGCTTCTCTAACTTCCATGGAACTTGACTCTTCTGCTTGCAAACACAGGTTGACTTTGCCATAAATATTTAACCCAAACTGGTCAGTAAGCAGGGTTAAGACAAAAGAAGTTTACTCAACCCGGTCGGAGAAAGCGTGAGGGTATCCTTTTATCCCCACATTTTCCTTAAGGCAAACAAATAAAGCAAATCAAAGCCGTCGTTTGTATCCGTCTTAGAGAGAGAGAGAGAGAGAGAGAGAGATGCTTACTAGTAATGAAGGCCTATTCCAATAGATCACTGATCCAATTTTTGGCAGGCATTCGGGGTGCATGTGAAAAATGTGTCCAGACTCGATTTCCAAAATGGTCATTACGACATGAAATCCTTGATTCTCGACTCCATTGTCCTTACTAGGTCTCGTTGGATAAAAAGACAGACGTAAGAAAGTCAAGGGAAATAAATTGTTCATAAAAGGAGGGAGGAGAGTTAATTAGTGTGACTCCAAGGATATAGTAGAATGTGACTTGGAATAAGGTGTGAAGCACTGAAAGTTGAAGGGTGTATAGATATGCACAATACTGGTCATTCGCATCTTTTTTGAGCATACACTCGCATATTTTACTCTATTCAATTCTCATACTCAACAATAGACTTAACGGTAGGTTTTATTGGGATTGGTTTACTCTAAAAACTTGACTATGGATACCCTTGGTTTACTACAAAGCTAGTTAAGAAAACTAACATCTAGGAAGTAAATATTGTTTTTTTTTATTATCATTTGATAAAGAACATAGACAGTAACTTCGCAATATTGAACATGGTTACTAAATGTATCCAGTAAATACTAAAAGCACATAAACCTAACGGTTTACTATTTACGGATGAAATTATAGACTGGTTTATAGTGTGGCTCGATCTCTTGCTTTTTGTTGTGTTTTATTGAACTTTACCCACTTTTCTAATAACAAGGTTCGAGAATTGTTATGTCAGAGTTACATCTCTTTTCTTGTTTTTTTTTTTTTTTTTTTTTTTTTGCTTTTTATCATGGTAAAATTATCAGATCTTGTCGCATTTGAATAAATCAAAAGAAATGAGTTTGACTATTGTGTTATTCATACCAAACCAAGTTAAATACTGGTCAATCTCATTATTGTCGTTGATACACTTGCATATTTTGCCTCTAGCCTATCCTCATACTTAGAGAGAGAAGTAATAGTAGGTTTTGTTAGATTGATTTACTTTACAAACTTGACCATGTGCACCTTGCTTAAGCACTTATCAACTCAAGAAAACTAAAATCTAGGTCGTTATATATATTTTTTATCATTTTGATAGATAAATCGCACACGGTAATCTCACAATGCTGAACATGGTTATAATATGTGTATGATTAGTAGTTAAAGTACATAAACCTAACAATGTACTAAATACAGATGACAGTCATAGAATGGCTTACGGTAGGGTTGCATATTTTACTGTCATTGTGTTTTAATGAACTTTACTTACTTTTCTAGGAAAAAATATTTATAGATTGAGAATTTATTATACCAGACTTACATATCTTTCTCTTTTCTTTTCTTTTCTTTTTTAATTGTAGCAGAATTATCATATCTTATTGCATCTAAGTTACTTCAAATAAATGAGTTTGACTAGGTTGGTGTTCATGCAAACGAAATTAATGCTGTAGAGAAGAGTTATTGTTGAGACAGAGATTTTTCCTCGGAGAGGAGGCCCAACAGGGGGCAGTGGCTATTACACTTATATCGTCAAAATTCAAGGATTTGACAGTGGAATGATATGAGTTTCTCATGAGAACAATAATTATATATTCTCTCTATGTATATCATGAATTTGCTTCCATTGATAAAATTGAAATATGAGTTACTCTGCATTTGCCTATGTATTTTTTTAGCCTTTTCGACGATGCCTCACCAACATGTCCACTGAGACTTTGACATTATAATAGGAAAAATTCTACTTTTCTTTTGTATAATTTTATGTTTTCTATTAAATGCCTATATATTTAATTTATCTTATCAAGTCTTTAGTTTAACTTTCAATAGTAATGATAGGACTAGCTTAACTGCGTCTATTCATTTCTTTTTTGTTGTCATCCATTCAGATTTCATTCCATTAAATTGGTTCCATTTTTCTAACTAATACTTTCACATGCTTAGTGTCGATACCTAAATTTTGACTATCTAATTTAAATATTACATAAGAAAATTAAGGATTGAGCCCGACCCCTGAACAAAAATATCATTTACATTAGCCACATTTGCATTACATTTAGGATTCATATTGCAGTTCTTTGCATTTTAGGACTAACGCTTGTTGTAGGGAGCTCGATAAGCAACACGGTGGAGAAGTAATGGTTGACATGGAGAGACATGCTTGAAATTAGATATTCCAACATTCTTGGAATCCCAAACATTAGAGATAGGCTCGAGACTTGAATTTCCAAAGTTCTTGGATCTCAAATACCTAACCAGAAAGGTATGGTGAACTTGGAATCAAATTTCCAATGTTATGGGAGCTCGAAAGTAGCTTGATTAGCTCGGGAGCATGTCTTCCAAGAATGTGATAATCTCATGGTCCCAAACGGTAACTCAAGCGATAATTTCAAGATTGTGAGAATCAAATAAGATTTAATGTGATAGATAAGGTGCCATGACAAGCACATTTCTAGACATCCACTTGGTACCCATTCACAGCCACACTAGCTCCTCTTACAAGGAATTCTCAGGATATATCTCTCATGGACTCATCGTTGTACATGGGCATATCACGCATCCTGCACTTATACAACCTCTATCCATTGGCGTTGTTGTGACCCGTGTCAAGAAAGGTTTAGAGATAATGCCTGAGCGAAAAACTGGAGTCACTACTAGATTTGGGTTGGCTATAAAGCAAGTGGTGCATGAAAGATTGCACAATCAGAGATTTTCTAAAATTAAGGATTTGATTATCACACTAATAGAGGTACTTCTAACTTGATCAACTTGAATGAATTACTTATCTAACTGATTAAATGGCTTGAACCCTATAAAAATTCCAGGCGATGTTTTGATGTTCATTATGATATAACGTGTGACCTGCCCAACCAAAAAGAAGTGAAATAAAGGAACGGTAACAAACACATCAAATGGGGTAAAGAAAGGGCAACTAAGAAATAAGGTGCCGAATGGAACCGGATACAATGTCGGGTAAGCCTCTTTAAGATAGCAATCCCATGAGCTTAGTACAGATCAAATTCAATTTTTCTAAAGAGACTAATCTAACTAAAACTTAACTAAAGAAAATTATGAATTTTCCTAAATCATGTGTATACTAAGTAGATGAAACCAAACCAATTCTAATGCTAAAAACTAACAACCTAATTAAGGCCTATTTTTATAAATATTTTCCATTTTTTATTTTCGAATTTATTTTTTTATTTTAAAATTTTTTAAATTTTTAATTTTTTAAAGAAACTATTTCTATATTTTGGAACAAAAATGAGAAATCAAAATTTTCCTGTTGTCATGCGCGCCCTTAGAGCGCGCATGACAACATTTATGTTTCTCTATTTTTCTATTTTTTTGTTTCTCAAGACAGGTTTGGAACAAAAATCCATTTGGTAACGCAATTTTATTTTTCTATTTCTGGAAAAGATTTCTATTTTAGAAATAGATTTGGAGCAAAAATTAGAAGTTAAAATTTTTAGCTTTTCTATTCTGAAACAAAAATGAGAAATCAAAATTTTCCTCATCGTTCACTCTCGTCACCACCGTCACCCACTTGTCGCCCGTGGGATGCCGGACGCCCGTCGCCGGTTGTTGGCTGCCCGCCACTAGCCTCGACCACCAGCTCTCAACCACCGGCCATCGGACGTCAGTCAGCCGACCACCGAACTCCGACCACCCGTTGCCAACCGCCGGTCGCCGAATGCCAAACGTCCACCGGTCGTTGGCCGCTCATTGCCAATTATTGGATGCCGGAGGCTCACCACCAACCACCGGATGTCTGTTGCCGATCGTCCGCCTTTTGACACAAGCCACCGGATGTTGGCCTCCTTCCACCCGTCGCCGGCCTTTGGTTGCCGGACTCCAAATGTCGGACGTCGAGCGCGGACATTGGACGTCGGACGTCGGTCTCCGGAGTCCGATGTTGGACTTTGGACTTCGGCCGCCCGCCGCCGATCACCAGACTCTAGTGTTGGACGCCGGACTCCAAACTTCAGCTACCTGCCGCCAGTCACTAGACGCCGAACGCCGATCGCCGGACGTCGGACTTTGGGCACTAGATGCTGGTCATTGCTGCTCCTAGAAATAGAAATTTTATTTTATTATCAACGAATTCTTATTTCAAAAATAGAAATTTTGAATCATTATTAAACATGTTTTTTTGCTCAGAAACTCGTTCATGGAATATAAATTGAGAAATTGATTTATATTCTAGAAATTTTGTCATGCGTGCCCTAAGGGACTTGGGCCTTGGGCCCTTTAACCTGGTCCGGGTGTGTGGTCAGGCTCAGGTTCACAAGAAAATGGGCAATGAAAACGAGGCAAACTGCATCATCAAGCCCCTCTTTTAGTCGAAAAGACCTTCACAGGCCATCTTGAAACACAGCTAAGCTAGGCCCATATTATTATATCGCAGCCACATCAAGCCCATTCTCCGCTATAATCAAACTGAAGTCCCCCACCGAGTCTATTATTGCCGCCGCCGTTAACCCTCGCTTCCACCGCCACTAACCCTCACTTCCGACCACCACCGTCAGCCGCTCAACGCTTAACAAATATGAACCAAGCAGCACCAATACGAACAGGTTGTGAACGAACCAAGCAGTAGTACCAATATGCACACACAGGAGAAGAAACCGGTTTCGACGGATGGTTCGAGCGAGGATTTTTGCTTTTTCTCTCGTGCTCTCTCTCCATGAATGGCTGTGCCGCCTTCTCCGTGAACCCCCCGAACGTAAGAACCTTGCCTGCCTTTTGTTGTGTCAGCATTTGAAATGGAAAAAAGAAAAAGAAAAAAAGATATAGGTTTTATTCTTTCTTTAGGGTTTTGTGTGATCATGCCAAAGTGACGTGATCTTGAAAGGTGTGAATTTAAGTAAGTCTAATCCTAAAGTGACAAGTATCATGCTCTAAATGGTTCAATGGCACCGTAAGTCAAAATTTCTTTATCGAATCTGAGATGTCTAAATTTCACTGGCCCTAAATCAAATATCTAAAAAATGATTAGAATTCTAATTTTTCAGTCAAACGTCAAATTTATAAAACTTTGAATGTACGCCTATGCTATTCAAGTGTCAACCGGCGTCCTTGATCCTGGGCGTTCTATCCACCATCAGCACTACCACCGAACTCCGCCGCAAACGCCCCACACGAGGAGCATTTTAAGGTGTCGCCTTTCGCCTTTGGAACGATGGGTGTGCAGATTAAAGAGTCTTGGAGAGAGTTGAGTTTGTAGTGCGTAGGCTTTTTGGGTTTTGTGGGTAATTTATTGTACTAATGGGCTTAATTGCTAATTGAGAGCAATGTATCCTGTAATATCCCGTTACCCATGGAAGAGCACGCCATTGATCGTTTCTGATATGTTCGAGCTACTTCTTCACATCTTCACACGAAATTTTTGTGAATCATTTTCTTTTTCTTTTTTCAAATGGTAGTTTTGGTTCCAGCACTGATAATGCCATGCACGTGCATGTCTCCTATTGGCAAGACGCTCGCTATTTTCACCACATTATGGACACTGCAAGATAGCTGAGATTGTCTCCAACTCACGTCCGAACCTATCTTCCATCAGATCAAGATTAGGACAAATTGTGCATGAATCTCAAACCGAGCAGTGCTCTCGAAGGCCATTGTCTCGTGTGAAGATAGTCGTGGTCACTATTAACGTGCCGGTGGGACCGCTCATTAGTTCAGTCCATTGCCGGTTGTTGTCGTTGTCCAAATTGAGATTCTATTCAAGGTAAGTTACATAATTTGATTTGAATTTCAGATTATCTAATTCTTTTAGATTATGTGATCATTAGACGGTTAAGATATTTAATTTCATTTTCAAATAATCTTGCGTTATTCATTGCATTTTTAATTGGTATCGAGTCAACCACTGGGATTTGCCCCAGTGGCCACTCTTCCAACATGAAAGGAGGAGGTAAGGGGTTCGAATCTCCAACTTCTTAGCGGGGTTGGGTGAGAACGATTTAGTTTCAAGTGTGGGTTTCGACTCCCACGCCCTGCAATGAGGTAGGGCAAAAGTCTGAGAGTGAGAGTTAGAGTATGAGTATAGTAGGACCAACCCAAAACAACAAAAATGGTATCGAGTCTTTGAGCCTAAAGATTGGATCTTCAATTGGATATTTCCTTTATTTAATTTCATTGATTGGTCAATCGGATCTTCAAGCCGAAAGATAGGACCGCCCCCCTCCCCCAAAAAAAAATCTTTCCCCTTTTTGTGCCCATCATGAGGTAATATTTAATAATCTAAGTTCGTCCTTAGTAATTATTAATACAACCCTAGGTTATGCGCGTCATTAGATTAGAGTGCATTATGCATATACAAAATTAAAATCTCTTCACGTTGATTTATGATTGCATTCATACATGTTTTTTGAATTTAGAATATCATATATTATGTGCATGTCACATATTGCCCGTCATTTAGAAATTCACGTGCTTTAGGGTCAATGTTTTAATATTTGCATCATGTAGTGCATTATTGGTGTTGCATTTGTGTAAGATATCATAACAAATACAAAAATGAATTAGCATTGCTTGGTTAAATCGCCATCTTTTAGCAAATAAAGGTCATAAGGCCATGTTTAGTGTCAGGGTTTAATTCTTTATTTTTATGAAAAAGAAGAAGATAAAAATAGTCTTTCACATAGTTTAAATAATAAAGTTAATCTATGATTAATTCTATTTCATGGGGAAAATTACCAAAAAAGTCGTAAACTTATTTTTTTGACAAATTCAATCCTAAACCTTTTACAATTCTTCCCGATCAGTTCATCCGGCCAAAAATGGCTGGCCGGCGCCGACGTGGTAGCCGGCCAGCGTGGGCAACATTTTTTTAATAATGTTTTATTAACTTTTTTTTTTATCTTTTTTTTTTCCTCTCCCTCCTTCCTCCTCCTCTCCTCCTTCTTCCCTTGGCTTTGGCGACCGGCTAGAGGGGAGGGTTGGCCAATCGCCGAACTGAGGTGGCCGGTGGGGCGAGCCCTCGCCAGATCCGGCGAGGGAGGCCTCGCCGTCTCCGGGTCTGGTGAGGCGAGCCTGGCGAGGGTGGCATGGGCATGAGCCCCCGTGATTCCGGAGGGCTCACCTTGCGGTCTTCCAGCCCTCGCCGATTTGCGAGGAACCACTCCCCGTGCGATGGTGGCTGCAGTGTCGACACTGATGAACCCTGATAAGGCGGCGGCGGCGAGGGTGGCAAGGGCAATGGGTCGAGGAGGAGGAGGCGGTGCGGGTTGCACAAGGCCTTCGAGGCCGCCGCTCTGGCAAGGGCTCGCCTCGCGCCTTGCGCCTCGACGGCAAGGCAAGCCCTCACTAGATCTGGTGGGGGCTCACCCCGCCGTCGCTGGGCGCGCGCTGACTGGCAAGGCGAGCCCTCGCTAGATTAGGTGGGGCTCGGCTTGCCAAACCCGGCGACGGCGAGGCCCCCCTCACTGGATCTGGCAAGGGCTCGCCCCATCGGCCGCCTCAGTCCGGCAACTGGCCAGCCCTCTCCTCTTGCCGGTTGCCGGAGCTAAGGGAAGAAGGAGGAGAGGAGGAGGAAGGAGGGAGAGGGAAAAAAAAAAGGAAAAAAATTAATAAAATATTTCAAAAAATAAAATATTATTAAAAAAATGTCGCCGGCATCGGCCAATTGTCACGTCAGCGCCGGCCAGCCATTTTGCCGGATGGACTAATCGGGAAGAATTATAAAAGGTTTAGGATTCAATTGGTCAAAAAAATAAGTTTATGACTGAATTGACACAATTACAATAGGTTTATGACTTTTTTGGTAATTTTCACCTATTTCATGTCATTGCATATAGGTCACATTTAATTTAATTAATATTATACATGACATGGCATCATAGTTCATCGATGCATGCTTAGATTAGAAATCACATAGTCATGACATTTAAATTAGTCATGTTATTTTAAACTAAAAAAACAAAAAAGAATTAATTGTCATGGCATCTAAGGTCTTGGTCCAAGTTATCTTGTATAGTTTAGGTCATGCATTAGTCATACTCATCATCACTTTCATGAATAAAAAATGCATTCGTCATTGAATGTTTGTTTCCTAAGTTTGCAGAACCCCTTTCTCAATTGGTGACAAATAGAGATCCTTTTTTGCTTGCGCATGCATTCAAGGTATTTTAATCTTTTTGGCAACTTTTTTACTAATTTGATTATTGAATGTTTCATTATTGACTGCACAATCGTATAATCATCCCTTATATGTTAGTAGCTAGGATTAAAACTGACAAAGATTGCATGCAAAAATATTTTCGGAATAAAGAGAAATTATACCAAAAGAGCATTCGATTAATTTAGCGTGATTAAGTCCCTAAATCCATTGATCTTTGGTTCATAGTACTCCCACATTTTACTTTGAGTGTCTTATTGACTCATAACTGTCGCGACCTGAATTTCGGGTGCACCACCTAAAACTAGGTTAATGGACTACTAAGTCTTTAAACTTAGCTCGGGCTCTCCCAAACCCATACCAATTCGCGACTTAAGGTTCAAATATTTAACATGCAAAAGATTTTTAACTAGGAGTCGCCACTAATTAGTTTATGGTAGGTCGATTAGACACCTAAGTGAAATAATGGGATAATTATTTTACTCCTACGAACTAGAGACTAAGGGTATGGGGACTTGGTTACACTAGATTTCTCTAATGCCCTTTCGGTACCATTTCTTTTTAATTTTCAAAAATGTTTTTGCAGGCAGTTTGGATTTATTTTAACCTAAATTTCTATTATGCAAAAATGGTGATCACACAAATGTTCAATCATTCAAATAAAATGAAATAAATAAATTGCATCACACAAAGCAAGCAATCAATTTTTTTTAGTTTTCTTGAAATTAGAAATTTTTTTATAAAACAAGCATCTTGACTATCTGACTTAATCTTATTAATATGCAAGTTCTAATTAAACGGGTCTATTATGCAAACTAGTTATTATGCACCTCATGACCTAATTTTACTAGTAAATGAATTCTAATCAAATTATCCTATTATGCAAACTACTTAATATGCATATATTTTTTTTTGTATTTTTTTATTGAAATTTAAAATGAATAAAAACCCTAATTAAAATATCTAAAGAAAATAATTTTCTAATTTATTTTAGGGATTAATTTGACTTAAACCCTATTCTATCTTAGAAAACTATTTTTTGAAAAATGAAATAATTAAAACGTGTGGACCTTATCTAAAAAAATTAATTTAGGTTTAACCCTAACTTATTTCTAAAAAATGCAACCCTAAAAATGTAATCCTAAGAAAATTCTAATTTACTAAACCTACATGTCTGATTTACTAAACCTATATGCTCATACAGAATTTTGATTTTTTTTTTTTTGATTTTTTTGATTTTTTTTATTTTTTTTTTTTTTTTTTTAGATAAGTAATTATTAAATAAATGTTAAATCTAAATTATTAAAAAAATAAAGAATTACAATGATCGAAAAAATAACCTGTTGTCTTACAGGTCAAATTAACGATTATTCTAACCTTAATCATCACGACAAAGAGATCAAAATAATTAAAATTTGATCCGAAGTCTTACGGATCAAATTAATGATTATAATGATTTAACAATTAAAATTCTACCAAAAAGCCCAAAAATTAACATAATTAAAAAAAATAATCCGATGTCTCTCGGATTAAATTAATAATTACAATAATTTCGGACGAGATCCCTATGGATAATGCCTACAAAGTGCATAAATATCAACATTCAAATATTACAATTCAAATAATTAAACTAAAAGAATACTATCAAATAAAGTAAACAGAAAAATAACCTAAAAATAAAAACAGTAAAATGAACTAAACTACAAAAGTAAAACAAAAAAAGAAAACATAACAAAAACTACCTAAAGGGGGAAGTGAACCGACGGTAGACGGTGCTGGGCAATCGTCGAAGCTCCGGCGGGGAGCGGTTGCAGGTGGACGGCAGCTCCATCGAAGTCCGTGAAGAAGATGAGCAGTCCTTCTGTTTTCTTCTTTTTTCTATTTTTTATTTTTTTGCTGCACACGTCTCTTCACATCTTCTCTCCCTCTGGCTCACTGTTGCTGCTGCACTTGCCTCTTTTTCTCTACCTTGTCAGAGAAAAGAAAAGAGAAATTGGCCTTTTTCTCTTAATTGAAGATGAACGAAGGTTTTTTTTCCTCTCTTCTTTTTCACTTTTTCTCTCTTGCACGAATTCTTTTCTCTTTCTCGCACGAATTTTTTTTTCAGATTTTTTGTCGAATTCACTCTCAATTTTTTTTTGAAAACCCCCCCAACTACGAAAAATGAAGCTCTCTTTTATATTAATTCCGAACAACCGCTTTGAATGGTATTTTCCGAGTTTTCATCTTCTGTCCATTAAATCAAAGCTGCAAATCAAAGCGTGATTTCGCAATCAGCTCAATTTCGCTCCGATTTATTCCGTTTTATAAAAATTCTTGCCCCTTATTCACATGATTTTTAAATTGCTTCTACATTTGACAAAATCCGAATATCCATCAGAATTCCAATTTTTCCTGCATAATTCAATCAAATCAATTTCCCCTATTTTCAAAAAATGCAATTTTATTTTTCCAAAATTAGGTGTCAACAATAACCAATTAGTGGTGGCTCTAAAAAGTAAGGTTAATTGCGATAATACTAGTAAGAACACCTAGAAGGGGGTGAATAGGTGTTTGAAGAAATTTCACCAAACAATTGCAGAATAAAATTAAATTGCCAGCTAAGTCTAAATGAGGAACATAATTAGTTTTGTGAACCCCCAAACTTCTAAAACAGTAAGTTTGCAATAGAGTTAAAATAACTAGAGTAAAGAGAAGAAAAATTGCACATGAGTTTTATAGTAGTTCAACTTAAATCAAGCCTACGTCCAGTCTCCTATACTGACATCCTACTGGTTCAATTTCACTATAGGATCAACAAAGATTACAACTTATAAGTGCAAACACTCAGTGGTAGATCTTTCTAGCTCACTAAGACACTCTTTTTGTGTCTTCTTTCTTGATCACACGTTTTTAATGCTCATGAACAAAGACAAGTAATTAAGAGAGCTTCAGACTTTGGAATTTTAAATTCACGTTCCCACAACTTCTTGACCGAATGACCTCATTTGTATACTCCTTCACACCACATTAACTGTTGACAATTTTCAGAGGAATTTCTTCCAATCAAACCGTTGGACAGAATCTTTCAAAGGGATCTTGTGGCCGTTGAAGATGAGAATGAAATTTCCACTTGATTCTACCCACTCATACAATTAAAATCTTAGTTCCATAAGTGATGCTTCCCAAAAAGAAACTTATCTTCAAGATTGATTTCATTAATTTGTGATTGATTTAATCAATATTTGTATAGATAGAAAGTAAAATCATTTGCCAGAAAACTAGTCATTGTAGAATAATTTTCAATTAAGTTCATTCTTGATCTATGTCACAAAATTGATAAGTTTGGTCCTGGACTCTTCCTCGTTCTGGACACTATCTCATTCTAAACTCATCTGAGTGGGATATACTTCTGGAATAAAATAGACTTTGACAGATGTCTTTAATGGTTCCTCAAAAACAACTTATAAACAATTTGTTCTTAAGATAGACATTAGAACTAGAAATTTTTATCAACTTCAAAATCCAGTAAGAGTTTTTTGAACAAATTACATGTTTAAATTGAGTAAACCTTGCGCTTGATAGGACTTGGGAGTCTATGATGAGCATCATGCTTAGTAATCCATCAGTTTTTTCTTAGTAGTTCACATCGAGAAAGGTCGTGACACTTAGCTAGATAGAAGTACCGAAAAGCATGTCTCTTGTATGATTGGATGAGCTAAGTTGAATTAAAATCAATTGAGTTTTGGGCAGCCCGTCTCCTTTTCCGAGGACTTTCTAGGCTATCCGGAAATGCATAAATCCCCCTGCAGACACGAAGTGAGGAATGAAGACAGAAAAAATGAAAGAATCCCAGAAACTTTGTTGCTTCATGTGTAAATGCTTAAAGCTGACTAGTTCTCGATTGGTGTGTTACAAATGGGAAAGAGAGCGTGGAACTGAAACAACAAAAGTTCAGAAAAGTAAAGGTTGAATTCTCCCTTCACGAAGGCTGAATTCTCTCAAGTTCGATCAAATAAAATATTATTACGTTCCATTATTGAAAAATGATTCTATAGGTGTGGGGAACTAATCCTCGTACCTCTTGCTTTAAGTATGTTTTTTTTTTTTACCTTCAGACCCTCAGCATACCCTACTCGAACGATGACCGTAAACCCGGGAATTGAAGCAGTTCTGACTCATGCTGTTTTTCTGAATAGAGGTTATTGCTCAGTGGTTGCTTTCTGGATAGTTAAGTACATTGATTGCTGAATAGGCCCCAGTTTCTTCTGCCCTGTTCTTGGTAACTTCGGTTTAAACGCCGCCACCCGCAGGATTCATTAAGCTCTACTCTCCTGCATGTAAACACAGGTTGACTTTGTCGCGGAGATTCTCTCAAAGCTAATCAATAAGCAGGTTTGATGAAAAAAAAAGGGAGGATTCTCAATACAGTCAATGCCTGCTTTCAACCCAATACGACCCAAGTTTAGACGGCACTAACCTCAAATCAACATTTAATGGATGCTAAAACATTTAATGTTGTAGGCATCACAGGCATCAAAATCAAATTGGCATGCAGAAGCTTAATTTTTCCATAAGCCGCAAAAGGATCGGGAAAATGTTCTAAAAGACCTTAATATTTTTCAAGTATTTTTGACAGAAAAGATTGTGAAATTTGGAAAAAATCTCATGAAGATATCTAATCCCAACTCAGCATGCAAGATCTTCTAAAAAAATCCTAGAACTTAATTGCAGCAAAGAATCACAACAGCGAGTATCAAACGGGGCAATTAAAATCAGGACAATTGGGGTACGACCCATGGTCAATTGACTCTAGAAAAATTATAGCACGTTAAGAACTTAATAAGAACAATTTTCATGAAGAAAGTTTTCTTAGATAACCTCACACGAATTTCTAAAAATTCACAAGCAGGGTGTTCATGCATGTTAAAAATGATTCACTCTAGCAAACGATGTTCAATAATTCTTAAAACTTAACCCAATGTAGACATGTGTGTCGTGAATGATTTCTGTGAAGGACCTATCCTCAGAATCCTTATAGAAAAATTCATGCAAAAATGACAAAGACTCGAGCTCCTAAAGGCAGAACTTGCAATCCGAGTTCCATACAAGGCAGATTTTACAACAAAATTTGCAAAAATGGAAAGAGGGTCAACTGATGTGCAAATGCAACAAGATTGGTGTCCTTAACAAGCTTGGGATGTGCTTTATGACTTACTAAGAGATGGCAAGTTTGATAAGGTTAATTGCTTGCTCAAATTAAAGCAATCATGCGGACGGACGAATCAGGTCAATGCAAGCATGACATGAAAGAAGGGAGCTAAGATCCTAATCCATCTAAATGATGTTCAATATTTTTTAAAATTTTACACATTATGGGCAAGAGCAGGACGAACATTATTCGTGAAGGAATCATTTCAAGAATCTCATCCTATAGTTTTCTAAAAATTCGAGAACAGATGTAACCCAATCGAGCATATGCGGGGACAGACATGATGACGAACGTTCATGAGTTGATCGACCCTATCAAAAGAGATTGTTATTTTCTCAAAATTTTATGTTTTATCCCTTGATGTCCTGAGAAAGTTTAATGAAGATTGCATGATTTTATCAAAATCGCGGAACCAGTAAAGGTCAGTCAGAAACTCCGAATTGCAGATTCAATTGGTTTATTGATGATCGACCTATCCAAATAACCTTCACAAATTCTGGAAGAATTGTATATTGTAGAGATGCACGTTTTGAACAACTTTCATAAAGCATCGACTTAAAAATCTCAACACAAAACTCTGTAAAAAATCGGCAAACAGCAATCATCACTCAAACAAGTGTTCGGCAACATATTCTTACCAGATTTCCAGATCAGTACCCTGACTTTCGAAGCAAGTTTGAGCTAGCAAATGACGTCCATTCAGAGCCCATAATATATCCAATCGAAGGTAATCGAACATAGATCGAATTTCTAGAACACATCGAATCCATGTTTCGAGATCTAAGACCTCAAGCTCGCCCCAACAAAAAGTCAGTTCCAGGACTTTCCAGAAATCACATTCAAGCACAATCAATCCATAACTCAGCATATTCAACCTATCATCCTAAGCATATAGAACACCTAGGATTTGAATTCTAGCCCCGATCATCTTACACGTTATTGCTTCATCAGATTCGAAGTTTCCAGGGTTATCTTGTGACTCTTCAACTTGAAGCTCAATCGAGGAATCTCTAGGCAATCACCGGTCACCATGAGATCGGGTGGAGGCCAACAAGAGACGTCACGAGCTCACGGAAGGAGAAGGATGCCGCTGGACTGTCGGATCGGCGGTCGAAATCATGCCGGAGGATCATCGACTTACATGCCAATGTTGAAGCCAAGGGAGAGAAGGTGCCAGATCGGTGCCGCCTAGCGAGGGGAACCGCTGGCGGTTTGTGCGACCAGCGAGGGGGCTCCAAGACTGTGATCGATGCACCAATGGGCCATCAGATAGAGGTGGCGAGCGGTGGTGAACGAAGGTGGAGGAGGTCAGCAGAGAGAGAGAGAGTAGATCTGAAATTTTTTAGCGCCATTTGGTTCTTTTTTGTGCAATTAGGTCCTGGGAAAATCTTTGCTCAAATAGAGTGCCGAAAAGATTAATTCGCACAATTACCCACCTTGAAATACAAATTGATCTAAATCGAATCTAATTGATGTCATAGGACACTAATTAGTTCAATTACCCATGCTCATGAAGGCCTATTACATCCAAATTGACATTGAAAGGATATCACGACTTTTATGCTAAAATTTAATAGAGGATTAATGATGAAATTAGACCTCAATTCTTGAAATTAAACCTTAGTCTCAAATGGGTCAACTTGAATTTCACTAATCGGAGTTCATTAGCTTAGTTTTCTTAGGCTCAAGTAAGCTAAAGCCCTCAAATTGAAAACTTCCGAAGTGAATTTCCCAAAATAAACCCCACATTCATAATTATCTCAAGAAGATGAGTCAAACGGCAATGTCCATAAGCTTATTGCAAAGAATTGACTCAAACCCCTAATCAGGGCAAAAATTGGGGGTTTTCGTCTCGGAATGTCAAATCACAAAATTGGTCGAACAAGTCGCCATATGATGACCTCTAGATCAAATGTCGTAGAATGAGCTAAGCTAAACTGCAAACAATATGTAAGTAATTTTATTTTTTGGCTGATTTTGAATCTAATCCCACAAATTAGGGCAAAGTAGGTTCTTAATCGATTTTCGAGAAATTTTTAATGCCAAAATCAAATTGAAGCAAAAATAATGTGATTTTGAGATTTTTGCGTTTTCCAATTTTTTTTATCAAATGTTTAACCAAAAGTCAAACCCTAGTTGACTTTTCATTAGAAGATTGATTTTGTGATCAAAATTTTTATTTGTTAAAGTGAAATTAAGATCAAAAGAAATATTTTTGTGCAAAAAGCCATATTTTGACCCGAGATTGACTTTTAATCAAAGGGTTGGCCAAAAAATCAACTCAAAATTCAACCATTTGACTTTCAGGTTTTTGTGCGAAACGAATAGGAAAAATACCTACAAGCGCTAGGCCAACAAATAGAAATGGAAAATGACACTTTTTATTTCAGAAACGGGTTCTGTCGTAATCGGAAACCTTAATCTCGGGTTTTCTACCTATGCTAACATATCCGCTAAAAAATTGATGTTAACAACTATCCCTCTTTAAGTGGGAGTTTGGAGAGGTTCTGCTCAAAGACTAATTAGCACTTGTGAATTTTTAGTCGACTCAACTCGGGAAATTAAAGAAAAAAAGGACAAAAACATTTTGAACGATACCATTGACCGTTTGGAGTTGTTAGATCGTTTATGTGCTCCCTCTTCTTCTCTCTCATAGGGTGGAATGAAGAAAGGAAAGAAAGTTGAAAGATTTTATATGAAGCTTATGTGTAATATCCTCGATTTCGACTCTTCTTTTGGTTCTAACTAATAAGCTAGGGCTCGATCATTGAGTCCATGCCTTTGGCCACCGACCTAGCTAAGAAGGTAAATTTTGCCTACAATAACTACACCGATGAATGGTTTTCAATAGAGGATATACATGTTTCCGATTGCAAATGGAAAAAATGGACAAAAGAGAACCTTCTAGAATACACTATGTTATTCATGAAGGATGATGACTCATCACTTTAAATGGATATTTCTAGATTTGGTAATGATTACCAAAGATTGGCCTTCGGGATTAAGTAAAAGATTCTTGACAAATGTACTAATAAGAATGAGACATCAAGGCAATTATTGCTATCCTATGGCTTAGATGCCACATTATCCTTCTTAGAGTGCCACCTATTTATGATAACTTATTCTTCAATAATGAATTAAGTACTTATGTGGACCAATCAAAAGAAGACATAATAGAAGATTCTAGAATGCTTAGGGTGGAAGTTCTTAAATTTAGGTATGCAATATATATCCAAACCTCATGATCGCCCAAATCTAAGCCATTAATGAAGATGATGAGTCATAGAATTAGGTGTTCTCTAAAGATTTGATCATTATTAAACCTAAGATCTTGCTTGTAGAGTAAGTTGGCCAAGTAATGAAGACAACGGTGACTCATACGCTTAGGTGTCCCATGGAAGATTTTAGAGAGAGAGAGACAACTTAGGGGGTAAGTTTTGTTAAGGACATATGAAAAATATCTAGCCTAATGATTACATAAAACCTAAGCATTAAATGTAAGAAACTTAGCCACTAGCTTAGGTCCCTATAGAGATTTGTTCATCATTACACTTAAATTCACCTTGGAGAACAAGTAGGCTAAGTCATGGTGGCATGAAATAGGTGATCCGATAAGAAGATGGTAAGTGTTCTCCTAAGGCCTTAGATGTGCCACCTCTTCCATAATAGATTAGCCACCTCCTCATTCTAGGGTTGCCATTCCAAGGATGTTCATTGGACCACTTGATAAGGTAATGATGGAGTTTGAGTTTATAAATAGGGGAACCACCACATTCATTCTTGCCTTGCATTGCCGCCCTTTACCAAACCGCTCGCCCTTACTTTCTCAAGGTTTATCCAAGTAAGTAAGATCCATATTTCTCCTCTAGGGCAATAGACTCCATTGTTGAATCTAGTTAGGTGCTCACCCACTCAAGCCATGGGTAGGATAAAAGATCTTTTGTATGATTTGCTCATATTGTGCTTGAATGTGTGCTTGAGTTGTTTATGCCCAGAATGAGATCGAGGTTCACTCAAGATAAGTTCAAAGTGAGGCAAGGTTGCCCAAGGCCACAAGGTTGTGGATCGGCATTAAAACATGCCTATTCTGAGTTTGTTCGATGCGAGAATCGATGCTAAGTGTTCAACTCAAGTCATGGATCAAGGATCTTTTTGACATGTTGTATAGTGCAATACTAGGATTCATGGTACACATGTATAAATGAACACACTTTTGGGCCATATATGAGTCGGCTAAGAAGCAAAGATATGAACCGGCTTGTGTGATGCACTTATGTGTGCACTTAGAAAGGAAAAAGCACCCGTTGCCACATAGTATTAGCGGCGATACCTCGTTCATGGAACGGGATGCCCTAGTTGAGCCAAAATGTTTGGGTCTTGAACCCGGAATCCTTGGGAAGCTAATCCTGAGAAGCCTTGGTCAAGTGGAGATGTCCTAATTAAGCTAGGAAGCCCCTAAAAGTATGGGATACTTAACTTGATGGTCGGATGCTCTAGTTGAGTTAGGAAGCCCCTGAATGTATTGGATACCTGGCTTGAAGCTGGGTGCCCAGCCTGAAACTAGAAGTCCCTAAAAGCATGGGAAGAACTGTTCGATACAATTAGTGAACTTATTGTGCACGTTACTATGTGTTTTTTGATAAGTTTGTTTGGTAAAATAGCTTGTTTGATCAGTTGAAGGTAGATCACAGGTAGATAGGCGAGAGATAGCAACGGGCTTGCTATTGATCTGCCATCGACATTATATTGTGAGTACTGTACCTGCTAGATTTAAGGATGAGATATCCTCCTAGTACAGAACTAAGGGTTTTACTTATTGAATCCTTCGACTCATTCCTTTTTTTTTAGTCTTATAGGCATGTAAGTCTCATATTAGTTTTGGGAGCTATAGTCAGGCTAGAGGAAATAAGAATTCCCCTGGCTTACATGGATACTTGTAGTGTGATATAAAAAGGAAAGAAGGCCCTTGGAGAAAGAGCTTGTAAATGTACTATTGTAATATAAAGTAATGTATTATGTGTGATGTATGTCTTAGTCTTCCAACTGTTATTTGTCTAGGGAGTTTGTTTGTTCACACTTTTGCACGTATTTATTAACAATATGAAAAGAATGGGGATGGCAATGAACCTAAGATGTCATAAAAATAAACCCCGTTGCTCGAGATCTTAGAGATGGAGTTAGGGTTGTTACAAATTTTGGTATTAGAGCGGAGTTAATACTTAAAGTGATAAGGTGTGCTGGGAGTTATGGGATAATTAGTTAGGAAAACACCCAATGAATGTGATTATTTACTTGATTGAGTTCTTGTGTGGTAGTAGCTCATGATTACTAACATTTGATTATGATGTGAATAATTTTTCCTAGAGTTCCTAAAATTGTCCTTTTAGTAGACAACATGAATGCTCGGGATCGGGTGACTTTGAAAGGAAAGTTGAAAGAGGTTCCCCAACTAGACGGAATTTGACAAGCGTTAACGACAATTGGAAGCCTGATGGAGCAGCATGCTTGATAGCAATTAGCCTCTATTTCCGTCAATGTCTCTGAGCTTGGTAATGGAAATAGCCATGACGATCTTCCTATGCAAGGACTGGTTGAGCAATTCTTGAAGTTACGGCCCCCAAGATTCGCCGGGACAAGAAATCCCAAAGAAGCTAAATCTTGGATCAAAGAAATAGAAAAGATATTCACGCTATTGAGGTGCTCAGATGAACATAAATTGACATTCACAGTATACTAGTTATGGGGTAATGCCAATCACTAGTGGGATGCAACAAAAAGGAGAATATTTCGTGAAGATACTACCATAAACTTAGGATGCCTTCATCCAGGCTTTCAACGAAAAATATTTTTTTGAGTGCACCTGAGACAAGAAGATGGTAGAGTTTCTACAACTCTAGCAACAAAACATGATGGTCGATCAATATGAGGTAAAATTTGCCAAGCTATCAAGGTATACTCCTAGACTAATCGAAGATCTAGTGAATAGGGCGAAAAAATTCCAACTTGGCTTGAAGCTAGACATTCGAAGCCAATTAGTGCTGCTAAACCTCAAAGACTACAATGAGCTATATGAATAAGCCCAGCCAGCAGAGAAAGATTTGCTGGAGCGAGCTACCACAGAAGCTTACCAACGAATATCTTGTCCTTCAACCTCTCAAGTTAATCAGCATTGTGACAAGAGGATGGTACAGGAAGAAGAGCATCCCTACAAGAAGAATAAGAAAGTAAGATTGATTTCCACTCCGGATGAGATATGCCATAGTTGTAGGAAGTGACACGGCAATGCTCCATGTGTGTTGAATAGGAGCTTGTTATGGCTATGGTCAACAAAGCTACATGATAAGAGACTGTCCACAATGACAAATGATGCCACTGCAACAGCCATGGATGACACTATAAAATGGAGTCCCACCGCAAGATAATCGTCCTCCAGCCCAAAAAGTAGTATATGTGCTCACTCAAGAAGAAGCGAGAAATTTCAAGACCATAGAATGAACGAGCCATTATGGACATTACATAAAGCCCAAATCTTTAATGATGGCTGCTAAGATTATTTAGAAATGGTGAAAAATAAATTAGAGCGGCGCAACATAACTGTGACCAAGTAGGGAGTGCTATAGATAATTTAGGCATTACAATAGATGAATGAACAAATAGAGAGGACCATCCAGATATTGGAAGATATGTTAAGAGCTTGTGCTATCGATTTCAAGGGAAGTCGGGACGAGCACCTATATCTCGTCGAATTCACCTATGACAACAATTACCAGTAGAGCATTGGCATGACTCCGTTTGAGGCATTATACGGTTAAGCTTGCAAAACTCTAGTTTGTTCGAACAAAGTCGGGGAAAGGAAGGTCACTAGTATAGAGCTAGCCCTACTTATGACCGATGCCTTGCAGGTAAGTAGAAATAGGCATTAGGACTACCTAAAGTAGGCAGAAAAATTATATAGATAGATGACAAAAGCCTCTAGTGTTTTAGGTAGGTGATCATGTTTTCTTCAAGGTACCACCCCTAAAGGGTGTGTCCCGCTTGAAGAAAAGGGAAAACTAAATCCCAAGTACCTATGACCGTTTGAAATCCTAAGAAGGATTGGGAATTTGGCCTATCGATTGGCACTGCCACCAAAACTTACTCAAATACGTGATGTTTTTCATGTATCTATGTTAAGAAAATTATGAGCCGGATCCAACATAGGTGTTGAACTTCGATGAGATCGAAGTAGATGACAGAGGGCCGTGCGTTGGAGAGTTGGTGCAAATCATGATAGAAGAAAGCAAGTGATAAGAAGTAAGGCCATTCCCTTAGTAAAGGTCCAATGGCGACACCGTGGAATGGAGGAAGCAACATGAGAAAGGGAGGAGACCATGAAGTGCAAGTACCTATACCTATTCCAAGAATTAGGTACATTTTAAAATTTCAGGGACGAAATTTTATTTAAGAGGAGAGTTGTAACATCATCAATTTCGACTCTTCTTTTCGTTCTGACCAGTTTGCCAAGGCTCGATCATTGAACCCATGCCTTAAGCCATCAACCTAGCCAAGAAGGAAAATTTTGCCAACAACAACCACATCGAGGATGGTTTTGCCACGAATCTCGAGTGTGTCGAAATGTTTGATAGAGAATGTACACAAAAAGCCATTGTCAGGTTCAATGATTCTAATCCAATTACTAACGATTGTGAATCCAAGGCAAGTTGATCGATCCTACTCGATTACATGACAATCGAGGGTCATTCATGGACTGACCAAGCTCAAACAAAAGTCACACGTAAAACCTTGAATAGGCGTTGAATTCAGTTTGAGTCTGCCCGTGTGAGCTCCGCCAATCCACCCAAACTCGTATAGATCACGTCAAGGCCGTTTCCGACAAGAACTTAGCCACAAACCTTGGTCTAATTACAAGTATCCATTGTAGATGTTATTAAGACATTCCTATCCAATCGAAATTATATTAATGAGTCTGTTAGTGCATTAAATGGAGAAATGTGCTAATCTAAGGATATAGACTTTAGTAGCCCTTGAGGTGATAACAATTTAGCTTCTTGAGATTAAATTCAGTGAGACAAAAATTGAGTGGCCATTCTAAGGAGGGATAAGCGCCACTTTGAAGGAGACAAGGAGGAGGAGCCAAGTTTAGTTTGTGCAACTAGGCTAGTTGTTCTTGAGATAGGGCATTATTGGCCAAGTATGCTTGAAAGACAAGCTTGAGCAATGAGTGATGGAAATTCACTCTTGCCAAGCAAGCTTTAGAGCCATCATGAACTTAGGACAATAATTTAGTATGCAATAAATGCTTGAGTGAGATTTTTTCTCTCCTCAATTATCTTCGTCTCCAAGTTCTTCTTCTTTCTCTAACTTTTATCTCATTTCTCTCTCTCCCTCTTTCCCTCATTTGGCCGACCACCCCTTCATCCTCTCTCTCTCTCTCTCTCTCTCTCTCTCTCTTGCTCTCTCTCTCTCTCTTCTCCCTCCCTTTCTCTCTCGACTTACTGCTCACCCACCATGCTGCCTGCTATCACCGTTACTGCTGTAGTCGCTGCAACCGTCGCCACCCTCTTGCCATCTCACTGTCACCTTATTGTCCACCGCTAGCACCACTGACCGCCTTCACCCATGTCTCAGTTGTTCGTAAGTAGATTTCCTAAATGTTGGCCAAGTCGTTGTGTTACATAATTCGGTTTAGATAACTCGGTTTGGGTTTAGTTTTTGTATTGTTAGAGCTACCCTAGGTAGAGAAGCTCATGTGATTAATTTTGCATGGTTTATTCATAATGTGCTTGGGCTATAAGGTTTGGAAATGGGTGACAAACAATTATATGATTGTCGAGGTAGTCTGGATCATCGTTGTTAGTAAGAATGGGCCGTTTATGCATATGCTATTGCTAGGCCAGAGAAATTACCATGTTGATTGTACGTGGTTGATTGATTATCAATACCTAAGTTTAGTTCTCATGTTTTGGTTGGATGCGTGATCTTATGTGATATAGATTAGTATTATTTTCAAGACTTGTTATAGTTCTTTAGATGTAATCTTATTGTCACGACCCCAACTCCATTTCTAGGGTCACAAGTGACAAGGGTTATTTTTCCGACGTCATAGGCTCGTCGCAGTCCCGATTCTTTTTATCTTATTATCATACACATGCGGAAACGTGAACAAACAATAGTTGGAAGACTGGGACATACATCACACTGAACATATTGATATATATTATAATAGTACTTTTACAAGCCCCTTTCTCTACAGGCCCTATTTTCTTTTACATCACAACACAAGTTTTCCACATAGGCCAAGGGAAATCCTATCTCATCTAGTGTGATTGCAGCTCCCAAAACTGACATGAGACTTCCAGGCCTACAAGAATGAAAGATAAAGGGTGAGTTTTGGGGAAACTCAGTAAGTAAAATTCCTAGTTCTCTACTAGGAAAACATCTCATCATCAAAGCTTAGCAAGTACAACACTCGCAAATAGTGTCGATGGCAAATCAATAACAAATTTGTTTCTACCTTCGACTACATGTAGATGTCCATCGCAACATGCTTTAATGCATACTTACCTTTGGCTTATCAATAAATATATCAACATATCATGCTTATTAGGGGTGAGCATGGTCTGAGTTGGGCCGGCTCACTCCCTAACCCTAGGACCAACCCGCACAGTGTTGGTTCTCAATTTTTGGGACCGAGGATTGACCTTATTGAGCTTAGGACCGAGGATCGGAACGACCCAGTGGGTTCGGTCCGGTTCTAGGGTCAATCCGAGACCAACCGATAATTTATTTATTTCATTTTTTGTACTCTTTGAAAAGACAACTGAGGATCGGACCGACCCAATAGATTGGGTCTGGTTCCAGGGTCAACCCGAAACCAACCGATAATTTTTTGTATTCCCTAAAAAGGTGAGCAAGGACTAGACCGATCCTATGGGTTTAGTGATGAGCAAGGTTAGCTAAGAGAGGCAAGTGACGAGTGTCGAGTGGGGTGAGCGTCGAGCATCGAGTGTCGAGCAACAAGCCAAGCGAGCATCGAGCGACGAGCGGCACGAGTGACCCAAAGCAAGTGAGGTGAGTGTTGAGTGGCAAGCAGAGAAGTTGTTTATTTCAATTTTGGCAAATTAAAGACTAAGAGGACAAATAAGACAGAAGAGAACAAGTACAGGAGGAGGATGCCATGAGGAGTTATTTATGCCCTTTTGAACACCGTGAGGACTCCTCACAAAAAAAATTTCCTCATTTGTAAATTATGGCTGTTGACGCTGTAAAAGACATTAAAAGATCTAAGTTATTAAAAAATAGTGTAAAATTACTTGAACTCCTCACTAAAGAGCTATTTAATGTTGTTGACGCCATTTATTTTAGAGTTTTTTCTATATAAAAAAATTATAAAAAATATATTAGATATATAATATATATAGAATCGGGGTTGGTCTAGGTTGGACCGACCATAAACTCTCAGGACCAAGAACCAACCACACAGTGCTGGTCCAGGAATCCCAGACCAAGGACCGACCCGATCTCCCTGGGAACTGGACTAGGACCGATAGGGTTGGGCCGGTCCAAGGTTGGTCCAAGGTTGACCCTGGACCAATGCTCACCCCTAATGCTTATGCATAATTGGCACAAATTCATTTAGCATCATCCTAGCTCGTCTAGGCCCTCCTGGCTCAACCGAAGCTTCTAGCTTCTTGTTGGGCTTCTTGGCTCAACGTGGGCATCTTGGCTCGACCGAGGCTTCTCAGGGCTAACTTCCCGAGGCTTCCGGGTTCAAAACCCAAGCATCCTGGCTCAACCAGGGCATCTCGGCTCAACCGCGGCATCCCGTTCAATGAACGAGGCATCGCTGCCAACGCTGTGTGGCAACAGACGTCTTTTCCTCTTTAAGTGCATACATAAATGCATCATACATGTCGGTTCTTATCTTATCTCTTAGTCGACACATGTATGGCCCGAAGACGTGCTCATTCATTCGTGTATGTCTCATGAATTCTTATACTTCACTAATACATATGTTGGGAATGATCTTTAATCTGTAACTTGAATCAATCACTTAGCGTCGATCCCTGCACCGAACAAGGCTCGAAAATGGTACGCCTCAAACTGATCTAAGACCTTAAGGCTTGGGTACACCTCTCTTTAGTAATGATCCCAAGCTTGACGGACCTCGGCTCCATCTCGATGTGAATACACATGTATCGAAAATGACCCTCGGCTCGCAGTTTCATTCAACACCAAGCACAAAGTCCCTGTGTCCACTTAAACTATGGAAATCATCATGCTTGGTGCCTTACCAAGACCTCGTGTATTTGGGCAATCCCCGTACCGATCAAGGCATAAGATCAACACTCCTCGATGTCAACTTAAGACCTTATGGCCTTGGACGATTCCCGCACCAAGTGAGACTTGGTCACGACATCCTATTTATGCCGAAAGCAATGTTTTATGGCTTGGGCGACTTTGTCTTATGATGAACTCAACTTGAACAAACCTCGATTTCATTCTAAACATAAATGTCATGACCCCAACTCCACCCCCAGGGTCACGAGTAGCAAGGGTTATTTTTGTGACATCCCAAGCGCGTCGCCGTCCCGTTTCTTTTTATCTTTTCATTAAGCACATGCAGAAGCGTACATACAACACCTGGACAACAACAAGCAGCTAGGAAAACAACCATTTACAAATATACAATTAGATCAGTTATACTTATAAGCCCTTCTATCACGGGCTGTTATATTTACAACTACCACATCTTCGAAAGGTCAGGGTAAACCTTAGCTCCTCTAGCAAGAGTGCAACTCCCAAAATTGACATGAGACTTCCATGCCTACAAGACTGAAAGGATGACGGGTGAGTTTTGGGGAAACTTAGTAAATAAAACCCACTAATTTTCGGGTAGGAGGATGGCTCGCCCATCAACAAACATATATCTCATCCAAAACATTAGTCGATGGCAGATCAATAGCAAAACAAAAGCTTTGTCTTGGATAAAATATAAGGAATCCTCAATCAACAGTATGCAAGCATAAACCAATATTCACCCATAACATGAGGAACTCATGCCTCACTCAATACAACCATAAACAAGATCCATTCCATAGTATGAGGAACTCATGCCTCATAAATATGCAAGCATAACCAAAATTCATTTCATAATGTGAGGAACACATGCACACGAGATTCATTTATTAATAGCCAAAATCCATCGATTCTTCTGGAATCCATTAGGCATCCAAACTTAATCGGGCAACGTCCCCTAATTGAAGGGTCACGGCTAGAATCATTACAACATCTCGTCCTTTTGACAAGGCATCCCGTTGGCGTGGGGGTATCCCATTGGCGAGGGGGCATCTCGTTCTTATTAACGAGGCATCCTATTAGCGTGGGGGCATCCCATTAGCGTGGGGGCATCCCATTGGCAAGGGTGCATCAATGTCGAATCTATCGGTCGATGGCATAAATTAGTCCATCGTGTGCTCATGCATCAAGCATCACAATCTAGTTCTTATCTTTGCTTTTGGTTCAAGGGCCCAAAGGTGTGCCATGCATAAGTGTGTGAAATGACTTACTGAAGCTGAGACGTTAAGCATGCCAAGCACAAATCAAGGATCACGACTTGATCCGACACGTTTAAGCATTGATCTAGTACCCAACTTGGCTCAGGAACGATATACCTCGATATCGCATCGAGACCATAATAGGGTTGGCTTGATGTGACATGTTCATGGACCTAGTACCAAACTTGGCTTGATGTGACATGTTCATGGACCTAGTACCAAACTTGGCTTGAGAACAATACGCCTCAATATTGCACCGAGACCATGAAAGGACTGGCTCATCATGAAATGTTCACTAACCTAGTATCAAAGTTGGCTCGGGAATGATACGCCTTGATATCGCACCAAGACTAAGAAAGGACCGATCCATTGTGATCCCACGTACATCAAGGCCAACAAAACCCTTTTTCAGATCTCGGGGTGTGAACTAGAACATGCACTTGTGAAAACTGTTGGAAATAGTTTTGTAAGGAAATAGCAAGCTTTCACAAAAACACATTTTCGAATAGGTTTGTATCAAAGCAAAAACCAAAGCATATCAAATAAACACACAAACTGAGCTTCTCCAAGCAACTCAAGCCAAAGCATGAGCCAAAGCTCATCAAACAAGGATCGAACTCAATTAAGGGACATGATCTAAACTGATCCAAATAAATACAACCGAACTTCAAGTAACAATAGGTCAATCAACTTCAGTCAAGAACTCGTCACACGCTCGAAATAGCGTAACATAACGTTCTAGCCAAATATTACTAAGTTCTACTTACCCCACTTCAAGGGACGGCCTGGGTGACCGAGCAATGTGCAGGCTGGCGAATGAGCAAAAGGGCGTGGCCACGAGAAAGAGAAAAGGTGATGGTGAGGGTGAGATCGAGAAAGTGGGGGAGGAAGAGGAGGTGGTGTGTAAATGAGGGGAGGGAATGCCTCTATTTATAGGCAAACCCCTCATGATGATCTTTCCAAATGGACCAATCATCTTCATGTAGGTGGACAATCTAGGTTGAGAAGGTGGCAAGCTAAAGAGATGGGTGGCAAGTGTAGTTCCTAGGGGCAACACTTGCCCATCTTTTCATTGGTCCATATAAGGGATTGAGTCATCATGAAATAATTACAAGTAATTACTATGGGGACACCTAAGCCAATGACTAAGCCTCTCCCATTTAATGTTTGGATCTTGAGTAATCATTAGGCTAGATATCTTCATATTACAAACTTGCTCTCCAAGTTTTTAGGTTAGAAGGCATTATGGCCTACTCCTTTAAGGGACACCTCAACTTGGCATTGAAGAACTAGAGTCTAAAGATATTTGATGCATCCTTATCCTAAATTAAGAAGACTCTAGATTAGCCTTGCTCCTTAAGTTGGACGTGCAACCCTCTCCCCTTCCAAGTAGGGCATGTGGCCCTCTTATCCTGGGGTGAAAACAGTTTCGAGTAGTTTTTGAAATAAGCATCAATACCTCATCAAATGGACTCAAAATATTATGAAATTTTAATATGTTGTAGATAAGACCCTAAATGACAGTTTTTATGAAGAAAGACAAGTCCAAATCGTGCTCTGGAAAGAGCAGTAAATCACTGAACACAATCCAAAAATTCATCTGTCGAGCAGATTCAACAGTCAGAGAGAGAGAGAGAGAGAGAGAGAGAGAGTCATTTCGAAATCCAAATCTTCACAAAAATCTTTGAAATTTCTATATGTTATAGACATATATGTCCTTTAAAACTTTCATGAAGGAAGCATGGTTAAATTTGAAAGGGAAGATTTTATAAAAATTCGAGAAGGCAATCTGGTCACCATTTTCACCACACAAGACAGGTTCTAGATGATAAATGATTGGGCCTTCGTTCCTGCTATTTCACCTCATAAACATATGAAATTTAAGTATCTTTTAGATTAAGATGTTTAGAACCATATAAAATTTAAGTATCTTTTAGATTAAGATGTTTAGAACAACTTTCATGAAGGAAGTTTCTTTAAATTCGCACCACAAAAATCTGTGTAAAATTGGCAAATAACAGAGGTCAAGAAATTTCGAAAATCAAAGGTGGCAACCTTAGTTGGGAAAAGGAGGCATCCCACTTGGTCTAGAAGAATTAATTGTTGGGCATCCTTATCTTCGAAGTTTCTAACTAGGTCATAGGTTAGCTTGGACACTTCATCCTCTTTCATTTAATGAAGAGATTTTAGAATTCTCTTTTGCTTTATCCATTCCTTCCTCAAGAAGGCGGGCTAGAGAACTCTATCGTCCAAGCCGATTCTGGGGTTGAGGAAGGGATCATTAGAAATTTCTCAAAAAATTGAATCACGTACACTTGAGGTTTGGCCATTACATCTCATATTCACCCAAACCATTCCTTTGGACGATCGGTTGGCTAATAGGGTCGATTGTCCTTCGATCAGTTCGAGACCAATCCTAAGGTTACCATTGGCCTAGCACTAAGCCAAGGTACTCATAGACCTTAGAATTAGTGACGGAATAGCCAGGTCTATCCCTGGGCTCATTCCGGTCGACACCTGATCCATTGGTAGGGTTCATGGTCAGTGCATTACTAATCCATGATCGGACATCACCAATTCGAGATTCTGTTTTGATCACTAAGAATTAAATAGTGAATGATACATTTTTGGTCAGAAGACGGTAGCATTTGATCAATTTCGATTGTCCGTGCATCAGTGCATAACCAGGCGGAATCACCCGTGGCTAGAAACTGCAACCGGTCGGATCGACCCATAACCATCCACCAATCCAAAATCATCTTGTGACCAATTCTTATGATCAAAAAGTCATCTTATGAGCTGGTGATCCTATCCCATTGGTATGGTCGGTAAAAATTCATGGCCGACAACTCGACCAATTCGTGACCGGTCGATTGGTTAGACCATGACCAATCCACGATTCCTTGCCGATTGAACCGATCGATCCATGACCAATGGCCCATGATCGATCCTTTTAGGACCTTATGGCCGATCCTTATGGGGCTAGAATTGAGGATGTTACAATAAATGACTCAAATACATGGCTATGTCCCACAGCAAGCAAGATCAAACAAAAGACATTGCACACTACCCACGGCTTGATGAGTGAGCACTTAACTAGCCTCAATGATGAGATCTACTTTCTTAGAGGAAAAGGAGAAATCTTACTTATTTTGGCAAACCTCGAGGACCGACTTTTATAGTTTGATGGATTGAGGATGCAATGCCGAGAGAAAGGAGAAGGAGGAGGAGGAAACGGATGACAAGGAGAGGAAAATGAGGAAGGGCTCCTCATATTTATACTACTCAGTGTCATCATTATTGAGCCAAGTGGTCCATTCCAAATTCTCCAAGTGGCCCGCCTAGAATACTTAGGTGGCAACCCTAGGTTGCAAGGTGTCATGCCTATTTTAAAAGGTGGCACACCTAATAGCCTAATGTAATGATTGGAGGCTTACTGGTTACATTTCTATTGGACTATTTATACAATGCCACCATGACTTAGCCTACTTGTTCTCTAAAGAAAATCTTATGGTAATGATGACCATATCTTTCATGGACATCTGAGCTAATGACTCACAATTCTCATTAAATGCTTAGATTTAGTTAATCATGGGGTTTGGATAATTAGCACATGCCTAAATTCAAGAACTTGTTTTCTAAGTTTTGGCCTTCTAGAATATTCCACCAAGATCTATTCTCATTAGTCCACTTAAGCCCTTAAAGCATTTGCTTCTTCCCCAAAGGAAATCTCAAGCCATCATTACCAAATCTTCGAATGGACACCTAGGTGGGATGACTCATCCTTGCATTTAATGAGGCATTCTAGAATTTCATATATGTCTTCTCTTGATTGGTCCATTTGTCCAAGAGTCTCTTACTAATTCCCAAGGTGAATCTTTGGTAATTATTACCAAATCTAAAAATATCTATCCAAAGTGATGAGTCATCATTTTCATTAAACGAGGGAATTCTAGAATATTATTCTATTTTGTCATTTTCTTCATCAAGAATGTGATCTAAAGAATTCTATCATCAAAGTTGGTTTCAGGACCGAAAAATGAATCATTAGGTACACCTCAAAAAACCAAATCATGTACATCCGAAGGTTGGCCATTACGTCCCATATTCACCCAAACCATTCTTTTAGACAGTCGGTCGGCCAATAGGGTTGATTGTCCTTTGATCGGTTTGAGACCAATCCTATGGCTACCCATGGCCTAACACTAAGCCAAGGTACTCATGTACCTTAGAATTAGTGACAGAATAGCCGGGCTTAACCCTGGGCTTATTCCGATCGGCACTTGATCCATTGGTAAGGTTCATGGTCGGTGCTTTACCAATCCATGATTGGATATCACCAATTTGAGATTCCGTTCTGATCACTAAGAATTAAATACGGAATGATGCATTTTTGGTTGAAAGAAAGTTGTATTTGATCATTTCGGACCATCTGTGTATCGATGCATAATTAGGCGGAATCACCCTCGACTAGAAACTGCGACCAATAGGATCGACCCGTGACCATCCATTGATCCAAAATCATCCCGTGACCAATTCTCATGATCAAAAAGTCATCTTATGAGCTGGTGATCCTATCCCATCAGTATGATTGGTAGAAATTCACGGCCAATGCCTCGACCAATTCGTGACCAGTTGGTCGATCGGTCGGTCGGTCCATGACCAATCTGTGATTTCTTGCCGATCTAACCTATCGAGCCATGGCCAATGGCCCATGATCGATCCTCTTAGGACTTTATGGCCGATCCTTATGTGGTCAAAATCAAGGATGTTACAATTCTCTACCCTTTAAAAATTTCATCCTCGAAATTTCATGACGTACCTAGGTACTCAAAATAAGTGAGGGTGCTTGCATCTCATAATTTCTTCACTCTCCCAAGTAGCCTATTTTGTGCCATGGTGCTTCCATAGGACTTCAACTAAGGGAATGACCTTGTTTCCGATTACTTGCTCATGTTTGTCCACGATCCGCATTGGCTCCTCAATGTACAACTCTTGGTCGTCTACCTCGATCTCTTCGAAGTTGAGCACATGTGTCGGATCTGGCTCATACTTTCTTAACATGGACACATGAAATACATCGTGTACCTGAGTAAGTTTCGATGGCAAAGCCAACCGATAGGCCATATTCTCTATCCTTTCTAGGATTTCAAAGGGTCCTATATACCGTGGACTCAACTTACCTTTCTCTCCAAAACGAGACATACCTTTCAATGGAGACACTTTAAGAAATACGTGGTCTCCTACTTGGAATTCTAGTGGCTTTCATCTCTTGTCTGCATAACTCTTTTGCCTACTTTGGGTGGCTCTAAGTCTTTTTTTAATTACCTACACTGCCTTGGTAGTAAGTTGTACCAACTCAAGACCAATCCCAACCTCATTCCAACAAGTTAGAGCTCTGCAAGTCCAACCATATAACGCCTCAAATGGAGCCATGCTAATGCTTTGCTAGGAATTTTAGCTTCGCCCTGCTTCCGCGGCGCCACTCTGATTTCAACTTCTTTGGGATCTCCCATCGCAAAAAATTTAGGGGTCGCAGCTTTAAGAATCGTTCAACCAGTTCTTGCATAAGGCGTTCGCCAATTCTATTTTTGTTTCCAAATTGAGGCATTAGTGGAAATAGGGGCTCACTACTGTTGAACCTGCTATTCCATCAAGCTCCCAACATTAGTCAAAACTTGCAAAATTCCATCAAGTCGGGGGTCCTGCCTCGATTTTCCTTTCGAAGTCACCTGATCTCGGGCACTCATGCTGTCTACTAATAAGACAACTATAGGAATTCTAGGAAAACCATTCTACATCACAATCAAAAGTTAGTTGTCACGAGCTACTATCACACAAGAAATCAATCAAGCAAACAATCACATGCATGGAATGTTTTCCTAACTAACTATCCTATGACTCCCAGTGCACCTTATGACTCTTAAGTAATAACCCCGCTTTGATACCAAAAACTGTCATGACCCCAACTCCATCTCTAGAGTCATGAGTGTCAAGGGTTATTTTTGCAACGTCCTAAACTTGTTGTTGTCCCGATTCTTTTTATCTTATTATCATGCACATGCGGAAACGTGAACAAATAACTCCCTGATCAAACAACAACTGGAAGACTAGGACATACATTTCACTGAACACACTGATTTATGTTATAATAGTACTTTTACAAGTCCCTTTCTCTACGGGCCCTCTTTTCTTTTACATCACAGTACAAGTTTTCCACATAGGTCAAGGGAAATCCTGTCTCCCCTAGCGTGATTATAGCTCCCAAACTTGACGTGAGACTTCCAAGCCTACAAAACTGAAAGATGGAGGGTGCATTTTGGGGAAACTCAGTAAGTAAAATTCCTAATTCTTTGCTAAGAAAGCATCTCATCATAAAAGCTTAACAAGTATAGCACTCGCAAATAGTGTCAATGGCAGATCAATAACAAACTTATTGCTATCTTCGACTACATGTAGATGTCCATCGCAACATGCTTTAATGCATACTTACCTTGGCTTATCAATAAATGTATCAACATACCATGCTTATGCATAACCAGCACTTATGCCAATTCATTTAGCATCGTCCTGGCTCGACTAGGCCCTCTCAGCTCGACCGGGGCTTCCAGCTTCTTGTTGGGCTTCCTGGCTTGACTAAGGCATCTCAGCTCGACCGAGGCTTCTCGGGGCTAGCTTCCCAAGGCTTCCGGGTTCAAAACCCAAGCATTCTAGCTCAACTAAGGCATCTCGGCTCAACTGAGGCATCCCGTTCCTCTTTAAGTGCGTACATAAATGAATTATACAAGCCGGTTCTTATCTTATCTCTTAGTCGACACATGTATGGCTCGAAGGCATGCTCATTCATTCGTGTGTATCTCATGAATTCTTATACTTCACTAATACATATGTCGGGAATAATCTTTAACTCGTAACTTGAATCAATCACTTAGCGTCGATCCCTGCACCGAACAAGGCTCGGAAACGGTAAACCTCAATACTAATCCAAGACCTTAAGGCTTGGGTACACCTCGCTTTAGTGATGATCCCAAGCTTGATAGACCTCGGCTCTATCCCAATGTCAATACACATGTATTAAGAATGACCTTCATCTCACGGTTTCATTCAATGCCAAGCACAAAGTCCTCGTGTCCACTTGAACTATGGAAATTGGCATGCTTGGTGCCTTACCAAGACCTTGTGGATTTGAGTGATCCCCGTACCGATCAAGACATAAGATCAACACGCCTCAATGTCGACTTAGGACCTTGTGGCCTTGGGTGATTCCCGCACCAAGCGAGACTTGGACCCGGCATCCTATTTATGCCGAAACCAATGCTTTATGGCTTGGGTGATTTTATCTTGCGATGAACTCAACTTGAACAAACCTCGATTTCATTTTGAACATAAATGACTCAAATACATGGCTATGTCCCATACCAAGCAAGATAAAATAAAAGACATTGCACACTACTCACGGCTTAATATGTGAGCACTTAACTAGCCTCAACGATGGGATCTACTTTCTTAAAGGAAAATGAGGAATCTTACTTACTTTGGCAAACCTCAAGGACCGACTTATATAGCTTGATGGATTGAGGATGCAAGGCCAAGAGAAAGGAGAAGGAGGAGGAGGAAATGGATGACAAGGTGAGGAAAATGAGGAAGGGCTCCTCATATTTATATTACTCGGTGTCATCATTACCGAGCCAAGCGGTCCATTCCAAATTCTCCAAGTGGCCCACCTAGAATACTTAGGTGGCAAGCCTAGGTTACAAGGTTCATGCCTATTTTAAAAGGTGGCACAGCTAATAACCTAATGTAATGATTGAAGGCTTACTTGTTTTATTCCTATTGGACCATTTATACAATGCCATCATGACTTGGCCTACTTTTTCTCTAAGGAAAATCTTATGGTAATGATGACCATATCTTTCAGGGACACCTAAGCCAATGACTCACCATTCTCATTAAATGCTTAGATTTAGTTAATTATGGGGTTTGGATAATTAGCACATGCCTAAATTCAAGAACTTGTTTTCTAAGTTTTGGTCTAAGACCCATTCCCTTGGCAATAGGGAGAAAGACATTGGAAGTACCAAAACTTGTGTAGGCATTCACTTAGTGCCAAAAGTTTTCGCCAATTCTTTTAAGTGTCAAATTAAAGAAAAAACGGTCACTTAAGTGCGAACAACAAGAAATTCCAATCAAATTGATTACGTAACATTTGTAAATAAAAATTTTAAGTGACATATCTTATATTTTTAAGAACCCGATCCACATAGACATGTGAAACGATGTCGTTTAGTCCAATATGGTTGGGTAATGAACAAAACGACGTCGCACGCCATCCAGGGCAAAAGCGATGTTGTTTGAACTTTAGTAAAAAGGCTAGACTTGTCACATCTTTCCCTGTCGCTTGCTCGCTGTCACTTGTTTGTCAACGCATGCCCATCCTCACTTGCCATCCACTCGCTATCACTTGCTCATCATCCATGGTGAAGATGCATTTCTCTCTCTGTGTCGCTCAATTAGAGGGAACAATTAGGGTTCATAAGGGAAAATTAAGGTTTGTAAGATAAAATTAGGGCTCGCGAGGGGAAAAATTGTGGTTATGAGCTACTGTTGAAGCTCCTACTCTCTATTTCCAAGATTGAGCTGTTAATTTTAGGGGGCAAAAAAACACCTCAAGTGCCAAAACTTGGCACAATGAGACACTTAAGTGCTAAAAATTTGGAAAGTAGCACTTGAGTGCCACTTTTTTTGAAAAATGGGACACTTAGGTGTCACATCTGGTGAGCCCTGCCGAAAATATTATATGGCAATCTTTTATTAATTTTGCTTTCTTACATTGCTCGCCGGAAGGTTGACTTAGCAAAGAAACACAAAAACAACATTGTTTCGGCACTTAACAAATTTTAATATAAAAGTTAATTAAATTAATTTTTTTTTAAAAAAAAAGGAAGGAGGAAAATGAACAAAGTAGCCCCAGCCAAGGGCCGACGACCCTAGCCAATCGCGGTGAGGGCTTACAAGCCCGAGCCTAGATTTAGGGCGAGGGTTGTGGCTTTCCCCCAAATTTGACAAGGATCGCTAGCCCTTGCCCAACCGAGCCAAAGGTTGCCACCCACTAGGGGATCGGGGAAGGCTACGACCCTCGCCTTAGATTTGGGTGAAGGCTCATAGGCCCTTGTCGCCCGTCGGCTAGGGTCGTCGCCCCCAGCCGTGGGCTCGGCAACCCCCGGCCGACCCTTCCCTTACCTTCTCGGTGATGGCGGGAGGCGGTGGCGAAGGCTGAACCCTCGGTCACTAGTTACTGTTCATCTTCCTCCTTCCATTTTTTTTTTTTAAATTTAGTTTTAAATTTAATTTAATTATTTTTTATATTAATTATTTACCCACGGTAGTGGCAAAATGATATAGTTTTGGCACTTGTCTAACCATGTCAGCATGCAAAACGATATTGTTTTGCACTTGGTTTGCTGGAAAATCGTCACGTCAGCATTTTGGCTGAATTCTTATCGTTGGCACTTAACTAATCCATTTTACTCCGATTTGGCACTTAAGTATCACTTTCCTAACTTTGGGCACTTAAGTATCCCCTCATGCCAAGTTTTGACACTCTAGATGTCCTAAACTCAAATTTAGGGGCAAACCAAAATAGGGAGTGAATTTGGGATCAATGGCTAATTAGGGTTTAACTTTCTTTTTTTTTTTTTGGGTTCTCTTTAAATTTGAGGATTTAAGGTTCTTATTTGACAGAAAGATATTAGACAACATTGTTTTATGGTTTAGATGCTGACTTGACTCTCCGGTTAGCCACATTAGATTTATGGCTAAATAGACTGAAGTTGGCAATGAAAGATTGTTTTCCAAAAAATTTGCCACTCAAGTGATCCAAAAGAAACTTTTGACAATAAAGTGAGTGTCGTACTTAAGTTTTAATACTTCTAGTGTCCTTCTCCCCTTTGTAGTGCTACTTATTAAACCTCTTGAGAGATCCTTAGTAAATGGATAAGCCAAGTTATTATTTGTCTGAATGTAAATTACTGAAAGAATTCCATCAGTAATTAATTGTTAAACATTTATGGTAATTAATTGTCAAACATTCTTATGTTGCAAACTAATGTCTCTATTTTCCATTGTATATTGTATTGTATGCTTTAGACATTGTCACGCCCCGATCCTCCGAGCGTGCGCCCATCCCTCCTTGGTCGATTAATAGCGACGTCTTAGGATGCGTCGCCGACCCATTCAATTTAATACGCAAGTGAAAACAGATAATAATCCCCAGACAACAATCAGCTGGGATAGAAAAGTAGAGTCTCAAATTTTTCAAACCAAAACAAACCCTCTTATAAACAAACGGGTTCATATACAAGATCAAGCTATTTACAAAAATGTCAGCTTAATAAAAAGGGAACTGTCCTAACACCCACTAGTCAGACCCGTTTGCCGATTATTCAGCCTCCACCTTCCAAACCCCAGGCTTCCGGTCCTCCACGACCACCATCTAGGGACCTGAAATTGTTATCTCACAACGGGGTGAGACGACGTCTCAGTGAATTCTACCCCCTAGGACTTGATTAGTAAGAAATACGCCCAAAGGGCTGTCTAAGCACAATCACGAGTCAGAAGGCTTACCTTGGCCTCAGTTCCTTCCTGCATGTCAGTTTAATTCATAATTACTAACAAACCACATCATCCAATAAATTCAGATCGACTCAGCGATCAATCGACTCAATCGATTACATATCATCGAGACCATCACACGATCATTCAGACTATTCATTCTCGACTCTTGATCACAACCCTATAGGCATAATTTGGGTTAAGTGGTCATCATGGCCCCATTGGCATAATTTATACTTAGTGGAATCACAGCCCCACTCGGCAAATTTAGACTTAGTGGTAATCATGGCCCCACTCGGCAATTATAGACTTAGTGGTAATCACGGCCCCACTCTGCAATTTTAGACTTAGTGGAATCACGGCCCCACTCAGCATAACCATACTCTGATGGTTCTCTTGATTTAGTTCACAGTCTCACATAGCAATTTTCCAATCAATTGTACAATCCAGCATTTAGTTGCATAATCCAACTAATTCACAACTACCATGCAATTACACAAATCATCACTCAGCTTCACAAAACAACATTCAATTACAGAAACTAAACACATCATCAAGCGATCGGCTTGAAATTCTATCGAGTGGCTCTCCTAAGATAATTTCCGAAAAATATTAACTAATTAATAATTAAATAAATTCCAAATTTTATTTTAATTTAAATATTAAATAATATAATTTAAATAATATTTAATAGTATTTAATTTAAATAAATAATTAAGTAATTAAAATAATTAATTAAAGTCTAAGCATGATTAACATTAATATAATTACATAATTAGACTAATTAATCCAACCCTTAATCTAATCATGCACATAATCTAATTAACATTTAACTAAGCTAATCTAACCACCTAAACATACTTAGACTAATCTAAACACCTCTTAAACGTCATTAACCTACTCAGCGAGGATTAGTGAGCTAAACTCACTGATTTAGCATTCCAGTGAGTCCACGGCGATCACGACGCGGAGGCGAGCGACAATCCTCCAAGCGACGACACCAATGGAGGCCAGGAAGGGCTTGGAAACAGTCCATGAAGCTTCAAGACCTTTACTGGTTTCTGCTTCTGTTCTTGCTGGACTACAAAGAGGAAACTAGCAACTTCAACGGTGAAAATGGGTTGATCGGAGATCCGGCAAGCGAGTGGTCGGCAATCGGTGGCTCCCGGGTTCAAGGGAGATGTGTTGGTGGTTGGAACGGGCCAAGGAAGGGTTGGAATGGAGAGAAACTCACGACAAACGTGAAACAGTCCAGGTGGGCAGCAGACTGACAGACTGGTGACCAGCAGCTTACAGTGGCCGTACAGGACAACCGATGGCTCCATTAGGGGTGAGGTCGGGCTCTTTGGAACGGTCTAGATGTGCTAGTCACGATGATGGGTGGATCATTAGCTAATTCATCCAGGAAGTCAACTTTTCACTTGGATCTTTGGCGAAAGGTCAGCTGGAGCATAAACTGAAATAAAGGAAAACAGAGGAGGAAAATGGTCCGGCGAGTGTGCGATCGACGAGGAGGAAGGAGCTGCCGGTTCTCTCTAGTTTCCCAAGCTTTCTCTCCTTCAACAACAATGGAGAAAGCCACAATTTGAGGGAGAATAAGGTTGCTAAAGTGGCCGTATAGGACAACCGGTGGCTCCATTCGGGGTGAGGTCGGGCTCTTTGGAACGGTCTAGATGTGCTAGTCACGATGATGGGTGGATCGTTAGCTAATTCATCCAGGAAGTCAACTTTTCACTTGGATCTTTGGCGAAAGGTCAGTTGGAGCATAAACTGAAATAAAGGAAAACAGAGGAGGAAAACGGTCCGGCGAGTGTGCGATCGACGAGGAGGAAGGAGCTGCCGGTTCTCTCTGGTTTCCCAAGCTTTCTCTCCTTTAACAACAATGAAGAAAGCCACAATTTGAGGGAGAAGAAGGTTGCTGAAGAGGGGGTCTCTTTGGTGGCCTTCGAAGAGCTCAACACTTATCAAACACACCTCTCTCTTGCCCCCACCAGCTGGTCTGCCAACCACAGCCTCTCTCTCACCTCAAGCTTCCTTAACAAGCTTGGCAATAGGTCCAAAATGTTCCTGCCCCCATGGCATACGAATTTGGCACCATTCCCTCTTCATTTCCTTCAATTTCTCTTCTAATTGAGTCAAATTGAAGTCCATAAATTCATTCAATGTAACCACACTTAAATCCACATTTTTCCTTGACCATAGAACCATCTTAGATGCCAAAAGTGCGACCAAAAATGAGCCTATGGATTTTCCCGATCCAAACGGCCTAACTTGAACTTTTCGCCGAAAAACTCGGTTTGTAGAAAAATCTTCAGAGGGTGAGTCAACGCTCCTAAAATGACTTGTGACGTAACAGAACTCTCAATTTCTGAATTTGGGTTTGATTTCGCGGTTAATTTCAATTTAGTGCGATTTTAGCACGTCCAAATCTACCGAGTAGCTTTTAGGAATTTTTCGTGCAATTGACCCATGGTCGATTGTTTTCGAGCCACACATAGATCTTCGACATATTGGCGACTCTCTCTTTGATACCCTGTGTCAACATTTGAAATCTCAAGATTTCTACGACAATCGAGAGTCGCGACCTTCACTTAAATTCCCGATCCAATTGGCCTAACTTGAACTTTTCGCCGAAAAACTCAGTTTGTAGAAAAATCTTCAGAGGATGAGTCGACGCTCCTAAAAGAACTTGTGACATAATAGAACTCTCAATTTCTAAATTCGAGTTCAATTTCGCGGTTAATTTCAATTTAGTGCGATTTTAGCGCGTCCTAATCTACCGGGTAGCTTTTAGGAATTTTTCATGCAATTGACCCATGATCGATTATTTTCGAGCCACACATACATCTTCGACATATTGGCGACTCTCGCTTTGATACCTTGTGTCCATATTTGAAACTTCAAGATTTCTACGACAATCAAATTGAAGTCCATAAATTCATCCAATGTAACCACACTTAAATCCACATTTTTCCTTGACCATAGAACCATCTTAGATGCCAAAAGTGCGACCAAAAAGGAGCCTATGGATTTTCCCAATCCAAACGGCCTAACTTGAACTTTTCGCCGAAAAACTCAGTTTGTAGAAAAATCTTCAGAGGGTGAGTCGATGCTCCTAAAATGACTTGTGACATAACTGAATTCTCAATTTCTGAATTCGAGTTCGATTTCGCGATTAATTTCAATTTAGTGCGATTTTAGCGCGTCCTAATCTACCGGGTAGCTTTTAGGAATTTTTCGTGCAATTGACCCATGGTCGATTGTTTTCGAGCCACACATACATCTTCGACATATTGGCGACTCTCGCTTTAATACCCTGTGTCCACATTGTCGTAGAAATCTCGAGGTTTCAAATGTGGACACATGGTATCAAACCGATAGAAGAATCGGTCTAGTGCCGATCGACAAGTGTCGTGACCTTCCCGAGGGTGAATTACTCAAAGAAGGCTATTGGATTACTAAGTCCGAAGACTTGGCACGGACCCTCCCAAGTCCTACCAATTGTGACTTGATACTAAGAAATTAACTCATTTAAACATGCAATTATACTCAATTTGGAGCCACCACTGACCAATTAAGGTTGGTTAGAAACCCAAGTAAAGTATGGGAGAATACTCTACTTTTGCGAATCAGAGATTCAATAGGTCCGGGGACATGGTTACGCTAGAAAAATCTAACGCCCTTTCGGTACCTTGTCATTTTAATTTAAAAAATATTTTGCAGGCAGTCTTGATTAATTTTAACCTAAGCTACTAACATGCAAATGGTGGTCATGCAGGTGCACACAATTCAATCAACTAAAGTGATAAATTGTAAGAAATTATAAACTACAACTTGATTAAGGTCCACTCTCTAAAGAAAAACTTACAAAAATGCTAATCAAAATGCATGCCTTAAACATGATTTCTAAATGACATGACACCTAATTTTTCTTTTTCTTTTTTAAAAAATGTTAATTATATGCAATCTTAATCTAAATTTGATATGCATGAGTTTTACTTTAATGACATATGAGATGCAATTCATGTGACATAATTTAAATCATTACAATATGTGTGCAATCTAATTTACATAACCCTAAATATGCATGTGCTATATGATATGGGATGTATGACGTGGTAATTCTATATGCATGTTCTTTTTATGATTTTTTAATAATTTTTTATTACACATGCAACCTGCACTAACAATGATGACATGAAATGGGATCAATTATGAATTAACCGATTAACTAACCAAATAAATGACTTTTGTGTTTTTTTTAATAAAAAAATGACTTCATAATTCTTATTAAGAAAAAAAACATAATGATGCAATACTAATATTTGGCTTTTCTTTTTTTTATTAAAAAAAAACTATACGACGGGATTATTAAAACATTAACCTATGACCCACTAATTAAAGCGCAACATGTGGTGTGCACATTATGAAATCTATATAATCTAAATAACATTTTTTTGTTCTTTTTTTGTTTTATTAAAGGAAATTATCCTAATTCTATATGAATCTTAAAAATTAAAATGCGTTGATTTAAACATGAAATGTTTATGGACCTAAATACCTAAATTTTAAATATGACATGTGATGCATGATATGTGATGAGCAAATAACAATAACACACCAAAATATATGTCCTATTAAAAATTTATCAATGTAAATCAATGACATATTATCTCAAATGATGCAAAGCAATTCATGAATTTGTCATGAAAAGTTGAAATAATCAAAAATCTAATCCGACGTCTCGCGGCTCAATATTTTTTATTATTATGACTTAATATGACGAATTTCCTAATCAGATAATGAAACCGAAACCGAATATCTAAAAATAAATCAAAACAAATCAATTTAGAATAAAATAAAATAAAAAACTATGAAACCGAATATCTAAAAATTTAACTAGTCTAACTCACGGTAGACTTGAGGAATGGCGAGGAAGCAGTGGTGGCTGAACTGCGATGGTGGTTCAGTGATGGGTTGCCGTTCGGAACAAGGGCTGTCCGTCGAAGCTCCGGCGAGGTTTGGCAGTAACCAGACCTGCAGCAAAATAGGGGAGGCAGCAAGTGGCTCTATTCGGGCGGGCAGCAACGAGCAGAGGGACAAACTCAGCAGTAGGGGGGTCACTCGAGCATGCAGCAGCTTGCTCAGGCGGAGAACACGGGGCTGGCGGATGTAGTAGCAGGGAGGCGCAGCATTGGTGACCGGCGAACGAATCTGGAGTGGTTGAAGCAGCTCGGGTGGTCGTTCAGGTGAAACTCGGCAACAACGAACAGGGCAAGAACAACGCCGGGTCGTCGGGGCGAAAGCGGAGGCACGCGAGTGCAGGCAGGAGCAGCCATGGCGAATGGGACCAGCTTCGTGGCGTCGGTGATGGAGGTGGCCAGCGAAAAGGGCTCACGAGTTTGGAGCTCGGATCGGCACGAGAGGTCTGCAGGTGTCGTGAAGGTCCGAGCCGCCGCAGGGGAATCGGGCGTTAAGGATGATTGGGCCGGCGTCTGCTGGTGTCGCTAGGGGGTCGAGCGGCGGTGGTCAGATGGCGGATTGCAGGGAGCGTCGGCGAGCGAGGCGTGACGTCAGGTCATCGCGGCGAGCTTCTTGGGGGGAGAACGGTGAAGCGGTGGTGGTGTGGGCGCGGCGGCGCGAGTGCGAGCACAGTAGCGAGTAGCATCTGGGTCGCGGGTCGGTGTGAGCTACGGGCGTCGGGTTGCAACGGTGGTGATGACTTCTGGCAAGGCGGAGCGGGGCAAGGTCGACTTCGACGTCAGGCTTCGAGGATGGCGACCGGTGGCACGGCAGCTGGCAATGACGCAGGAACCGACGACTGGGAGCGTCAACAGGCTGGTGAGGAGGAGCTGTCGGTCTGGTGACGATGTGGGCAGCAAACTCCAGTGAGTGCAGGGGGAGAAAGATGAACAGTAAACGTCCAATCCCCCCTGCCGATTGGACTTTGGCTTCTGCTTTTTTTCCTTTTTGCTGCTTTTTTGCTTTCTTTTTTAACACCCTAAAAACGAAAGTAACTTTCCTTGGCTCCAAAAACAAAGAAAATACCCCTTTGGTTCCGAAACCTTGCATTCTTTTTTATAAAGGAAAGACTCGAAGTTGTTGAAGATTTCCCAACATTCACTCAACTTCTTCAACAAAAAAGTGGCTCCAAAATCACACGACTATTAAATTTTTTTGAATTCAAAATTGTTTTTCAAAATTTCCCTCTAAATCAAAGATTATCTTCTATTTCTAAAAGATGAGTTTAAATTAGGTGGCAACAACAAGAATTGTGCAATTAGACCCACGCTCAATTACATATTTTTGTCGAGTCGACCTATCTTCAGTCTCTAATCGATTTTTAAGCCGTAATGACCCTTGCAGATTGGTACGGTTGAGCAATCGATTCCTAGTTGAATTATCAAGCCTATTGCATTTAAATTCCTTAATGGTTTCACATGATAGACTAGTTATCCCGTGAGTGATCAGGTCAGGGAAAAGAACTATATACGCGCCGATGAAATGCTCAACTTATTCAATCGAAAGCAAAACCTAAAATTCAGGATGTCACAGACATAGTTGCATCACTTTCATAATGTAAAGATATGTCTGCCATTGGTTATGGCCACCTATGTAGCACCGACACTCTCCGGGAGTCTTTGTGTTGTGTCCGACACTCCGACACGCTCCGACACGTCCCGACACGCTTCAACACGTGGTCAACGAGTGTCAAAAAATCCAACACGTGGTCAACTCTCTCCGACACGCGAGTCCAGAATTCCGACATGTGATTCTGACACGCACGGGGTCAATTTTAAAAATTTCTAATATTTGAGTGGTCAAAATATAAATATACAAAAAAGTAATAAAAAATGCTATAAATATACACGCACGAGATCAAATTTTTTTTTTCAGTTTTGTTTTTTTAGAATTGTTTTATTTTTTTTAAAAGTCTTTTACTATGAAATAAGTAATAAAAAAATGCTATATATATGACAAATAAATAAATTTAAAAATATCATTTCAGCATTTTTCTTTAAACAATGTTTTTTTCCTCTAAGTTTTATGTATTATTGTAACAAATTAAAATGATGAATGATATTATTTAATATTTTTCGTGTAAATTAATTCTAGGCTATTTTTATTATTATTTATTCATGTATTTATATATAAAAATATATTTAATATATAACGTGTCAAAACGTGTCGAAATTCTCTATTTTTAAGAAATGACGTGTCGGCGTGTCGTGTCGTGTCGTGTCGTGTCGCGTGTCGCGTGTCCGTGTCGATTCTACATAGATGGCCACAGCTCTATATCCAATAGCAAATTCTGCAGCCATTCAGCCTCTTTACTTGTCACCGATAGTGATATAAATGCATATCCCATCATTGAATGGACTGTAAATGTTTGCTTCTTTGATGCCCAAGAGACTGCACCATTTGCAAGCTTGAAAACACATCTAGATATTGACTTGTTATCAATTGTGCTAGTTGTCCAACTAGCATATGAATATCCTTTTTATCCAAATTATCACAAGATATCATACCAATTATATTCATAAATTTTGAAGTACTATATCCAATATGTGATAATCTATTATGCCACAAGGAAGATGACTCAAACATAAAAATACAAATGAAATTCTCATTAATACTTAATTTGAACATTCCATTACAAGAGTACCATTTCCCAACAAACATCCCATAATAAGACAAGATAAGCTTATCAACCTCTAACACGGCCTTAATTCCATTGTTGCACAACAGATTTGCTAATACAAGATTCTTACTAATATTAGAAACATACAACACATTGATTAAAGTCAATTTCTTTACAAAAGTGATTTGTAGTTCAATTGTGCATGTCCCTAGAACAACTGCAATATTGTTATTTCCCATCAACACATGTTGCTCCTTCTCCACAAGTGTATAAGATTTGAATTATTTCTTATCATTGTAGACATGCATAGTTGCACCAGAATCAAACCACTAATCCTTTGAATCACAAATAGTTGGCATGTTTAATTCAATCACCATCCCAATTTGCAATTCAAAGACCATAGCATCTAATCTATTGGTGTTTTGCTCCACAATATTTGTTGTTGTTTCAATTTTTGCTTTTTTCGATAGTGGCACTCCTTCTTGTAGTAGCCTTTTTCATTAGAGTACAAGCAAGACTTGTCAATCTTGAATGTGTTGTTGTTGTAGGCTTGTTGATGTTGGTGGTGTCAATGAACTTGTTGTTAATCGGCGTCGCAGCGGAAGCGGATCGTATATTTTGCAATTATGTCGAGAGCTATAGAAATCGATCGAAATAAAACGAGGAACAATAAAAGAAAAGGACACCGGAAATTAACGTGGTTCGGTCCGAATGTCGGAACCTACGTCCACGGGGAGAGCCAGCAAATCAATCCACTATAAATCGGAGAATTACAAGATTACAATCACACACATGCACTCAAGTGTTTCCCAACCCTACTTTATACCCGATACCCACGGTGTTTAACAAAAAAATTCAATGGACTCGACTCCGCACAAACCCTCTCTCTGAGCTCAAGCTCTCACTCTCTCTCGAGCTCGTTTCTCTAGCTCTCTGCCGAGCTCTTTTTTTTTTCACTCTATCTCGAGCTTCAGACGTCTTCACCTTTTATCAGTTGAAGGGGAGGAAAAACTTGTACTCCACAATTGTCAGAATGGTGCCGATCTTCAAAGCATGTGCCTCCGTGCAATTAATGAGAGCGTGTGAGCGGATGACCAGCATGCACTGACACACGTAGAACTTCTGCCTTCCCTCTTTCTTTATTAATAAAAAACAAGAGAAGCCCACATAAGTTGAACAAAGAGAGGGAGAGAGTTCGGCGCCTACGAGATAGTCTTCTCGAAGCCACAAGTGTTGACCAATTTCTTTTCTTCGTGCATGCATGCACATGGCCATGTGCGTGCATTTAATAAGGTTAAAGAAATTGGACGAACAACTCTTCAGAAATCATGCTGACATCTGAGAAGGGCCACAAAAATCAACACACGCATTTGTGGCCTCCATTTCCAATGTGCATAGCAGATCGAGGGCGGGATTCCTTCGGCTCATATCCTGCACCATTTTTCATCAAATGCTCCGCACACGTTCTTTCTCATTTCAGCATGTAAATGTTTTGCACGTATCGGGTATCGTATAATGGATTCAAACTTAAGACATAATTTAACAATTCTCCACCTTGGCTCGACGTTTGAAGCCAAGTTATAGTGCTTATATTCCATGCTCGACTCTCCCAACGCCCCGATGGGCGATCATACTCTAAAGACGCCAATCGAGTTCATACAGAGCTCGAGCTTTGCTGAAGGAACATGCTTCGTCATCATATCTGCTGGGTTCTCTGCTGTTGCTATTTTCTTCACAACAATTTTACCCTTTGCTATGACATCTCGGATGAAATGGTACCTGATGTCGATGTGTTTTGTTCGCTTGTGATATATTGGATTGTAAGCCAAATATATCGCACCTTGATTGTCACAGTGTATGGTGACACTTTTCTGCTCCAGTCCAAGGTCCGAGAGCAAACCCCTTAGCCATATCAACTCCTTTGCAACAAAGGTTAGTGCCATGTACTCCGCCTAAGTCGAAGACAATGCAACATCATCTTGTAAAAACGCTTTCCAACTAATTGCACCACCTGCTAGTGTAAACACGTACCCTGCTAATGATCTGCGATCATCCAAGTTACCGGCGTGATCTGAATCCACGTACCTTCTGGTCTCATTGCCATTGATGTTCCTTCGATACATAATGCCAACGTCTGCTGTCCCCTTTAGATATCTGAGGATCCATTTCACTGCTTCCCAATGAGCCTTTCCTGGGTGCTTCATGTAACGGCTGACAACACTTACAGCTTGTGAAATGTCAGGTCTAGTACATACCATGGCATACATAATACTACCAACTGCACTAGAATAAGGAACACGGGACATATGTTCCTCCTCTTCCTCAGTTTGCGGTGATAACTTGTCAGAAAGTTTAAAATGTGCAGCTAAAGGAGTACTTACAGATTTTGCTGACTGCATATTAAAACGTGCCACGATCTTCTCAATATATTTCTTTTGAGACAAACGCAACGTTCCTGCAGCTTTGTCACGCAAAATTTCCATACCCAATATTTTCTTAGCAGCACCTAATTCTTTCATTTCAAACTCAGCACTCAACTGTCACTTTAACACATCAATATCAGACATATGTTTAGCTGCTATCAGCATATCATCAACATATAATAGCAAATAAATCAAATACCCATCCTCCAATCTCCTAAAATAAACACAACTATCAAATTGACTTTTCAAATAATCTTGACTAGTCATGAAAGCATCAAAACGCTTATACCATTGTTTAGGAGATTGTTTCAATCCATACAAGGATTTCTTCAATAAGCAAACATGGTCTTCCTTACCTGGAATAGCAAATCCCTCAGGCTGCTTCATGTAAATTTGTTCCTCCAATTCACCATGAAGAAATGCCGTTTTCACATCTAGCTGCTCCAGCTCAAGATCCTGTGCAGTAACTAAGGCAAGTAATACACGAATAGAGGTATGCCTTACCACAGGAGAGAACACTTCATTGTAGTCGATGCCCTCTCGTTGAGTATACCCCCTCGCAACAAGTCTCGCCTTAAACCTGGCTGCCTCTACACCGAGAATGCCTTCTTTCCGTTTGTAGACCCATTTGCATCCGACAATTTTCTGACTTTTGGGTACTTTGACCAACTCCCATGTCTGATTCCGATAGAGTTATTCTATTTCTTCACTCATAGCCTCTAGCCACTGTGATGACTCAGCACTAGCCATCGCCTCATAATAGGATGAAGGCTCATCCATCTCCACCTCATCACCTACAGTTAATGCATAGGCAATATTAGAATAACCATAATGTACCGGTGGTTTAATTTGCCTTCTTTGTCTGCTCGTGGCTATGTTGTGTTGTGGCTCTGCTGGTTGTTCAGTATCACCGTCTTCAGGAATTGTGGCCTCATCCACAATCTCTTCCTCTGTTACCTCTGAGGTCTTTGGAGACTCCGTTTGAATCTCCACCTCACTTCTGACACCACGATCCGTTTGCTCTGTTGGTTGAGTCTCAAGACTCTTCTTTTAAAGCATTGCAGTCTCGTCGAAGATCACGTCTCTGCTGATTAGAAAACCGGGTGATTTGGGATCAGTGCACCACAGCCGGTAGCCTTTCACCCTTTGTGCATAACCCAGAAATATGCACTTTTTCGCCCTCGGCTCAAGCTTACCATCTCTTGCATGAGCATACGCAGGACATCTGAATATTCATAATCCAGAGTAATCAACAGGTTTCCCCGACCATACTTCTTCAGGAGTCTTCCATTCGATAGCAGAAGATGGAGATCGATTAACCAGGTAACATGCCATATTAATTGCTTCGGCCCAAAATTCCTTACCCAATCCTGCATGCGAAAGCATGCACCGAGCTCGCTCGAGTAGAGTTCTGTTCTTCCGTTCTGCTACGCCATTCTGCTGTGGCGTCTCGGGAACTGTGCGGTGTCTCACAATCCCTTCCTTTTGGCAGAACTCGGTAAAGTCCTTACCACAGAACTCCATGCCATTATCAGTTCTCAGGCACTTGATTTGTTTACTTGACTGCTTCTCAATCAATGCCTTAAAATTCTTGAACCCGATCAAATACCTCGGATTTGTGCTTCGGAAGTACACCCATACCTTCCTTGAGTAATCGTCGATGAATGTCAGCATATATCTGGCACCTCCTTTCGATGGAACTGGAGACGGTCCCCAAACATCTGAATGAATGTATTCGACTGGTTGCTTGGTCGAATGTAAAGCTGTACCAAACTTAACACGATGCTACTTCCCGAAGATGCAGTGCTCACACAGGTCCAGCTTTCCTGTTTTCGACCTTTCAAAGAACCCCTTCTCACTCAAAGATCGTCATCCCCGCCTCACTCATGTGTCCCAATCGCATATGCCATAACTGAGTCAAATTTGAATCTGACTCACCTGATGAAACTGCAGCAACTCCAGTCACGGTTTCTCCCAGTAAATGATAAAGAGAATTCACCTTCTTCCCTTTCATCACTGTCAGGGCACCTCGAGAAATCTTCAGCACTCCACCTTCAGCTGTGTATTTGCACCCAAGGTCATTGAGTGTTTCCAAAGAAATAAGGCTCTTCTTGAGCTTCGGTACGTGCCTTACGTCTGTCAACGTCCGTTCTACGCCATCGTGCATTTGGATCCGAACTGTTCCTATCCCCACAACCTTGCAGGCTGCATTATTCCCCAAAAGAACTCTACCACCATCTGCAGTCTGGCAGGTAGTGAACCAGTTCTTGTGAGGAGTCATATGATAGGAACATTCGAAGCATTAGTCCATGCGCTACATTCGAAGCACTTCACGCGACCTTTTGATTTTCTATGTCGCGAATTCGACCTGCTTTTGCTTTTGCTTCTGTTGCTTGGCCTTCGATGTTGGTCTCTACCTCGAATCATTAGTCCATGCGCTACATCTTGCGCTAGACCATCATCACGCAACTTTCTCTGCCACTCCTTTGAGAACAGGGCAGATTTTACCTCTTCTGAGGTAATCGTAGTACGCCCCTGTAACAAGGAGTCGGTAAAGTGCTCCCATGACTCCGGTAGAGACGCCAACAACATCATGCCTTGTTCTTCATCATCTAAAATCTTGCCAACGTTCTTCAAGTCCATCATGAGTTTATTAAACTCATCTAGGTGGGATCTAATGGATGTACCTTCAGTATATCGAAACTGGAACATTCTCTTCAGCATATATAAGCGATTGTTTAAACCCTTCTTTACATAGAGGGCTTGGAGTTTTGCCCATAACGCTGCGGCATCCTCCTCCTCGGCCACCTCTATTAGCACTTCATCCGATAAGTTCAACAGGATGATGCTCATGGCCTTCTCCATTAGCTCATCCTTTTCAGCATCTCGCATTGTTTCGGGCAACTGAGCCTTGCCCTCCAATGCCTTGGCTAATCCTTGAGTTGTTAATAGCGCCTTCATCTTGACGCTCCACAACCCGAAGTTGTTCCTCCCGTTAAATTTCTCAATTTCTACTTTTGCTCCAGACATAATTGCAAAGTCTTAGCTCTGATACCAATTGTTGTTAATCGGCGTCACAGTGGAAGCGGATCGTATATTTTGCAATTATGTCGGGAGCTATAGAAATCGATCGAAATAAAACGAGGAACAATAAAAGAAAAGGACACCGGAAATTAACGTGGTTCTGTCCGAATGTTGGAACCTACGTCCACGAGGAGAGCCAGCAAATCAATCCACTATAAATCGGAGAATTACAAGATTACAATCACACACATGCACTCAAGTGTTTCCAAGCCCTACTTTATACCCGATACCCACGGTGTTTAACAAAACAATTCAATGGACTCGACTCCGCACAAACCCTCTCTCTAAGCTTAAGCTCTCACTCTCTCTCGAGCTTGTTTCTCTAGCTCTCTGCCGAGCTCTTTTTTTTTTTCACTCTATCTCGAGCTTCAGACGTCTTCACCTTTTATCGGTTGAAGGGGAAGAAAAACTTGTACTCCACAATTGTCAGAACGGTGCCAATCTTCAAAGCATGTGCCTCCATGCAATTAATGAGAGCGTGTGAGCGGATGACCAGCATGCACTGACACACGTAGAACTTCTGCCTTCCCTCTTTCTTTATTAATAAAAAACAAGAGAAGCCCACAAAAGTTGAACAAAGAGAGGGAGAGAGTTCGGCGCCTACGAGATAGTCTTACGAAGCCACAAGTGTTGACCAATTTCTTTTCTTCGTGCATGCATGCACATGGCCATGTGCGTGCATTTAATAAGGTTAAAGAAATTGGACGAACAACTCTTCAGAAATCATGCTGACATCTGAGAAGGGCCACAAAAATCAACACACGCATTTGTGGCCTCCATTTCCAACGTGCATAGCAGATCGAGGGCAGGATTCCTTCGGCTCGTATCCTGCACCATTTTTCATCAAATGCTCCGCACACGTTCTTTCTCATTTCAGCATGTAAATGTTTTGCACGTATCGGGTATCGTATAATGGATTCAAACTTGAGACATAATTTAACAGAACTGTCTCTTATTTCCCTTCTTATTTTCTCTATCTCTACTCATGTTGCCATTCTCAAGAAAATGCACCTTATTTGCGACTTCTTTCACGTAATTAGCCTCACGTTTCTGAGAACCTTTCTCAATTCAAATGTGTTGTATCAAATTATCTATAGTCTGGTTATCAGTCATATGGATAAGTTTCTTTTGATAATCATTCCAAGTTGAAGGAAATTTTGAAATAATTGCAACAAATTGAAGAGGTTCAAAAACTTCAATCATAAGATCTTTGACTTTGGCATCATATATTTGAAGTGCCTCCACTTATTTATAGGTAGAAATTCCATTAATCATGGTAAATTCAAAATATTTCAAAGCAATAAATCTATCAATACCTTGTTTGTTGGTATTGTATTTGGTCTCCAAGGCACTCCAAATGTCTCTATGATTTGTGTGAGATCGGAAAGTTTCATATAGACAATTTGAGAAAGCATTAAGAATCCTTCCACAACACCTGCTTTCATCATACTCACACATTTTCCTTACAGCTTTGATTTCATCAGAATCATCATTCTTTGGCTTAGGGATAGTAGGCAAGTTGGGATCCAAGATGGAAAAAATACATAATTCAGATAAAAGAAGAATCATATTGTCCTTCCAACAAATGAAATTAGTTCCATCATAAGAATCGATTTGCAATCTGTCTAAATTGTGAGGACTTGATTCAACTGATGTCTCCATCTCCATGACAAAGATTATTGGAAAAATTTGATTGTTGATGAAGATAGAGAAGTAGTAACAAATCATTTATACTTTGATATGTGATGATGATCACTATCTTTAAGGTATTATTTGCCCCCACTATTATTGTTACCTGGTTTATGACAAATATACCACCAAGATATGCACTAAAGCTATAGACTAACGAGTTCAATGATTACTCAATTTCTCTTTTGGAATTTCACTTTGAATGTGTTAAAGTTACATTTGGAAATGAGAAGAAAAGAGAGTTTTGAAGAAGAAGTATTTATGAACAATTGTGGTAATTATAAATAATATGTGAATTGCTCTCTATTCATAGACAACCAATCAACACCTTATCCCAACCATCACCACTCTTCATGTCAAAAATAACTTCTTTTCATAATTATGATAACCTCCTTTTAGGATCAAGAGTCATATATTTTCATAACCAAGAGCCACATTTTCTTTTAATCAAAAGTCATGTCTTCTCTTAACGAAGAGACACCTCTTTTATGATAACAACCTATTTCAACAAAGATATCCTCTTGGATCCATAAAATTGCCATCTCTAAGTGTTTGTCTCGACCAGTTTTCGCCAACACAAGTCCTTAGCAATGTGCCAACAACCGTTCTTGCGACCACCAACTTTGCCCCCTTTATTTATTTATTTATTTATTTATCTATTTATTTCTTTTGTAAAAGATCATTTCATTTCAACAAGGAAACTTAAATGGATACATCATATGTGCTTTAGAGCATAACAAGTCCAACAGATGGGGCGAGGGTAATGGGACCCAATTTAAAGGAAGAGTGTTGCAGGATTGGTCTTTAACGACTCAATCCGCAACATTATTTTGAGTTCTAGAGCAATGGACCAAGTGAAGGTTGGGAAAAAAGATCAATAAACTACTACACGCTTGGACCAGTTCTCTTTCCTACCATGTGGGTTGTTCATCATCAAGTACTTGTGATGCAGCCCGTATTCAAAACCCACTCGTTCATCCAAGAAGATCAGTGTGCATTCAAGATCGATGACACTCTCATCAAAAGTCCCTCATCGATGAAGCCTCATCTTTGACATTGTCATAAAGATTTTGTCATTTCCCAAGTATCGAGCTTGCATCAAGATACTTTGGGATGACCACAAGCATTGAAAATGTTGTATATTTAATAGCTCCTAGTTTCTATATAACTTATAATTTCTAGACTTGACTTTAGTCTCTTGCTCTTCTTTTGTATTTCTATAAAAGGTTGTTGAGCCTATGTAAAATGGAGACCGAATTTGATTAATGAAAATTTGTTTAGTGCATTTCCCTTGAACCTTGAAGAGTTCAAACCCCTTGAAATCCTAGAAGAGTTTTCACTCTGTCCTTGAAGAGTCGAGGCTTTTAAAGCCTACATTCTTGAAGAGTTGCAGCTATCAATCTTGAAGAACCATTTCAACTTCCTTGAAGGCCTAGAAGAACAACTATTGAAGTTCCTATCCTTTCTTCATTCTTTCCAACCACGTTTCACCCACTTCCATCAAAATTCAACAAGCCTATAGTACTTATCTGAGAAAACTCAAAATCCGAATGGTATAGATCTTCGAGTCTCTGTTCTTTTGACTTTGGAATCAGGTCATTCTGATCTAAATTGACAAAGTTATGCCATTTTCCCGAGCTTATGCAGAATAGAAATGTTTACTCAATTTTGTGATTAAATTTCCATACGTGTAAATTATTCTCCCAATCCTATTATTTGAGTAGCTGACTTTGGGTTACATTAACTTGCTGAACTAAAGATAGGTCGTCAGATTGAGCAACCCACTTTTGGAGAAAATATTAGGTACGTCTCATGCTCCAGCCTAGCAAACAAGAAGGCGGTGGGAGAGCAACACGTGTCCTCGTGGGACCCATAAGGTCAGGCGCCATCTTTCTCTCCTCGATCTCGACTCAGTGCTTCTTTCTCTCTCTTCTCTCCCAAATAACTCGGCTGGCGGCTCGGCTCGGCTGGCAGAAGAAAGGCCGGGTAATAAATGCGCAACGCTCTCGCTTAAATTTTCTCTCCTCACTTGAATTTTTTAGGTTTTGTCTCTCTTTCGTGGAAGAGCAGACGAAACGAGCTGCACTTACTTCCTCTCTTTTCTTCTCAGCGCATCCCACGCCCTCCGCCTCCACCTCTCCAAAAAGCCTCACCAGTCATCTACCTCTGGCACGTCGCCTCCTCCAAGAGCCTTGCCGGTCGCAACTGGTTTCTCAAACCTTCGCCTCCGACTGTTTCCAACGCAGAGATCGAGCAGGTTTGTGCTCGCGTTGGTCTCTCGGCAACTCCTGGCCCTCCGTCCGATTGCCTCCCTCCGACGAACTCGTCATCAACTCCGACTCTGAGCCGCCGCCGCCGCCGGTGGCATCCTCAGTCTCTGGTATCTGCTCGTCCTCCCCCTCCCTCAGGCCGAAGACGCCGTCAGCCTCCGCCGCAGAGCCGTCGGCCTCTGGCAGGAGGGAGACGGCCTTGGTCTTGTTCCCGAGCAGCGCTAGGCTCCTCGCCGTCAATTGGGTGTTGTCCCTGTCTCTAGCCCGATCGGTCGCGAGGGGGATCTTGGTGGACCTAGGCAGGGCCGACGACGCGGCGAAGAAGGAGAGGCATGGGCTAGAGGGTTGGTGAGGATTCCCGCTCGCTGTGGATGAGGTACGTGGACTAGCTACACCAACAAAGGAGCTAGGGCTTTTCCTTGGACGTGAGCCGAATCGAGTCCATGGACGAGTTCGTGGAGGAGATGGAGCCTCGGTTCCAGGCCGCGTTCAAGGCGAAGGAGGAGTTGGGGAAGGGGGCAATGGAGGAGCTGGGGAAGGGCGCGATCATGAACCTGGCCCAGACAAGGGCCGCATGGTCGGGCACTTTTGGTTGAGGAAGTCAGACCTCGCACCGGCTGGGTTCCTGAAGGCGCAGATTGAGAGCACGCTTGACATGGTCTGCAATTTCGCTGTTCTTCTTTAATTGCTATTTCCTGAGTTTAATGAGCTCGTGGTAATGATAATAATGATATTTATTGCTCCTATTCTAGAGGATTCTTAGAAGAGAAGCTTGACGATCGGTTTATTTATTGACATTTGCTGAATGCCAAGTGTCAGGAGTTCTATTGAAAGATGATAAAATTTTCATATGTTTTTGGAGCTATTATTCATTGGAGCAAGTTCAATAAGACAGGAAGCTCGTGACTTTTAACTTACAATGTTGGACACTCCTGCCATATAGGTTTGTCTTTCGGTCGACTTAGATGGATGTTGGAGCTCCCGAACGACATAGAGATAGTCAGATAGATCGGTATCCTTTGCTAATGGAACAAGTGGAGAGTAGTAGTGGTCATCAGCACATAATTGATGCAAAGAGAAATGGGGACGCCTCATTGACAGCATCTCATGGTGATCAGCAACGCAGGGTAGACTCGACAGAGGATGAGGATGGACTTTCACCTATCATGCCAGCCCCTGCGGATCAAACAACTGTAAATTCACCAAACAGATTGAACTCCGTGAATTCCTCTAGCACGAGAAGGAGTGATGATTACCACCAGCATCGAACAAGTCCATTGAATTCTGGACTATGGATTTTAGTGGAGTTAGTTGTCACTGTGGGTCAAATTATAGCATCCATAGTGGTTTTGTCACTGTCAAGACATGAAAATCCAGAGGCTCCACTATTTGCATGGGTTGTAGGTTATGCATCTGGTTGTGTGGCAACGCTGCCTATTCTTTACTGGCGTTATCATTCTGGCAACCGTGGTAGTGATCAGCAGTCCAGTCGATCCCATCGAGGGACTTCTCATAGCAGTCAATCAGAGCCTAGCTTTTATACAGCTATCTCTGTCACACAGTCCACAGATGAGGGCAATCAACATTCTGAAGAATCGACATCATGGAATGGCCAAATTGCAGACACTCTGAGTTCACGGTAAAGTTCAATCGTTTCTTATGCTGCTCATGGATGATGATTGCTTCTCATCTATTCAAATTGAATTTCAATTTGCACGTTGTGGGATTGTTGGCATCATTCAGAATAACCTAGTCTGTACAATCTATGATAGATGGAATCAACGGCTAATTTCGTTTTTGCAGAATTAGTGGGCTGGTGGACCATTTCAAGATGGCCTTAGACTGTTTTTTTGCTGTATGGTTTGTTTTCGGCAATGCGTGGATTTTTGGAGGTCACTCTTCACCTTCTGATGCTCCGAAACTGTATAGGTACCAATTTATAGGGACACTGTTCTGTTCTGTCTATACACGTAATTGCTGTGCTTGATGAAATATATGTGTTGTGGCCCTTTTGCAGGTTATGTATAGTATTTCTAACTTTTAGCTTTATTGGATATGTCATGCCTTTTATACTATGTGCAACAATTTGTTGCTGCCTACCTTGCATAATGTCTGTTCTGGGCATCCGAGAAGACTTCTCGCAGACAAGAGGAGCCACCTTAGAAACCATCAATGCTCTTCCTATCTACAAATTCAAGGTGAAGCAAGACTTAAATGCTGACGGCGAGGAATTTAACACAGGAGGAAGTGAAGGCGGGGTCTTGGCTCCAGGGACAGAAAAGGAGTTTTTTTGTCGGGAGAAGACGCGGTAAGCATAAAACCCACTTATGTCCTCCCATTCCAATTCTGGAGTTCAAGCACCCTCCTGCTGAATTTTGACCTATAATGTAGGGCTAGCATTTGATTTCACGTCCTAAAAAGAAAGGCCTCGCCTCACATCTGCTTATACTTTCCTTAACATGGTGAAACTATCGTGATAGCAGCAAGTCGCAAATGCTTACTATCGGCAGCTAGGCATGATATTTATCTTCAAGCAGACAAAGTGATGTTGCCATTGTATTTGTGCAGGTTTGCTGTATTTGCTTGTCAAGATATGCAGATAACGATGAACTTAAAGAGCTACCTTGTCACCATGTCTTCCACGTTGAGTGCATTGATATATGGTTAAAGATCAATGCTTCATGCCCCCTCTGTAAAAGTGAGATTAGCGAGAGCAGTGGGCTTTCGCAATCTGACAGAGACAGCTAGAACTGAGGACGAGTTTCAAGTAGCTCAAGAATTTGCATAAGGGAGTTGCCCATGAATGTGCCAACTACAATGTTTGCTCATCGGACTTACGATGAAACAGGGCCTCTTCGCAGAGATGTGTATTGACTTGGCACAGATAGCAAGAGGTTATATCTGCAAAGAGGTTCTCTTGCGACGCATCGGATGATTTACCATTGCTACACTACACTATGTAGAAGTGAATCTCTTGCTTGGGAGTGGTCCCACCTTCTCAGGACATGTAAATGTGAGGTCGAAGTTGAATGGTCGGCTCATACGCCGGGTCCCGTGAAACGATCTGGGGGTGCTGCAATGGCAAAGGAATCTTTGCGCACAGATCCTATCTCGGGATAATGGTAATGATGTATATAGCTTGTTCGAAAATACAGCACATGTGTATTTAATCACGTAAATTGCGATAAACTGTAACTATTCATCGTGTCATGTTCTCCTATTTTGGAGCCCTAGAGTGGGCATGCTTAAGATAAATGGAGGACCTCAGTACTATTGCTGTTACAGACAGTTACCAAAGGCTGATCAAGAAATTAGTGCGTAATCAAAGTTGTAGCAATATGCTAAAAAATTGCTGATATTTGCAGAGAACAACTTAGTTTTTATCTTTCCTCTTTTAAATAAAAAGATTGAAGACAGATGAGCAATAGAATTCGGAAGAACGTGATGGACAAAAACTGAGAATGGATAGAGCAATAGCAATTTAGTCTTTGGTTTTGTTTTAGATTCTGTTTGTTTCATAGATTTGGAAAATATTTTTTTAATATTAATCACTTATATCAATTCAAATAATTAGTTCATGAAAAGTTCTCTCCATCCCTTGCAATTATGCATGTCTAAATATTTTTATGAACGTTAAAAATCTCTTATTCATTAATTTTTTATAGGCAATACAAGTAATATTCATTTTTAAAAGTGATACAAATGCATAACTTTTAAGATGCACTGTACACAGTATCAAAGATTATTCCGCACCATCCCTCACAAGATATGAGAGCATAGCGCAAGTGGTCGGTTTGGGACTCAGGTTTGGCAGTCAGAAAAGAAGAAAAATGGCTTTTTCTTGAACTTACATATTTCGTGCCATTCATGTTACTATTCTGGTTGTGGTCTCAGAAGGGAGATGAGGCTACATAATTTCAACCTTCTTATTTTGGTGCGAAAACAGCAAAAATGCCATACCAATATTTTCGCATTTTCTAAATTTATTTTCAGAGTTTCAGACGACGTAAAAGCAGGAGAAATTGCCAAAGGCCTCAAGAGATAATTTCTTTGAAGGTTGTTTCAGGGAAAACTAGAAGAAAGAAAAAGAAAATGAAACATTTTCCCTACAATCTAGGGAAATTTCCGTACCAGAAAAAAGATCAAGTCCAGCAAAACATATGGCTCCTCTCCAACAACCCATTAGGAGACCACTTGTCTTCATCCATTTCATTAGTGATACGGAAAAACCAAAGAAGATAAATTAGAAGATAAATTAGGAGGTTCATATTAGCAAGGATAACATAGAGCCAAGGCCCGAATCACTCACTTGCATACTTAACCAAAAAATAGAAAACTTTCATGACCTGAAACTAGAAAACGAAGAACAAAAACCAACCCAGGAGAGCATGTCTTATTGATGCAAAATCTATCATTTGTAACATCTCATTCCAAAATTTTTCACAGAACGCAATGTTTATACAAAGGAAAAACAATGGTGGACATAAATAAGGGAAGTACAACATGTCTCCAGAAGTAAGTTTGCAGAGGCCACTTGTTCTTGAGGCTGACGAAGCATCCGTTCTTCAAAATTTCTCCTGTGGCTCCACCTCAGGGATGTCCTATAGATTGTAAAACTAACAATGCAAATAGGGAAACCTTAGTTTAATGCATATTCCCATGGAGCCTGCCACCTTTTCTCATTCATGCCCACAGACACACAAGGCTATGAATCCGACTGGAAACGAAAGTGGAGGAAGATTATACACAATTAGCAAAACAAATTCCAAGATGAGAGGGAGAGGGAGGCCAAAAAGAACAGAAAATGCCAATCCAATAAAGCGACAGAATGGCCATGAACTGGAAAAGGCCCCATGAATGATACTTCCCCAGTGGTTGAACGAACTATCTCCCAAGCCACAGCTATTGCTGTGAACTAACTCTCATGCATACCGATGAATGTAGAATTACATTGCCCAAAATGAGCTTTCAACTCCACTTGTTAGATAGAGAGGTCCTTAAAAGCTTCCAGTTTTCCATTTGGCGCAAGAGAATCCATGCTTATGCCACCCGCAGGATGGTTGACTCCATTTTCAGGATTACTAGAAATCTGGTTGTACGAGGACTTTAGAACTGCAGAACTGCGACTTCCTTCAAAATACGTGGAGTGCGGGAAGTATTCAGCACAACGTAATTTCCATCCTGTTGAAGATGTATTTTACAAGTGTCAGAGACACCATCTCAACAGTCAAATCTAGCTTTATCCAATCATAATATCCCATCTTTGTATTCAGTAAAATGAGTAGGCCAATAAGGAAGTAGGGATAGAAGAATGGTCATCAGTAACGAAATTCACCGACGAGATCCCTCCCTGACTCTCACACCCCAACACACACCCACCCAGCCACCCACTTGCTACCCTATACTGCTGCTACTCCAATTATTCCAACAGATACTCCACATTTTAAGCATAACTTTAACCAAAAACAGTTGACGAGATCAAAACTTACTTGACGCAGCATCCATATCAACTACTACTGAGGAGAGTAGCTTGTGAACCACAATGCAATCCTTGAGTTTCCATTCCTTAACTGATCTGAGTGCTCCATTTCTATGCAACATAACGTGGACATGCTCAACAGATTATCAAGGGGATGGCAGCGTAAGACGGTCCAAAACAAGTGAAATGAAGATGGTAGACCTTCATTGCACCAAACAGTACCTTTGCACCAAGTTGTTGCTTGAATCCTCAATTAATTTCACAGCCTTGCCCTTATTGCTGGGTTCCAAAGATACAGCATTTCTGCAGCAGCTGCCCTGTGCATCAAGGAATCTGCACACACAAAAAAAAAAGACCAAGCACACTTAGAACATGTTATAACACACGTAAGAAAATTGTCTGATGTTGAGGATACCTTTATGCTTATCGAGGAATGACTCATTTGCCTCTAAAAGAGACTTCCCATGCAAATGACTGCAAGATGAACAATTGTATGTGTTAAAAGACTGTCATATTGAAAAAACAAACAAGAAAGATATAGCAAGTCCAAAAGACAGGTTGTAAAGAACCTGATTTCTGGTCGTTCAGCTTCTAATACAGTGAAAATAAGTTTCTCAGAGTCAGTAGCTGGGGCAGCCATGGAACTAACTACGTGGAAAAACTTTAACTGCAGCATAAGAAGCACCCATCAGGAACAACATTAAGCCGTCAAAGTCTCTAGCAACTGGAGAAACAATATAGACCACCACTGAAAAGAGTTGAGGAAAAAGCAGCAGCAACACAGATCAACATACTATGACTTGCATCAAATTTTACAGACACCCAAAAGATTCGACAAATATATCAACAGCTCAACCCAAGGAGTTAAGAGGACATATGAGAATGATAAAATATCTCGAGTGCAAACTAGAGAGAAACTAACCAGGCACCTATGTGTGTCAAGGCTTTCCGCGTCTAACTGGAGCAGCCGCTTCACCGCCTGGGTTTATGAAAAGAGCAGCATATAAAGATGCATATATTAAAATGGAGTTAACTAGAAAATTAAATTGCAAGCAGCACATATATAGGAAAAAGAAACAGAACATTTATCAGCTTGTCATTTACTCCGAACAATATGTTTCAAGAAGTTTCAAGAGTAAGAAAGTCACTGGACAAAAGAAAAAAGAAGAAGCAAAGTAACCCCAGACAAAATTACCTGAAAAGCAAGCAAAGTTTTCCACTCTCTCATATTTACTTCAAACGAAAGAATGTGTTTCCAAGGAATCAGGTGAGCTCCTTTGAAGCCGCTTCAATTACTTTGTTGCCTCTGATAGTGGATCCTCGACCTACCACCACATATACATAATGGAATCCAGGTCACAGCAGCAACTATTAATAAAAAGGAAGTTACATAATATATGAAGCCAAAAAGAAGATTGCGCAGGAATATTACATACACTAATTTATCAGGAAGAAGCTGCTCGTTGGTACATATCATGCTTTCTCTAGAAACGATAAAGCACATTTTTTGGCGAAAGGAATGTAATCACCAATTTCAATATTAGTATTTTCATGTGGTATTCAGAATCAAAATGGGCAGGCATTCGCGTATATGACAGAATGCCTATCCCCCTTCCTTTACAAGACACTTTTTTTTTAATCGTAGCCTAACTATTTCCCATTTCATAGATGGATATCTAGGGACTCAAGTCTAAATAAAATTGACTGTACACAATTGTAATTTGTACCAGACATATTTTACTCAAGTAATTATGAAAATTGAATCGACAAAAGATACCTGGTAAGTCCAAACTAACTTGGTGCTATAACTTGACCCACGGTGACAACTAACTCCACTTGAAATCCATAGTCCAGAATTCAATGGACTTGTTCGATGCTGGTGGTAATCATCACTCCTCCTTCTCGTGCTAGAGGAATTCACGGAGTTCAATCTGTTTGATGAATTTACAGTTGTTTGATCCGCAGGGCTGGCATGATAGGCGAAAGTCCATCCTCATCCTCTGTCGAGTCTACCCTGCGTTGCTGATCACCATGAGATGCTGTCAATGAGGCGTCCCCATTTCTCTCTACATCAATTATGTGCTGATGACCACTACTACTCTCCACTTGTTCCATTAGCAAAGGATACCGATCTATCTGACTATCTCTATGTCGTTCGGGAGCTCCAACATCCATCTAAGTCGACCGAAAGACAAACCTATGTGGCAGGAGTGTCCAACATTGTAAGTTAAAAGTCACGAGCTTCCCGTCTTATTGAACTTGCTCCAATGAATAATAGCTCCAAAAACATATGAAAATTTTATCATCTTTCAACGGAACTCCCGACACTTGGCATTCAGCAAATGTCAACAAATAAACCGATCGTCAAGAATCCTCTAGAATAGGAGCAACAGATATCATTATTATCATTACCACGAGCTCATTAAACTCGAGAAACAGCAATTAAAAAAGAACAGCGAAATTGCAGACCATGCAGCCCTCGTGCAGGCCGGGTTCGCGATGCGCCCTTCCCAGCTCCTCCATCACCTTGAACGCGGCCGGAACCGAGGCTCTATCTCCTCCACAAACTCGTCCGTGGACCCGATTCGGCTCACGTCCAAAGGAAAAGCCCTAGCTCCGGTCTTTGGTGTAGCCGGTCCACGTACCTCGTCCACGGCAGTGGGAATCCTCCCGACCCTCTAGCCTGCGCCTCTCCTTCTTCGCCGTGCCATCGGCCCCGCCTAGGTCCACCGAGATCCCCCTCGCGACCGATCGGGCCGCCGACAGGGGACAACACCCGATCGACGGCGGGAACCCGGCGTCGCTTGGGAACGAGACCAAGGCCGCCTCCCTCCTGCCAGAAGCCGACGGCTTCATGGCGGAGGCTGGAGGCCGACGGCTTCGCGGCGGAGGCCGGCGGCGTCTTTGGCCTGAGGGAGGGGGAGGACGAGCAGATACCAGAGACGGAGGACTCCATTGGCGGTGGCGGTGGCTCGGAGTCGGAGTTGATGACGAGTTCGGCGGCGGTGGCGGCTCAAAGTCGGAGTTGATGACGAGTTCGGCGGCGGTGGCGGCTCGGAGTCGGAGTTGATGACGAGTTCGTTGGAGGGAGGCAATCGAATGGAGGCCCAGGAGTTGCCGAGAGACCAACGCGAGCACAAACCTTATGCTCAATCTCCGCGTTGGAAACAGTCGGAGGCGAAGGTTTGAGGAACCAGCTGTGACTGGCGGGGCTCTTGGAGGAGGCGACGTGCCAAAGGTAGATGACCGGCGAGGCTTTTTGGAGAGGCGGAGGCGGAGGCGGAGGGGGTGGGATGCGCTGAGAAGGAAACAGAGGAAGTAAGTGCAGCTTGTTTCGTCTGCTCTTCCACGAAAGAGAGACAAAACCTAAAAAATTCAAGTGAGGAGAGAGAAAATTTAAGCGGGAGGGTTGTGCATTTATTACTCGTCCTTTCTTCTGCCAGCCGAGCCGAGCCGCCAGCTGAGTTATTTGGGAGAGAAGAGAGAGAAAGAAGTGCTGAGTCAAGATCGAGGAGAGGAAGATGGCACCTGACCTTATGGGTCTCACGAGGACACGTGTCGCACTCTCACCGCCTTCTTGTTTGCCAGGCTAGAACGTGAGATGTACCTAATATTTTCTCCCCACTTTTGATCAGGTTGTCAGATGTACCTCCCATGTCACAACAGATCTCTGGTTGCATGAGACAGGCGAGCTTCCTCTGATTTAATTCTGAAGTCGCACGTGTCATAAAACTGTGCGTTTAATATTCGTGACATGATCTCATGTCACAACACGTGATGTACTCAATATATCAAATAATCTCATTTATCGTTTGCGTGGAAACTTCAGTAAGAAGGATACAGAAGGTTTCATTTTGATTTTCCAAGAAAGGACAGAGGAAGAAAATTCGGGCGGAACTATGAATTGATCATTTTCTCCACACCTTTCGACCAAAAAAAAAACTAATTTCTCCTAAACCACAAAGAGATCAAATTATATATTTTTGACATAAGCTAAGACAATATATTTTTTTGAGTCAGGCGCTTCAAGTAAAATGAAAGAACTTACCAAACAAAATCTCCATTAAAATTGATGATGAACAAGTATAACTTCCATCAACATTATGGCATTCTCCCATACATGGATATTTCTGTAGATCCACACATTCATCAATATCTACGCAAATTAAACACAGGCATCAAATGTATCTAACCTTCTGATATCATATCAATAAAAAGAACATGCTAAACATAGGTAAGGATTGCCTTGGTAACCTACTAAACAAGTGCACTTGTATCCAGATCCGTTTTGGGCGTCAATGCAGAAGGCGTTGTTTTTGCACACGTAACTCGAGCTGTTCTTCATGGCGTCATCGCATGTTCGATTCCCTATTGCCCAGTCCAGAAGTAGAGTGAACTCACTAAATTTAAGCTGATTAAGATCGCCAACAGAGAAGTTGTAGGAACCAATTTCTGCGATGAAGGCATAGCTGCATGGATTGATATCCGAGCTATCCGACAGACAACTATGTAATCTACGAATTTCGATGCTGTAGCCGAAGGCATTCCCAGGGATATTTGCCCGACAGCAACCAAAACCCGAACAAATACCCACTGCTGCTGTCAAAAAAATTGGTGCACGAAGCAATACACCCGGAAGAGAGATTGACCCAGAGGTCTCGGCAGATGGCCCATGTGTCACAACCGACGACATTGAACGTGTTCTTGGCACGGGACAAAGGGAAATTACCTAGACCTAGGGTTACATTAATGCTCGACGAATCATACCTGGAAGAGTCTTTGCAGACTTTAAAGATCGCAACACTTACTCGCATCTCGTGGTACTCAAGGGACATGTCGAGTATTTGCAAGTCCAATGATTTGCCGTCTCTTCCACTCATGTAAGGTATGGGAGGATCAGTAGAGTCATCACAAACGACTTTGAATGAGGGAGGATCGATGCGGCAATGGGGATCACTATCGGCCAATCCGAAGGGGTATGGAATAGAGAGGTTTCCGCAAGTACTTGGACATCCAGGCTTTGTCATTGAATCAACAGCTTCTGTTATGTGATTGTGGTATGGACTCAGTAAAGCCCCAAGCACCACAACTCTCAGGAGAAGCTTATAAATGACCATGTTTCTTCCTTCAACTCTCTTCAAATATTCTTTTGTTTTGATGAATTAGTTTGATGGGCCCGGGGGGAAATAATGAGAATAAAGATGGCTTTCTTCATCATTTTTCCCCCCGCGGCGAATGGGCCACGGGGGGAGGGGGGGCGGTTAGGGATGATTCCATGATAATTTCTCGAGTAACTCTAGTCATTGTGAACCAAAGATTGGAATACCCTTGTCACAAAATGAGCTGCTCTATCATGTCATAACGACGAAAATAAACATATTCTTCACTGAAATTTTCCCCAAAATTTTTTAGCTATTTTGCTATTGTTGTACTTCAGCTAGCTGGTACGTCCATGATGGGGTGCGATTGGATCGCACCGTATCGACTTGATACGTTACGTTGGAAAGACACTTATGGAGGGGTACGAAGGGAGACATATAAAAGCCTCCCGAACACAATTGTTGGAGCGGTTGGCTGATCATTCGCACCAAAATTTTCTCTCCCTTTCCATCAAAGAAGAAGGCATTCCATTTTTCACTTTTGCAAGAACAATTGGTATTTACGCCGTGGAAATCGGGTGTTTTCCTTGTGATTGCATCCAGACTAACGTGAGGAAGTGTTGTTCGTGTTTCATCGGCAATTCAACGTTCGTTCCGGGGCCATTTGCTGTTTGCGCATCGGAATCAGGTAAGTCGTCTTCCGCCGACATGAATTCCATCATTGGTATCAGAGCCCAGTCGTGATTTCTACCTTGTTTTTCATCGAGTTTTCTCATTTACCATTTGAAATTGAGATCAAGAGATTGTATTCTACACTGTTTTTGATGTTTATTGGTCAGAATTGCAATCTAAAAACTCGAATTCGAAACGAAGCAAAGAATGGTTTTGGGGTCGCGTGCATTTATGAGGTTTTGGCCGTTTTTCGAATTATTTTTTTGGCCAAAATCAACTTTTCAATATACAGGATGAAAGAGATCGTCGAGACGAGTCCGGCGATGGGTCGAGCGCCGCCGGAAGATGCCGGACGCGCCCACACCCGCGGCCAGAAGCCGCTACGCGTGGGCGCCACGCGCCCGAAGCGCTAGCTAAGCCAACGCGTGCGCCCACGTGCCGGTCGGCGGAGCGATCGCGATGCGTGATGCGTCATGCGGGACGCGTCATCACGGAGCGGCGTGACATGACGTCATCGATGACATCACGGGATGACGTCACGAAAGACGTCATCCATGACGTCATCCAACGATCGGTAACCGTTGGGATGACGTCATCGATGACGTCAGCCTGGTGGCGGTTGGCCGGCCGGCGACCCAACCCGACCTGATCAGCGACCTGTGACTCAACCCGACCCGTTGATCGGTCGACGGTTGGACCGGTTGGACCGGCCAGGAGCCGTTTGGCTCGCTGGCGCATGCGCCACACGCGCCGTGCACTCAGGCGGCGCGTGTGGGCGCGTGCGAGCTCCGATGGGAGCGTGGTCGGTGGCGTTTGGTTCGTATGGTTGTCGTCTACATTGTGGTGTAATTTTTTTTCAATTTTGAATTTTATAAATGTATGAAAATGTATAAGGAATCCTAAGTACGCGTATTTTGGTGATTTAAATGCACTAGTCATTCATTTTTTGGCTTGTATTTTCTTATGCTTTAGGAAATACAGTAGCTAGCCTATATGGAAGTGATGTCATATATGTTGTGTAGAGCTTGGTTCGATGATATCATGTATATAGTTTAATATACTTGTAATTTTCTAGTTGCTAGAAATTTCCAACAATGGTAGGAAATCCATTACATGTTGAATTGCGATTTTAATTAATAGTTGAAGCATGATTGTTGTTTGTAAGTTGATTCATATCATGCTATGTTTATGTGTTAATGGAAAAATGTAGAAATTACATAAGGTCATGTAATTATTTTTCCTAGTGGGAGTTCGTAGGTTGGTAGAATTTGAGGGAGTTCTCACCTAGAACTTAAAATTTGTGCAAATTAAACTAATTAATGATAATAGAACAATTGTACATAGAAGTTGATTGGGAACATAGTGAACTTTTGCTTTTGTGTCTTTTGTTGAATTATCATTAATTTAGTTTGTCTTTACTGCAAATTAAATATGTGTGTTACTCTGTAAAGTGTGCTAGTATTGATTCTGCATTTATTATGTCAATGTGTTATAGCAATTGATTATGGCTTTGGCATCCAAGACCATTGTGGCTGACCTCAATAAGGGTGAGAAGCTGAATGGTGACAATTATGATATTTGGCACTGAAAGGTTCAGTATATCCTTGAGGAGCAAGAGGTTTTGGAAACCCTCAACCATACCATGGATGAACCTGAGCATGGAACTTCAGCTCAACACAGGAGAGATCTAGAAGCTTATCAAGCTTGGAAAAAGAAAAATAGCATTGCTCGCATCACGTTGCTGAGCTGTATGCAAGATGATCTCATGTGTGAGTTTGAAAGTTATGATAAAGCTCAAGCTATGTGGGTTGCCTTGAAGGATAAGTTTGGGGGTACATCTGCCACTAAGCTAAGGAGACTCACCATCAAGTTTGACACATTCCAAAAGCGCCCAAATGTAACAATGAGGCAGCATCTTCAGGAGATGTCAAACATGATTCGTGAGCTGAAGTCGGTAGGTCACTCCCTTACTGATGAATAGCAAGTTCAGGCTGTTATAAGATCTCTTCCTAACAATTGGGAGCATATGCATAATGAGAATATTATCACTTTTGATGATATTGCGAGTCATTTGGAATTAGAGGATGAGCGCCTAGAGGCTGCGAGATCCTCTACCCATGCTTATGTTGCTGAATCGAGTTCGCGCAAGGCTTCGAGCTTCAAGCGCAAAAGGAATTCTCAATTCAACAATAAAGTGAAGAAGATTGATCACGCACCTAAGAGAGCTAAGACCTTCCGACGTAAGAAGCGTGGTGGGAAGAAGGACAAGGCCAAGATGGAGTGCTACAATTGTGGCAAGATGGGTCACTTTGCTCGTGAATGCACTGAGCCGAAAAAGGTACCATATTACTCCATTACTTTGAGTAATGCCTTTGTTTCTAGTATTGTAATGCTTGCTGAATCTCATCCAATGTGGACTGTAGACTCAGGAGCAACAGACCACGTAGCTAGAGACCGAAAAGCATTTGTGGAGTATCGTTGGATACCGCTTGGAAGAAGATGGATATATGTTGGGAATAACACAAGAGTTGAAGTGAAGGGTGTCGGCACATGTAAATTAATCTTACGTGGTGGTTGAAACCTATTCCTGCATGATGTCCTTTATGCTCCAGATATTCGACGAAACTTGGTCTCTGTAGTTGTTCTTCTTAGCTTAGGTTATGTATTGAATTTCCATGGTGATTGTGTTGACATTTTTTTTGGAACAGTTTATTATGGTTCAGGTCATGTATCGAATGGTTTTATGGTGTTAGACATTGACTATGATCAGTACAATGTTAATGTTGATGGTTGTTTTTCTTTAATTACGTCTTCTAATAATGTTGAGATTGATACAAGTACTTGGCATGCTAGATTAGGTCACATTGGATTGCAAAGAATGCAAAGATTAGCTAGAGAAGGCCTTTTAGGGTCACTCACTAATGTTAGTCTATCCGTATATGAACATTGTCTAGCGGGAAAAGCAACTAGAAAACCATTCGGAAAAGGGACTAGAGCCAAATTTCCATTGCAACTCATTCATTCTGACATTTGTGGTCCTTTGAATGTGAGGGCGAGGCATGGAGCCTCATATTTCATCACTTTCATAGATGACTTCACGCGTTTCGGTTATGTCTTTCTAATCTCCCATAAGTCATAAGCATTAGACTGCTTTAGACGATATATAACGATGGTAAAGAATCAGTTGAATAAAACAATAAAGGCATTGAGAACCGATCGCGGACGTGAGTATCTATCAGAGCAATTCAAGACTCTTTGTGATGAAAAGAGAATTGTATGACAATTAACTATTCCTAGTACTCCACAACAAAATGGGGTAGCTGAGAGAAGGAATAGAACCCTAATTGAAATGGTTAGGTCTATGATGGCGCAAGCAAATTTACCTATCTCCTATTAGGGAGATGCGTTATTGACTGCTGTCTATGTACTTAACCGAGTGCCCTCAAAATTGGTCACTTCCACCCCTTATGAATATGGACTGGTAGAAAAGCAGACTTAAGTAGTATATGTCCATGGGGATGTGCAGCTTATATTCATGATTCTTTCCATAAATATGGCAAATTAGGTCCTAGAGGGAAGAAATGTATCTTTATTAGATATTCTGAACACTCCAAATGGTACGTATTCATAGGTGAACAAGCTGATGGAAGTATGACCGAAATGGAGTCACGAGATGTCACGTTCTTAGAGAACGATTTTCCTAATAGAGGTGAGATTGATAAGGATTTCCAATTATATGAGATGGAAGATCCTGATAACACACCCACTGATGTTGTAGAGGGAAATGAAAATTTACCTCAACATGCAAGACCTAGTGGGAGTGTTGCATTGCCTAACAAATCGAATTCAAGAGAAATTCAATTGCGTAAAAGTAATCGTAAAAGTATTCCCCGTCGTCATTTTGAGATTGAAGGGGAAGCATTTATGATTGCTAAAAAAGACGATGCCGAGCCTAAGACTGTTCAAGAGGCTCTCTCATCCTCTGATAAGGAAGAATGGAGAAAAGCTTTGGAAGATGAAATGGGGTCAATGAGGGCAAATCATGTCTGGGACTTAGTTGATCTACCACCTAATCGTAAGACCATTGGAAACAAATGGGTCTTTAAGATTAAGCGAAGGGCGGATGGATCTATTGAAAAGTATAAGGCTCGCCTTGTGGCGAAAGGTTATACTCAACAAGAGGGTATAGACTATGATGAAACATTTTCACCAGTTGTAAGGTTTGCCTCAATACGCCTTATTCTAGCTATCGTTGCACATTTGGACCTTGAATTACATCAAATGGATGTAAAGACGGCATTTCTCAATGGAGAACTAGATGAGGAAATTTATATGAAACAACCAATAGGTTTCATAGCTAAAGGTCAAGAGCATAAAGTTTGCAAACTTCATCGCTCCATATATGGCCTTAAGCAATCATCTAGACAATGGTATCTTCGTTTTCATCAAGCCATAACAACTTTTGGTTTTATGATGATCGAAGAAAATCACTGTGTATATGTCAAGCGATCCAAAGATAAATTTGTGATTTTATCACTTTATGTGGACGATATTCTGTTGGCTGTAAATGACAAGGTTTTGGTTATCACCATAAAAGAATGGTTGTCCTCCAATTTTGAAATGAAGGACATAGGAGAAGCTGCTTATATATTAGGAGTTAAGATCGGAAGAGATCAATCAATGAAACTCCTTACTTTATCACAAGAGTCTTATATTATGAAGATTCTTGAACGATTCAATATGCAGCACTGTAATCCCATTGATACCCCTGTCATGCAAGGTGAAGGCCTAAGTACTGAGATGTGTCCTAAGACTCTAGAAGAAAATAAAGTAATGGAAACTGTTCCTTATGCTAGTGCGGTCGGAAGTTTGATGTATGCTATGATGTGTACTAGACCCGACATATGTTATGCCGTGGGATTGGTGAGCCGATATCAATCAAATCCCGGTCAAGCACACTAGAAAGCAGTGAAGAGGATTCTGAGATACTTGAAAGGCATTATGGACTATCGACTTTGTTACCAAATGAATGATTTACGCCTATTGGGCTACTCAGATGCCAATTGAGGTGGAGACCTGGATGAGCGTAAATCGACTTCTGGATATGCGTTCTTGCTCAATGGAGGTGCAATTTCTTGGAATAGCAAGAAATAGACATGCACGGCCTTGTCTACGATGGAGGCGGAATTTATTGCATGTTCTGCTACAGTGCAAGAAGCAGTATGGCTAAAACGTTTCTTTGAAAATTTAGCCACTGTCACTAAGGTTCCTAGACCGGTGATAGTTTATTGCGATAGGCAAGCAGCCATTGCCTATGTGAAGGATCTCAAATATTATGGAAGAACGAAGCACATTGACATAAAGAACAACTTCATCAGAGATATTGAAGCGCAGAAAGAAGTGATCCTACAATACGTTTCAACCAATAGAATGGTTGCTAATCCATTTACAAAGACTATTCCTATAGACATATTCTTGACCCACAGGATGTCACTAGGATTGCGTAGAATATGATGTGTTATTGTAGAGAATCATTGGTTTATGTATTTGTGAACATATGTATTGTACTTGTTTGTTTATTAGTGACTTGAAATTTTATCAATAAGTATGAATACAGTATGAGACTAGCACTACACACATATATTATTGGAAAGTATGTTAGCAGGCAATGATTGGCTCACTCACACGAGCAATCGCCTCAAGTGCTATAGTTAGCACATTGAGATGAGACGTTATATACAAATAAACGCTGAGGAGCAAGTTTAGTACATAAAATGATATGTCGCCGTGATTGGAGTCAAGATGAGGTCTGTGATTTATTTATAATAAGACCGAACATGATAGTCCCATAATCATGTATGCCTGTAAGATGCCGAATGCGAGTACTTAATTGGGCGCTATAGAAAACGAGCTGATATAGCACTCAAGTTAAACATGAGTACGTGAGAAGCACGTGACTATGTTTAGGCTAAGATCCGTATAGTGGATATGGTTAATAAATGACATACGCTCTTATAGAAAGAGCAATCCACTATAGCATGTAATTCATACTACATGTGCATTGTACGACCAATAAGGGAAGATAAGTAAAATTATCCCTATTTACTTATTGTGTGAGCCCTTGAGGTAATTTATAATTTACCTCAATTTCATGCCCTATGTTACTTCTGACTATATTCTTGAAATGAAAGATCAATGTTGCTACTTTAGCATGTTACGGGCGATCATGAATAGATATGGCCTATGGGACATGTCTAGGAAAGTAGTTATTCTGAAATTGAGAGAGATATGAGTGCAAAGGAAGACTATTGTTGTTTTACATCTATCACATGTATTTACTGGTCGACCAATTATATCGCCCCTTGTGGTAGCGGATATAATTGTAAATACATGATGTTTTGAGAATAGTCAAGTATAGCCTTTAAGGGATAGGTATACTTGGACTGATGTAACAAAATATGTATAGGGCACTGTGAGACATCCATTGTTTATTTCTTTTCAGGGTTGTAGCCATTATATCATCCCTAACAGGTGCATAATTTGAGCTCCCAAGTGCAGGTGTACTCACTGGTCGCACGGCTTATTTGTCAGTATGAATTGTTTTGTAAAGTTGATGAATATTGAATGCCTTATATTCTTGATAGAGCGCTATCAAGCCCATCATGTCCGAGTGGGAGATGTTATACTTTAGCTAGCTGGTACGTCTATGATGGGGTGCAATTGGATCGCACCGTATCGACTTGATACGTTACATTGGAAAGACAGTTATGGAGGGGTACGAAGGGAGACGTATAAAAGCCTCCCGAACACAACTATTGGAGCGGTTAGCAGATCATTCGCACCAAAATTTTCTCTCCCTTTCCATCAAAGAAGAAGGCATTCCATTTTTCACTTTTGCAAGAACAATCGGTATTTACGCCGTGGAAATCGGGTGTTTTCCTTGTGATTGCATCCAGACTAACGTGAGGAAGTGTTGTTCGTGTTTAATCAGCAATTCAACGTTCGTTCCGAGGCCATTTGCTGTTTGCGCATCGGAATCAGGTAAGTCGTCTTCCGCCGGCATGAATTCCATCAGCTATGATGACAGTACCATATTTACTTTATTATATTTGTCGAAGAAAACTTTAACTATTTTGCTATATCAACTAAGGAAGTTGAGGAATTAATATTAATCAAACTATCTTCTTTTACAATAATCCTACTTAGCGACGGGTTCTTTGGCCCCTGCAGTGATGGAGCAATAGACGTTTTACTTTTTTTTTTCTTCGTTTCATTACGAGTTCAGTTAGCTTCATTACACATGAGCAACCTGAATCCTTAGTACAAGTCCCTATTCATGTTTCAAATCAATTTGGAAATTCCTAGAACCTATTGTAACATCACAACGTGAATTGCGTTCCTGATAAAAAGCAAACCTCGGATAAGGGTCGGCCAAATCATTAAAGCTAACAGGCCTTCAAATCGTGGAGACATCAGCTGTCCATGCAAGTGGCTGCTTGGCTTTTCAAGTCAAGGTCAACGTCGTGTGACATGGCGTTCCGATCGTGGAGAGATATGAGTCAGCTATGCAAGTCGTTGGTTTCCTTTTCAGGTCAAGGTCGACGTCAATTGCATCTGATGCTTTGGACAAGGAAATGGCACTGAATATAACTTTGTTTTAAGCTGAAGGAGCAAATAAAAAGTTGCTTTTCTCTAGAGAGTTAAATTCAAGAGCAATAGTGATAGATTTTTCACTTGAACTTTTTCCTCATGTTTGGTCAAAATCAGGTATGGCTACAAAACAAGAATTTTGAAAAAAAAAAAATCGGTGAATCTTTTTGGTTTTATTGACTGCTACAGCAAAATATGTCTAGGTCAATGTGAACCAAAGATTGGAATACCCTTGTCCCAAAATGAGCTGCTCTATCATGTCATAACGACGAAAATAAACATATTCTTCATTGAAATTTTCCCAAAAAAATTTTAGCTTGAGGCAGCAACTGTTTTACACATCAAGCTATAGAGCTAAGTTTGGACACTTCACATGAATTAATTTCTTGCATCTGTTTAGAATTTAATAGACCACATGAGCTAAAACTTGAAAATAACATGAGTTTGTGAGGTATCACGTCGAATGAAATCTTGAAATAATAATTTAAGATCACAGAAAAATTATAAACAAAAGACATAGTTTCATTATGCAAATACAGGAAAAAGTGCCAAAAAAGTCCTAAACATTTTTACTTAGTGCCGATTCAGTCATTTCCAGACAATTTTGGCCGGATTTTGCTAACTTGACACTGGACGGCTAACGTGGCCTAATCGGTGCCGATGTGGACAATTTTTAAAAATATTTTAATATTTTAAAATTTTTCTATTCTTTTTCTTTTTTCTTTTTCTTTTCTTTTCTTTTCTTTTTTTTTTTTCTTTTTTTCTTCTCTCCTCCTTCCTCCGGACGCTGGCCGGACCACGATGACCGACCAGAGGCGATGGCCAGCGAGGCTCGCCGGCCACCTCGCCAGTGGCCGTGAGGGTGGCCCCGCGTTGGGCGCCAAGGCTCGCCCTTGCTGCATTTGGCGAGGGTCGCGCCTCGCCCATGGCCGGCAAGGCTTGACCTTGCCAGCGCCGCCCAGGCCGCAATTCCACGTTCCACCAATCTCCCACAGGATTCACGAACCATCCATCGCACTCTTGTGGCCACGATCCCTTTGTGTCGATATTTCGCGGGGCATTCCAACAACCAAAACTCTGAATTCTGGCGGCTCATCGCGCGTGCCTCGTAGATATTCCGTCTCGACCACCCGTCAAGAAAATCCTGCCCCAGTTCCCTCCTCCCTCCAGACCTCCCGAAACAGATGGGGGTCGCAGGGACGTCTCTCTTTCGAGTGACAGGAAGAGATGTTTCGCCTTTTGCCACTCGACACTTGGACTTCGCTCTGCATGGTGGGTAGTGCTGTTTTTGTCGGCTGGGTTAATAATCCGATTCTAGATTTGCTTCTTGCACCGTTGTGATCTGGGGAGGAGGGAAGATCGAAGACCGAAACAGGTGGCGGCCTAGGCGGCGACGGGGAAAAGAGTTTGCGGAGTTGGTTGCGGTCTGGGGAGGAGGATTTGCTTTCGACACGGCTCGATGCGATCCATAATGCATGTGTTTCGTGACTCGTGTGCCATGCACATCCTTAAGATCGGTCGAGATTCAATTCTGAGCTCGATCGAAAGTGAAAAGAGAGAGAACTTTGTAAGCCTTGTTAATCCATTCGTGATTGTACATGTCAAAATCAAAATATTGTAGAGATTAAACCAAGACCGCGGCCTGTGTTCAAAGAAGTTGAGCATAGTTTAATTTGTGGAAACGGTTGATGAGCTGATTAATAATGGGAATTACGTGAGAACTAGGAAAGCTGAGGAAGAAATCTCTTCAGTATAGAGATGGACTTGCGCGTCTTGATGATTGCCAGAGCTGTTCATAAGCGCCTTCAAAGTTCAAATCGAAGGACAACTGGACAGGCTCTTGGCCACTTGACCCAAAAAACAAAAGTGAGGTGTGATTTTTCTTGTTTTTGCCTTTATGCTAAAAACATGTTTTAGGTCGACCATTGCGTGTGTAATTGCCCTAACAAATGCATTCTACGTTTCCGTGGTGAATTCAATCGCTATCTCATCTTAAAGTTCACGCAACTCACTATACTTGATTCCTTTCATTATCACCAAGGTACCTCAAATAATTTTCAAAATTACACATTCTGATATATACCGACAACCAACTAAATCCAAAGTACTCAAGGAAATCAGGTTCTTCTTCGACTCCAGTCAATGTCCTCACAATATCATCATGCATTTTGATTCTAACATCGCCAACACCAACAACATCGCATTAACTATTGTTCTCCGACTACACTTTACTATTATACATGTACTAGTAAGTATGAAACTGATTTTTATTTAGTGTAGCATGAACGAATAACCATAATCCATAATCCATTCATCAAATGATGAATAATTAGTGATAGACCAAACAAAATCAACGTTATCCGAATTACTAGGCTACAGCAGCAACATCATTTGCAAACTTAACTCCGATTCTCTTACTTTTCCCATTCTTCAGCATAAAGCAATCCTTCTAAGATGCTCTCTCTTGCCATAATTCCAATAGATAGCACCACTAGTCCTAGACTAATTACGTCTCTACATGTTTATATTACTCGTATTAACATGTGTACTAGTTCTTCTTCTATTTTTACCTACTAAAGAAGCAGATATTCACTAGATTCTCTTCCACAGATGTCCTTACATAGAATTAAATCTCGAACCCCATCAAACGTGAAACTTATTAACTTAGATAAATTACTAATTGTAGTAATAGTACTATTCTAACTATCAAGCAATGAGGATAAAATCAAAACATGTACCTCATCATCAAAGTTAATCACAACTGAACTTAATTGACTAACAACCACATTGAATCCATTGATATAATTAGCAACTGACGCACCTTTGTTCATCTTTAATTGAAGAGGCATCACATCAAATAGACCTTATTGATCATAGAGGGTTTCTTGTACATATTTGATAGGGCTTTCATTAAACCCGCATTGATCTTCTCTTTCACAGTGATAAACACGACGTGATGAGCCAACGTCAGCCGAATAACACCCAATACTCATCTATCAAACAATTCCCGATCAACTTGCTTAATAGTCAATGGCTTCTCCCTAAACAAAGGTAAGTGTAGCTTCCTTTCATATCAATAATCCTCAACCTATATCTTTGTTGACACCTAATTTTAGCAAGCCTAGGGAAATAAGGAAAATAAAAATTGCATTCTAAACAAATAAAAGGAAAAAATGAAAAAAAATTAGGGGAAATTGATTTGATTGATTATGCAGGGAAAATTGGAATTCTGATGGATCCTCGGATTTTTTTTAAATGCAGAAGCAATTTAAAAATCAAGTGAGTAAATGGCAAGAATTTTTGCAAATTGGAAGAAATCCGAGCAAAATCGAGTTAATTGCGAAATTATGTTATGATTTATAGCTTTGATTTAATGTGACTAGAGATGGAAACTAAGAAAATGCCATACAAAGTGGCCATTCGGAATTATTATAAAAGAGAGGTTCATTTTTCGTAACGGGAGGCGAATTAAAAAAAAATGGAGAGAAAGAATTCGTAAAAAAAAGTTCGTGCAAAAAGGAGCGAATTCAGAAAGAGAGAGAGAGAATTTCTTTTCTTTAAGGAGACTTCTTTTCACCTTTCGAAGAAAAGTCAGCACAGAAGCTGGAAATGCAGAGGGATAGCAGAGAGAGAAGGTCGTGAGGGGATAGGTGAGGTGAATTGGAAAAAAAGAAGAAAGAAGAATAGAGCCACTGTTCTTCTTCCTCGCCAAGTCCCCGCCGGCCTCCTTCCACCACGCATCCGCCAGCCACCGTAGGCCCACGACCCGCCCGCCGCCCAACGCTCCATCGTCGCCGCCTCGCCCGAGCACCGGCACCCCTGTCTTTGCTCACCTAACCCCGCACCACCATTCGGAGCCCGACGCCGCTGCACCTCTGCAACTTGCGACCCACCCGTCGCCGATTTCGGTCCGTTGCTCGCCACCACCTCAGCAGCCCGCTCAGCCTCGTCACGCTCGCTAGCCTCTGCTTGCGCGCCCAACGTGAACACTCGAGCACTTTCGGCCCCCTCGCCGCCCGCAACAGCTGCCTCTGCGATCCGACGCCCTATGCCTGCTGCCCGCCACTCGAGCATCTCGTCACGTCGGTGCACCGACACCGACATCTCAGAGCAAGCCCAAACGCCCGACGCCAGCAGCTCGTGCCTTCCGTGCCCGACACCGCGATCCAGCGCCTGACGCCCAACCACCCGTCCCTCACTGGTCATCGCCCGCGACGCCTGCAGCAGCCCGCGAGCCCTCTCGCCACGCCTCCGCTGCAGCCTTTCGCCCGGAGCTTGACGACCCGCGACCCGCACCAGCATCTCCGCCTCCTTCGTCGCTGCAACCGTCAAACCAACACTACGACCCAGCCCCGCCGAGCTCCGACACTAGCCACATTCCCGAGCGCCGACCTCTACCCGTTGCTGCCTTTTCCAAGTCTCCCTTTAGGTGGCTTTTGTTATTTATATTATTGATTTATTTTAGTTTATTTATTTTTTAAGTTTCAATATTATTGTACAGAATGTGATTTTCATTTTATGCATATTCTAACATTATCTCAGGGATTTTGTCCAAATTATTGTAATTATTAATTTACTCGAGAGACATCGGATCATTTTTTTAATTACATTAATTTTTGGGCTTTTTGGTAGAATTTTAATTGTTAAATTATTATAATTATTAATTTGATCCGTAAGATTTCGGATCAGATTTTTAATTATTTTGATCTCTTTGTCGTGATAATTAGAGTTAAGATAATCGTTAATTTAACTTTGTGAGACAACAGGTTATTTTTTCGATTATTTTAATCATTTATTTTGTTGATAGTTTAGATTTAATATTTATTTAATAATTAGTTATCTTTAAAAAAAACTAAAAAAATCAAAAAAATCAAAAAAATCAAAATTTTGCATGAGCATATAGGTTTAGCAAATCGACATGCAGGTTTAAAAAAATTAGAATTTTCTTAGAATCACACTCTTAAGATTGCATTTTTAGAAATAAGTTAGGGTTGAACCTAAATAACTTTTTTTTTTTTTTTTTTTTTTTTTTTTTTTTTTAAATAGGGTTTTAGATAATGCTCGCATATCTTAAATCTCATTTTTCTAAAAAAAATAGTTTTCCAAGATAGGATAGGGTTTAAGTCAAAATTAATCCCTGGAATAAATTAGAAAATTATCCCTTTTTAAATAGTTTAATTAGGGTTTTTGTTAATTCCGAATTTCAATAAATAAAATAAAAATACTAGGTGCATGTTAACTAGTTTGCATAATAGGATCATTTAATCAGGATTTGTTCATTAGTAAAGTTAGGTCATGAGGTGCATATTAACTAGTTTGCATAATAGGCCCATTTAATTAGAATTTGCATATGAATAAGATTAAGTCATTCTAATTTTCAAGAAAACTAAAAAAAAATTGATTGCTTGCTTTGTGTGATGCAATTTATTTATTTATTGAATGTTTGAGCATCTGTGTGATCACTCCATTTGCATGATAGTAATTTAGGTTAAAACGAATAAAGCTGCCTGCAAAAAAACATTTTTGAAAATTAAAAAGAAATGGTACCGAAAGGGCATGAGAAATCTAGTGTAACCAAGTCCCCGTACTTTTGTCTCAGTTCGTAGGAGTAAAATAATCCTCCCATTATTTTACTTAGGTGTCTAATCGACCTACCATAAATCGATTAGTGGCGACTCCTAGATAATAATCTTTTGCATGTTAAAAAACTTGAACCTTAAGTTGCGAATTGGTATGGGTTTGGGAGAACCCGAGCTAAGTTAAAAAAACTTAGTAGTCCATTAACCTAGTTTTAGGTAGTGCACCCGAAATTTAGGTCGCGACAATCTTCTAGAAACCAAAATCATTTCCATCAAATTTGTCGATTCTTGCATTTCCTTCTTCTGTCACTATCGATTCGCTTCAACTCAACCTAACCTAGCTCTCATACCAATTGTTGTGTAAACAAGCGATTAATCAATAAAATAGATAGACTAAGGAAGTAGCTTTGATATTATTATTGCAAAAACAAGTGATTAAACAATAAAATATACATAACAAGAAAATAAATTGGATACCGGATTTATGTGATTTGGTCGTAGTGACTTACATTTACGAGGAGAGCAATACGAATTTCACTGTCAATCAAGCGACATGACGAAAATTACAACCATACTCAAGTCACTCAAATACTCTTGGTATTTCCTAACCCTTAGTTACACCTAATAACTCACGTTGTATTTAGCCTCACAATTCCTCACAAAATAATCTCTTACTCTCACAAAGATATTAACAAATCTTTAATTATCTTCAACATTAAATATATTGGTGTAATTCTACAGAGAAAAATCCACCACAACCACCCGGTCAAACAACACTTTAACTTTTTCTGTCTTTCTATAGACATAAATGGAACGAAGACCACGCTGGGACCCTTGGCGTCTAATGAAGGGAGATACTTTTATACCGAACATGTAAAATATCTTGGTCAAAGTGAGACAAATATTTCTTTATTAGACTCCGACACCAAGTCAAAATAGGAATTTAAGCGTAAAATATCTTCTAGTTCCTTCCCTGACTTAATATCCTAAAACAAATATTGCATGCTCCTTTTATTTCTATTTTATTTATTTCCAAAATTTAAATTTTCGCTTTGAACTAAAACTCGAGACATAATCTAACACAACCATTGATGGTGAATAAGGAGGAGGGTCTCGGCCAGATTTTCGCGATCATATCCAGCAAGGCAGAGCTTGAAAAAGAAAGGCATGCACCTCCGTCAAGTTCGTCACCATTGATGGGATCTTCATCCTTGAAGTCGTTTAGGCACATAGTGTGGTCGAGCGATGCGTCGATCTTGTGCCCTTTCACAATGAAGTAGACGATAGTCGGGATGATCTCGATGACGGCGGGATCAAGACTATGAGGGACAGCTAGTCAGCAGAGCGAGCGAACAGCGCGGCCCGCAGGGCCGTCAGAGTCAGGGGCATGGTTCTTTACGTAGGACATTGGTGGAGAAGGCAATGAGGAGGAGCTTATATCTTTGTCCTCATTAACCTCTGTTTTCTTCTATTCCTCAGCTGCCAAGTTCCTAAAATGCTTGAAACCTTATGAACTGAACGTCTTCGTGAACCTCTCCACCATTTTTCAATCGCTCACCATCTCCCTCGGCTTTCCGTAAATTCTCTTCCTTAACGTCTCAAAATCCTCCCCCTCGCCAGATTCTCAGGATTCGTTTCGGTTTCCGATGAGGTCAACGACATTGGGCCCCAAATAGGCATAGTGTGTTAAGAAGTAGGACCCACAAGGGGTGACATGTCCCATACAACTTTTATAATATTAGAAAATGAGGTAATGGACAGCGTGTCTCCCTATGGTGAAATCTTAAAAACTAAATAGCCGTTTGCACATTTTAGGAAACAAAAATTAAGATTAAGTCGTTTGTACCCCAGTTTTGGCCCCAGTCAAAACTTTTGACTTAGAAGGCTATCCAAGCGAAAAAAAAAAAGCATTTTATGAATGGGAAAATGTCGTGGATGGTTCTCAAACTTTGGTGGATTGTGTAGTATTTTTTATTTTTTTTGACTTATTCAATGAAGTCTATAAACTATTAGTAAATGTTCAATTTAGTTCATAAACTATACAACAATGCCCAATGCTATCATTCCATTAATTTAAATTAACATGATCTGTTGATGTGGCTTTCATCCAGTTTAATTTGAACAATGGACAATAAAAAAAAATTACTTGTGGATTATTGAAGTAAGATATTAATCATGTCAACGTACTAATTCCTTTCTAAAATTGATGGATAAAACGATAGACATTTTGATTCATTATTTTTAAAAATCAAACTCAACATATAATAATCAACGCCATCAAAATAACGTTTGATTTGTTATTTGAGCAAACAGAATGACAACATTAAACTAATATCAATAGTTTTGAGACTACATTAAATAAATTAAAAACTTAGGAATGACATTGCACTTAAGGCCAAAATTCAGGAGTCACTTGTCATTTTTCCTTTATGAAATAGATATATTACCTAACAGTGACAATGTGTTACAATTGATAAATCACTATTGACCATGTGATATGAAATTCACATTACTTGACACCAAGTGTATATGCATCTCACTTTTAATTGATCTATTGCATCATGTGTCACTGTCATGTAATGCATTCGTCATATAAAATACATTCATGTTCAAGTGATAATGAATAGAATTCTATCCTCAGAGAAAATCCCAAAAAGGACCCTCACCTTTCATATTTTGTCCTTTTTTTTTTTTTTGGAACTTTGCATCATCTAAATCTAAATATATTCATTATCAATGCTACTCTTTGGAAAGAGATTTCCTTTTTTTGTCTCTCAATTAAAATAGCTTTGAACCAAATAATGATAATTAATTCAAATAATCTTAAGTGAATCTATTGGCTATTTTGATCATTTGCCGCTTCCAATTAAAACCACTATAAAACACTACTCTCTGCTATCAGAATGTTGTTACTGACTCTCATATGAGAAAAATAATATGTCCGCATTTATAATTTACACAAAAAAATGAGAAAACTGTTCAAAAAGTCTTACACCTATTGCACTTTGTCAATTCAATCCTAAATATTTTCACCTTTTGTCAGTTGATTCCATCTGGCTAATTTGATTAAAAATTGCTAACTTGAAAACCAAACATCTTATATGTCATGACGGCGCTAACATGGATATTTTTTAATAATATTTTAATAACTCTTTTATTTTTTATATTTATTTTTTATCCTTCCTTTCCTTTCTTTGGACTCAAGTTAGTGAGGGCGTTACAGCCTTGTCCAAAAGGAGTGAGAGCATGGTGGCCCTCACCTAAGGCTAGGGTCGACAAAGGTCACGATGCCCTCACCTTGGTCGCATCTAGCAAGGGCAACACGACCGTTGCCAAACCCTCAACCCTTGCCCAATGGCCTAAATGGACTGCAATGCCCTCTCCAGCCTAACTCCAAAAAAAAAAAAAAAAGGGTAAAGAAAATAAAAGAAATGAAAAAATTTATAAAAATTCATTAAAATGTTAAAATATCATTAAAAAATATTTATATTAGCGCCAATCATATCACATAAAAACGTTTGGTATCCACGACATCCATTTTCAGCCAAAATTAGCCAAATTGACTCATTCAGTAAAATGTAAAATTGTTTAGGACTCAAATAACATATTAAAATGTTTAGGATTGAATTAGTAAGAAAGCAGTAGGTTTAGAACTTTTTGAATAATTTTGTCCACAAAAATTAATAATTAGTGACCTATTTTCATTTGATATAATCAAGTAAATAGAAAATAATGCGTAATGCCAAGCAATAGTATCAAGAAACGCGTGCGGATGGCTCAGCAACGGTACTTTTTCTTCTTCTTTTTTTGGTCGAAAGCAACGGTACTTGACCACTGGGTCTGCTCGTTGGCGCCCAAGGGAAAAACATTAGCTGGCCAAGCTCGCCCAGTGGAGGAACCTTACCTTTTTATTTTTAAAATTTCTAGCTAGGAAAAAAATGAAAATGAAAACAAATGAAAAATAATTATAGGGTTCCGATATTTTATCTGTGAGTTTTATACTATTTTTTCACCTATATCGGAATTTTGTGCTTAAATTGTCCCACTAGTAGTTATTAATTCTAGATATCATAGTAAAATCACTAATAAAAGAAAAAAAAAAAATACCAAAAACATACATTAGCATTCACGAACGACCACATATATACCTCTACTTTTGAAGAAAAACAAAAACATACTTGAATATTACTTTTGGAAACAACCCTTTACACCAATTATCCATATGTTTCTATTTAATTTGTAAAATGCCCGTTCCAAATCCTAATTTCTCATAAAAACTAAACCCATTAAACCCTAAGTAGTTTACTAAAATGAATTTTGTAAGGAGGGATTATTTGCTCTTTTCAAGGTGGAGTTTTGCTTAGAGATTATGAGGATGGTTTGCAAAAATAAGGGCGCAATAGGCTGAGCCTAGACATATTTTTGTAATTTTTTTAATAAATATAAGGGCGCAATAGGCCGAGCCTCAACGCCCTTGCTCTGACCTAACCCCCCTCCCCCCGCTTGACCAGACCTGTCCAAGCTCGCTCAGTAGTCTTAAAAAATTCAGCCCAGCCCACTCGTGAATTAGGTTTACTAGCGCCACATAGGGGAAAGTTATTACTTCTGACCAATCATATCTGGTCAAAATAGTCGATAACTTTGTTCTCGTTGGGAAATCTATCAAATCAATAAGGAAGAAAATTATTTTCTATCATCATTTGCCAACATATATTATGGAGAATATAATATTGTCTTCCAAGACACACTTATATAAGAAAGTACAAAAGAAGAATGATACTCATATAATATTCCCAATAAATCTGTGCAAAAATTACGAACTTCAATGAATATATTGCGTCGACCTTTCAAAGTACAATTATTTTCTATAACACCTCTCACAAGATCCCATAAACAGGGTTGCTCATTCAAAGCATAGAAAACGCATTTCGAAAAAATTCAGAAAGACATCTAGGGTTCGTTTGTTTCGCAGAAAATATCATATTTTCAGAAAATATTTTCTTGAAAGTCATTTTCTAGGAAAATTACTCTATTTTCCGGTGTTCAATCAAAACCTAAATTTTGAGTGGAAAATATTTTTCACCGTTTGGTTAATTCATTTAATTGTTTGGGAAAAATTATCAAAAATTGAATTTTAATATTTTTAATTGACCAAAAAATTAATTTTATTTTTTTATATTTTTTAAAAATGAATTTTTAATTATTTATATTTTTAAAAAATCGAAATTTTTATTATTTTTTCTTTTTCTTTCTTTCTTTTTTTCTTTTTCTTTTTCTTCCTCCTTCCTCCTTCCTCCTCCTTCTTCCTCCTCCTTTCGCCGTCGGCACCTCCTTCTTGCCTAACGATGGCCGGGCCCGGCGGCCACCAAGACCCAATGGCCGGATCCGGCGAGCCGGAGGATCGACCGATCTCACCCGAGCTCGACGCGAGCTTTGCCGGGCTCTAGCGAGCCGCGAGCTCGCCGAATCTGGCGGCGGAGCTTGGGCTCACTTGAATCGGGAGCCCGATGAAGCTCGCGGTGAGCTCGGGCAAGGCCCGAGCCCCGCCCGGCTCGCCGAATCCGGCGAGCCGCGAGCTCCGCCCGGAGGTCGGCGAGAGCTCCGCCTCGCCCGATCTAGGATTGAAATGGGAGACGGGGCAGCGATCGGGTGCGGGCGGGCGCACAGTGGGGATCGAAGCTACAGCCGTCGGATCGGTGGAAAGTTTGGGGGGCGGGGCTCGCGATCGAGGGTGGATATGGATTGGGATGGGGAGAGAGGAATTGAGAGATTTGTCTGGTGGGGCGTGGCAGATTTTTATGGGGGAGCGCGGTTTCTATTTTTTGTGGTAGGAAATTGCTGTTTTTGGCCATTGATTTCATTTTTTTTTAAAATATTTTCTTTCAATCATTTGGTTGCTCTTGCTCTTAGTTTCGTAGGAAGAGCTGCAAATAATAATAGAAAAATCACCTACTCATGAGGACAAAAATAGCCTCACTTTATATTCTCACTCGAGGGACGAAATTGGCTATCGCTCTAATTTTCGTCCAAACAGTTTTAGGTTGCAAATAGTGCTAACATGACATGTTGATGTGACATTTTTTATGAGGGAAAATTTTAAAAATAGAGTTAAATGATTATAAATTCGGACGGGAAAAAAATATTAGAGATGAAAAGGAAAAAAAGATTAATAAAAAGAAGTAAGAGAGAAGAAGTCATGGAAAATGTTTTCCACTTCTCAAAAGTGAAAAACATTTTCCTCATTTTTAAAGGTTATTTTTTCCAATGATGGAAAATATTTTCCTTGACTAGTTCATTTTTCGTGAAACGAACGTCGAAAAATTTGAAAAACATTTTCTCGGAAGTTATTTTCTGCGAAACCAATGGACCCTAGAGTTGTCCGCATGTAAAAGGAGTCTTAGACTTTGAAGAGCAAATATCAACATCTCTGACCGTGAAAAACGCGGTGACTTCTTAGTCCCGAGTCTTCGTCAACAAACAATGGAGTTTCAGTGGAGCATCCTATTTGTTTTTTCTACCAATGATACATGTACCCTTATTTCGAGGCAAGTCTCATCAGGTATGACAGTCCCCCGTCTCACACGTTCAAAAATTTCTATGCTTCTAGATGACCCTGAGAGAATGCACAGTTGTGGTGTCGCGAACCGAACCTCCCGCCTTGAACCAAGAGGAGGAGGAACATGCCTAGGATGATTAATAACCACTACCCAGTCTTTATTGGGTCTTTTGGTTTTGTATCCTAGGTTGATTTGTTCCCACTGAAGGGGAGAAAATACTGGCAGTACTCGAAATTTCACCGTGTGAAATTTCGACCGTGTGAAATTACGAGTTCACTCATCGGACGACATGTGTCATCCGGTCGGATCTCTCTCGTCCCTCTCTTCTTTTTTCCTTTATTTCTTCTTTTTCTTCCCTCTGCTCACGGTAGGAAGCCTCGCTTTCAAGACCCCCATCGCCGCCAAGTCCGAGCGCTCTACCGTCCACCCCTCCTCCTCCCCCTGCTTCTGCAAGATCAAGCTCAAGAGCTTCCCCTCCAGACCGCCCTCGTCCCCCACCTCCTGCCCGACACCACCCACCCCCTCCCTCGACGTTGTCGCCTCCCCCCCGGGGGACGGGGTGGCGGCGGCAGCGGCGCCACCTTCCACCTCAGCAAGTCCGACCTCAACAAGCTCGTCGGGAAGTGCATCTTCTCTGGTAAGGTCTGCCTGCAGGTCTCCGTTTACACGGGTGGAGGTGGGCGACCTGCGGGGTGTATTCCGGGAGGCTACTCGGGAAGGTCTCGGTGCCCCTGGACCTCGACGGGGCCGAGTTCAACGCCTGCGTGCTCCACAGCGGAGTGAAAGGGAAGACCAGAGGGAAGAAGAAAAAGAAGAGAGGGGAGAGATAGAGAGGGGCGAAAGAGGGGCTCAGTGTGGTTGTCAGAGGGTCTGAACCGGAGGGTCCGAACCTGCGGTTGATTTATTTATATTTGGTGCCCGTCTTTATTGAGTCTTTTTGGGTTCCACCGGATATTTTCGTTGGCATGGCAAGCCAGGAAAGGGCACCCTCATTTCTTCTGGAAAAAAAGAAGCCAATCGGGTGCTCGTCCCTGTTGACAACGGAAGGTGGAAATTGGACTGCTTCGTCTTTACCAACCCCGGAATCAAGGAGAGCAGCTGCAAAACTTGGTTCTTGATCAATTTCTTCATCTCGCCCTCCAGAAGTTGCTTATTGTCTTACTCTTGAGTTGAAAGAAAGGCCATGGCCGTCCTTGAATTACTCTTACTGTGCTTGCGTTCTTTCCAAGTTCAAGAAAAAGATATTCTCAATGCACCAAGAATTATTTCCTTCGCTTTCTGGATTTCATACCTGATCCTCATCATCCCAGGCACTCCTGTCGGTGCACAGACATATGTTCATGAGCAGTGCGCAGATAGGGGCGACTACGCTGCTCCTAGCAAGTTTCAGGACAACCTCAGCAGCCTCTTCTCCAGGGCCGACTACACTGATTACAGCAAAGGACCCATTCGCGGTTTCTACAACACAACGGAAGGTGAAGATCCAGACAAAGTTTATGGTCTCTTCCTCTGCAGGTAAATCACGTGCGAAAGATACCAAAAATTTCTACTTTTGAGTAATACGTTCCAAATCAATCATTATAATCTTTGGAATCGGTTCACTTGGAACTAGGATTTATAATGGACCTGATATATTGGTCTTAAATGAAATCCTCTACAAAGTACGGTGATCCAATGCCAACCGAAAAATTGCCATCTATATTTAAGTGGTTACTAATGCAACTTTACTATTCCTCTTTAGAGGGGATGTTGCCGCCAATCTCTGTTAGTCTTGCATCCGTTCAGCTACCAGCACCATCATAGAAAGATGTCTAGGACAGAAAGAGGCGATCATATGGTACGACGAGTGTCTCATGCGCTACTCTAACAGATCATTCTTCTCTATCATGGAGAAAACACGGGTTAAATCCATTGTCAACCCTACAGACGATTCAGATACCATCAACGAGATTGTGGAGCAAACTTTTGATAACAAGGACTTTGCGGTGGAAGTGATAGATTTGGCTAGGAATTTCACGGACGCGGCAATTTCATCAGTAAGCTTATATCCGACCATAAACGTTGATGTCACAGGTTCAGTGACCCTGTATGAGCTTGCACAATGCACCCCTGACATATCAAAGTCAGATTGTAAGATTTGCTTTCTTTCTGCCATCGAAGACTTTCCCACCATTTTAAATTATAAAAGGGAAGGTGCAAGAATTCTTCGGCCAAGTTGTAATGTACGTTACCTGTAGGGAATATCGGATTCCCAAAAACCGGATTCGACACTAAATCGAACCCCTAAAACAAGTGCGGAAGACGAGCCCGGGAAAAACACATGTATCACCGATCCTAAGGCACAACACAGAATCGAACGTACCTTGTTAGCCACAGATTAAACACCAACGCTGATATGAGAAAGAAAAATTGATCCCGTTCGATCCGATGACGTGAATTCGCCTTGAAGGGAATATAATGTCGTCTCTTTTGTTACTGTTTTTTCTTTTTGGAGGGAGAGAGGGAGGAGGAATGTACGTATTGTCAAAAGGTGCGTTCCTCCCTCTCTTTTCCCCCTTAAATACGTCATCTCCAAAGGACATGTTCCTTCGGTAAAAGACGTTCCCCCAAAAGTTACAACCCTTCAACATATCCCTCCATCCATGGGCCCTAATCTTGTGGGCCAGGCATTTTAGGCCCAACATGTGTGGACGGGTCAATTTAGGCCCATCACATTAATTAATAAATAAAACCATCATCTCCCACTCGCACATGGTGGGGCGAACAGGATCCTCTTTACCTCTCTTCAACATTCATACCGGTGAATAATCCGTGCGACCAACATACTTTGAGAGCTCGTTGCCATACATCTGTTAGGAATATATAATAACTCATAATGGGCATCACACTTTGAGTAGATTTAGTATACAGTACCCTAGATCAATCGATCACATTTATATCTCTCTTGATCTTTTTTAAACAATGATATATATATATATATATATATATATATCATATTCACAATTATGATTATCCCAAAGACAGTCATAATTGGTCGACCAGTGAATACAAAACCACAATGTGATTCTCCAAATTCGATCTTCCTCTTTCCTTCAAACTCTCAATTTCAGTTCAGCTTACTTTTCTAGAAATGTCCCATTAGATCGAATCAATTCATGACCATTGGCAATATCCTAAGATAGCAAACACTAAATAGAAATCTTGAGAATAAGTAAAAGTCATGAGGGCACTAAAATTGAGGAACTCTTTTCATCAAGAGTCTCACACGGCATAAAAGTTGAGATCAAACTTTTGCTACTCTTATTGGTCGTCTCATGCATACGTAGTATGAAATACATATTATGATATTAACTCATTTCCCATGGAGCGTATGTCTGCACCTTCAATACCGTACAGATGATAGTTCAGACATACCCAATGTCTAACTTGAGTTCACGTATCTACTCATTCACAAAATTTATCAGAACTCACATCTCGTATCTTAGACAGATAAAGTAAAATATGTGAGGTATTTTACTTTCGGATATAGTATATATCATATCCTCATCTTAACACTTAGTTAAAGCGACATATATATTTTAAGCTTGAGCTCTCGATTATCACCTAGATAATAAGCTTAAAAATCGTCTCATCTCTATTTATCACATAGTAAATAGAGGCGATTACCCGTGTGAGTGGGCTAATCTTATATCTGTCCGACATACTTTCTCAACTTAATGTAATACACTGAGCATTAAGATGCATAAACGTCAAACAAAGATTCATAGGCATTAATAATGAAAAACACAAGTTCATAAATGTGAACAACTCAGGGAAATTACAATATCTAGTACATCAGACTCTACGCAATCCTAGAGATTGTACATGACTACAAAACACATCTCTAGGTATTGGCTTTGTCATAGGATCTGCTACCATTCTATACGTAGATATGTACTGTAAGTTCACATCCTTTCGTACAACCATATCTTTGACAAAATTATACTTGGTATCTATATATTTAGTCTTGCCATGATATTTTGGATCTTTGGTGTACGCTATAGCTACTTGACTATCACAGTTAACCAATAATGGATTTGCAGCTTTTTCAATAACACTTAAATGATCCAAAAATCTCTTAAGCCAAACTCCTTCTTGTACTGCTGCTGATAATGCCACGAACTCAACTTCCATCATGGACAAGGCTATACACATTTGCTTCTTACTGCTCCATGATATGGCGCCATTGTTCAGTAAGAAAGCAAATCTAGAGATAGATTTCCTTTCATCTAAATCTCCTCCCCAATCAGCATTTGAATAACCTTTAAGTCGCAGATCCTTTCCTTGGTAATTCAGCTTGTAATCAGCAGTTCCCTTCAGATACCTCAGTATTCTCTTAACGGCTTTCCAATGTGCTTGACTTGGATTGGATTGGTATCTACTCACCATTCCAACTGCAAAACATATGTCAGGTCTTGTACACATCATAGCGTACATCAAGTTCCCAACAGCACTAGCATAAGGAACATGTTTCATTTGTTCCTTTTCTTGTGGAGTCCTTGGATACAGTCTATGGCTCAATCATTCACCTTTTGCAATCGGAGTGTCTATGGGTTTACAATCTTGCATACGAAATCGTTCAAGAACCTTATTTATATATGTTTCTTGCGAAAGAGATAACGACCTCTTCGAACGATCTCTTGAAATCTTAACTCGGAGAATGTATGCAGCCTTACCCATATCTTTCATCTCAAAGTTGGAAGATAACAAACTTTTGATGGTATTAACAAACTCCATATTACTTCCAGCAATTAGTATATCATCAACATATAATGATATGATCACAAATTGATCTTTGGATCTTTTGATATATACACAATGATCCTCATCAATCATTATAAAATCATATGCTATTATGGCATTATGAAAACATATATACCACTGTCTTGACGACTGCTTAAGACCATATATCGATTTCAAAAGTCGACATACCTTTTCTTCTTAGCCTTTTGTAATGAAACCAACAGGTTGTTCTGTATATATTTCCTCATCCAATTCTCCATTGAGAAAAGCAATCTTTACATCCATTTAATGTAATTCAAGATCCATACTTGCCACTATTGTCAGAATAATGCGAATCAAGGTAAATCTCACAACAGGAGAAAATGTTTCCTCATAATCAATTCCTCCATGTTGATTATACCCCTTCGCCACAAGGTGAGCTTTTTATCTCTTTATCAAGCCATCAGCTTTACGCTTTATTTTGAGAACCCACTTGTTTCCAATAGCTTTGCGTCCTTTTGGAAGATCAACCAGTTCCCAAACATGGTTTGACTTTATTGACTCCATTTATTCTCCTATTGCATGCATCCATTTTTCCTTACTAGGGCAACTTAGAGCCTCATGTATATTTCTTGGCTCATCCTCATCTTGTGGGATAATCATAAAAGTTTCCCCTTCAATGTCAAAACGTCGACGGGGAATACTTTTGCGACTTGTTTGCCGTATGGGAGATTGTACACTTTGCACATCATTCCCCATTATGCTCCCACTAGGATTAGATAATGATGATATCGTCTCATCATGTGCTTGTAATTGAGAATGAGTTGAATTCAATTCATCACTTCTCATATTACTTCCACTTGGACGAACTCCACTAATATCATTATCTTGATCCAAGGTTTCAAATAGAGAGTAATCTTCACTTATTTCGCCCTTGTTAGGAAATTCATTATCTAAGAATGTGACATCCCGTGATTCAAATTCAGTTATACTCCCACTTTCCTGCTCACCTATGAATACATACCATTTCGAGTGTTCAGAGTATCTTATGAAAATACTCTTCTTTCCTCTGGGACCTAATTTCCCAAACTTGTGAGAGGGCTCATGAGTATAGGCAACACAACCTCATGGCTTAAGAAAACTTAAGTCTGGTTTTCTACCTGTCCATAACTCATATGGAGTGGAAGTAACTGATTTGGAAGGCACCTAGTTAAGTATATAGGTAGCAGTTAACAACGCATCATTCCAAAAAGTGATAGGTAAGTTAGCATGCGCCATTATGGACCTAACCATTTCCAATAAGGTTCTGTTTCTTCTCTCCACAACACCATTTTGTTGAGGAGTATATGGAATAGATAACTGTCTTTCTATTCCTTTTTCATCACATAATTTTCTGAACTCATCAGATAAATATTCTCGACCTCGATCGGATTGCAATACTTTTATTTTCTTGTCTAATTGATTTTCTACCAAGTTCATAAACCTTTTGAAACAACTCAATGCTTCAGATTTATGAGAAATCAAATAGACATATCCGAATCGAGTATAATCATCTATAAAAGTGATGAAATAAACAGCCCCATGCCTTCATCTTATATTCATTGGACCACAGACGTCAGAATGGATTAAATGCAGAGGAAATTAAGCTCTTTTACCTTTTCCAAATGGTTTCCTTGTCATTTTCCCTACTAGGCAATGCTCACATATGGGCAAATCGACTTTTTCAATGTTGCCCAACAAGCCCTCTTTGGCTAGTCTATTCATACGTTGTTGGCCAATATGACCAAGTCTAGCATTCCACACATTCACATCATTATCATATGAATTAGGAGACGTGAGAAGGGAATAACAAACATTTGTATTAACATAGTCAATATCTAATACAATGAAACAATCCAGAAAATAACTACAACCATAGAAATTTGTATCCAAAAACAAATCCACACCTCTATTATGGAAGTTCATATTAAAACCTAGCTTGACCAACACTAAAACAGACACTAAATTCCGACGAATTTCCGGAGCATACAATACATCATGTAGGAACAAAGTGCGTCCACCACGCATGTTCAGTTGGCAGGTGCCAATTCCTTTTACTTTAGCTCTAGAGTTGTTTCCCACATAGATCCACTTAGTTCCAGTTGGTACTCGTTGGAATTCCACGAAAGATTCTCTATCCTTCGCTACATGGTCTGTTGCTCCTGAATTTACAGTCCACAAAGGATTAGACTCAGTTAAGAATACAGAACTTGACACATAAGCAAAGTTCTCAAAAGTACAAGGAGTGTGTACCTTCTTTGGCTCGCGACAGTCGTGGGCATAGTAACCTTTCTAGTCACAGTTGTAATACTTCACCCTTGTTAGCTTCTTCATTCGAGGACGCTTTCCTCTTTCATGTTGGTCAACCTTTGGTTTCTTCCCTAAAGAAGTTGCTCCATTGCCTTTCCTTTTATCAAACTAGTTAGGACGTTTGCGCTTGGAGCTCGAAGCTCCATGTGAGCTGGAACCAGCATGATAAATTTCAGTTTCCGGCTTAGCCGCCAAGAGACGGTCCTCTTCCAGCTCAAGATGACGCATTGCATCCTCAAAGGTTTTGATATTCTCATTATGAGTCAAGTGCACCTTCATATGCTCCCAACTCTGAGACAAGGAACGAATCACTGCTTGCACTTGCTACTCATCAGTCAGGACATGGCTAGCATCTTTTAGCTCATTAATCATGTTTGACATCTTTCTAAGGTGTTGCTTCATGGTCTGACCATGAGGCTTCTTGTAAGAGTCAAACCTAATAGTGAGCTGTCTCAGTCTGGTCACCGAAGTATGAAAAAATCTTGCTACCAATGCTTCCCACATTTCCTTGGCATTCTCAAAATGCCTAAACTCTCGCATGACGTCATTTTCCATGCTACTCAGCAACGTAATGCGAGCAAGAGATTTCTTTATTTTTCAAGCAGCAAATGCATCCTTATCTCTCTTGTGTTGTATAATGTTCCCATCTTCAGGCTCTTCCATGGTTAGGTTAAGAGCTTCTAGTGCCTCTTGCTCTTCCAGCACATATTGGATTTTCATGTGCCAGATTTCATAGTTATCGCCATTGTGCTTTTCACCTTTGTTCAACTCGGCAACTATGCTCTTTGTGGCTGAAGCCATTGATCTGAACACATCAGACATATATGCACGAATAATTAATGCCTATCATTTATGCATCCACTTTGCACAGACCCATCATATTAGTGAACAATTTCAAGTAAGGTTTCAGAATCAAAAGGTCACTATATTTCCAATCATCCTCCAAAAATCCTAACTTAAAACTATCATTAATATAATTGTCCATGCAAAATAAATTCTATGAAGCTACAAAAACTTCTATGAACTATCCACAATAGTCAACAATAATAGAAAGCAAATAATATTTGACATCCAATAGAATAATAATGCTTTCACATAATACAACTTTACATATTAGTTGCTACATCAACAACAACCAGGTATTAAAACGTTTACATAAGGTATCCACAAAGTATAGTAAAAGAAAGACAGCTCGAAATATCTAAACACAAGTCAATATACGAATTGGGAAAGCTCCTTTTTTGTTCAATTTCTTGATATTTTCTTTTATAACAATCAGGTAATAATCATCTATAAAAGCCATCACAATACTCCTATATGAAGCGGCTTTGTTGACATCCCATATGCGATTCAACACTCCTTTCCATTCTGGTGGAAGAGTGTTCATGAAAAATCGCACCATCTCAGACTGTGGCATTGGACGACCATTCCATATGACCTTTTGAATTTTCCCGTTGACTTCAAGAACATGATCTATTATGTCCCCGCTCTCCCATTGATAATTATTCAAGTCTGCTATCAACCTTGAAAGCCTTTCCTTTTGTTCATTGGTAATTGCGCGAATAAGTGTGCGCAACTTAAGGGGAGGCATTGTTTCTGCAACAAATGCAGAACAAAAATGGATTACATATAATCCATAAAGACATAATTGAAAAGGAAACACATTCTTTATCCTTTTTTTTTTTTTGGGTTAACGGTCAAAGTCAATGGTGAATGTCGGTCAACGGTCAACGGTTGTCAACGGTCAATGGTCAACGGTCAGCTGGTTGAGGTCAACTGGGTCGGGTCACCGGGTCGAGCCGGGCCGGACGGACCAACCCGGCACGTGCAGCACGCATGCGCAGCTGACGTCAGCTGGCGCGTGCCGCGCACATGCCATCAGCGGCCCCTGCGCACGTGCATGCGTCGGCCCCGCGCACGTGCGTCTCATGTGGGTCGCACGTGTGTCGCACATGCGAGCGTCGGCCCCGCGCACGTGCGTCGCACGTGTGTCGCACATGCGCACGTCGGCCTCGCGCGCACGTGTGACACACGCACCTACGTCTTCAAATCGGCGCGTGCATTGAACACGCCAAAGACGCCGGTTCGTTCCGACTGCGCATGGGCCAACTTAGGCCCATCACATTAATTAATAAATAAAACCATCTGTACCAAATGAATTTTGATGGAGAACCTATAGGACAAGCACCACCACCTTCAGGTACGAGTTATCTAATTCTCAAAATGGTCACACAATTTGTCATGTTAAGCATATAATGGTGGTATCCCGTTGCTTCTAATTCTCAATATAAGCTGTTTCATGTATCATATTGCACTTGATTTACTTTTACTGTACTTGCGTTCTTTCCAAGTTCAAGAAAAAAAGACTATTGATGCACCAAGAAATATTTCCTTCGCTTTCTGGCTTTCATGCCCGATCCTCTTCATCCCAGGCACTCCTGCCGGTGGAACGACATATGTTCAGGAGCGGTGCGCAGATAGGGGCGACTACGCTGCTCCTAGCAAGTTTCAGGACAACCTCAGTAGCCTCCTCTCCAGGGGCAACTCCGCTGATTACATCAAAGGACCCATTCGCGGTTTCTACAACACAACGGAAGGTGAAGATCCGGACAAAGTTTATGGTCTCTTCCTCTGCAGGTAAATCACGTGTGAAAGATACCAAAAATTTCTACTTTTGAGCAATACCTTCCAAATCAATAATTATAATCTTTGGAATTGGCTCACCTGGAAATAGGATTTATAATGGACCTGATATATTGGTCTTAATTAAAATCCTCTATAAAGTACGGTGATCCAATGACAACCGAAAAATTACCACCCAGATTTAAGTGAGTACTAATGCAACTTCCCTATTACTCTTTAGAAGGGATATTGCTGCCAATTTCTGCCAGTCTTGCTTCCGTGATGCTAGCAGCACCCTCATAGAAAGATGTCTAGGAAAGAAAGAGGCGACCATATGGTATGACGAGTGTCTCCTGCGCTACTCTAACAGATCGTTCTTCTCTGTCATGGAGACAACACCAATTATTTTTGTTATGGACCCTGAGAGCAATTCAATTACCTTCAGCAAGATTGTGGAGCAAACTTTTGATAATGAGGACTTTGTGGCAAAAGTGATAGATTTGTTCGTGAGAAATGTCACGGACAATGTGATCTCCTCGGAAAGCTTATATGCGACCATATACGTTAGTGTCTCAAGTTCAATGACCCTGCATGAGCGTGCACAGTGTAGCCCTGACATCTCAAAGTCAGCTTGTAAGAGTTGCTTGCTTTTTGCTATCAAAACGTTTCCTACCGCTCTTAATTATAAAAGGGGAGGTGCGAGAATTCTTCAGCCTAGTTGTTATGTACTGTACCTGTTGTACTTTAGCTAGTACGTCCATGATGAGGTGCGATTGGACCGCACCATTTGGACTTGATATGCTACAATGAAGGGGTGTGATGGGGTCATATAAAAGACCCCTGAAGACAACCGTTGGAGGGGTTGGACGAACATACGTTTAGAATCTTTTCTTCCTTTCTCTCCCCTTTCCATCAAGGCGTTCCATTTAACTTTACAAGAACAATTTGCATTTACGCCGTGGAAATCGAGTGTTTTTCTTGTGATTACATTCAGACCAACGTGAGATAGTATTGTTCATGTTACATCGGCAATTCAACGTTCATTTCGGGGCTATTTGCTGTTTGTGCATCGGAATAAGGTAAGTCATCTTCCGCCGACTTGAATTCCATCATTGGTATCAGAGCAAGGTCGTGATTTCTGCCTTGTTTTTCATTGAACTTTCCCATTTTACCTTTTGATATTGAGATCAAGAGTATGAAACCTACACTGTTTGGATGTCTAATGGTCGGAATTGCCATCTGAAAACTCGAAATTGAACCGAAGTGAAGAACGAGTTCGGTCGCGTACACCCGTACGGTTTTGGCCATTTTTCGAAATAATTTTTTGGCCAAAATTAAATTTTGAATATATAGGGTGAAAGAGCTCGTCGAGACGAGTCTGGCGATGGGTCGAGCGCCCCCGCAAGACGCCGGACGCACCCACACGCGCGGCCGGACCGCACCATTTGGACTTGATATGCTACGATGAAGGGGTGTGATGGGGTCATATAAAAGACCCCTGAAGACAACCGTTGGAGGGGTTGGACGAACATACGTTCAGAATCTTTTCTTCATTTCTCTCCCCTTTCCATCAAGGCGTTCCATTTCACTTTATAAGAACAATTTGCATTTACGTCGTGGAAATCGAGTATTTTCCTTGTGATTACATTCAAACCAACGTGAGATAGTATTGTTCGTGTTACATCGGTAATTCAATGTTCGTTTCGGGGCTATTTACTGTTTGCGCATCGAAATAAGGTAAGTCGTCTTCCGCCGACTTGAATTCCATCAGTACCGAATGGATGTTGCCGGGGAACCTGGAGGACAACCACGAGCACCTTCTACAACAAAAAAACCCAGCACTGAGTCCGGCAGTGAAGGTACGAGTTATCCAATTCTCAAAATGGGCACACAATTTGTCATGTTAAGCGTATAATGGTATCATTCCGTTGCTTCTAATTCTCAATATATGCTGTTTTATGAATCATATTGCACTTGACTTGCTTTTACGATCTAAACTGTGATCATACTCTCTTGCTTTCAACGAGTTCTTGGTACTATTTACACTTGGTGAAAAAAGAGTGCGGATTTGTGGTATGTTTAGATGCAAGGAATTTCCCTTTCTTGACAGGGGTCAAACGAAATCCATGGATTGCAATAGTTAGCTCAGTAATTGGAGCGGGGTTACTAATAATCATCATGGGTTCGTGTATATTTATAAAGAGGACAAAGAGATGGAAGAAAGGTATGAGTGAATTCATCTTCCTTGCCACTGGAATGACCATCTTCTAACCTTTACCTAACGAGAGTCAGCTCTTGGACTCTCAGAGAAGGAAAACAGCCAAGAGGTTCAGTTACTTCATCTAAGACGAGAAATCGGAGAAGAGTTTTCAAAGGAAAGAACTCGAGGAGAAAAGCTGGTGGCTTCTCAAGAATTATCTCTGATACGATTAGACATTATACGTGCGGCCACACAAAACTTCTCCAATGAATGTAAACTTGGGGAACGCGGGTTTGGCCCCGTGTACAAGGTAAGCATTTAAGTGACTCAACACCTGTTTATGGGAAAATTGGGAAAACTGGCAGTTATTATCCGAACATGAACTGGTTCGAATTTGGTAATCATTAATAATTCTCATATAGGATTTCACTACTTACGTTACCCTGTTTCAGGGCACATTGGCAGATGGAAAAGAAATTGCAGTTAAAAGGCTTTCAAGAACCTCAGGCCAAGGACTTATCGAGTTTAAGAACGAAGTGATCTCGATTGCTAGACTACAACACAGGAATCTTGTTCGATTATTGGGATGCTGCATGGAAGGACACGAAAAACTCTTGATATATGAATACATGCCCAACAAAAGCCTGGATGTCTTCCTTTTTGGTTGGAGCTTTAGCCGATGCAATGATTTTTTTAGCTAGTTAATTTTAGTTTTATAGAGTTAAGGTTCATCCGAGTCTCTCATTGTTGACAGATTCAACTATGGGGCAATCTTTAGACTGGAAGATGCGCATGAACATCACCTTTGGAATAGCTCGGGGGCTTCTATATCTACATGAGGATTCTCGCCTAAGAATTATCCATAGGGATCTGAAAGCTAGTAATATTTTACTAGACGGCGAGATGAATCCAAAGATATCCGATTTCGAAATGGCAAGGATCTTTGGTGTAAATCAAGATGAGGCCAACACGAATAGGGTTGTTGGAACATAGTAAGTTCTTTAATATCTTTCTACATCTATCATATGTTTGAATGATTCACTAGGCCAATAAAGAACTCGATGATCAGTTCAATAGCACCAAAATGAGCATATTCATATTACAGAAGTTTAAATATAGAAAATAACCTTTCATTGTTTCTTACTTCCAAGAAATTTCACTTCATTACATAATTTTGGTCAGTGGATACATGGCAGCGGAATATGCGATGCAAGGGCTATTTTCTGTTAAATCAGATGTCTTCAGTTTTGGAGTTTTCTTGCTAGAGATGATCAGCGGACGAAAGAACAACGGTTTTCATCTCCAAGAGCACGGTGAAAGCCTTCTCACCCTTGTATGTTCCTAGTCACCACACTTTTTAAATATGAAATCCGAGAATTTTGTGCAATTGTCCTTGCTTACTTCCCTTTCAAAATGATAGGCATGGAACTTGTGGTCCGATGGTCAAGGGTTGGAACTTACTGATCCATCAATCAAAGAGCCATGCGATGGAGTTCAAGTGGTAAAATGCATACACATCGGTCTATTGTGCGTCCAAGAAGACCCAATAGATCGACCAACCATGTCGCTCGTGGTTCATATGCTAGGAGCCGATACTATCCCACTTACCCGACCATCGCTGCCTGCATTCTCAGTTGGGAGAGATGTGAGAACACTCAATCCTATCGGTCTAATTCACAAAACTTCCACTGTTAATGAAGTAACCCTTTCAGATGTATCTCCTAGGTGACTAAGTATCATCAGCTCGTCTTCAATTGATTTCTCTTTTATAAAATGGAAATGATTGGCAATTTAATAAAATAGAATGATAATTACAGTGTGATCTCTTTAGCATTGTGAATGTCATCTCTTAATGACAATCCAACCTGTCATCATTCAGTGTATAATACTAAATACAATTGAATTAATCACACTTGGTTCTTTTTGAATTACAATCCTCAATTGATAAAAGGGTAAAAAGCCTAATCATTAGTCGTCATTTCTATTCTAGTTCACCACTTATGTTCTATCAGAATGGTACGTATACTTACTTGAGTAATGTATGAATATCCAATTCTATAAGTATTCCATCGATACACGCACGCGTGCGTGCACGCGCACGGCACACGCACGTGCACGCCACTTGCACGCACACGCACGGCACACGCGCAGCACACACGCACACGGACGCACGCGCCCACACATGCGCGCGCGCGCACACGCACACGCACGCACCCACGACGCCCCCATGCAGACGCACAGACGCACACGCGGGCACCCACGACGCCCCCACGCGGACTCGCAGACGCGCAGACACGCATACGCACATGCACACGCACGCACGTACGTGCACACGCAACACACACACATGCACGCATGCACGCGCGCGCGCGTGCGCACACACACAAATTCTATAGTCTACATTGAGTATATTAGCCAAAATCTAATCCGTGAAGAATGTTACACACACACACACACAAATTCTATAGTCTACATTGGGTATATTAGCCAAAATCTAATGCGTGAAGAATGTTAGAGTATTTAGATATTAAACAATGCCTAAGCCAGAGTTCCCACATTCAAATCTTTTTAGGTCTCTATTTGCCCCACGCATGCACGCACACACACATTTAGGTCTCTATTTGCCCCCCCACACACACACTAATGCGTGAAGAATGTTACACACACACACATTGAGTATATTAGCCAAAATCTAATGCGTGAAGAATGTTAGAGTATTTAGATATTAAACAATGCCTAAGCCAGAGTTCCCACATTCAAATCTTTTTAAGTCTCTATTTGCCTCTTCAATTAGATATTTCTACATTTTAGTCTTAGACCAATGTTTAGCTTACGCATGAGGGTAGTGTTAAGAGTACTTAAATATTGAACCATGCCTTCATTGAGTAAGCTTAAGATTTTAGAAAAGTTGACCATGGTCACAAAAAATTTACAAAGAGTGCTACCAAGTTAGGGCAGACTTACTAGTAACCTATTTGATGTATAAGTACGTAATATTTTGATCCTATCTTCTGTTGTCATTCTCTCTTGAGTTCATGCCACTTTTAATTATATTGGGATCCTTGAACAATTTTTCTGTAGTGGAATTGGAGAATTAAACAATATTTGATCTTTAGGAGTCGAACACTATATGATAAAGGAGAAATATTTGAAGTAATACGAAGATAACGATCAGAATTTTTATTCGTCCTTCCTACTTTCTACTCCTCGAGGTGGGGTTAGCGTGTCCAGTTAGGGTGTGATTTGGGAAATTACCAAATCAATCTTTAACTTATTATATGCAATTTAATTATAAAATTTTCAATTTTTATCAATTTAGTCTTAAACATTTTGATAACTTTCAAATCTTTTAACTTATTGTATGCAATTTAATTTTAAAATTTTAAATTTTATCAATTTAATCTTAAACATTTTTATAATTTTCAAACATAATTTCTCTAACTTACGTGGTGGTTCAATTATCACCAACAGTTCTACATGACACGGCCGACAATTTAAGGTGGACAAAGAGGGCGTTTGGTTTCTTATTATTTTTTCTGATATTTTTTCTTTCCTCATATTAAACACATAGACTGCCACGTCATTATACGTGGGCTAATATCGGTGATATGGATTTTTTTTGTGGCTAGCATGATGACATGGACTACAACATAGGAAATATAGATATAACAAAAAGAGAAACACGGCCACCACCACCGCCGTAAGTCATGCGTTCCTCACCGGGAAAGCGCAGATCTTTGCGGTCGTGGCCTCCATCATCTTTAAATGTTGGTGAAGACAAAATACACACACGGGAAAGCGCAGATCTTGAGAAACTCATAAGCGTTTGTGGTGCGCAAGAACACCTTGATTTTGTTCGACATCGTGATTTGCACATGCCCTCAAATGGCCGTCTCTCATTAGCCACCGGGCCTAGCTTGTACGCTGGCCCTTCGTCGACAATCCTTCCTTGCCCTCCACGGGCGCATTCATGCCTCTGACGGCGTCTTCAGCTTCCTCCCGCTCGCTCGCCGATGCCCTGCTCCCTTCCCAGTAGATAGATCAAATCAGAAAACTGCACTTTCCCATGTCTGCCTTCTGAGAGAGTGAATTTTTCGTGCCTTCTGCTCAAGATTCTCGGCGTATCGCTCGTCGAATCATATGGTAGAGAGAAGAGTTGACTTTGTGTGCTTTTAATTCAAGTTAGTTGATGCAGTCTACTTGTTTGATAGAATATCCCGGAGGACAAAATTACACGTTCTGGGCAAAGTTATAGCAACCTGATATTTACATCAACGCTATATTCATTAGACAATGCGATCTTTTCCCAGACTTATTGCAAATCTACAACGTGGCAGGGCTCAGCATGGGTGTCTCTATGAAAGATGTTTATGCCTCGAGGCTAGGGTCATGGAATCTATAACAACCTGTTTGACGAGAACGAGAGTGTTTGCCACACTAAAGTGCCTGTATAAGGAGTGGCTCCTAATAGGTTTATAGGGTGGTGAAGGAGGCATAAATGAACCTAATTACGTACTAAATAAGAACAAGGGGAGAGCATTCCTGAAATGCATATTTGAAATTGGAATTAATTTGTAAGAGGTGCCTTTTGGAGTAAAGGCAATGCTCCCTACATTAGAACTCTAATATTAAGCATGTTAGGTAAGAGTGCTAACAGAATGAGTGGCCAACTAGAAAAGTGTCCACCTATACATTAAATGAAAAAATCATGAGGCTCAATATACAATTGGGTTGGGTCAAAGTGGATAATTCGTCAAGTGACTTAATTGTGGAGTGTTACAAAAACTCGCCTTGTGGCCGCAACTGTTGATGTGATAATGGCTCTCTACTTTCCTCTCAATAGTGGTGGGGTGGTGGCAGTCAACGAAAAGAGCCCTTGGTTTGCCAAGAACCACCGTCGCTCATATGTGCTTTGGCAAAGTAAGCCCTAAAATTTTCCCAAAGTTTAAGTAAATCCATTTTGTGTTCTAGCAATAGTGGGTGCTAATGGACGAGCGCTAGAGAAGTTTTGGCCGAGTGATCAAGAGGTTAAAGATGATAAACAATAAGAGGAGATCTCAGCGCGGAAAAGAATGAAAGAAAATAAATGAAAAGGAAATATATATATAAATATATATATAAAAAAAAACAAAAATAATGTTGTTTTGTCCACCTAACTCACTGCTTATACCACATAGGACAATAATAATAATTAGACTGCTACATCGGTGATTTCCAACAAAACTCAACTGGAAAAATTACATTTTGTAAAATTATTAAAAGGTTTAGGATTAAAAATTGCAAGGTTTATGACTGATATGGTAATTTCTCATTGTAATTTATTAGTTTTATATAGTACAAATTAGAAGAATGTTTCTAGCAAGTAACAATCATGTAGATAATCTATGTAGTTCAAACAATCCTTAACATTTTCCAACAAGTTAAGCTCATAATTCCTAAACTTCAGGCTTTGGGATGGGTGATATTTAATACTTTCTCTTGATTAAATGAAGGGAGCTAGAAAGAAATCCTAAAAAATGAAGAAATAAGTGCATCGAAAGTCCTAAATTTCGTCATGAAAATATAATTAAATCCTAAATTTACAAAAAGAGCCAAAGAGAAATCTTTCAATTAAGTATGTCTAATTTGGATAATGGAAAATGCCGACATATTTTATTTATTTATTTATTATTTTCTCTATCTACGTGTTGACAATATGGCTAAAACAACTTTAGTCTTATGCTTTATATTTTAGCTATTGGGACTAAGAATACAACCTAGAGAAGAGTGAATAGGTTGAAAAAAAAATATGAAAAACTTTTATAGAAAATAATAAGTTCAACTTCAAACATAGATTATAGAAATCAAATGCGCGAGCTATTGTTTAACCTATAGTAATGATATTGAGCATGTAATGCAAATAGTGAAGAAATAGAAGATTCACAAGCAGATATATATATATATAGTAGTTTGATGTCCACTCTTTAGACTAATAGTCACAAGTCTGGCTAGATTGCATAAATAATCTGTTCAACAAGTTACAAATGGCAAGTGCTAATCTCATTGCATAATAGATCACACTATTAGGACTACCCATAAAATACTTTTCCTAAACATTTGCAAGCCAACCAAAAATAGGTCTGTAGCTAATGTTCTAACGCTATTGCTTTGACAAATTTGACAGATACTTGTTCTTGTTCCTCGAGAGAATTCCTGATCGTCCACCGTGCATTTTCACCCTACAACAACTATAATCTTTTTCATCATTGAACATCCTCACATGGTCGTTGTTCAAACATGACCAATGACATGATATATCCAGCATCGACACAGACATTGCCATCAACTAATCTTTAGGTCCTTCCAAACATATTGACAATCTTAACTCTACAAAGATGTTTATGGTCCTTACAAGCTTTACCAAGCATCCTCACTCTAGGCTTGTTCACCATCACCTGGTCCATCCAACTATTCACCTTATCTGAAGATCCTTCCAACTCATAGACATATTTAATTGCCTAATATCTTGTTGACCTCATATATCAGCAGAGCACTCTAGACAGTGGTAGAGCACCCCTCATATAAGTTCATCCGGTGCTATTTATGACAATATTTGCATTTTAGCTTGTGCATATTGTCGCGACCTCTTTTTTTCGGCGCCCGCAATCGGGTACGGGCGCCTAAGGAGGCTAATGGCTCGGCTGAAATTAATTAAGCCCGGACTCTCCCAAGTCCACCAATTCACGACTTAATGGTTCAAGTTTTTAACCTGCAAATTAATTTTAAAACGGAGTCGCCACTAATCGGTTTGGGGTGGGTCGATTAGAAACCCAAGCGAAGTATCGGAAGAAATACTCGCTCTGCGCAACTTGAGAAATTAGGATCGGGGACTTGATTACACTAGTTAATCACTAATGCCCTTTCGGTACCTAATCTTGTTTAAACCCTGAGATTTTTTTGGATGTTCAAGGGTTTTTCCATGCATTTTTGGAAAAAACATTTTTAAGTCTTTTCTAATTTTTTTGGACATAAAAGGGAGTTTTTGGCCTTTTTTGGTATTTTTGGAAAATACAAGTTTTTTGGCTTTTTCTGAATTTTTTTGCTTTTTTTGGATTTTTGGCATTTTTTGGAAAATATGAAATATTTTTGATTTTTTTGATTTTTCAGAAAATAAAATATGTTTTAAAATTTTTTAATGTTTTTAAAAAAATAAATTATTTTTATTTTTCTTGATTTTTAGAAAATAAAACATTTTTCAACATTTTTTAATTACTTTTTGAAAATAAAACATTTTTTATTTTTTTGATTTTTTTTTGAAATAAAATATTTATTTTTTATTTATTTATTTAAAATATTATTTTATATTAAAATAATATAAAAACTGACCCGGGTCGGATCCACGGGTTGGGTCCGACCGGGTCGACGACCCAAAACACGGACGGGCCCGCAACGCGGCCCCACTCAGATTTTTTCTTTTCTTTTTTTTTATTTGAAACGGCGTCGTGGCCCAAGAGCCCGTTTTGAAAAGAATGGCCGACCCGATGACCCGGTTCGGCGAAACCCTACCCGACTCATCGACCCGGATTCCCGCCGCCCCAAAAATCGCGGAAACCCTACCCGAATCGATCCGCGCCCGACCCGGCTCCAACCTCGCGACCCGGTTTTGGAGCCTTCGAGATCTGACGAACCGCGGCGAAGGCGACCGAGCCCGTCTCGGCCTGAGCTCGGGCCTCCGCCGGCACCGCCTTGACCCCCATCCCGCCGGTCGTTGTAGCCGATCCCGTCGTCTGTCCCCACCCGTCACCACCAGTCATTGCAGATCCGGCGTTCACTTGGGATTTCCATCAAACGCCTAGTGGGCACCGGTTGAGGAAGACAAGGTGCGGGCGCTTCGGGCTCGGGACCGCGACGGAGCTCCGAGTAGGCGACAGTGGGGACCCAGGCGAGGAGGCGGGTTATGAACGGTTGGGGGCCGGAACTCGCGTGAAGCCGGTGGCTGCGAGTCCCGCCCGACGACCCCAACACATACGAGACGGACACAAAAAGGGCGGGCAACCCTAGCTCACCGCAGCGGGAGACGCGGCGTCGGGTGGCTGGTCCGGTGGGCCGTCGACGGAGTCGGAGCCCTTTCTCCCGCAACTCGTGGATCTGGTGCGACTTCGGCGAATTGGTTACGGCAACGGCGTCGGAACGGTGGCGGAGCCGCGGTTGCGCTAGCGACAACGGATCCCAGATCTGGTCAGATCTGGGCCTTCGCCGGCCCTCCTCGTCGCTCGTGTTCTCCTCTCTCTCCCTCTACAGCCAGATCCGAGCCTCCACCGGCCAGATCTGACCTCCTCGGACTCGCTCGCCGGCGGCCTCCCCCGAAGTCTCTCGGTGGGAGATCGGCCGAGCTCGCGACCCGATTTCTCTCTCGCTTACTCTTTGATTCCTCCCCCGAAGTCTCTCAGTGGGAAGATCTCGGAACTCGCGATCCCGTTCTTCGACGAAGGTGGTGCCCTTTTATAGGCGAGGAGGTCCGGTCGATGGAGCTTCGACCGTCGGTCCTCTTCGCGCGCCGAGTGGCCATCGACGGCTAAACCGGTGTCCCATCTCAGCATTAAAGGCGCGCATTGAAGGCGCATGCGCGTCGTCCTCTCCTTCGGCGGCCTACCTCCGTGCCTCTCTACCGTAGGCTGCCCTTGAGCGCGTCGTCGGCCACCGCGCGTGAGATGCGAGCCATCGAGGAAGAAGAAGACGGGAGGAAGAAGAGAGGGGGGCTCGCGAGAGAGAAAAGAGGGGAGGGGCTGCTTCCTTTTTTTTGTTTTGTTTTTCTTTTGTTTTGTTTTGTTTTATTTTATTTTATTATTTTATTATCTATTTATCCGAAAAAAAAGGCAAAATATATATAAATAAAGAAACTCGAAATTTAGGCGTCAACAGTGCCCCTCTTTGAAGGTGAGTTCGTAGAGGTTGCATTTCAAAGACAAATTGATGCCTAAATTTTACTGTGCATGCGTAGCAGATTATATTTGGGACCTATTATTCTATGCAGAAAAAAAGGGTAATATAACTTTACATATACTAAGACAGATAAGAAGATACCCGTGGTTACTTACCGGAGTGAGTGAGATAGGGTGTGAACCCCGAGTTTGGCAAGTATCAAGGCGTCATCTTACCTGGTGATATGAGGAGGTTGCTTTTCCAAGGCTCGAACCATTCTTCGGTCGCCTTGACGGGAAATTGCTCCTCCAGGACCCAAACCACTCTTCGGTCGCCTGTTGGAGCAATCGTGATTTATCTCGGACCCGAACCATTCTTCGGTCGCCATGACGGGGAATTGCTTCTCCAGACCCGAACCATTCTTCGGTCGCTGTTAAAACAATTAATGATTTGTCTAGGACCCGAACCTTTCTTCGGTCGCCTTGACGGGAAATTGCTCCTCTAGGGTCCGAACCATTCTTCGGTCGCTGTTGGAGCAATCGGTGGTTTGTCTCGGACCCGAACCATTCTTCGGTCGCCGTGACGGGAAATTGCTCCTCTAGGGCCCGAACCTTTCTTCGATCGCCCGTTGGAGCAATCGGTGGTTTGTCTCGGACCCGAACCATTCTTCGGTTGCCGTGACGGGAAATTGCTTTTCCAAGACCCGAACCATTCTTCGGTCGCTGTTAAAACAATCAATGATTTGTCTAGGACCCGAACCTTTCTTCGGTCGCCTTGACGGGAGATGCACCGACCTTTCTCGGGGCATCCGTTTCTTTGGGTGCCCGACCTCAATCAAGGACACCGGTTGGTACCCGACCTTTCCCGGGAGATGCGCCGATCTTTATCAGGGCATCGATTTGTTGGGTGTCTGACTTCTATCGAAGACACCAGTTGGTACCCGACCTTTCTCGGGAGATGCACCGACCTTTCTCAGGGCATCGACTTGTGGGGTGTCTGACTTCTGTCAAAGACACTGGTAGGAACTCGACCTTTCTCGAGAGGATGCACCGACCTTTCTCAGGGCATCGATTCTGTGGGGTATTTGACTTCTGTCGAAGACACCGGTAGGAACCCGACCTTTATCGGGAGATGCGCCGACCTTTCTCGAGCATCGACTTGTGGGGTGTCGACTTCATCAAAGACACTGGTAGGAACTCGACCTTTCTCGAGAGGATGCGCCGACCTTTCTCAGGGCATCGATTCTGTGGGGTATTTGACTTCTGTCGAAGACACCAGTAGGAACCCGACCTTTCTCGGGAGGATGCGTCGACCTTTCTCAGGGCATCGATTTGTGGAGGATACCTGGACATTCACAGGCATATCAAAGAGTACCTGGATATTCACAAGTACTAACTTGAAGGATATTTGGGCCCCGCAGCGTCGAAAGGGTACTTGGATGATCACAAGTTCAATCTCTTGGAGGATACCCGGACGTTCACAAAGTGTATCGAAGGGGTACCTAAGATATTCGTGAAGGTCTCTCATCTCTTGGTATGTGGGAATATCGAGGACGTGCCTTACATATTCATGAAGGTCTCTCACCTCCTGGTAATTGGAATATCAAGGACGTACCTCGCATATTCGTGAAGGTCTCCCACCTTCTGGTAATGAGAATATTGAGGACGTACCTTAGGTATTCGTGAAGGTTTCTCACCTCCTGGTAAAAGGGAATATTGAGGACGTGCCTTGCATATACATGAAGGTCTCCCACCTTCTGGTAATTGGGAATATCGAGGGCGTGCCCCGCATATTCGTGAAGGTCTCCCACCTTCTGGTGATTGGGGAATATCGAGGACGTACCTCTCATATTCGTGAAGGTCTCCCACCTTCTGGTAATGAGAATATCGAGGACGTACCTGAGATATTCATGAAGGTTTCTCACCTCCTAGTAACATAAACTTGAATGTAGCACGAGGCTTACCTGGATGTCCGCAGGCATTTAAAAGGGGTGGAACACCTGGATAGCCACAGGTGTACAAAGTACTGGAATACTTGGATGAACACAAGTATTTAATGATACAACCTGAGACCACTCAGTTGGTCCAAGTGTAAGAAAGCATACACAGGTAGGCGCAGGCACACAAAGCGGTGGAATGCTTGAACAAATGCTATTATTTGGGGACAACTTGGGCAAGCCGAGTGTCATGAAAAGGAAGTACCGGATAACGGTGGGTACTTGACGATATGGGGATACCTAGACAGCGTAGGTATTCCAAGAGATACTTGGTCACAAAGTATCAATACTGGGACAACTCGAATAGGTCGAGTGTCGGGAAAAGGAGTATCCGGACGGTGGCCGGTACTCAAAGACAATGGGATGCTAAGACAGCGTAAGCATCGAAACTCAAGGGACAACTCGAATAGGTCGAGTGTCAAGAAGAGAGTACCTAGACAGTGGGAGGTACCTAAAAATAAAGGGATACCCGGATGTCGCAAGTATCAATACTCGAGGACAACTCGGACAGGTCGAGTGTCGTTAAGAGGGAGTACCCGGCAAGTGGTAGGTACTCAAAGACAATGGGATACTGAGACAATTGCAAGCACCCAAACTCAAGGGACGACTCGAATAGGTCGAGTGTCAAGAAGAGAGTACCGGACAAAGTGATAGGTACTTTAAGACAAATGGGGACAGGGATATGCTTACCTGGCAATATCTCTGATCTCTGAGAGTATGTCTGCTATTTGCACAATATGCATACATGATTGTATATGCAGTAAATTCATGAGTTTAAATGTGATTCATGCATGACAACTTTGTCAGTTTTGGCATCATCCGAATTCCACTGGGGAAAATTTGAAAGACAACCTTCATTCCAAATGTAAATGTCTTGAGCATGACAGATGAGGGACTTTCAGTCTGAAAGGACTTTCCACTCTCTCTCATGGAAAAGGCTATCCTGACCATTTGATGCAGGATTTATAAGGACCACACTTCTCACTGTCATCATGTCAGCAAGGGTCTGAGTATTCTCGCAAGTGGTACGACTTTACCAATGTGAGAGGTCTTTGTTGAAATTGTGATGAAGACTTGGTCAATAGCTCATCAAATGGGACCGTCGAGGTCAAGGCTCATGAACGAAGTGCCACACGATCATCTCCGGGTTTGCAAGTCAAGAGTCCTGCGAAAAGAGATAGAATAGTCTTGCTCGTACTTCTTCGAGCGATGCTTATAGACATATGAAATCCTACGTTAATTGAAGTGCCCCTAGTCTGAAGAGACTTTTACAATGGGATGTAATGTAGGCTTGATTCATGTGTAAAAGGGTGAGAGCTGGTGATTGCCTTAGCATTTGTCACCAATCTTTATTCTCACTGTCAAATGGAGGTTCTATGGACCACAACAGCAACATTTTCTTGGCTGCATTTTTGACTGGGGGGCATTGGCCTTGCTTTTACCAGCACACCGCTTTTTTCATGCCCCTATTTTTATTCCAGTTCTTCATTTATGGGCATTGACCTTGCTTTTACCAGGTACACTGCTTTTTTATGCCCATGTTTTTTATTCTTGTTGCTTGAGAGCTGATCTTGACAAGTTTAATCGAAGCACCATTATTAGACTCTTGAGTCTTCATCTTCAACCGGTGCTCAGGCTATGACAATAACTTTTGCTTTGTCTCGATGTGAGGGTAAAACTATAGACTAACTTGGGTTGTACAATGAATACAAGTGCGTAAAGAAAGAATTGCTCTTCATGACTCTAGGGCACTTAAATTAACGCGAGTGTTCATATGCAATAAAGACACTCGAAGATTGATGCAAGTGCAAGCAAGAAAATTTCTATCCCCTTTCTCACCTTGTGATGCTGACTTGCTTTCGACTTGCTCCAGTGTGGGGGTTGTTCTTGACGGGGATAGGACAGAAATTTCATCAGTGTATGGGGCTCAATGGGGTGAGCAATGAAATGCCTCTCACTGTTTTGGTTATCGTACCATTCGCGAGAGAACTTTTTACCCTGCAGCCATGGAATCTTCTGCACTCATCTCACAAGTGTATAGATGGGGGGGACTGTGTGTAGGATATAGCTTGCCTGTCATCATTCTGACGTGCCTCATCCAGCATGCTCAATTGATCTTGTATTCTTCACTTAGCTATCTATTCTAATAATCCTCAGTGGAATCAGTGACTTAGACAGGCAAAACCATCATGCAGAACGACATGCAACATTTCGAATATGATGGAGTTTGAACTTTTCAAAACAAGTGAATGGTTTTGACTCAAAAAAATACCCTATTGACAACTTTAGGGGCTAACATAATGGTGTTTCCAAATATGTTAGATTTTGAACATCAAAAGGGTTATTCGCAAATGGACGTCGATGGTTGTCCCTATTGATTAGGAATATGACACATGAATGATCAGTCGGGGTTGGGAATCTGATCGGGCATCTCTGCTTTTGCCCCTGCAGAAGAGAAGATGTACAAATAGCTCAATTAGTCTGGCGAGTTGAGGCCTGAAGATTTTCTACCATTTGCTTTGGTGATTACTCAGGATGCCATTTCGCTTAGGAGAGCTTATCAGAGTTTGACATGTCTTTCCTTGATTTGTTATCTGCATTTTTTATGGCCAGGTGATCCTGGAGTGCGAGTGGGACATGAATTCCTGTGTCCCTTGCTTTGTTAAGTAAATTATTCTCTTAATTGGCTCCTGGATGACACGTTCTTCTTTACACGAAGTCAGGTGAATTCGATACGGGTCATTCTCATGGACCTCACTTGGCCAATATTGACCATCAAGTTTGGTTTTTGATTCCCAATGTTTCCTGTCAATAGGGAAAATACGTCAAAAGCGAATTCAAAGAGTGGGGAGTATTGGAAACGATACCAAATTACTCTTCTCCAAAGCTTGTATGTGCTAGCTCCTAAAGATATTTGAATGTCGATGATGGCCTCTTTATCTTGGCATAGTTTGACATTTCCTTCAATTGGCCTTCCTCATTTGTGACCATGCATGCATGATTGCTGGTCATTGATTCATCTTCAACGCCTTCCTTCGTGGAATTTTTCTTCTGTCTTTAACTATAGCAAAGATTGAGCAAAGTCATGTACTTCAAGCTTCTACGGAATCGAGATGGACAATCAAAACTCCCAATTCCCTTATGGCAATTACTTCTTGGGAGAGCATGCGTCGAAGCACGAAGTGAGGTTTCTAAGCCCTTAGTCATCATTTGAAATAAGGGGGCTAGAGACTGTCTCAACCGTCTAGATTTCCTCCCCTGTTGACAAAGCCAATTCAAAGAAAGAGAAGAGATCCCTTCCTTGTGCTTCTGGGCTTGTTGAAGCTAGAAGTCCCATTGATGAAACCACGGCATCTAGTTGCTCAGGCATGTTGTGGGGAAAAGATGTTGCTACGACTTGAGAAGGAGTTGGGCAAGAGCAAGGTGGAGTGTACGAGCTCCCGGAGACGGCTTGATTTCAACCGTATGCCCGTACCTATTACGTCCTATCTTTTGTTTCCTGTAAATAGAAGAGAGAGGACATCATTTCCAAAATTATATTCAGAAAATAAAGCTTACCTTCTTTGAAGTGGGATGATCTTTTTTGTTTGTCCCCGCTTTCTCGAGTTTGGTCTGTTCACATGATGTGCTAGTCACACTAAATCAAAGGGGATGATGTTCTGAAACATAAAGTGGGAGGGTTAGAAAGACAAACGTGCTTAAATTTATCATCTTGTTTTGACAAAAGCTTTTGGGTGATGAAATATTTTTTATTTTCAAAATAGGTCTTTGGGGGAGAAAAAGCATAAGGAAGCCCAGCCCTCGGTATTCTCCTTGGATGATATTTTCTTTTCATGGTTGGATAACATCACTTTGGCGGGTTTGGAGTACCGTCTCATGCTTTCAAAACAGAATATTAGAACTGTACATTAGAGTACTTGGAATGGAAAGTACAACAAAGAGCACATTAAACAAGATAAGAAACATAAAATTACAAGTAAAACTCATGAAAACTCCTATGTAAAGGAGCGCTTTGATAGTGCTGGTCTTGAAGCTAAGCGTCTTTGAATTCCTCGCCTTCGCAGACTCGAAGTATTCACTGCGATGACTACCTCGTTGAAGCTACGGAAGTGTAACCCATGCAGCCAACAAATGATGCTTGCAGGACAAAGCTTCTATGAATTGTTTCATTAACTCCTCCTCAGCCCAGTTGAGGGTGGGTTTGCATCATGAAAGCCCTCCACCTCCTCGCGTATGCTCGGATATCCTCCATTGGTCTTCTTCTCAAGTAAGCCAAACTCTCGCAAGGCGCTTCAATTCCAATCTGGTTTTGGTACCGATGCAAGAATGTGGAAGTCGCTTGCTCCAATCCTTTATGAGGTGAATATTTGCTGTGCGAGAACCATTGTAGTGCAGATCCCGTAAGAGTTTCTTGGAACGCCGGAGTTGTAAATAACATCTGGCCATAATACTGACTCATTTCAGCATGGAGATACTGCAAGTGAGCCACGGGGCAAGTCGTGCCGTTGTACTTGCGGAAATTGGGTATCCACATTTCTATGGGGGTCATGATCCTATGGGGGCAAGACGAGCTTGATATGTCTTGGTTAAGCCACTGGTTTTCCCACTGTATATTCATCGTAGTGGTGAATTTTCCTGTTTCAGGGAAGTTGGACTCTACCGAGATTACCCCATTGCTTTCCTCTGGGTCAAAATTTCCGAATGAGGATGAAGTATTGAAGCTATCATCTCGGTTAGAGGATGAGCTTAGTACTTCATTAGGATCGTAGCGGATAAAGACGTATGTTTCCTCTTCGGCGGGCCTTCATCCCCGGTGAGAGTAGGAAACGCTTATACGATGAATCGTCGCCATTGTCGAAGTAACGTTGGAAATCCTTGGGGCTGTATTCTAAAGATGGGAAGTCTTCGGGTTGTACTCTAGGGGATGGTAGCCTTCAAAGCTGTATTCTTGGAAATGCTCGAAGCTTTGGTGCGGTGGCTCGTCGGTAGATGCTGAATTGATTTGCTTAGGCTTTCTTCTCTTGGCTTCTGGTCTAGACCTTTTGAGTAAGGCTCTTCGTTTTGCCAGCTCGGTTCACAAGGGAAGTGAGAGACATTAGAGCCTCACTGTCTGATTCACTTTCCAGGTTGATAGGGGTTGGTATTCTTTGGACCCTAGCTCTTGGAGTAAGCTTGGGGAGCTGTCTTGTCATGCCCTGGTCTTGAACAGGCTCCGTGTCTTTGATCTCGTACACGGTTCCTTGCCTTTCCTAGTGGGAAACTTTTCAGTAATTTGATGTTGCTCGCGCCCATTTATCATGCAAGGTTTCATTGACATCTTCTTCTCCTATCTCGGCGACTAACGGCTCCTCGTGCTCGCGATCATCGGTTCTTCATAGGGCAAGGCGATGTTAGGGCTGATGTCAATATTATATTCCTGGTGGAAAGCATGGATTAATTCCCTCAAGGTTTTAAGGGGACTAATCTTCCCGACAATGTACCATCGCAAGGCGGGGCCGCCAAGCTTGACTGGTATGATTGAATCATCTTTCGGGCCGGGTAGGCTGCAAGTAGGTCTCGGGCGAGAGGTATCGCATACCTTTCGCATTCAGTGCTTTGAGCTCTTCGGGGATTTCAATGCCGACGTAATTGGACAAGTCCATGGGATTCTGCCGCCCGCACTGGTTTAACTTTTTCATGATCTTTTCAAGCTGTCCATGATACTTGGCTATTTCCGGCAAATTCGCAGTGTCATGACAAAGTGCTTAAAGCAGCTATGGAGTTGGGCTCGCCTTTGAGTGGATTCCATTTGCCTCGAGAGTTGTCGAAGGACAATGGACATCCGTCCTACGCCATCTTCAATGTTGGCGATGCAATTTTGTACATCATTCGATCGGCCCCTATCACATGAGGCCATTCGCGAGTGGCTTATAGTTGGCGATTCATGATTACCTGTTTTTGTGAAAACAATGAATGAGCGCAGAGCAGATAAAGATTGACCCCTGGCAACGATCTATCTATTTTTATTTATCGAAAGAGGATTTTACAGACTTCTAGCATCTAGAACTTGAAATGACATAACAAAGTACTAGATATTAAAGAAAAGTCCCTAAACAAGGGGACAAAGCTTTCACAAAATAAACACTAAGGAAGACAACGACTGCTAGCTTATATGCGACAGGGAGCCTTGTTCCTGCAAAGGTTGCTTGCTTTCTTGGACTGGCTCCGAGATATGTATTCAGTCTATTCCCAAATCCCTTTGCGTAAGCTCTACTTGCTCGTGCAGGCTGCTTTCTCTGATTGAGCGAGGGACCGATGGCTTCCACCTTGTCGGGATGTGATGATTGTGGATGTAGTCCACGGGCGTGGTGGGCTCTTTCTTCTCCCTCAAGCCCTTCGGTACCACGATCCTTTTGCGATGGCATTTGTCCTGTGTTTCCTCGGTGATAGAAATTTCAAATGCGTAGTCATGGTTTGTGTTGAAAAGAACTGGAGGGATCATCCTCTTGAAAGGCGGTGGGATCTCCCGAAGGGCTCCATATTGTCGTGCCACCCGATATGGGTAGTAGGGAATGGCGCCAGTGAGGCCAAGCAACGGGATTGGGCGGCAACGTTTGTAAGCGAAGCGAGCTCTCTTTTCATGGAACCAACCAGCACACCATTGGAATGCCTCGGAGCTGGGTCTCTTAGGAAGTTTATCCAATTTAAACAGCTTTGATTGGGAATGTATGGTCCTAAAACCATAAATTTTTGTAATGGATTCTCGAAAGTATTTGTTTCGACGATCGCATGAAGTCTCGAAATTCACTTAGGTGGGAAAAGAACCAAACTTGTAAAATTTCAGGAGAGACCCACATGATTTTCTCCGTGTTATTTTTAAAACGATTAAAGGATAGGAATGTTTCATTAAAATCATGTTGACGTAATTTTGCCCCCTCAAGACCTGATCAACTATCCATGCCATCTTAGGACTTATGACATTTCTTTGATGGGGGAAAATGATGAATCCGAAAAGGCCAGGAGGAAAATTTCACTTTTTTTGGGTCATAGGCTGATTTTGAAAACAAGCATTCATAAATTCTAGTGGGCGGTATTATGGTTGTTTTCAAGAATTTGCCTCATAACATGAACTTCGTTCTTAAAAGTCGTGCTAATCCACGCAACGGGATGATGCCTGTTGATGGTCCGACAAGCTTACTCTCAAGAGGCATTCCAAAGGATGATACTGTATTCTTCTAGAGTTGGGGTTAGCTCAAACCTACCAAATATGAAAGTAGTCGTTTTTGGACACCAGAAATGCGCCATAGCTTGTATGACTTCAGGACGAACAGTGATTCGGATCAACGATAGGAGATGACCGACTTTGGCCTTCACACGCTCTTGGGTATACTGGTCCAATTGACCCCACCATCTGAAGAGCTTCGCCTTGGGTAGGAATGAACTGTATATCGTCTTTCCCCATCGCATATAAACTGGGACTTTGAAAGGCTTATCCTAAATTGCCATGGGCCAATAAAACGACTGAGTAAAAGTAAAGAAATCACTTTGCTTTTAAAGAAAAAAAGGCAAGCACAAAGACATGCGCATGGGACGTGCGGCTCGATTTCTAACTGAGAAGGATTGGTGAGATTAAAAGGATATCCGCCCGTCGCAGTCTCGCGTTAGCAGCATACCCTCCTAACCTCGGCTAAGAAATTCGGGAAAAGAAAGGCAACCTCTACATCGCAGTCTCGCGTTCGAGGTCGTATCTTTCTTAACACCATCCTAGAAATCCTATGGCGGCCTAGGTCCGGCGGTAGGGTTGTGTGTGTCATGTGTAGTGTTTAAAACAAGAAAGCATGCACAACGCTTTATAATCACAAGATAATTTATTTTAAGCAAAATTAAAATAAATTTCTAAGCTTTTGACCTGCATAAAGAAAAAAACCTAAGTTAGTAAAGAATTTAAACAAGACAAAAATGGCCTAAGTCCTCAAACTTCCCCAGTGAGTCGCCAAGTCGTCGCGACCTCTTTTTTTTTTTCGGCGCCCGCAATCGGGTACGGGCGCCTAAGGAGGCTAATGGCTCGGCTGAAATTAATTAAGCCCGGACTCTCCCAAGTCCACCAATTCACGACTTAATGGTTCAAGTTTTTAACCCGCAAATTAATTTTAAAACGGAGTCGCCACTAATCGGTTTGGGATGGGTCGATTAGAAACCCAAGCGAAGTATCGGAAGAAATACTCGCTCCTGTGCAACCAGAGAAATTAGGATCGGGGACTTGATTACACTAGTTAATCACTAATGCCCTTTCGGTACCTAATCTTGTTTAAACCCTGAGGTTTTTTTTGGATGTTCAAGGGTTTTTCCATGCATTTTTGAAAAACATTTTTTAAGTCTTTTTCTAATTTTTTTTTTGGACATAAAAGGGAGTTTTTGGCCTTTTTTGGTATTTTTGGAAAATACAATTTTTTTGGCTTTTTTCTGAATTTTTTTGCTTTTTTTGGATTTTTGGCATTTTTTGGAAAATATGAAATATTTTTGATTTTTTTGATTTTTCAGAAAATAAAATATTTTTTTAAATTTTTTAATGTTTTTTAGAAAACAAATTATTTTTTATTTTTCTTGATTTTTTAGAAAATAAAACATTTTTCAACATTTTTTAATTACTTTTTGAAAATAAAACATTTTTTATTTTTTTGATGTTTTTTGAAATAAAATATTTATTTTTTATTTATTTATTTAAAATATTATTTTATATTAAAATAATATAAAAACTGACCCGGGTCGACGACCCAAAACACGGACGGGCCCGCGTTGCGGCCCGACTCAGATTTTTTCTTTTCTTTTTTTTATTTGAAACGGTGTCGTGGCCCAAGAGCCCGTTTTCGAAAAGAACCGGGCCGACCCGATGACCCGGTTCGGCGAAACCCTACCCAACTCATCGACCCGAATTCCCGCCGCCCCAAAATCGCGGAAACCCTACCCTAATCGATCCGCGCCCGACCCGGCTCCAACCTCGCGACCCGGTTTTGGAGCCTTCGAGATCTGACGAACCGCGGCGAAGGCGACCGAGCCCGTCTCGGCCTGAGCTCGGGCCTCCGCCGGCACCGCCTTGACCCCCATCCCGCCAAGCCGTTGTGGCCGATCCCGTCGTCTGTCCCCACCCGTCACCACCAGTCACTGCAGATCCGGCGTTCACTTGGGATTTCCATCAAACGCCTAGCGGGCACCGGTTGAGGAAGACAAGGTGCGGGCGCTTCGGGCTCGGGACCGCGACGGAGCTCCGAGCAGGCGACAGTGGGGACTGGCGAGGGAGGCAGGTTATGAACGGTTGGGGGCCGGAACTCGCGTGAAGCCGGTGGCTGCGAGTCCCGGCCCGACGACCCCAACACATACGAGACAGACACAAAAAAGGGCGGGCAACCCTAGCTCACCGCAACAGGAGATGCGGCGTCGGGTGGCTGGTCCGGTGGGCCGTCGACGGAGTCGGAGCCCTTTTCTCCCCGCAACTCGTGGATCTGGTGCGACTTTGGCGAATTGGTTACGGCAACGGCGTCGGAACGGTGGCGGAGCCGTGGTTGCGCTAGCGACAACGGATCCCAGATCTGGTCAGATCTGGGCCTTCGCCGGCCCTGCTCGTCGCTCGTGTTCTCCTCTCTCTCCCTCTACAGCCAGATCCGAGCCTCCACCGGCCAGATCGACCTCCTCGGACTCGCTCGCCGGCGGCCTCCCCGAAGTCTCGGTGGGAGATCGGCCGAGCTCGCGACCCGATTTCTCTCTCGCTTACTCTTTGATTCCTCCCCCGAAGTCTCTCAGTGGGAAGATCTCGGAACTCGCGATCCCGTTCTTCGACGAAGGTGGTGCCCTTTTATAGGCGAGGAGGTCCGGTCGATGGAGCTTCGACCGCCGGTCCTCTTCGCGCGCCGAGTGGCCATCGACGGCTAAACCGGTGTCCCATCTCAGCATTAAAGGCGCGCATTGAAGGCGCATGCGCGTCGTCCTCTCCTTCGGCGGCCTACCTCCGTGCCTCTCTATCGTAGGCTGCCCTTGAGCGTGTCGTCGGCCACCGCGCGTGAGATGCAGAGCCATCTCGAGGAAGAAGAAGACGGGAGGAAGAAGAAGAGGGGGGCTCGCGAGAGAGAAAAGAGGGGAGGGGCTGCTTCCTTTTTTGTTTTGTTTTTCTTTTGTTTTGTTTTATTTTATTTTATTTTATTATTTTATTATCTATTTATCCGAAAAAAAAGGCAAAATATATATAAATAAAGAAACTCGAAATTTAGGCGTCAACACATATATCACTTGATACTTACTAAACCAATATACACAGTAGTAGCCTTTGATTGTCTTTGTCATCTTCAAAACAACATAGAGACTTTTTCAACTTTAGCTACATCATAGCATGTAGGAGAAAGAATATCAAAAAGACATCAGCATTTTTCTTTGGTCAAGTTGAACGAAGTTAATAGAAGAACTTAATTGCGCCCATTTTTAACAAGTTTTAGGACTTGAGCAACATGAGCCATATGCAAGATGATCATATGAGCTAATGAAAATTTTTTCCCTTTTAAGATAGCCCAAACGATACAAGCTTCATAGTGAGATATATCATTGGTCGAAGTGGACTTGGGGCGGAGTCACGTGACCAAGATTCTGTAAATCAAATTTATTTTGAAGGGCAACATGTTCAAGGAAATTTTGTCGTGACGGATATGTTCAAGGCTTTTTAGGATAAAAGCATATGCCTCATAAGGGGAAATGAGAATTTTCTCACAATTGGTAATAGGATGGTGAATGAGCTAAGGCTTCAACGGTAACAGTGTAAGACTGATTTTCAAAACTAAAAATGAAGCTGTCATGATTTGGAAAATGAAGATTGAAGTAGAACCTATCCACTACAGAGGAAGTTGCAAAGTGCAAAAGATGGTCAGAGAAAGTCATTTAAAAAGTTCAGAGATGAAAATGCCATGTCTGTCCATATATGAAAAATCGACAGTATTGGCAATGTGCTCACGACTTCTGACCAATCATATCGGGTTAAAGAGTAGATAAGTTACTCTATACATTCTCTTTTAGATATCCATAAAATCAATGTGGAAGACAAAAGTTTTCTACTATGATTGCTCAAATATGTACAACTATTAATTTTGTAACGAGTTTTTACTTACATCAATTTGTTATGGTTTTTGTCTACAATTAATATAAAAAAAAATTGTAATGTTTGATAACTATCATTTAATAGCAATTTAATGGCACAATTTACAACAGTTTGATATTGATGTGGAAAAATAATAGCTTTATTTTTCCATAAACCCTCCAATATTTTACAATGGATATATAACAGTTTCTTAATTGCTCTCTCTTTTCTTTGAATAATAAATTAAACTTCAAACCATGATCTTTTAAGAAACGCTGAATTCTCTATCTTTCCTTTTCTTTTTCTTTTCTTTTTTTTGTCGAAAAAATTGTGTTCACCACTCAAAAGTATACATGAAAAATATATAGACTTTCATAGTAAAGCTAATCAATACAGAGCAAAGGCCAGAACACTACGAAACAAAGCCAAATCCAGAAAACAAGGATTATCAACAAAGCACCGAGGGGTTAAGTGCATACTCATTTTAAAAGAACAAATCTATCAAGCAAAATAATTGGCAGTCAATCACTGGATGTGGTATCATAGTTTGTGATAAGCACACACTAGAAATTCCTTCTCCAATAACTACAGCGTTGTTAATTGACAGTGTGCACTTAGATTTGGCTTCCTCTACATCATCGCCGTATGGAAACGTTCCTTTTCTTTTTGTTGGGTTAGACACATTGTTCCTATTCCTTCTATTATCCAGTGTGAAGTGTTATATCCTAGGAGGACGTGAGAGCCTTACGCACTGAGTTTTGTACTTCAATGGGCAAAATTATCCTTAAGAACAGTGTTTACACATCTTAGACTTATTTTCTCATCTTTTCTAACATATTTCCAACATTTCTTATTTTTCATATTATTTAATCTTTTTTTAACAGAACTTATGAATCCTTCCTTTTGCATAGTAAAAGTAATTGGAATTATAATTGATCAGAAAGATTTCCAAAAACAATCACACTCATACATCACATCCAGTTTTATATGATTTCATAAGAGGATAAATACATATACAATGTATGAACAAGCAGAGAAAAGATGTAGATAAATAAATGTGTCATTGTAGGAAATTTGCCCAGTAATGGAACTTCTCAAGCTGTAAAAGTATTTATAAAAAGGATCTGCAATTGACTTGGTATGTTTTACGTCTCGTTGATATTACCTTTTTTTTAAAAAAATAATAGATTTCTTTGTAAAGGAAAATCAAGTACAAAAACGGTTGTATTTTTTAGAAGGCATAATACCATAATTATTTTTCTCGTTTTCTATTTTGTATTTGAAAACTTCTTTAACCCAATCACCGTTTGTTTAGGATATGAGGCATTTGAACTGGAGCTACTTCAACAAAATCCTCTTGTGAACAGCATCAGTAACCTATTGCCCTAAAGGCACATTTAAATAAGTTAGTGAAACCATGTTATGAATCATATGTCAAACAAAATAAACATAACTTGTCTCCACATTAATATCGAACGAATGTGTTGTCAAATAGAGAGATCTGGGATTGAGCTAGATATTTTTAATAATCCTGAATAAATTTGTGTTGTATTTTCTTGGGTAAAGAAAAAATTATATTAAGAGAAAACGTCTGAAAAATTTTACATTCATATCAATTAAAGATATACCTCCAATACAAATTTTAAGCAAATTATTGAGAAAATCACCAAAAAAGTCATAAATTTATTGCATTTGTGCCAATTCAATCTAAGCCTTTCGATTTATGCCAATTTAGTAACAAACTTTTAAAAAAATTGTAAATTTAGTCCTTTTGGCCAAAAATCATTTACATAAACGCTGGCAATGCCACGTGGGATGGCCGGCGCTCATGGCAATGTCGGCACTGATGTAATTTTCTCAACTATATAAATTAATTGTTTATTTATTTTTCTCTTTCTTTCCCTTTTCTTTTTTCTACAAAGTCCAGCAACCCTCGCCGGCCACTATTTCACACTTCCATTTGAAAAATTCAAAGCAACATAGTCTTGATCTTGCTTCCATCCGATAGCACCTGAGTGCATCAGCGCATCCTGCAGCCTCCCCAAACTAGTCTTCCATCTTCACATCTTGGAACTCCTTCATCAACCTCCTGCAATCTTTAAGATTAGGATTCAACAAGTGACAGCAACAGGCGACATATTTGCTCCATTCTTCACATCTTCCTCTTGCACGCACGACCATCCATTGCCGACGCAATTCAACACTCGATCTTCATCACACGATTTCTTAAACGAAGCGTCCATGAGTTCCGACGCCCTACCCTGAGACCCCAGTTTCCATGCCTATTTTGTTGAAGCAAGATGCTGCAATTCGATGAGTACAAACCACGACTTGTTTGGCTAGGACAGCATTACAAGCATATCCGTCGCGAGGGACATACATACCAACACAAGCAGGAACTGACCATGTTATGTCGCATGCGAGCGGCTATTCTTTATCAATTCACTATGGCCGGCAAGGAAACATGATACGCTGTTGAAGAATTAAGTCTGAATATGAGATTTGCCTTTAGAGAGTTGTTTTTAGCTGTAGTAGGATTTGGGAAATTCTTTAGCTTTCGAGATCTATCTAATTACCATCTGAATGCCAAAATCTACTCGTTTCATAATGCCGAACGGATGTTAATCACAGAATCGTAACCATATGATCATCCTTAATCCTTAATTTAGAAGAGGCTTTTGATCTGTAGAGGAGGAGATGTTGAAACTTGCCAGTCTCTCGTCCAATTGCTGAATTTCTGCCATCAGTTATAGAATTGCATCATCCTAAATCGGACTACTCTCCTTCGGACGATATATTTCCTGCCTTACGTGCAATTATAAGTCCTATCAATTAGAAAATTTGTCTTGATATCTACGTAGATGATCATTGTCATGTCCAAATTGTCAAGGTACCCCAATATAGAAAAATGATATTTGAGATTTTATTCGGCATAAGCTGTTAAGTTTCTATTGTACTAATAATCGGGTCAATCGACGAAATGGGTTGCCCCTGCCGTACAAAGTGAGGGAGGCACATACGCCACATCTTTCATAATCCCATCATTCTGTCAACAATACACTAATTCTGTCCAGCTCTTAAAATCCCGAATGGTGAATATGGTTAGGGGATTCAAATTGAAACAAATAAGAGAAAATAAATATTTAGAGAAAAAGATGGATAAATGGATGTAGTAGGTAACCCAAAACTTCCAAAAAAAAAAAAAAAAAAAAAAAAAGATGAATCGTTACCAAAATTAGCATCTAGGCGGTGGGCAGAGGCCGATTTTCTACAGATTCAGGATACTTGGTTTTTTCGCCTTCTCTTTTGCTTCTTTTGCTTCTTGTATTCGTCGTATAAACTGAGTGCCCTTGTTGTACGATCTAACTCGCTCCTCAATCTCTCGTTCTCTTTTATGTCGCGCAGAAGCATATAATGTTCCGATAGCTTCTTTTTCACCTCATCTTCATCGAGTGAACCTGCTCCCTCCAGGACTCGGTCCACCGTGGATGCCAGTGCTCCTTCAGTAGCACGTCTCCTCTTGTTGCTCGATTTTATAGCATTGCTCTTCAGGCTGAAGGATTCCCGTTCAAGTGACAAGTCCAGGAACGCTTGTTGAGGGGACAGCATGGAGAGGTAAGATGCTCATGTTAGCAATGCCCGAAGCCATAGTTGAAATTGTTGGATGATCATGTTTTGTTGGAAGTTTGAGTTCCCAAAGCACGAAAGCTAGCGCACCACTTTGATTAGGGTCCAAGGCATATGGTTGATATTTCTGCAAAACTGTAATTGCTACTACAGAGATTGTTCATAGTTTACTCAGCAACACAAAAGGGTATATGAAACTAACTGATCTGATATGACAATCATGCGAGAAATTGGTCCTTTATTGAGCAGAGCTTAAATAAAGGTGAAGCCTATAAGAGTGCACTCTAGTCATGCAGATGGAAAAACATCGCTATGCCTGGGAGCATGTAAGATAAGCTCTCCCAACGCTCGTCAGAAAGACTGCCACCATAGCTTCTCAACAGACATTTGCAATGACAACTGAAAAAATGGATCTAGAAAGCAACAACAATCCTACTGATGATTAAGTTTAGTTTCATGATAGCAAAGGTACTTAGCAGCTCGATAGTCAGTCATCGGATCTTTCCTGTTGTTAGATGAGATAACCAACAAAATTCACTAATGTTATCGCCTCGAAGCTTGAATAGAAGACATTTGACACATACACAAATGCGTGCACATATAATTTCTGCATACCCTGTTGATGATTAAGTTCAGTTTCATGATAATGGACCTTTTGCTAGCCATCTTGCTGAGCAATTCGAAGAGTACATGGAATGCATAGTAGATTGTCTGCATTCTTTGCATGACATGATAATTCTCTCGAAGGGATGATTATTGTCCAACATGACAGGAATGGTCAGAAGAAATATACCCTCCATATGCCAACGGACCTGGATATGTCATTCTCGAGTGATATTGCTAAGTTTATCAACATAGAAACCGAAGCCTCAGCGTGAGTTTATCCAACGCCTGTGTGGTTTTCGTAAGAGTATATATCCTCCGAGCTTCTCATTAGTGGCTGAACTGTTATATTTTTTGTTTGTGGGTAGCTCTTCAAGATGTAGGACGTGAGCATGGGGATATGGCTGGAGCAATTCAACAGTTCTGTGCCGGTACAGTACTCACACAGCTGGAAATTTTGCCAATATGGTTGCATGGAAGACTACTACACTGCACATTACCAGTCTAGTAGGCAGATGATCTGCTCGTGGGACAAATTGGCGAGGGGTCAAGCCCAATGCTGCAACTTTAGATGACGGAGTAACAGAAGAATCTCGTCTTTAAGATTTAGCCGTACATAGTCCTCTTTGGCTTCTTGTAATTAGGCTTGCTGCTGGTTACTTCTGTTAATCATGAAATAGGTCAGGCTGGCAATCCCAGTGGAGAATGAGATGAAGAAATTTTGACTGGGATATATTGTACCATTGCACTCTCTGTTTAATCGAGCTGAGTAATCTTGGTTAGGTCATCTTGAAGGGAGTCCATTTTGCACAACTGGGCAAATGTCTTCATTTATGATGGAGTAGGCTATAGAGCGAAGCATCAACCAATAGGCTGAAATGGAAAAGATGGGTTCCGGTCCATGCCTTAGAGTTTCCATCTCGGTTCTGTTCGACATCATAGTCTGCAGGCTGAATTTGCTTGAACTGGACCAAATAATGTCATCTCTGTTTTTTCAATTTTGATGACCAAATTGTTACTCCGATCCAAAAATCTGGTGAGTTCAATGGATGAAATTTGCACTTTTAAAAATCGGGCATCCTATAGTCCCTCACTCCTTTGGAATTGCATAGAACCGAGTCCATAACCCAAATGCATTGCGGGCATCGGTCTTATGGAATTCACATGGAATTCACATAATGAAGGCCAATAGGGGTCCAACTGAATCCGGATTCAAAAAGGTATTTACTTGCTGCCCCAGCCGAACCACCACTTTCTCATTGCTGTAGTCCGCTCAAACTTCTTTTGTCTTCTGTGACAGCTTGATTTGGGCCGTACAACCTGCAAGCCTTTGTATCGGTCATGTATTGGGTGTGTTGAACGTGCCTATAAATATCATCAAGTGAACTGAAAATTCTAAAATTTATCACGGATATACAATTAGATCCTAAAATTTTCAAAAAATACAGTTAGATTCTAAAACTTATCACGAAAATATAATTGAGTCTTAAAATTTTCAAAAAGTACAATCAAATCATAATCTTGTTAGGTTTGTGCAATCAAATCTTTCATTTAATTTTGTCCAACTTGATAAACGGAAAATGTAAACAAGTTTTAGGACTTGATTGCATCAACTTGATAAATTTTAGGACTTTATTGTACTATTGTGACAAATTTTAGGGTTTGATTATACTTTTAAAAGTTTTATGGATCAATTGCACTTTAGTAGTATGTTTTAGGACTTCGGGTATACTTATCCAAATCATTATCATTGAAAAACAATTGAGTGCTGCCGGTGGTGAGTTCATGGACACGTTATATTTAACGTAGGTGTGTAATGAGCAGCATAGATGGGTTAAAATTTCTCGATTCGAATTTTCTTAGCAATTAGGAAGAAATTGCTATATAATCCTAGTCGGAGACTTTGAAGAACCAAATGAGACTGTGTATATGAAGTTCATTAGAACTTTGTATTTTAAGCGATTTAATATACATGTGATTGTTTGAACTCGGTACATACTATGTGGTTTTGGCTACAACCATAGCGCCACATGGCTTGCTCATGTACGGATTTTATCCAGCAATTTAATTTTTAAGGTTCTTTAAGCAAAATTAATTCTGCGTCTCTAAGTCTTATGCATGTTCTGGAAATAAATCATAATCAATATTGTAATGATTGTTCAAAAATATTAAATGTTTGAAAATAAGTGTTTTTATATATAAATAAACTCTATTTCGAAATACTTATATAATATATGAATAGATATAATGGTTTCTTATGGAGTTTTGAAAGAATTAAAAATGCAGGGTTATCTGTTTCATATTTGATGAATAAATATAATTAAGAGATCAACACAAAATATCCTTTATCAAAATATGAAATTACAAAAAAAAAAGAAAATTATAATAAAATTACTCATAAAGGGTTCTATAACAAATTGCTTGTATTTCAACATGTGCGGTAAACACAATTATCACGAATAAAAGTTTGGATACTCATTATGACGAAATATTTGGTCGTACTTCTTAAGTGCATGATATTAACAAATTGATAAAGAAAACACGATAGCCCATATTTACATTTAAATGACAAACACTCGTCGAATCTTTCATGTTCTTAGATGAGATAACGAACGAAGTTCACTAGACATGCACACATGCACCCACGCATGCACATATAATTTCTGCATACCCTATTGATGATTAAGTTCACTTTCATTATAATCGACCTTCTGCTATGCTTCTTGCCGAACAATTTGAAGAGTACATTGAATGTGCGTAGTGGAAGATCGTCTGCATTCTTTGCAGGACACGATAATTCTCTCAAAGTGATGATTATTGTCCAACATTACAGGAATGGCCAGAAGAAATATACCCTCCATATGCCATCGGACCTGGATATGTCATTTCGAGTGATATTGCTAAGTTTATCGTTTCTCAACATGGAATCCAAAGCCCCATGGTGAGTTCATCCAACGCCTGTGTGGTTTGCATTTTATAGAGAGTGGCTGCATATTATTTCTACGGTAAGTGTTTTTCAGAACAGTTAGTATCCACATGATACCTACGTACATCGACTCTTTAGCCCAAAAAAGTGATCGTGTTTATCTTTCTCAGATGTATTGTATATGGAGTCACCAAGCTTTGTTTGTCTCTAAGAACTTGGTGCGGAAACTGAGATCAAGGTGATTTGAGGGTAAAGTGGGACTGCCACTGCAGCAATTTTATCTGAAAAAGCTTGTAGGACCTCTGTATATTTGTTTCAGGTTTTCTTAGATGAAGCTTAGGAGTCATTTTACCAATTGAGCCCATCAAAATAATATTCATGTGCAATGATTCCAGTGCATTTTAGATCCGTTTAACTGTGGGTGTGTATCATTGGCTGCACTTTGTGTCTTTGTGCCAATACATATCAGTATTTTTTGGTTCTTGTTGGAGTTGAGTTTTATCCTTCTAGTATTTTGTAAACTATTGTTCATTGATTGTCGTACTTTCTGCTAATTAACCATTTATTTGTTTTGTCACTCAGTTGCTCAAATTGGTTAATTATAAATGGAAGGGAAATTTCAATATGGAAATTGCCGAGGGATACAATCAAAACATTGGTGAAACGTGTAACAAAGTAGAGCGGCAAAAAGCAATACTTATATATGATTGTAAAGCTAGAGGAATAGAATTATAAGCATATTGGAGAAAACATCTTCAAGTAATATTGATGATGTCCAAACTATCATTAGTATATTTCTTACTATATTATATGTGAATGTTTGAACCAAAGGATTACGCAACATCCATGATGTGATTCACTAGAAATAAGTTTGCAAATGTTCTGTAATGACAAACAACACCAATCAACTAGAAAGATTAGCTACTAATGATGTTTTTGTCAAAACTGTAAAGATCAAGTTGATGGTGATGTAATAACCAAGTATATAAAATGATGTTTGTTAGGTCAGCTAAAGAGCCTTTGAAGAATCTAGATTCACATAGCAGTAGAGTCAAAATAAAGCATGTAGCTAGGTTGTCAGACAAGTCAGTCAAAAACTATAGTGAGAAGATAGTAGTAGTTGCTATTTTTGGCTAGCTTGCAAAAATCAAAGGAAACAAGCTGTATTGACAGTAACTTCCTAGACAGTAGCTCAACGGAAACTCTCCAATGGTCACTTACTTCTCTAAATCATCCTTAACAGATAGATTGAAGAAGAGTATAAAAGAGAAGACCATGAAGAACTAGAAAGGGATGCAACACATAAAAGATCAAGTGGCTTACACACTGTAATTCTTAGCTAAAAGCTCTCTGTCCTATTGTTTTCATATTCATGCTATTCAACAATCGTGCTAAGGATTAAGTGTACAAGTATAAGTGCAACAATTGAGTCTAGATAGTGAGATCTATTGTGTAAATGATCGGTGCTAGCCGTTTGTAACTTTCCAAGTAGATTGTTAGTGAAATCCAACTCATCTTTAGGCTGCTAGTTTGAAGAGTGGACGTGAACTTATGGATAGAGCAAAACCACTATAACTCATTGTGTCCCACTGTTTTTCATCTTCTTATATACATTGGCATACAGGTACTTAGTATTTACATAAACATTGGGTTAAGGTGATCTTTACTTAGAAATCGGTTAATTTTCATAAAAGATCATCAAAGTTTGAAAACAACATATTCACCTCCCCTCTAGGTTGTATTGTTAGCCCCAACAAAGTATACTTTTCGTCTAGTAGTTCATTGGTAATCTTTGCTAGTTAGCTCATTGTTTGTTTGTGATTTTTCCTTCAAATTAATCAAGTTAGAACCTTTTTTGGTAATTCCAATTACAATTTCTTTCACGGTCTCTTTATTACTTTCTATGGTGTTGTTAATTAAATGTGTGGATATTCATCTAATCGGTATGGTTTATGAGAGTAATAGTGATAGTGGAATGTCTGGAACTAATAGAAGCTACATGGTTATCATATTGTACATATACATTTTCCTTGTGTATATTGGCAGTTGATGGATATGCGAGGTGCGAAAAATGGATGCGGAATGATACCGTCGATGCAGAAGAGTCCAAGACAGCATCATGGTTTAAGCGATTTATAGGACGTGAGCAGAAACCGGAAGTGACATGGCCTATACCTTTTGTGGAGGGTGGGCTCTTTATTCTCACTCTTCGTGCAGGTGTTGATGGTTACCATATTAATGTTGGGGGTCGGCATATTTCTTCATTTCCTTATCGGACGTCATGTCGTTTGTCATGAGAGAGACTGATCTCATGAGCTTTACTTCTTGGGGCAACTCTTCCAGTTTCACTAAATGAATGCTGAATATCTTCCTTCAGATGGATATCATCTGCTTTTGCTTTAACATTTAATTCCATAGCAATTCTTCTTGGGGCTTTTGCTATAAACTGATGAATCTCTGTTCATCTTGTTTATTCTTATTCGATTCTGATGATTCCTAGTTATTGGGGCGAAATGATGCTAGATCAATTTTTTATCTTGAGTTGAACATGTGGTACCTTTTGAAGCCTTTCCCTCTCCCTTGTATGTGTAGGGATTTACACTTGAAGATGCAACTGGATTAGCAACAAAAGGCGATGTTGTTCATCAAGTTTATGCTACCTCTCTCCCAACTTCCCATCCGACTTTTCTTCTCAAAAGAGTTTTGGAAATGTCTGAGAAATGGAAAGCTCGTCCTCTTCCTAAAAGACCAGTCAGGCTTTTTGTTGGGTTTCTTTCTGCAACCAAACCAGTTCGCAGAACGCATAGCAATCAGAAAGACCTGGATGCAATCAGCAGCAATAAAGTCTTCAGATGTGGTAGCTCGTTTTTTTTTTTGTTGCACTGGTAAGGTTGCTGGCTTGCTGACTATAACTGTTGTTTATCAAGCGTCAAATTTTAAGTTGAGTATGTCTAAAAGAGAATCAGATGCGCTCTCAGAATTTTACATTCTATTGGGTGGGTTGCTTGTGTGACATGTGATTCCTTGCTAATTTGAGTTTTTGTAGTTGTTATTGTTTGTTAGTAATCAGAGTTATAAATTCTACTGATGGATTTCAAGTCGGCGGAAGACGACTTACCTGATTCCAATGCGCAAACAGCTAATGGCCCTAGAACGAACGTTGAATTGCCGATGAAACACGAACAACACTTCCTCACGTTAGTTTGAATGCAATCACAAGGAAAACACCCGATTTCCACGGCGTAAATGCCGATTGTTCTTACAAAAGTGAAATGGAATGCCTTCGATGGAAAGGGGAGAGAAAGAAGCGTAAGTTCTCTCTAAACGTACTTTTTCTACCAACAACAACCACCAACGGTTGTCTTCTAAGAGGTTTTTATACCTCTCACTTCATACTCTTTCAATAATGTCTCGCACCCCATCATGGATGTACCTTTTTAATTACAACATCTACTGAAGGAGTTATTCAGGGAATACTTCTTAAAGTAGGAATAATATATGGCCAGAGACTTTCTGGATTAAAAACTACACTGACATTATGGGAACTTAGAAAATGACGTTGGCATCTGCTGTGCTGTCTTTTATCTTGGTACTCAGACCCTCCTGGTAGAATGTCTTGGACAAAAAGGTATACTGACAAGATCCTAAATAAGCCTTTTTGTTCAAATAAGTTGGGTTTGATGATGTGGTTCGGTTTTATGATCCTTCAGGCATGAAGGCAATCTATATGGATTCTCAATGGCCCAAGTTGCTTGTATCAGCAGCAATCCACATGACAACATGTTCGTATTTCCACTATTTCAACAGAGTGAATGTTGACTGATCTCTGTCTGTTTAGATGTTAATTAGGCATTTTCTATGTGCTTTCGGTCCAATAACTTAAGGGAGTGAAAGTCGACATTTCATAAAGTGCAGGAGGGGCGTCACAGTCTCCGTCATAATTTCAAATGCGTGGGTTGGCACGGAAATGTATTTAAAATCGAGGGTGTATTGGAGTAATTTACTTACTAGTAGTAAAAACTAAAAGGATACTGGAAAACAGAAAAAGAATAATTTACATTTTGAGATAACCATTTACGATTTTTTAAGTAGTTGTCATGTCATCATTTGATGAAATCTGTTGCTGACAATGTTCACCATGGAAAACCTCATGCGAAACTTATCTTCCAGGTGAGAAACTAATGCAATTGTGGCTTTTGAAATGGATCTAATCATTCACCAGAAAAAAAGGGATGGAAGGAATCAGATAGCCTTAGTTAAAAGATTCACTAATTAATATGGGTAGGAGTGTTGACTGAGTGTGATTCCCTGTGTTGTAAGCAGTTGGTCATCAGCTAATAATTGACCGGATCTATTGGAAAATTGAAGTTCAAGAGTCCTTTAATCTCCAAACAAATGCCCTTCGGAATGTGAAGTACTATGACAAATGTTTGTACGTGGGCAGATAACTTTAACATCAAATTACGTCTGTAAAATAGTACAGGTTTATGTAAACTTGTAAAGTATATTATCCTCTTTTCTGCTCATATTGTAAGAATCTTTGTACACTTGCCAACTTGCGGTCTGATTTTTATTTATTGTTTTTAGAATCCAAGGAAGGAGGTAAATGCAATGCTGAAAAAGGAGGCTGCCTACTTTGGTGATATAGTTATTTTGCCATTTATGGATTGTTATGAGCTCGTGGTCCTGAAAAACTTTGCGATATGTGATTTTGGGGAAAGATTTTGTTTAGTTACTGTAAATCTACATGAAATCATCTACCCACTTTGAACATTGTATAGTAGAACTCTACTTTTAACTAGCTCATCATCCATCCTGAATGCAGATTCAGAATGTAACAGCAGCATTTACAATGAAATGGGATGATGATACATTCGCAAGGGTGGATGCCGTCTCAAATGAAATCGATGGCATTTCTTCCTAAAAGTATCTTTGTATGGGCAATCTCAATTTCTTGCGTCGTCCACTCAGAAATGGAAAGTGGGCGGTGACTTAATAGGAAGGAGGCTTCCGTGTTTATACTAATTATTGAATGCAATACCAGTTTGTTGTTTTGTTTGCTACTTGGAATTAGATGATTATTGCTGGAACGCTAGACATTTTCTGGTAGCAAAGGTGTGAAAGCTAGTACGAGCACCTAGAGGGGGTGAATAGGTACGAAAACAAATTTTACAATATAAAGACAATAATTTTTCTTTTGAACCGACTCTGTTCAGCAATAGAATATGAAAAGGAAATTAGACTTTAATAAATAAATATTGTTACGATCAAAGTAAAGAGCTTAGGGAAGAGAATAAGAACACAAGGTTTATAGTGGTTTGGCTTAGTCCAAGCCTACATCCACTCTCCCGCACTGACAGCCCACCGGCTGGATTTCACTAAGAATCAAAGAGTTGTTACAGTATAGCTCTTCCTTGATTCTACAGTGTAGAGACTCTGCTACATTTCCGCAAGGTCACACAAAAGTATAAACTCTCTTTTGAGTACAAGTTTTCGCTCAACAATTGAATTGACTAAGAACAAGGAGTTTCAGACTTTGGAATTCTTCTATCGCGCACACACTCGAACAACTGGAACGTCTTCCTTATATACTCATTCATGCCATCACACCCGTTGGCACTTACCAAAGGAGTTCTTCCAATCTTCCCGTTGGACAAAATCAATTAGGGAGATTTCGAGTTATTTAAGGAATATGACGATAGCCCACCAATCATGCTCGCCCATACAATCAGGATCGAGGTTTCCATAAGTAGAACTTTCCAAGTATACTTCGCCAATCAATGGATCCAATATCCCTGAATCAATCTTAATTTGAATAAAAGATTCCGACATGCTATTTCCAGCCAAGTGATCTTCTTCAGTCAATATAATCAAATCCTTAACGAAATACTCAGATCTGGATAAGTCTTCTTCGACGGTCTAGATACTATCAATGAGGATAGACTCTGAATCTTGAGTTTGGCAGTCCGGCGGTCTTCAGACTTTGATGACAGAGTCCGCAAGTCTTCGACTAGACCGATGGAAACATTTTGTCGCCTTCAAAACACACAAGGAAGTTTTCTCCAACAATCTCCCCATTTTTTATGGTGACAAAACTTTCCTGCATTTGGATAATTTTGACCTGCAAAACAGAACTCAAGCATATATGGATATCTCATAAAGATAATTGACTTAGTAAAGACAACATTGAATCTGCATCCACAGGAAATAGGTAAGTCCTGTAAATAAACAATTATCTTTGTCATGAAATACCAATAGTACTTAAAATAACCAAACAAACCAAATCCAGTCACATCCGCACAACCAAACAATACAAAAATCAAAGTCAAACAAAAAGTCAAGTCAAATCTGCATAAAAACATCTCCCCCTTTTTTGTCATCAGCAAAAAGTGGAGACCGGAAAAGATAGATTTGGAAAAAGTATGAGTTAAGGCTGCTTGGGTAGGCGAACAAGCTCAAATTCCCTCTTTGAGTGCACTGTCTATTCAAGCTTGTGGAAACTCTACTTCAGCGCTTGAAATTCTTCACCCTCCACAGAAGACTTAACTTGATTCCTGAGCGAATCTAGCTGTTCATGAAGAGACGCTGAAGTGGCCTTAACAGCGTTCTTGAGATCCAGCATCTCAAAACTCATAGCATATTGCTAACTCCGCACATCCAAAAGAATTTACAGCAGTCTTGAAAAGTCTGTTGTTTGAGTAGTTGAATCGCTTGGACCGGCAGAGTGAAACTCAAGAAAGTTTAGAAAAGATGGAGTCTCAACAGGAGGTCGATCTTCTGGATAATGAGAGGAATGCACTTCTTCTGGGTCTCGCTGCAGATCGACTTACATCACTAGCAAGTAAAGGTGAAGAAGTACCTTTTTGACCATCAGCTCTTCCTGTTTTGATGCCCTCAGGAGAAGTCGGTAAAGCTTCCTCAGTCTCAGAATGATGCACTCTAGTAGACTCTTCTTCTTTTATCTCAGAATGACTGGACAGAGAGACAGCCAAGGTTGGCTTGATAGAGTCTTGAGTACCCTGATCTCCTTCATTCTCGGCTTCTTCTCTTTCTTCTTCCCTTTCTTCTTCAGCTTCTTCCATTTCTTTCTCTGCTTCTTCTTCCTCATCCTCTTCTTCTTCTTCTTCTTCTTCTTCTTCTTCTTCTTCTCTTCTTCCTTCTTCTTCTTCTTTTCCTTCTTCTTCTTCTCTTTCCTCTGTTTCCCTCTGTTCTTCTTCATTCTCCGATTCTTCTCTCTCTCTTTCCTCTTCTGACTCTTCTCTTCTCTCAGGAAAGCTAACAAAGGTCTTCAGATTTTCCAAGGCAGAAATAGTAAGCTCATCCTCATTTTCTTCATCTTCTAGAACAAGAGCTCTTTTCTTCTTTACAGGAGCAATCATGGGCTCATTGCCTTTCCTTTTAGCCGCAGCAGAGTATTGCTTTGCCTTGAGAGGAGATTTCTCTTTCATTCATTCCAGCACTTTGTTCAGCTCTTTTAAGCGCATCTTTGACACCGTTTTGAACCCAATTACCATCAGAGTGATGGCTTTCAAACTCAATGGTGCAAAGATATGAATTTTGAAGTGCCTAAAGAGTCGAGTGATAAGAGCAGAATAAGGGAGCTGTCCCTTATCCTTAGTCACAGTTCGAAACATGTGGAACAGAATGGTGTGAGGCAGAGAGAATCTAAAACCAGTATTGATTGCACACATCAATTTTGCTTCGAACAAGAAACATCGAGTCTTGGATGTCGATTTAGGGCAAATGCAATTTATCACAATTTTGTGCAAGAGAATATTCGAAGCACTCATCCTCAAATAAGAAAGTTTTCCTTCAACATCCCTATCTCTTACCAAAGACAGAATAGCATGAGCAATGGACACACTAATCGGTTGAAAACTCGTTCTTTCCACCCTAATTATGTCGGCCAAAAAATGTCTATGTTCACCAAAAATTTCCTGTCCTTCACAGTGAAGATAAAACTGTGTGCATCCAAAAAGGATAGATTCGAATAAAAGTAAGCAAATAACTCGGAAATCCAGCAATAGAATCGAATGAACTTCTCCAATTGCAAAAGTGCAAACTTTTCTCTCGATTGATTTTGATCGAATCCAAGAAATCAAAATCAACAAATCCCGAGATTCATCACCCCTCTCTTCAAAAGACTTGCATAAACCTTTTTTTGATCATTGGATCTAAAAAGATTTGAACCATTAGTAATATTTGCAGCTACCCCAAACCTAGGTTGAAAATGAGAATACAATCGTTCATCATCATCCAGAGATTGTGGTTGATTCGCAGTGCTATAATGTGGGTCACTTGGAATGTTCTGAAATGCTTTCTCAGCCGATCCTTTTTCCACAACTCCTAGCCTCTCCAAATCTCTCAAAAACAAGATTTCATTCCTGAACCCCCTATCTTTTAAGAATTCATCAATTAATGACAATAGTGTACCTCATTTCTTCAAATTCGAGTAGAGTTTGAAGGCGTTCTTTGGAGTTAGAGTTCTTACAAGATTAACTCCTTCTATTACTTCTTCGGCTGCTTGATTTGAGGAAGGTTGGTGCTGCTGACTTGGACGCAAGGGAGATTCCTCTTCTTCAATTAAGTCAAAGTGGATAGGACCCTTAGGCATGCGGCATGGTCCCCTGCTTGCAATCCTTGATGACTTTCTTGAAGACATTGCCACTCCAATGAAGAGAATCACAAACTTGTTCGAAAAGATAAAAACTTTCGAACGAATCGAGAGTAAAAGTGAAAGAGAATAGGAATATTGTATTATAGGGTTTCGGAGTAAAAATGAGGAAAACGACACAGTAGTATATAAAGTAAGTGAAGCGGGGTAAACGAAGCGTCGTAAAAGGAAAATAAAAAGATGACTTTTTGAATAAAAACTTCCCTTTATGATTTTAACTGAATTCCTTTTTAAAATCGATAACTGCCTTTTTGAAATAAAGGGTATTTTAAGAAAGATAAATCAATCAACCAATCAGATAAAAGATGATCGTACATTTTCAAATTAGAATAACTTACAGATGAGGCTTGAGGTCTTCTGAGTCTTGGCATTGAAAGACTTTTAACTTTGAGTCTTGAGAGTGTCCAGACTTTACTGAGCAAGAGATATGATATTAAGTCTAGTACGAATACACTCAAATTGATTTTTCTCCAAAGGTTTTGTAAATATATCCGCGAGTTGATTCTTAGAATTAATGAACTGGATCTTCACTTCTCCATTCTGAACGTGATTTCTAATAAAATAATGTTGAATCTCAATGTGCTTTGCTCTTGAGTAGAGAATATGATTTTTGGAAAGATTTATTGCACTGGTGTTGTCACATTTGATCTCAGTGCATGAATCTTCAATTCCAAAGTCTCTCAGTTGTTGTTTTATCCACATAATTTGTGAACAACAACTTCCAAGAGCCAGATATTCTGCTTCTGCTGTAGATAGGGCTACGGTACTTTGCTTCCTTGAAAACCAACATACTGTCTTGTTCCCAAGCAATTGACACGTGCCCAAGGTGCTCTTTCTATCAACTCTGCATCCTGTTAGGTCTACGTCTAAATATCCAAGAAGAGTAAAATCTCATTCTTTATGATACCAGAAACCTAAATTTGAAGTAGATGCAACATATTTGATTATGCGTTTTGCAGCACTTAAATGAGATTCTTTGGGATCTGATTGAAATCTGGCACAAATGCAAACACTAAACAAAATATCAGGTCTAGAAGCAATGAGATAAAGAAGTGAACCGATAATACTCCTGTAAAGTTTCTAGTCAACTTTCTTTCCTCCTTCATCTTTATCCAGTTTCAAAGAGCTAGTCATTGGAACTTCAACCTTTTTGCAATTTTCTAAACCGAACTTTTTAACAAGTTCTTTAGCATATTTCTTTTGGTGAATGAAAATTCCTTCCTTCAATTGTTTCACTTGTAGTCCGAGAAAGAAAGATAATTCACCCATCATGCTCATTTCAAATTCGTCCTGCATAGCCTTAGAAAATTTCTTGCAAAGACTCTCGTTAGAAGAGCAAAAAATTATATCATCAACATAAATTTGAACAAGCAAAAAATTATTACATTCTCTTCTGATAAACAAGGTTGTATCTACTTTACCTTTGGTAAAGCCGTTTTGAATTAGGAAACTACTTAACCTATCGTACCAAGCTCGAGGTGCTTGCTTTAAACCGTACAGTGCCTTTTTCGGTCCCAATACGTAGTCCGGTTTCCTTGGGTCTTCAAAACTAGGAGGTTGTTCCACATAGACTTGCTCTTGGATAAATCCATTCAAGAATGCACTTTTGATGTCCATTTGGAATAACCTGAAATTTTTATAACAACCAAAAGCAAGTAATAGTCTAATTGCTTCTAACTTTGCTACTGGTGCGTAGGTCTCATCATAGTCTATCCCTTCTTCTTGCGTATATCCTTTGGCCACGAGTCTTGCTTTGTTTCTTACGACTTTTCCTTTTTTGTCCATCTTGTTCCTGAAAACCCATTTAGCTCCAATAATGGATTTACCTTTTGGTTTAGGAGTTAATTCTCAGACATCATTGACACTAAATTGCCTAAGTTCTTCTTGCATGGCTTCAATCCAGCTTTCATCGCTTAAAGCTTCTTCTATGCTCTTGGGTTTTATTTCAGAAATAAGAGCCACAGCACTAGACTCTTCACGCCTATTGGATCTTGTACGAATTCCCTCATTAATATCACCAATAATGAGATCTTTAGGATGACTAGACTTATGCTTCCAGTTGCTGGTTGATTTGTTAGACTGTTGATCATTTTCTTCATTTGATTCTTCACCGATCATTTGTTGCTAGTCTTCTGAAGTTTGAGCTGTTACTGTAGATTTAGACTTTGTAGAGTCTGAAGCAAGTTCAGGTTCTTCAAGTTGAGTTTGAATCGATTGATTTTGCATAAAGTCTTGAAATTTGACATTTATCGATTCCTCCACTGATTGAGTCTTTTTGTTGTATACTCTGTAAGCTTTGCTTGTGGTTGAATATCCAAAGAAAATACCTTCATCTGATTTTTCTTCAAACTTACCAACTCGATCATTTGCATTTTTCAATATAAAACATTTGCATCCAAACACATGAAAATAAGAAACAATTGGCTTATTTCCTTTGAATAACTCATAAGGAGTTTTCTCCAGAATAGGCCTTAAGAAGACTCTATTAATAATATAGCATGCTGTAGAAATTGCTTCAGCCCAAAAACGAGAAAAAATGTTACTTTCAATTAGAAGAGTTCTAGCCATTTCTTGCAAGGATTTATTCTTCATTTCCACAACTCCATTCTGCTCTGGAGTATAAGGAGAGGAGAATACATGTTGAAAACCAGATTTATCACAGAATTTAACAAAATCTTGATTTTCAAACTCACCTCCATGGTCTGTCCGTATACTAGAAATAACATACCCTTTCTCATTTTGAACTTTCTTAGCAAATTTCATAAAATAAGAAAAGGTTTTAGACTTACTTGCTAGGAAATATACCCAAGTGAATCGTGAATAATCATCCACAATTACTAGGCAGTAAATCTTACCTCCAATGCTCTGAGTTCTGGTTGGTCCAAAGAGATCCATATGTAATAGCTGCAGTACACGATTAGTGGACACTTAATTTATTGGTTTGAATGAATTTCTTACCTGTTTTCCCAATACGCATGGTGTACATAGGTCAGAATTTTGGTATGTCAAATTAGGTAGTCCTCGAACAAGCTTCTTTGTAGAGATCTTGGCTATTTGCTTCATGTTGATGTGCCCAAGCTTTCTGTGCTATAGATTTGCTTCCTCTTGAATTGAGATTAGACATTGGAATTTATCTTGTTTAATATCCAAGAGATAGATATTCCCATGTCTTCACCCTGTAAAAGTCTGAGAGGAGTCTTTACTGGTTCCTAAACATATTCCTTCTTAAAAGTTGATTTTGAAACCGGTGTCGCATAGCTGGCTAATACTCAGCAAGTTGTAGTTGAGTCCTTTTACTAAGGAAACGTTACTGATAGTGAGACTTCCAATCTTTACAGTTCTGTATCCCACAATTCTTCATTTGCTATTTCCTCCAAAAGAAACTTTTCCACTATTAACTTGCACAAGCTTTATAAAGCAGTTTGAGTTTCCTGTCATATGTCTTGAGTATCCACTATCTAAGTACCATTTCACCTTTTTCTTGATAGTGACCTATATTTAAAAAGAAAACTCAAGCTTTCTTTAGTACCCATATTTTCTTGGGTCCAGCAGAGTTAATGGTATAGACAGTCTTTACCCAATCCTTATTAATAGGCTTTCAAACCATAGGGCATTCTTTCTCAAAGTGTTCTGAGATGTTATACTTAGAACATTTAAGAGCATCAAGACTTACAGATTTTACAAAAACTTTTTGGAAATGATTTTTGTAAGAATCTTTTGTAGGTCTTTGTTTAATTATTTCCTTTACCTTAGGAAAATCAATTAAAGAAATGGTTTAAGCAGTCATTCCCAAGCCTGATTTGTTGAAGTAAAGTCTTTGTGCAGAACGAATTTTCTCCAGTTTCTCAGATCCTATAGAAAACCTTTTAGAAATGCTTGAGATATCATTTTTTAAGAATGTATTTTCTTTTGAAAGATTATCTACATTTTCTTTTAAAGTAGTAACACTTTTGTCTAAACTTTCGACCATTTCTTTCCAAGTAATTTCCTGTTGCTTTAGTGCAGAATTTTCCCTTTTAAGTTCGAAAATCCTTTTCAGAGAGGTTTTGAGACTAAGACACAATTCATCAATATATTTAGAAACTTTAGTAGGAATTTTTAAATTACTTACCTTGACTTCACCGTCTCGAGTCTCGAGTTTGTTTCGTAGTCCGAATCGAGTCGATTGTGCCATGAGATAATCATTGGCATAATCATCATCACTTTCCTCACATTTAGTGTCACTCCAGGTTTCTGCTTTAAGTGTTTTTCGATATTTCTCAGTTTTTCCTTTCTTTCTCTTCAGCAGGGGACAGTTGGGTTTGATGTGTCATTTTTTCTTGCATTCAAAGCAGACTACATCCTTGTTGGATTCATCATCCTCAACTGATTTATTTTGTAGCTTTTGAGAATTTTGTTTCCTTAGATTGAATCTTCTCCCCTTTCGTTCGTTTTCTGAACCTTCTTATCATGAGAGCAAGCTTTTCATCGTTCATATCGTCTTCAGAACTTGTGACATCATAATCATCATTAGATTTTAAAGCAATTAATTTCTTACCTTTAGGATCTTCATCTTCATTGATTTGCTCCACTTCATAAGACTGAAGAGTGCCAACCAATTCATCAACAGAGAGTGGTATGATTCTTTGTGTCTCTCTTATTGAGGTCTTTATGTGATTCCAATCTTTGGATAGTCCACGCAGTAACTTGTTAACCTTCATGGGTCCAGAGATTGGTTGACCTTGATACTCAAGACCATTCACTATTTCTGTAAAACGACTAAACATGTCAATGATAGATTCTCCTGGTTTCATCTTAAATGCTTCATATTGACCGAGCAGAATGTTGATTCTGGTTTCTTTCACTCGATCAGTTCCTTCATAGCTGATATGTAATCTATCCCAGACTCCTTTAGCTGTTTCACAAGAAGATATTCTATTATATTCAGTAGGAGATAATGTACAATATAAGGAATAAATTGCTTTTGCATCAAGAGCTTGCCTCTTGGTTATCTCTTCTTGATTCATTTCACTAGACTCAACAGTTTCTTTTCCTCTTTCTGAGACTGTTGCAGCTTTAGGAATGATTCCTTTGTCTACCACATCCCATTCCAGAGGATCCTTTGATCTTAGGAATGCCTTCATCTTGTTTTTCCATATATTGTATTCATTTCCATCAAAATAAGGTGGTCTGGTATTGCTTTGCCCTTCAACCAGACCTAGAGCCAACATACTAGCCATGGATATTTAACTCTGAAGTAAGAACACTTCAACTTAAGTGAGTACATAGGCTATGATAGCAAAGGTGTGAAAGCTAGTACGAGCACCTAGAAGGGGTGAATAGGTGCGAAAACAAATTTTGCAATGTAAAGACAATAATTTTTCTTTTGAACCGACTCTGTTCAGCAATAGAATATGAAAAGGAAATTAGACTTTAATAAACAAATATTGTTACGATCAAAGTAAAGAGCTTAGGGAAGAGAATAAGAACACAAAGTTTATAGTGGTTCGGCTTAGTCCAAGCATACATCCAGTCTCCCACACTGACAGCCCACCGGCTGGATTTCACTAAGAATCAAAGAGTTGTTACAGTATAGCTCTTCCTTGATTCCACAGTGTAGAGACTCTGCTACACTTCCTCAAGGTCACACAAAAGTAAACTCTCTTTTGAGTACAAGTTTTCACTGAACAATTGAATTGACTAAGAACAATGAGCTTCAGACTTTGGAATTCTTCTATCGCGCACACACTCGAACAACTGAAACGTCTTCCTTATATACTCCTTCATGCCATCACACCCGTTGGCACTTACCAAAGGAGTTCTTCCAATCTTCCCATTGGACAAAATCAATTAGGGAGATTTCGAGTTATTTAAGGAATATGACGATAGCCCATCAATCTTGCTCGCCCATACAATCAGGATCTAGGTTTCCATAAGTAGAATCTTCCAAGTATACTTCGCCAATCAACGGATCCAATATTCCTGAATCAATCTTAAATTGAATAAAAGATTCCGACATGCTATTTCCAGTCAAGTGATCTTCTTCAGTCAATAGAATCAAATCCTTAACGAAATACTCAGATCTAGATAAGTCTTCTTCGACGGTCAAGATACTGTCAATGAGGATAGACTCTGAATCTTGAGTCTAGCAGTCCGGTGGTCTTCAGACTTTGATGACAGAATCTGTAAGTCTTCAGACTAGAATGATGGAAATGTTTTGTCAGCTTCAAAACACACAAGGAAGTTTTCTACAACAAAAGGTACTTAGCAGCTCGATAGTCAGTCATCTGATCTTTCCTATTGTTAGATGAGATAACCAACAAAGTTGACTAATGTTATCGCCTCGAAGCTTGAATAGAAGACATTTGACACATACACAAATGCGTGCACATATAATTTATGTATACCCTGTTGATGATTAAGTTTAGTTTCATGATAATGGACCTATTGCTAGCCATCTTGCAAAGCAATTCGTAGAGTACATGGAATGCATAGTAGATTGTCTGCATTCTTTGCATGACATGATAATTCTCTCAAAGGGATGATTATTGTCCAACATGACAGAATGGTCGAGAAATATACCCTCCATATGCCAACGGACTGGATATGTCACTCTCGAGTGATATTGCTAAGTTTATCAACATAGAAACCGAAGCCTCAGCGTGAGTTTATCCAACGCCTGTGTGGTTTTCGTAAGAATATATATCCTCCGAGTTTCTCATTAGTGGCTGAACTGTTATATTTTTTGTTTGTGGGAAGCTCTTCAAGATGTAGGACGCGAGCATGGGGATATGGGTGGAGCAATTCAACAGTTACGTGTCGGTACAAGACTCACACAGCTGGAAATTTTGCCAATATGGTTGCAGGAAGTCTACTACACCGCACATTACCGAGCCTCGTAGGCGATGATCTGCTTATAGGACAAATTGGCGAGGGGTCAAGCCCAATGCTGCAACTTTAGATGACGGAGTAACGCACGAATCTCGTCTTTAAGATTTAGCCGTACATAGTCCTCTTTGGCTTCTTGTAATTAAGCTTACAGCTGGTTAGTTCTGTTAATCATGAAATAGGTCAAGCTGGCAATCACAGTGGAGAATGAGACGAAGAAATTTTGACTGGGATATATTGTACCATTGCACTGGCTGTTTAATCGAGCTAAGTAATCTTGGTTAGGTCATCTTGAAGGGAGTCCATTTTGCACAACTGGGCAAATGTATTCATGTAGGATGGAGTAGGCTATAGAGCGAAGTATCAACCAATAGGCTGAAATTGAAAAGATGGGTTCCGGTCCATGCCTTAGAGTTTCAATCTCGGTTACTGTTCGACATCATAGTCTCAGGCTGAATTTGCTTGAACTGGACCAAATAATGTCATCTCTGTTTTTTCAATTTTGATGACCAAATTGTTACTCCGATCCAAAAATCTGGTGAGTTCAATGGATGAAATTTGCACTTTTACAAATCGGGCATCCTATAGTCCCTCACTCCTTTGAGTAAGTCTTGCATAGATTTGAGTCCATAACCCAAATGCATTGCGGGCATCGTTCTTATGGAATTCAACTAATGAAGGCCAATAAGGGTCCAACTGAATCCGGATTCAAAAAGGTATTTAGGGGCTGCATGTTTCTATTCTTTTTTTTTTTGTTCAAGAACAAATTTTCTATTTTTTTGTTCCCGGGAACAAAAAAAGAACAGAAATGCGTTTGTTTGCGTTTTTGTTCAAAAACTGTTTTTTTGTTCCCGGAACAAAATTGGAACGAAAAAAAGAAACAAAAAAAACTTACTTTTGTGTTCCAGAAACACTTTTTGAGGAACTAAAAAGAACAAAAACGAAAAAAATTGTTTCTCTCGCTTGTTTCTCTCTCTTTTGTCTTTCTCTTGCACGAGTCTCCCTTCTCCTTCTTCTCTCACAGGTTCTGTGCTCCACCGTCGAGCGATCCGACGCCTCCCAAGTGGTCCTTCACTCCGGCGCCTCCCCACTCGGTAGACTCTCCAGCGCCGACAGCTCCTGCTCCTTCACCGGCTGAAACCCTAGATTCGAGGTAAGTTTTTCTGCACTGACCAGCTACTGCTTCTCTTTCACCGGAACGGCTTCGACGAGAGCCACCTCTCGCAGATCTGGGCGATGGCTGCTCGGGGCTCGAGCGCGACAACTCGCTCGAGCCAGTGGTTGGCTAGATCTGCGAGAGGCTCGCTTGAGCGAGCCGTCGTGCTCGAGCCCCGAGCGAGCGTTGCTCGCCCAAATCTGCGGCAAAACTGGGCTACGGCTGCTCGCTCGGCGGAGCAGCGACGCGAGCAGCCAAGCTGCTCTGCTCTGCTCGAGCGAGCATAGGTGAGCAGCCGGCTGCTCGCTCCGCTCCGCTCGAGCGAGCATAGGTGAGCAGCCGGCTTCTCTGCTCGCTCGAGCGAGCGTCGTGGCTGCTCGCCTCTGCTCTAGGTGCTCGGCTGCTCGCTCGGGAGCGGCGAGCAGCCTAGCTGCTCGCTCACCTCTGCTCGCTCGGGAGCGGAGGCGAGCAGCCGAGCTGCTTTGCTCGCCTCTGCTCGCTCGGGCGCAGAGCAGCTCTGCTGCTCGCTCTGGGAGCATAGGCGAGCAGCCGAGCAACTCGGCTGCTCGCCTCTACTCGCTCGGGAGCAGAGCAGCTTGGCTGCTAGAGCTACTCTGCTCGCTCGAGCGAGCGTCGCTGCTGTGCTTGCTCAAGCAAGCATCACGACCACAAAGAACAACACCGTGCTCGCTCGAGCGACCCGGCGATAAACTTCTTTAAAATATGCTGAAGAACTATGAGCTCATCCAAATATCTTTTTGACAGAGAGGGTCTCTAGTTGAGAAACTTACAGAGGAAACACTAAAGGATTGGAGCCGCTTTCAAGAATTTCTTTTTGTGTTTGAAGGTAAGAACCAAGGGTAATGCTGCCTTGTGTTGGATGAATTTCATGGTTGCATATTTTGTCATTGTAGTCTTCTCCGTTTGCATCTCTTGAGAATGATTTTGTGTTTGGCATGTATAGTATTATGTTATCGATTTAACTCATAACTCATATGCTGCTCAACCGGTCAAAGATTAAATGGCATCTGAGAGACAGACATTCAGTGCAAAGTGGACCGAGTCTGTAACCAACCTATTTATCGGTTTGTTGGTGGATGAGGTCAAAAAAGGAAATCGCACCTCTTCTACTTTCAACAAAGCCGAATGGAGGAATATACGATCGAATTCGTTAGACGGACAGGATGCCAATATAGCATGGTCCAAATGAGGAACAAGGTAAACAAACCGAGAAAACAAGATAGCAGTTTTCGAAACTTTTGTCTCAGTCTGGATTTGGTTGGGATAATGTCAATAAGAGAGTTGTTGTCGACGATCCAAGTATATGGGAATCTCACATCAAGGTATCTTTTTAACTTTTTGGTCATTTTGATGTCATTATAAATGTATATTTTAAAATGTATGATTATATTGCTGAAATGTAATTATTGTTAAAATTGTAGGAGAATGTTGAGTGGGCAAAATTCAGGAAGGATGGATTTCCTCAGTATCCCGAGCTATGTATTGTATTTGGTGGTACATATGCTACTGGGGAATATGGCATAGGAAATGCTCAAGATTTGACTGTGTCGGAGGAAGCTGACAATGGTGACGGCAATGTAGGCGGTGACAATAGTGGTGGCAATGCATATGGTGACAACAAAGGTGGCAATGCATATGGTGATAATCCCGGTGGCCATACGGATGACTTCGAACACCACATTAATGAGAGTCTTTACATCGACAATGCTGCAACTTCATCTCGTGGAAAGCACAAATTGGATAGGACTCCAAATACTAAGAGGAGAAGGAAGAGCAACAAAAACAATATTGATGACACTTGCAAAGCCATACAAGACTTTTTGAAAGTTAGGTCAAGTCAATCTGGTAGTGGCTCTGCGGCCTCTGGGGTTATGCCATCACCTGAAGACCCTTTCTCCGTAGCTGCTGTCATGGATATTCTAATTAGTATGCCTGAGATAGACCAAGATGTTTATAATAAAGTAGTGGAACGAGCATGTGATAGTGCCTCATGGAGGGTGGCTTTCATTAAATCCCCACCTGAAAGGAGAAATGGACTTCGTTATCATCTTTAGTAGATGTTTGGAAGTATATTATGGATTAGATGGAGTTTTAGTAGACTGTATAACTTATGTTATCCATAAATATTTAGTTTTTAATGATGTTACTGTTGAGACTCTTGGTACTTATATGTAATAGCATCTTCTATTGAGACTATGGCTTATGTTATTGACTGTTATTGGATATATTTTCAAAATCTATATTGATGTTTTTATATTTTTGTGATGGTATAGGTACTATGGAAGAGGGATCAAATAGTATATCTAGTGAACAGGTAGAACCGGTTGAACAATTCTTGGATGATGATGATCTTCACATATTGCTAGCGTGGTTGTGCACGGTTGCGATTGACGCGTCCGTGCATACAAGAGAACTCATTAGGGACAGTAAATTAACAGGATCCGAATGGATAATGGAGATTGTTTATGGACATTCAGATAGGATATATGAAGCCTTCAGGATGGAGAGACATGTTTTTCTGAATTTATGTGATTTAATGAGAGTAAGGGGTTGGTTAAAAGATAGTCGATTTATTCGAATAGATGAACAAATTGGGATATTCTTATCTTTGGTTTGTCACGGTAGCTCAAATAGAGATTTATGTGAGAGATTTCAACATTCCGAGAAACGATTAGCAAGTATTTCAACAAAGTGTTGAAAGCAATTATCAAACTTTCAAAAGAGATAATCAAACCACCGTCCTTTGATGTCATCCCACAAGAAATTCTTATGGATCCTAGTCATAAACGCTACTTCAAGGTATGATTTCTATATCCACTTTATACCGTCACTTACATGTAGTTCATAACCTTATATAATCTTAGCTTGATAATAAATTGACAGGACTGCGTAGGTGCTATGGATGGCACCCATATAAATGCTATTATCCCGGCGTCTCAGTAGGTTCGATTTAGAGGCAGGAGAGGGACTACCACCCAGAATGTGTTGTGTGTTTGCTCATTTGATATGAAATTTACTTTCGTGTATGTTGGATGTGAAGGATCTGCTAATGATTGTCGAGTGCTTTCGGCAGCACTTGAAACTCCTCAATTGCAACTTCCCCAACCACCACTTGGTATTTACTTTGTTTATATAGACATTTATGATTATATTATGGTTGAATATCACAACAAATTTATATATATCATGTTGTAGGGAAATACTACGTGGTAGATTCCGGTTATGCAGCACTTCCGGGATTTTTAACTCCATTTAGAAAGAAATGGTATCATCTCAGTGAATATAGGGGGAGTGGGAGACGGCCGAGAACAGCAAAAGAGTTATTCAACTATAAGCACTCTTCACTAAGAAATGTAATTGAGAGGTCATTTCGGGCATTAAAGAATCACTTCACCATTTTGAAACATATGCCTCAATTTACAATTCAGAAGCAAGCACTTATTGTAATTGCATGTTGTGCTCTTCATAATTACATTCGTGATCAAGATAGGATGGACAGAAATTTTTCCCTATATGGAGATCCGGAGTATCCATTTGGCCCTACAGAAGTGGAGGTTGCAGATGATACATCACATGAGCAGACATCTAGGATAAACATGCTTAGAATAAGTATTGCAAATAAAATGGCAAGGGATCACAATATGCGTGAGATTAGTTGACTTTGTGTTTCCAACGTTTGTAATATTGTTTTTTTCTCTTCACTGTGATGAAGTTGAACAATGAACTATATTGCTTCATTATTGTGATGTCATGTATGGAAGGGTTCATGTTGAGATGTATAATATGCTCTCTTTTTTTGCAAGTTCTTATTGTCCGAACTTTACTTATAAAATTTTCTTTTAAGTATGCACGTATGACCATGTTGGAAATATTTTTCTTCACTCACCATGATCAAAATTAAATTGATGATTATTTCATGAGAATGAGAATTCAATATCAAGTTTACACCTTATAAAAAAACAAAAAAGCACTAGAAAAAAATTTGATACAAACTTTAATTACAAAATTTTCTACCAAGTATGCACATATGATCATTTTCTACCAAGTATGCACAAATAGAATGGTTATTATGTGTGCTTAAGTGAATGTATATCAGTAATATTTGATATACGAATATTTATATTTTACGATTTCTTAAAGCTAAACTCTTTCTTTTCACTTTTTTTGTCGGTAATTTTGAAGGGAGGTAAGAACTATGAAAAAGTATTTTTCTTTAAGGATAAAGAGACATATCTATATTTTATAAGGTGACTATCTAAACGGTCCGACAAATTCTTAATGAGTATTTGAATTAGCATATTGAAGCATCAAATAAGAGTTTGTCCTGACCATAAGAAAAGGATGAAAATAATAATAAATTCACTATTCGGGAAGAAGTCCTCTTTCTTACTTATTCAAAAAAATAAGTTTTGCGAAGAAGCGATGCATTATCATTGGTAGCCAATTCATTTGGACTTGTTGCATTCTTAATTAAGGCTCCGTTCGTTTCCCGAAAATGGATGATTTGCAAAAAATATCACTCGTATCACTTGCATAATTAATTAAAGAAAAAAATTTTCATTGTTGACTTCATATATTAATATGTTTTAAAAAAGTATACTAAAAGTCCTCAAATTTGTCATGAAGTGCAGTTGAGTCTTAAAAACTTTTAAAAACTTAAGTTAAGTTTTAAAACTTGTCAAACTAGTGTAGCTAAGTTCTTTCGTTAACTCCAAAACTTGGCTACAGAGCTAATGCGGCTAAAATAACGTTACTTTGATCCAAATCTGGTTTTTTAATACAAATTTTATTTAAGTTACATTCAAAAATAAGAAAAGTTTTAGGAAAAATATAAAAAAAGGAAAGGAAAACATAGGCGAAGGGCGGACGATGGTGAGCACAGCAACACTCATTGATTGTAGCCAAGGGCTTGTAGGCCTTCAACAGGTCTAGCCTAGGGCTACTAGGCCATCAAGTTTACACCTTATAAAAAAAAAACAAAAAAGCACTAGAAAAAAAAATTTGATACAAACTTTACTTACAAAATTTTCTACCAAGTATGCACATATGATCATGTTCAGAATGTTTGTCTTCACTGACCATGAACAAAATTAAATTGATGAGCATTTTAACAAATTGAGAATTCAATATCAAGTTTAAACTTTATTTAAAAAAAGCATTTTTTGAAAAATTTGGAACAGAAATTTTTTACAATTACCAAACGTGTTTCTGTTCTTTTTCTATTCCAGGAACAGAAATATGTGCGATTACCAAACGTGTTTCTATTCTTTTTTATTCTAGAAACAGAAATTTTGTACGATTACCAAATGCGTTCTTTTGTTCAAAAACTATTCCCCGAACAGAAATAGTTTTTTCTATTTCTGTTCCCTGAAACAATTTTTGAACAGAAACACAAACAAACAGCCCCTTACTTGCTGCCCCAGCCGAGCCACCACTTTCTCATTGCTGTAGTTCGCTCAAACTTCTTTTGTCTTCTGTGACAGCTTGATTTGGGCCATACAACCTGCAAGCCTTTGTATCGGTCATGTATTGGGTGTGTTGAACGTGCCTATAAATATCATCAAGTGAATTGAAAATTCTAAAATTTATCACGGATATGCAATTAGATCCTAAAATTTTCAAAAAATACAGTTAAATTCTAAAACTTATCATAAAAATATAATTGAGTTATAAAATTTTCAAAAACTGCAATCAAATCCTAATCTTGTTAGGTTTGTGCAATCAAATCTTTTATTTAATTCCGTTCAACTTGATAAACGGAAAATGTAAACAAGTTTTAGGACTTGATTACATCAACTTCATAAATTTTAGGACTTAATTATACTATTCTGACAAATTTTAGTATTTGATTATACTTTTAAAAGTTTTTGGATCAATTGTACTATAGTGGTATGTTTTAGAATTTCTAGTATACTTATCCCAAATCATTATCATTGAAAAACAATTGAGTGCTGCCGGTGGTGAGTTCATGGACACAATATTTTTAACGTAGGTGTGTAATGAGTAGCACAGATGGGTTAAAATTTCTCGATTCGAATTTTCTTAGCAATTAGGAAGAAATTGCTGAAACTTTGAAGAACCAAATGAGACTGTGTATATGAAGTTCATTAGAACTTTGTATTTTAAGCGATTTAATATACGTGTGATTGTTTGAATTCGGTACATACTATGTGGTTTTGGCTTCAACCATAGCGCCACATGGCTTGCTCATGTACGGATTTTATCTAGCAATTTAATTTTTAAGGTTCTTTAAGCAAAATTAATTTTGCGTCTATAAGTCTTATGCATGTTTTGGAAATAAATCACTAATCAATATTGTAATGATTGTTCAAAAATATTAAATGTTTGAAAATAAGTGTTTTTATATATAAATATACTCTATTTTGAAATACTTATATAATATATGAATAGATATAATGGTTTATTATGGAGTTTTGAAAGAATTAAAAATGCAGGGTTATCTGTTTCATATTTGATGAAAATATAATTAAGAGATTAACACAAAATATCCTTTATCAAAATATGAAATTACAAAAAAAAATTATAATAAAATTACTCAATAAGGTTTCTATAACAAATTGCTTGTATTTCAACATGTGCGGTCAACACAATTATCACGAATGAAAGTTTAAATACTCATTATGACGAAATATTTGGTCGTACTTCTTAAGTGCATGGTATTAAAAAATTGATAAAGAAAACATGATAGCCCATATTTGATAGAGCTAGTACAAGCACCTAGAGGGGGGTGAATAGGTGCACAAACAACTTTTGCAAAATATAGTATAAAACTTTACTTTTAACCTGAGTCTGGATGAAAATAGACTTTGTAGAGAAAATCAGACTCTAACAATTAAATAGAGTTACGAGCAAAATAAAAGAGTTTAGGGAAGAGAATAAGAATACAAGGTTTAGTGGTTCGGCTTAATCCAAGCCTACGTCCTCTCTCTCGTACTAACAGCCCACCGGCTGGTTTTCACTATGAATTAAAAGAGTCGTTACAGTATCACGTTCTTAATTCCACGATGTAGAGACTCTGCTACACTTCCTCAAGGCCTCACAAATGTCTAAACTCTCTTTTGAGTACAAATTTTCGCTCAACAAATGAATCAGCAAAGAACAAGGAGCTTCAAACTTTGGAATTTATCTATCGCGCACACACTCGAATAACTAGAGCATCTTCCTTATATACTCCTCCATGCCTTCATATTCGTTGGCACTTTCCAAATGAGTTCTTCCAATCTACCCGTTGGACAGAATCAATTAGAGAGATCTCGAGTTACTTAAGAAATGTGAAGATAGCTCACTAATCCTACTCACCCATACAATCAAGATCTAGATTTCGATAAGTAGAACCTTCCAAGTATACTTTGCCAATCAACGGATCCAATTTACTCGTATTGATTTCAAAACGAATAATAGATCTTGAGATGCTATCTCCAACCGTGAGAACTTCTTTAGCCGCTCGAATCAAATCCTTAAAGAAATACTCAATTCTGGATAAGACTTCTTTGTCGGTCCAGAAACTATCGATAAGGGCAGACTTTAAATCTTGAGTCTGGTGGTCTGGCGATCTTCAGACTTTGACGGAAGAGTCTGCAAATCTTCAGACTAGACTGATGAAAATGTTTTGTCAGTTTCAAAACAAATAAGGAAGTTTTCTCCAACAATATTTGCATTTAAATGACAAACACTCGTCGAATCTTTCATGTTCTCAGATGAGATAACCAACGAAGTTCACTACACATGCACACATGCACACACGCATGCATATATAATTTCTGCATACCCTATTGATGATTAAGTTCACTTTCATTATAATCGACCTTTTGCTATGCTTCTTGCCGAACAATTTGAAGAGTACATTGAATGTGCGTAGCGGTAGATCGTCTGCGTTCTTTGCAGGACACGATAATTCTCTCAAAGTGATGATTATTCTCCAACATTACAGGAATGGCCAGAAGAAATATACCCTCCATATGCCATCGGACCTGGATATGTCATTTCGAGTGATATTGCTAAGTTTACGTTTCTCAACATGGAATCCAAAGCCCCATGGTAGTTCATCCAACGCCTGTGTGGTTTTCATAAGAATATATATCCTCCAAGCTTTTCTTATTAATGGCTGAACTGTCATATGTTTTGCCTGCGGGTAGCTCTTCATGATGGAGGATGTGAGCATGGGGCTCTGGGCGGAGCAATTCGACAGTTCTGTGCCGGTACAGTACTCACACAGCTGGAAATTTTGCCAATGTGGTTGCTTGGAAGACTATTACATTGCACATTACCAGTATCCTAGGCAGATGATCTGCTTGTGGGAAAATTGGCGAGGGGTCAAGCCCAATGCTGCAACTTTAGATGACGAGTAACAGACGAATGTCGTCTTAAAGGTTTAGCCGTACGTAGTCCTCTTCGGCTTCTCGTAATTAAGCTTGCAGCTGGTTAGTTCCATTATATAATGAAATAGGTCAGGCTGGCAATCCTAGGAGAGAACGTGATAAAGAAATTTTGAGTGGGATATATTGTACTGATGCACTGTCTGTTTGATCTACTAAGAAAACTTCCCAATATGTCTAGAAGATTGACAAAACCTTCCACAAGTGTTTCGTGATTCTGATAATAGAATTTCTGAGTGATATTCTTGGAGCCAATTGATTCAGATTTTATTCTGAATATCGTTACACTTAGACTTGTTCGTCTTATCAAAATATTGTAGTTGTCTTTGTCAAAGTCAGTGATATTAATTTATTTATTTTTGGTCAAACAGTGATATTAATTTGAATTGTATGAAATAGGTCGGGCTGGCAATCCTAGGAGAGAACATGATAAAGAAATTTTGACTGGGATATATTGTACCAACGCACTGTCTGTTTGATCTACTAAGAAAACTTTCCAATATGTTTAGAAGATTGACAAAACCTTCCACAAGTGTTTCATGATTTTGATTATAGAATTTCTGAGTGATATTCTTGGAGCCAATTGGTTCAGATTTTGTTTTGAATATTGTTACACTTAGACTTGTTCGTCTTATCAAAATGTTGTAGTTGTCTTTGTCAAAGTCAGTGATATTAATTTGAATTGTATGAGGAAAATAGTAAAGCTTGCGTGAGTGTTGTGAAGACAACGTACATCTTCAAACATTACGAGAAGCTTTCAGAACTTCATAATCAATTTGGATAATATGAAGCGCAACAACTAGTAATTTGGCTCAAATTTCTATCCTTATATATATTGATTGTCTATCTATCCAGGAATGGTGAAAACCAATGTTATCCTCCTTCTCTTACAGATTCGTGATTCGATTAATCATTTAGAGATGATACATTATGTCCTAATGAGGAACTCTACCAAATGAAACCTAACATATATTGTATGGGTAACAAAATCAAAGGGAGATTATAATCTTATAATCCAAACAACAATTAGATCTTCTCATATCATTCATGTCCAACAGGTTGATTGGATGAATGATCCTTAGAAGTATTATCCAACGGTCAACTTGGAAATCGAGGAGTATAAAAGGAGATCGTGGTGCTGAAGGAACAACAAGATCTAAAGTCTAAAATTCCAAATTTCAAAGAGAGCCTCAATACTTTCATACTTGTCTTTGTAAGTTGAAATTGTAATCTTTGAGTGGTAGTTGTTTAGAGTGACTATGTGAGATCAAAAGATACAATCACACATACTTGAGTGGTGAGTACTCAGATTCTAAAATCTCTTATTGGTTCTCTTGTGAAATCTAGCCAATAGGCTATCGATGTGGGAGAGTGGATGCATACTTGCTATTAGTCGAACCACTATAACTGTTGTATGCAATCTTCTTTATCCCTTAACCTCTCTTTATTCTATTTGATAATTTATTGCACACGAAAAGATCTGATCACTGCAAACTTTTTCATCAGACGTTATTCCTTCATGTTATTGAACTTGGTCATTTTTAAATTCTGCTTTAATTGTATCTAATTACCTATTTACTCTCCTCTATGTGATAGTTCTAGCTGCATCATGATCAAGCTGAGTAATTTTGGTTCGGTCATCTTGAATGGAATCCATTTTGCACTACCGGGCAAATGTCTTCAGGTCGTTGCTCTAAGTTTCGTTCTCGGTTCCGTTTGACATAATAGTCTGCAGGCTGAATTTGCTTGAACTGGACCAAATAATGTCACCTCTCTATGCTCAATTTTGATGACCAAATTGTTATTCCTCCAAAAATCCAGCGATTTGGATGGATGAAATTTGCAATTTTACAAATCGGGCATCCTATCCAGTCCCGCACTCCTCCGGATAAGGCTTTCCTGGATCCGAGTCCATGGCCTAAATCCATTGTCTGCATCGATCATATGGAATTCACATAACGACGGCCAATCCATGTTGAATCATGTTCTAGACAGATCCTGAGCCAGTCCTCCGTTGGCCGCCAGCTGAACCTCCTTTTTTCCCATTACTCTAGGCCACTCAACTAGTTTGTCCTCTGTGCCGGCTTTATTTGGACGGTACAACCCACCAGCCTTGGTGACATTCATTTTGTGGCCATTGCCTTTTCACGAATCACGTCGATCTGTCGACTCGTTCATATGTTGAATGTGTCTATAAATATCATTGTAATATAAAAACACGTGAGCTTTGTCATTGGCAGGTTCTTGGCCCCGATGTTGCCAACACAGGTGTGGATTGCGCATTGGCACAGTTGGGTCAAATTTTTCAATGTGAATTTTGTAAAGCAATTAGGAAGAAACTGCTTTATTAGGATGGTACAACACCCTAGCCCTTGTGATGATCATGTTTAGGCCATTGCCATTTCACAAATCACGCCGATCTATCGACTCTTTCGTATGTTAAGTGGACCTATAAATATCATTATCATATAAAAACACGTGAGCTTTGTTATTGGCAGGTTCTTGGTCCTGATGTTGCCAACACAGGTGTGGTTTAGGCATTGACACGGGTTAAATTTTTCAATGGGAATTTTGTCAACAATTAGGAAGAAACTACTTTATTAGGACGGTACAACCGGCCAGCCTTTTGGAGGTCATGTTTCGGCCATCTCCTTTTCACGGATCACGTCGATCTTTTTGACTCTTTTGTATGTTAAGGTGGCCTATAAATATCATTCTCATATAAAAACACGTGAGCTTTGTCGGTGGCGGGTTCTTGGTCCCGATGTTGCGGACACAGGTGTGGAATGGGCATCGGCACAGTTGGGTTAAATTTTTTTATGGGAATTTTGTCAACAATTAGGAAGAAACCGCTAAAGAACTCTAGCCAGAAACAATGCCAAATGAGAGTGAGTACATGAAGTTCATTAAACTTTCATACTTAAGCCATTTTGTATGTGTCCAATTGTTTCAACTCATTTCGTTGTATGTGGATTTGCTTTGTGGAAAGAAAGTCAATGTTGTGTAGCTATGATCGTGATGACGACCTAAGCAACACAGATATCAACACATGACACGACACGACACAACATGCGGACACGTTATTTTCAAAAGAAATAGAAAATTTCGACACGTTGTGATATGTTACATATTAAATGTATATTTTTATATATACATGATAAATTATTATTTTTATATTTATTTCAATCAAATTAATTTGATTCAAATTTACAACTAAATAAATAAATAGCTTAGAATAAATTTACAATAAAAACATGAATCAATCATTTATTTATTAATATCTTTCATTGTTTTAATTCGACAAATTCAATTCCATTACAATAATCCATAAAATATGGAGGAACAAAAAAACAAGTAATCCATATTCCGAAGTTGCTAACATAGGTGTGGAATGGGCATTGGCGTAGTTGGGTCAAATTTTTCAATCGGAATTTTGTCAACAATTAGGAAGAAACTACTTTATTAGGACGGTACAACCGGCCAGCCTTTTTGGAGTCATGTTTCGGCCATCTCCTTTTCACGGATCACGTCGATCTTTTTGACTCTTTTGTATGTTAGGTTGGCCTATAAATATCATTATCATATAAAAACACATGAGCTTTGTCGCTGGCGGGTTCTTGGACCCGATGTTGCCGACACTGGTGTGGAATGGGCATAGGCACAGTTGGGTTAAATTTTTTTATGGGAATTTTGTCAACATTTAGGAAGAAACTGCTAAAGAACTCTAGCCAGAAATAGTGCCAAATGAGAATGAGTATATGAAGTTCATTGAACTTTCATATTTAAGCCATTTTGTATGTGTCCGATTGTTTCAACTCATTTCGTTGTATGTGGATTTGCTTTGTGGAAAGAAAGTCAATGTTGTGTAGTTGTGGTCATGATGATGACCTAAGTAGCACAGACATCAACACACGACACGACACGATACGATACGTGAACATGTTATTTTAAAAAAAAAAAAAAATTTCGACACATTGTGATACGTTATATATTAAATGTATATTTTTATATATACATGATAAATTATTATTTTTATAATTATTTCAATCAAATTAATTTGATTCAATCTTACAACTAAATAAATAAATAGCCTAGAATAATTTACAATAAAAACATGAATCAATCATTTATTAATATCATTCATTGTTTTAATTCGACAATCCATTACAATAATCCATAAAATATGGAGTAAGAAAAAAACAAGTAATCCATATTCTGGACTCACGCGTCAAAGCGTGTCGGAACGGAAGAAAAAATAAACCTAGGAGGTGAATTGTGTCACGGCAAGTAAGAGTCATAAGAGAAGAGGAGATTAGGTTTTTCTTATTTTATCAATTATTATTTTTATTATTTTTAATATTTTTATATTTTGACCCATTATTTGTTGAATTTTTTTTTTAAATTAACCTCGTACTATGTTGAAATTCTGAACTCGCGTGTCAAATTATAAACTAATGTGTTATAATTTCGGACTCGAGTATCGGAGAGTGTTAGGAGAGTTGATCAGGTATTAGATTTTCCGACATATGTTGATTGAGTGTTAGAGAGTGATAGGCATGTGTCAAAGTATCAAACACAATATGAAAACTCCCGAAAAGTAACAATGCTTCCTAGATGACGACCGATGCGGGTGTGGGGTGGGTGATAATGATAGGGTTTATGATAGATTAATGATAGATTATTATCACCACTAAGGCCTAAAGGCGTACAATTGGCCAAATATAAAGATTAGGACTAACGAAGGCCACCACCTAGGTTTAAAGGGCAAATCACCAGTTAAGGATAAATGACTTCTTGATTCACCACCAAGAAAGAATCCACTTTCTAGGACTATGGGGAACAGATCAGATGAGGTTCGGCGGTGGCTGAGCCATTGCTAGCCGTTGGTTCAAGCTAGAATCAACACCGGTCCGATCGGACCAGCCTTCGATCGACGAAGGAATATAGGCCACTGAAGTTGTTCCGGTGGTTTTCTATCTAAGCTCCGGCTACTAGTTGGTCAAGGACTCGCCTGGTGACAGATCAATAGTGATTAGTCCACTTGAGAAGGTTGCCAGAACACCAGTTCAAGCGATCGATCTGGCTGGGAACAAGAATGGCAAGGGCACTGGTCTTCAAATCCGCGAGAAAAGACAAGCGGATCCGAGAGCTCCGACAACAGATTGGTAGCCTAATCTTGCGAGGAGAGAGAGAGAGAGAGAGAGAGAGAGAGAGAGAGAGAGACATCAGATCGTATCACTGATCGGATGGTCATCAAGGAGGGGCAAAATCCGCGGTGAATGGTGATCAAACAACGGAAAATGGCGGGAAATTTAGGGAGAGAGAGAGAGAGAGAGAGAGAGAGAGAGAGAGAGAGAGAGAGAGAGAGAGAGAAGAGAGAGTTTATGGTCTTGAGGAGGGAAAACCCTTTTATACTAGTCCCAAATTGGCCAATCTCGACCATTGGCTCAATCCGACGGTTGAAAAATTAATCCAATGGCCAAATTAGATTTTTAAAGGGCTAATAATCATTAAAAAGTGTCGGGAAATCGATCGGATAGGTCTAATTTGCGAAAATTTGAGTTTAAAATGAGAATTGTGCTTAATAGCCTAAGTAGAGGTCAAATTGTAAATTCACGAAATCAAAGCGTCAATCCGCAAAATTGTAAAAAAGTGACGAGACAAGTATCTCAGAACCGGTCACCAGAGGTCTAGGACCGGGCAGTAAGGGGTTGAACCTGCCTACCTCGTCGGCAGCCAGTTGGATCGGACAGACTAGTTCATGCTGGTTTGACTAGTTTTGGCCGACACCTGCTAAATCACGTCTGCATGGTCCTTGTGGGTTCAAAAATTTATGCAATTGGACCAAATTGAAAAGAAAATTTTGTCCAATTTAAAAAACAATTGTCCGATTTAAACCTAATTAAGCCAATTATATCCCGTAAATGCAACCTATGAGTTTTCGGTTGGCTTAATTGAGTGATTATTATGAAAGACAACAGATCAAAACCATACATGAAATCGAGCTTTAAGGACTAAACATGAGCAATTTTGCAATTCTTTATCCAAAATTACAAATTAATTGAAATTGAATTCAATTAATATTGCAATAGACCTATTTGACTAATTACCCATTTGTAGGATCACCCAATGCCTTTTAATTGACCTTGAATTAGTGCTAAAACTTAGGCCAAAAATGAATCAAGGTCTAATATTAAAATTAAACCTAGATCCATGACACTGAACTGTAGTTTAAATGAGTCAACTTAATCTTCGTCAATTACAACTCAACAGTTCGATTTTCTTACACCCAAGAGAGTGAAATCCTTCAAATTGAAAAGCTCTCATGTGAATTTCTCAAAATTGACTCCAGATTTGGAGTTATCTTAAGAAAATAAATGGAAAACAATCGTCCGTTCGTAGATCATCAAGAATTGATTTTGGCCTACTAATTAGGGCTTCAAAGCAATTTGTCTTTCACTATGGCAATTCTCAAAATTGAATAAACGAATGAGTTAGAAATAGTCCCTAGACCAAATATTGTAAAAGAAACTACACCTAATTTGTGACATCCTGATTTTCGATTATGTTTTTTACTAAATGAATTGGGCTTTTCACGCGCCTATGGCTTTTTTCTCTGAGTTGGCTACTCATGAGATTACTAGTCTATCAGGTGAAGCCGTTAAAGAATCTAAACGCGATCGACATGAGAATTCGATCAGAAATCGACTGCTCAACTGTGCTCATCTGCAAGAGTCAATACGACATCGTTAAAATTGACTAAAGACCGGAGATAGGTCGATTCGACAAAGGCATGTAATTAAATTGTGGGTGATTCCACCCTATTGCAAAATTCTTATCGAATGACATTAAACCGATTTTTCTGTCGATTCTATACTTTGTGTCCATATTTGAAATCTCGATATTTTTACGACAACCGAGAGTCGCCTATGAGTCGGAGATGCATAATGTGGATCGAAAATAATTGACCATGGGTCAAGAGCGCTAAAAATTCCTAAAAGCTACCCGGTAGGTTAGGTCATGCTAAAATCGCGTCCGGTTGAAATTAACCACAAAATTGAATTTGATTTCAAGAATCAAAAGTTCTAGTGCGTCATGATTTATTTTAGAAACGTTGACTCATCCATTGAAGAATTTTCAGCAAGTTCAGATTTTCGGCAAAAAAATCATAGTTGGGCAATTTTAAACCGGGAAATTCGGAGGGCCATTTTTGTGTACATTTTTTGCCTCCAAGTTGGATCAAATGGTGATAGGAATGTAAGAATTTGGTGTGGGCTCCTACCTTGGCATTTTTTGCCATTGAATTGAGGTTAAGTGGAGAGGAATGTGAAGAAATTGAAGTTGGAAAGCATGAAATTCGTAGGCCATGGGGGGTTGCAACATTTGAACCCCAAAAGTGGCTTATTGGAGAAGATTGGGAGGGAAATTGCTGTTGGATCATGGCTGTGGACTTATGGGGCATAAACTCAAGTGTTTATGATATTTTCCAAAGACTTTTGTGGCCTTTTGTCCCCCCTTCTAGCTGCAACAACTCCATCTTCTTCTTCCTTGCTTCTTTGTTCTCCATTGTTGCTGAAAACCTCCATTTCTAGAGCAAGTAGCCAGCCATCACCCCTGCAAACCGAGCCAACCACTGCTAGGCCTCTTCGCCGATGTCCAAGTTGCGCTCAAGCCCGAGACCGTCCATCGCTCGTCCACTTCCAGCCGCCGGTCCCGTGCCCCTAGCCCACGTCAGCTCGCGATGCCAGTCGCCCGTAGTGGCCCCTGAGTCACCATCGCTGGTCCCCAAGCCGCCAGCCCACCTCTGCCTGCCCGCCTGGCCCCACTATTACCGCCTAGCCCATTTCCGCGCTGTCTTAGCTCCCTCGATCAGCCTCTCCAACCAGCCACATAATCGAAGTCCTTGTTGGGTTGTGGGCCTTCCAAGACTGTTTTCGGGCCTTTCCGGACCTCCTCGGGTGTCACCGTAGGCCCGAGTCTCGCTCGTCTTCGCGTTGCCATCGCCGTGAACCCATCAACTCGTTAAACTAGTGAATTTACTTTCTAAACCTTAATTATGGGGTTAATTATGCTTAAGGTGGTTTAATTAGCCTAATGAGGGATTAGTTAGCTTAAGTGAGATTAGAGTAAGTTAGTTAGTTCAGTTATTTAATTAGATTAGGTAATTAGGTTAAATTAACTATTAGGTGGTTAGATTAAATTAGTTAGATTAGTAGGTTGGTTAATTAGTGATTAGGTGATTAGATTAGTGTATATAGTTTAATTAATGATTTATTTAATTATTTTACATTTATTTAATTATTTTGTAATTTATTTAATTATTTATTATTTTCCGAAAATTATATCGGGATAACCGGTCACTAGAATTTCGTGCTGATCGTCGGTGTGCAATTAGTTTGTACAATTGATTGTTAAACTGTGCAATTGATTGATGATTGATGGTTTTTGATTTATTATTTCAAAATATGGAATTTTGGTATTTAATTAGAAAAATACCAGGTGTCGGTTTTCAAAGCCAAAAATGTTTTGAAGTACTATATAAAATAGTAGGATTTTTAAAAGAGAGGATATCGTGCTTTATGGTTCGATTTAACCGTGTGTCCACGCACACCTATTTTACCGGGTGTTTTTAATAAGAATAAAATAGGCCAATCACATTATTTAAATTGAAGCATTTAAGTGCAAAGCACGATGTCCTTGGCCAAAATTGGATATGCGTGTGATCGTTATGAGAACCCGTCACGAGTTTTTGTGCCAGACGATGCTCCTTCGGGAATGCCCCATGTCAACGGATGCCGGTCGCAGTGGAGATTGGGCCGATGCTTTTTCGGGAATGCCATCTAGATGTAGACGTTGTCGTGTTGGATGGGGCGAGACAGCGCCCAGCTATGCCGAATGACCATTGACTGTTGAGTTGGCTGTGGCCGTTGGGTCGTAATTAATTGGAACACTTGAATGAGTGATTTGACCGCACCTGATTATGGGACAAAATTGTGTGGCACGGAATATGACGTGTCATAACAATTTGGCCTTATAATTAGAACCCCCGTAATTGATTGATATGTGAAAAGTGAAGCGTTTCAATTTTCGAATACATTGATTGTATGCTTGTGTTATATGAACTATACTGATGTGTAGGGAGGTGCTAAGGCAAGGTAAGTCTCATTTGATGTGTGCTTAGGCTACCTCTAGATGTATTGTCTTCTTAATCGGGGTTTAGGGTGTAGACTTGCTGAGACGTTATCTCACCCCGTCGTGGCTTACAATTCACAGGTCTTTAGATGGAGGTGAGACCCGTTCGTTTTGGGCGGCCTCGAGAGGCCGAAGAGCAGCATACCATCTTCCCTGTCCCCGGGAATCCTTGGACCCGCGAGCTCATCGTGACTACGATTTAGGTGGATGAGGGCCAACCTCAATTGGTACCTCATCGATTCAAAGTGTTGTTTCGTCACGAGCCTAGTGGGGTCCAAGAAGGTCCCGTGGATGGTTTCGACGGACCTGTCGTCAAGGGTGAGAGTGAGGTGGTACTCGACCCTATTGTGGACGCCGATATTATTGCAAATATCATGGAGAACTAGTTGCTTGAGGATGAGCAAGAGCCCGAAGTTGAGGATGTAGATGACCCATTAGACATCGACATCCCTGACGGTGTCGTGGTAGACCCGAATCCTAAGTAGATAGGGTCTGGGGTAGGGTTAGCTAGGTAGTCCTTTGTGGGGCCTTGACTTTTTGTATAAGACCTTGCAGGCTGACCCGGTTTGTTTATAAAATGTGTTTTGTGTGAATTGATTGTCATGCCCCGATCCTCAAGCACGTGCACATCCCTTACTTTTTGGTCGATTTTAAAATGCGATATCCCAAGACTACGTATAGCCGACCCTTTCATTTTCAATAGCACATGCGGAAGCAGTTATAAAATCCCCAGACAATCAAACAATGGGATAGAAAAGTAGGATCATATTTTTCAAACCAAGACAAGTATTTATAGACAAACTGGTTAATTACAACTTAGGCTGTCTGCAAAATTGTCGACTTATCAAAAAGGGGACTATCTTAACATCCACTAGTCAAACCCATTTGCCGATTCTTCAGCCTCCACCTTCCGAACTCCAGGACTTCCGGTCCTCCACGATCGCCACCTAAGGACCTGAAATATTTTCCCTAAACCGAGATGAGATTACATCTCAGCAAGTTCTACCCCCTAAGAACCGATTAGTAAACTAATACACCTTAGGGCTGCCTATGCATAAAATGAGTCAGAAGACTTACCTTAGCCTCAGATTCCACCTGCATATTAGCACAGATCAAATAGGCACCCAAGCAATCACATCACAAATCGAAGCATTGATCAAATCGACCTAGTCGATTACATGCCAACAAGACCACTCACGGTCATTTCCATTCAATCAATCAATTCACAACATCAGACCCAAGCAATGATTAATCGACTTAGTCGATTACATGTCAATCAAACCATTTCTAGGTCATTATAGCCATTGCTATACAGTCTCAACTGATAAAACCAATCACCGAGCCACGTGCATTCTCCGAGGCGATATTCCTTATCACCGAGCCATGTGCATTCTCTGAGGTGATGGAACCGATCACCGAGTCACGTGCATTCTCCGAGGTAATACATTAATTTACCGAGCCACGTGTCTCTTCCAAGATACCATGCTTAACTCATTGGGCTCACGTGCATTCTCCAAGGTGATGCATCAAGTCACCGAGCCACGTGCCCTTTAAAATGCTATTCTAAATCAGCGAGCCCACGTGCATTCTCCAAGGCAATGCATCAAGTCACCAAGCCCACGTGTCTCTTCAAGATGCCAAATGTACTCATTGGGACCACATGCATTCTCCGAAGTAATGCATCAAATTACCGAGCCCACGTGTCTTTTTAGATGCCAAATGTACTCATTGAGACCACGTGCATTCTCCAAAGTAATGCATCAAATTACCGAGCCCACGTGTCTTTTTAGATGCCAAATGTACTCATTGAGACCACGTGCATTCTTCGAAGTAATGCATCAAATTACTGAGCCCACATGTCTTTTTAGATGCCAATACTTAATCACCGAGCCAACGTACCCTTCTCCAGGTGATTTACTTTCTACCGTGATTCTGCTATGAAACAACGCCTTTCTCTATAGTTCGCCAATCTACTATCGATACCCAATTATTTCTCAATCAAATAATCAAAACAACTCAATAGGAATATATCCTAAAATTCACAATTTAAATCAATTCCATACAAATTGGAGCTCAATTAAATAAACGAACTGCACCACGACAATCGGCACGAAATTCCGGTCATCGGCCATCCCGGTTGAATTTCCGAAAAATAAATAATTAAATAATTAAATAATTAATTTCGAAAATTAAATAAATAAACACGATAAATTCAATTTAGCACAATATAAACCTCAATTAAATAAACGGACTACGCCACGATCATCAGCATAAAATCCCGGTCACTAGCCATCCTAGTTGAATTTCCGGGAAATAAATAATTAAATAATTAATTTCAAAAATTAATATTTAATTCCTAAAAATTCCATTTACGCCCGAATTGCCTAATTAACACCCGATAAGGGTCGGGAAAAATCCCACGAAGCATCCAATAAATAATATAGGCAATTCTCTATCTAAGTACACTAACCACGAGGCGAGCAAGGGCGGCTAGGGCCGGGCGGAGCTCCGGCGGTTCGAGGTGGCGGCGCACGATGGTCGGAGGGAGCTCCAACGGGCCTTTACCATCCCCCATGAACACCAAACAGCAGCTGGCCAGACGGGGTCGTGGACGGCAGCTCGACTGGACAAGGGCAGACGGCGTGGCTGGGCGGCCGTGGAGCTGCGATGGCGCACGGCGTGAAGCGATGACAACGGCCTTGGCTCTAATTTCGGCTGCTGGTTGTGACAACAAGCTGCTCTCTCTCTCTCTCTCTCTCTCTCTCTGTTTCTGCCCTTGCTGGTTCGAACGGCTGAGAGGAAGAGGAGGAGAGAGAAGGGCGGAGGGCGTTCGAGCGGGCGAGAGGGAGACAAACGGCAGCGGTACTCCGGCACGACGGCGACGGTAGCTTCAGTCTTCAGGCGAGTTGTTATCTTGCTTCCGCTTCTGTCTTCGTTCAAACGGTGAGGGGAAAGAGAGAGTGTCGAGGGAGAGAGAAGGAGAGAGAAGAGAGAAGAGAGAGAAGAAGAGATAAGAGTGAAAAACTTTGAAAAGTCAAAGTGAAGAAAGGAAAAGCAAAGTGGGAGCCAACATACAATTCAGTGGAGGGGGGCTGTGCACAAGGGAAAAGAAAAAGAGAGGGAGAGAAAGAGAAAAGAAGAAAGAAAGAGAGAGAGAGAGAAAAAAAAAAGGAAAAAGAGAGTGTTTGGCTAAAAATGGAAAAGAAATGGGAAGATCACAAAAATAAAAGGATTTCCTCAAATAGAAAATCCTAATCCCAATTTCTTTTAAATAAGCTCATAGATTCTCAAAAGGATTTTCCAACTTAGAGTTCTTGATCCCCACTTGCAATTGCATCCAAATTTCCCTCTTGAATTTCTCTCAAATGACTCTCAAAAATCAATTGATGTTTTACTTATCAAATTGATTATTTTCCTCATCCAAGAATCCCTCATGCTTCTCAATTTCACAATCCCCGGCTTCAACTGAACGAAAATGGCCCCAAACTGACTTTTTCCCAAAGAGTCTCGATTGTCAGAAAAATCTTCTGAGACTGATTCGACGTTCCTTAAATGACCTGTGACATGACAGAACTTCCAATTTCTGAAATCGGACTTAGACTGGCGGTTAATTTCACTCAGACGCGCTTTTAGTGTGACCTAGACTACCGAGTAGTTTTCAGAACTTTTTAGGACAAATGACCCGTGGTCGATTTTCTTCGAGCCACGATGAAGCCACTCGACACATTGGCGATTCTCGATTGTCGTGAAAATCTCTAGGATTCAAATACGGACATAGGGTACCAAAACGATAGTAAGATCAAGTTAGTGCTGGTCGATGAGAATTTTCCAATTTAGTGGAGCCACCCATGATCGATCATTCATCTCAATCGAACCGACCTATCTCTGATCTTAATTCGATTTTTAACTGTGCCATAATGATCTCTAAAGATGAACACGGTCGAGAAATCGATTCATGGTCGAATTCTTAGTCTATCTACCTTAAAGTCCTTAATAGCCTACCCAGCTAGTCTAATTATCTCCTGAGTGGCCAACTCAGAGAAAAACACTGTAGTCGCGTCGATAAAATGCCCAATTTAACCAATCGAAATCAGGACCCGAAAATCTGGATGTCATATTGATTGTCCTACTTTTTTATCCCATATTTGATTGTTGTATAGCGATTGTTTGTTTTGCTTCTGCATGTGCATGAATCGTTTAGGTCGGCGACGCGTCTTGGGAACATTGCAATTTTATCGACCACCGAGGGATGTACGCACGCCCGAGGTTCAGGGCGTGACATCCCCGCCCGAAGTGGTATCAGAGCTGGTCAGTGTTTAGAGTGATAAGATGCGATGAGTTTTGAGATAGTTAGTAGGAAATGCCTTTTTCTTATGCTAATGCATGTGTTTAATAGCTGATTGGTAGATTATTTTATGTGATCGCTCAGTTTCTAATTATGTGTGGAATTGGAAAGTAGGTATATGTAAGGATCTTGCATCATGAGCGATTAGGATCAGAGAACTCCTAGGAAGAGGTTTGTGATGTCTGTCACTCGGGATAGGACGCCGGATTTTTGGCAAACAAAGCGTTTCTGTTCTTTTTTTGTTCCCCAGAACAAAAAAACAGAATTTTTGTTCATAAAAAAAAAAAAAGAACACAACCATGCAGGTCCAAAGCGTTTCAATTTTTGAATACATTAACTGTATGCTTATGTTATATGAACTGTACTGAGGTGCGGGGAGGTACTGAGACAAGATAAGTCTCAGTTGATGTGTGCTTAGGCTGCCTCTAGGTGTATTGTCTTCCTAATCGGGGTTTAGGGTGTAGACTCGCTGAGACATTGTCTCACCCCATCGTGGCTTACAATTTATAGGTCCTTAGTTAGAGGTGAGACCCGTTCATTTTGGGCGGCCTCGAGAGGCCGAAGAGCAATGTACCATCTTCCCTGTCCCCGGGAATCCTTGGACCCGCGAGCTCGTCGTGACTACGATTTAAGTCGATGAGGGCCAACCTCAGTTGGTACCTCATCGATTCAAAGCATGATTTCGTCATGGGCCTGATGGGGTCCAGGAAGGTCCCGTCGATGGTTTCGACGGACCTATCGTCGAGGGTGAGGGTGAGGTGGTACTCGACCTTGTTGTGGACACCGATATTATTGCAACTATCGTGGAGAACCAATTGCCTGAGGATGAGCAGGAGCCCGGAGTTGAGGAGGTAGCTAACCCATTAGACATCGACATCCCTGACGGTGTCGTGGTAGACCCGGATCCCAAGTACATAGGGTCTGGGGTAGGGTTAGCTAGGTAGTCCTTTGTGGGGTCATGACTTTTTGTATATGACCTTGCAGGCTGACCTGGTTTGTTTATAAAGTGTGTTTTGTGTGAATTGACTATTCTATTTTTTTATCCCATGTTTGATTGTTGTCTGGGAATTGTTTATTTCGCTTCCACATGTGCACGAATCGTTTGGGTCGGCGACGCGTCCTAGGAACATCACAATTTTATCGACCACCGAGGGATGTGCGCGCGCTCGAGGTTCGGGGCATAACATAATTATGGCTACAATGAAATGAAATAATTTTATTTTTGATCGATTTGAAACCTAAAATCGAAAAATCTAGAAAACAAGGTTTTTAATCGAATTTTGTGAAATTTTAGACAAGAAAATCAATTTGACACTTAAACAAAGTATTTTGTGGATTTTCTATTTTTTCAATTTTTTTGATCAAAAGTTTGATTAGAAGCCAACAATTTAGTTGACTTTTTCTAAAATATTAATTTTTGGTCAAATCTTTGGATTTTTGAAAAATTGATTTAAGAAAAGTGCAATTAAAACTAATTAATATCTTTTTAGGTGAAAAGCCAATTTTTTACCCAAGGTTGACTTTTGCTCAAAGGGTTGATAAAAAAAATCAACCCAAAAATCAATTGTTTGATTTTTTAGGTTTTTCTTGAAAATGTATTGGAAATTGCTTAAAAACGATAATGCAAGAGGAAGAAGTGAAAAACGACACTTTTTGGTCGAGAAATGGATTCTATTGTGACTAGAATTCCAAATCTCGATTTTCTTACATTTTTTCAAAGCATCGACTAAAAATCAAGTGTCAACAACTATGTTCTTAGGAAGATGACATAATAGAAGATTTTAGAACACCACATTAAATGCATAAGATGAATCGTCCCTCTTAGGTGTTCACTTAATAATTTGATAATGATGACTCAAGATTTTCCTTAGGGAAGAAGTAAATGACTCATGGCTTAAGTATACCAATCAAAAAGAAGATTCTAGAACATCTCATTAATTGCAAGAAGCCTCTTAGGTGTCCACTCTAAGATTATGAAATGATAACTTAAGATTTGCTTTGGGGAAGAAGTTGATGACTTATCCAATGGCCTCATTTTTCATGTTTATTATGTTCCTTAAAAGAGGACAAAAGAGAATATTCCAAAAGCTAAAACTTGGAAACCAAGTTTGAGATAAGAACAATATCTAAACCCCATGATTACTCAAGATGTAGACATTAAATGTAAGGAGCTTGATCACTAAATTAGATGTCCCATAAAATCATTACATATCCTTATTGCTAGGTGACTCATAAGCTTAGGTGTCCTATAGAAGAGTTGGTCATCATTACCTAAGATTCTCCTTAGAGAACAAGTTAGCCAAGTCATGATGTAACGACCCTAACTCCATCTCCAGGGCTACAAGTGACTGAGGTAATTTTTGCGATGTCCCAAGCTCGTCACCGTCCTAATTCATTTTATCTTGTTATTATGTATATGCGGAAGCGTGAACGAACAAACAACCCAAACAAACAATAGCTAGAAGACTAGGATATACATCACACAAAGCACATTACTTTATATTACAATAGTACATTTACAAGCCATTTTTCTACGGGCCATTTTTTCCTTTTTACATCAAACTATAAGTATTCACGTAGGCTAAAGGAATTTCTATCTCCTCTAGCATGATTGCAGCTCCTAAACCAACGTGAGACTTTCATACTTATAAGTTTGAAAGATAAGGGAGTGAGTCTGGGAACTCGGTAAGTAAAATTCCTCTACTAGGAAGGCATTTCAACATTGAAGCCTAGCAAGTACAACACCTGCAAATAGTGTTGATGACAAATCAATAGCAACTCACTTGATCATGCCTTGACTAAATACATGGTGTCGATGTAAAATACCTTCGGCTTAATAATGAATAACCAACATATCATGTTCATGCATAACCGGCACTCACGCAAATTCATTTACCGTCATCCTAGCTCGACCACACCTTCCCCGCTCCACCACGGCTTCTAGCTTCTTATTAGGTTTCCTAGCTCAAACCAAGGCATCTCGACTCGATCGAGACTTCTCGGGGCTAATTTCCCGAAACTTCCAAGTTCAAGACCCAAGAATCTTGGCTCAACTAGGGTATCACATTGAATGAATGAGGCATCACCGCTCCGCTATGTGATGATTGGCGCTTTTTCCTCTTTAAGTGCACGCACAAGTGCTTCGCACAAGTCAGTTCTTATATTTTCTTCTTAGTCGACTCATACGTGGCCTGAAGGCATGCTCATTCATATTTGTGTGCCATGAATCCTAGTATTACACTATGCAACATGTTGGGAACAATCCTTGATCCCTGACTTGAATTGAACATTTAGCGTCATCTCCGCAATGAACAAGGCTCGGAAATGGCATTCCTCAATGCCGATCCAATACCTTGAGGCTTAGGTACACCTCGCTTTGTGAAAATCCTAAGATTGACAAACCTTAACTTCGACCTGGCATGAAAATACTTTGTGCCATGAATAACCCTTGGTTCGTGCCTTGACTCAAATGCCAAGCACAAAGTCCTTGCACCAATCAAGACATAGAATCGACATGCTCTTATGCCTTACCAAGACCTTATAGGCTTGGGCGATCCCCATACCGACCAAGACTTGGAACCAACACATCTTAATGCTAATCCAAGACATTGCGGTCTTGGGCAATCCCCGCACCGACCAAGACTTGGAATCGACATGCTTTAATGCTGATCTAAGGCCTCATGGCCTTGGGCAACCTTCCCTCGCATTGAACTTAACTCGAGCAAACCTCAGCTTCATTCTGGGCGTGAACAACTCAAGCACACATTCAAGCACAAACATGAGCAAACCATACAAAAGATCTTACATCCTACCCACGGCTTGAACAAGTGAGCATCTAACTAGACTCAATCATGGAGTCTACTGCCCTAGAGAGGAGGAAATGAGTGTGTAAAATGTAAGAGAGGAGAAGAAGGTTCAAGGTAAGGAAATGAGTGAGGGACTCTTTTTATTTATAGGCACTAATTTCATCATTACATGTCCAAATGACCCAATGATCTTTCTTGAACTGGCACAGCTATATAATCGATGTGGCAAGCTTAGTTTGCAAGGTGGCACACCTAAGGGCCTATGAGAATGATTGAAGGCTTACTTGTTTCCTTCTCATTGGACCACTTATACCATGCCATTATGACTTGGCATACTTATTCTCCAAGGAGAATCTTATGGTAATGATGACCATATCTTCCATGATAAGCCAATGACTCACCATTCTCATTTAATGCCTAAATTTGATTAATCATGAAGCTTTGATATTTAACACATGCTTAAATTAAAGAACTTGCTTTCCAAGTTTTGGCTTCTAGAATATTCTACCAAGTTCTCTTCCAATTGGTTCATTTAAGCCCTTGAGTCTTTTGCTTCTTCCCCGAGAAAAATCTTGAGCCATCATTGCCAAATCTTCAAGTGGACACCTAAACAAGGTGATTCATCCTTGCATTTATGAGATGTTCTAGAATCTTCTATTATGTCTTTTCCCGATTGGTCCATTTATCCAAAAGTTCCTTACTTAATTCCCAAGCAAATCTTTGGTAATGATTATCAAATTTAGAAGTGTCTACCTAAGATGATGAGTCACCCCCTTATGAATGACCTAAGGGGTTCTAGAATGTTCTCTTTTGTCCATTTCCAAAGAATATAGCAAACATGGGAGATAGACCATTAGAAGCAACCGAGACCAAGCAAGGGCTTTATGTGCACATCCTCTATCAACTATTCTGACACACTTGAGGTTCGTGGCAAAGCCACCCTCGGTGCGGTTGTTGTAGGCAAAATTTTCCTTCTTGGCTAGGTCCTTAGCCCAAGGCGTGAGCTCAATGGCCATCCCTTAGACCGACTCTGGCCGAGCGAACCAGCCCCAGGCCTAGTCCAGGCCGACTCCTGATTGTCATGTTGCTATTTGAGATCAGTCAATCCGTAATCAACACACGGCCGTACTGATGGACTCATGGTCTTTCATGGTTGGTACATGATCAAGAAAAATCACCCGCGACGGATACACAACCGCTCGAGATCGATTTATGATCACCCATCGAACTGTGGTGATACGTGACCATCCCTCAATCAACCCTTATGGTCGAGCGGTCATCCATAGACCAAACGACCCGGGTCCACTTGCGTGGTCACTAGATTGGTCTGCAGCTGATCTCTTGATTAATCCATGGCCAATTCTTTGATCAGAACATGGTTAATCTATCAGTTACCATTCCAATCGGGCTAATCTATCCATGGCTTATTCTTGGAACAATCCATGACTAATCCTTACCATTGGTACACTAGACTTATAACCATTTCTCATAAGTCAAAAATCATAGATGTTACACATGATGGCCTGATGACTCAAAGCACAAGTTGACCAATAAGAAGAAGACACAAAGGTCTTTAATTATTCCCTTAGAACCTTAGAATGCCACACTATCAAACTAGTTGTGACACTCCAATAAAGCTTAATGAACCACTTGTTAGAGCCATTTAATGAAGTTTGGCCTATAAATAGGGAGTCACCATGTTCATTGTGACATCTTGAAAATTCAGTTCCGATTTCGATTAGACAAGTTGGGCATTTCATCGACGTGACTATAGTGATTTTCTCTAAGATGGCCACTCACGAGATAACTAACCTATCAGGTGAAACCATTAAGGAATATAAACGCAAGAGACTTGAGAATTCGACTAGGAATCGACCGTGCTAGTCTGCAAGAGTCATTACGGCACAGTTGAAAATCGATTGGAGATCAAAGATAAATTGGTTTGACTAAGATGTGTGGCTAAACGTTGGTGATTCCACTAATTTGCAAAATTCTCGTCGATTGACACTAGACTGATTTTTCTGTCGTTTTAGCGCCCTATGTCCGTATTTGAAACCTTGAGATTTTCACGACAACCAAGAGCCGCCAATGTGTTGAAGAGGTATGTGTGGCTCAAAGAAAATCGACCACGGGTCAATTGCACAAAAAATTTCTAAAAGCTACCCGGTAGATTAGGTCACGTTAAAATCGCATCCAGTTGAAATTAACCGCGAATTTGAACCCGATTTTAGAAATTGCAAATTCTGTCATGTCACGAGTTATTTTAGGAATGTCAACTTATCTTTCGAGGAATTTTCGGCGAATTCAAGATTTTTACGAAAAATTGTTTCGGATGATTCGGAAAAAAAAAACGAAAATTTGAATGGGCCAATTTGAAGGAATTTTGGCCTCTTGTGTGAGCCACCTGGTGAAAGGAAATTGTGTGGGCTTTTTCTTCAACAAAATTAGACATCGATCGAGAGATTTGTTAAGAAATCAGATTCTGAAAAAAGGAAAGAAAATTCAGAATCGAAGGAAATTCATAGGCTGGAGGGACTGTCACATTTTGATCTTTATTTGGACTTCAATTGGGACAAGTTGGTGTGGGAATTGGCCTTGGATGACCAATTGTTAATGTTGTGTGAAGTTGAGCTAAAAATATTCGTGTTTTAATTATTTTCTTCCTCCCCCTCACCAGACTCCTTCTCTACCGACATCTTTCTCTCTTTCGTTCCCTCCTTCGCTGCTTTTTACTTCCCTTTTATTTTTGCACAGCCAAAGCTCCTCCACATTTCTCTCCTTTTATTTCTTCCTCTCTCTCTTTGTTCGAAGCCCACGCATGAAAGGGTCCCCCTCAGTCGACAATCCCTGCATCATTGGTCTCCTTTTTGCTTCCTTTCTTTGACTTTTGAAGTCATTCTTATCCCTTCTCTCTCTCTTTCTCTCTCTCTCTCTCTGGCCCACATAGCTTTATCATGAATGATAAAAATGGTGGCATTCTCAGATAGTGAGAACAGTATACTATATCAGCCTACGAGTTTTGATATGTCAGCTTAGCGTGAGCAGTATACTTTATCAGCTTAGAGTTAGTATCATGAGTATACTATATCAGCCCGATGGTTGATATGTCAACTTAGCAAGAGCTGCATACCAGTATACTATATCAACCCGATGGTTTGATATGTCAACTTAACGAGAGCAGTATACCTAAGCAGCTTCTAGAGAGCATTATTAGTGTACTATATCAGCCTGATGACTTGTTATGTCAGTTTAGCGAGAGCAATACACTATTTATTAGCTTAGTGCGAGCTATACTATCTATTATCAGCTTAGAGTGAGCATTCCTTGATATGATCGGACTTTATAGATAGTATTGAATGAATTGACCGAGTGATGGTCTTGCTGACATGGAATCGACTAAATCGATTGATCGATGATTCGATCCGATGTGATGATTTGATTTGTTAACGTGATTCAATGAATTTGCAAATTATACTGACTTGTAGAAATGAACCGAGGCAAAGGTAAATCCTCTGGCTTGTGCTTGTGTTTAAGCAGCCCTTGGGGCGTATTTTCTTCCTAGTCGAGACTTAGGGGGCAAACTTGCTGAGATGTCGTCTCATCCCGTTGTAAGATAACATTTTCAAGTCCCTAAAGTGAAGAATCCCGAAGCTTAAGGCAAAAGGGTCAGGAGCATGGATGGCTCAGAAGTCCTTTTTGAAGATAGACTTACTAGACCCTAGAGTTGGCCTTTATTTGTAAACCAGATTGTGGTTTTAATAATGTGTTGATTTGAAGTTTGTTGTCTTGCTTTTCTATCCCACATTTATTATTATCGAGGGATTGGTAATTCACTTCCGCATGCGCATTAAAAGGAATGGGTCGGCGACGCGTCCTGGGATGTCGCTATTTAATTGACCAAGGAGGGATGGGCACACGCTCGAAGGATAGGAGCGTGACATTCATTCTTGCCAACTCTTGGCTCATTTTCTCATCTCTCCTCCCTCTTGCACGCCTTCCTTTCCCTCTCGGCCTTGCACGCCTACCACCTCCACCAAACTGCCATCTCTTGGAGAAGCTATCTTTAGCGCATTAGGCAAGTTGAATATCTTATCTTTGGTTAAGGATGCGGATAAGGCAGAGAGTAGTTATTGATATGGAGCCGAAGCTTCCAAAATGATTTGAAATCAATCAAAATGGTAACTGTCAAAGAGCAGTTACTTGTAAAATATAACTATAAATAGCCAAAGAGGCGTTGGTGGAAAGGACCTTTTGCCAAAATCGACAATCGAAGATATATCTCACTAGTTATCTTTTTTCTTCTTTTTTTTATTGCACTTTTACATTAAATTGCACATTTACTTTTTTTCATGTTTTCTTGTATTGTCATTTGCCCGTGGTTTAGACAAGTTGCTTCCTTTCTGAAACGACACAGAACCCATTTCAAACAATAAAGTTGAAGTTTTGGCCCCTCGATGAAAGATATTTGTCGAGGGAACCTTTCCTCAGCAAACACAACCTAATCTTAGAATTTGTTATGGTGAATCTCATATTTGGATCGTTACGGTTTATGTATCATAATTAGGGTTGTGTTTTGGCAAGCATAAAAGAAGGATGAGTGTATTTTCAATAATGAAAGGTGGACGGTATAATTGACATGGAGAAATAATTGTGTGGCAGTCTTTAATTTACTGTGAAAATAACAGTTTATTCATAACCACAAAAAACAAAAAACAAAATTATAAATTGTTTTGTGGCCCAATCCTTCAAGAATTTATTGGTCAAAACAAGTTGTTATTCTCACAGTGGCCCAAACACTATTATACTAGCAAAGCCCATTCACATAAGGGTGCAAAATTGCATTATCAATGATAGAGGTATATATGTTAGTGAACTGAAAATTAAGACACGTTTTTTTTTCTTCATCAATATTCATGGACAGACTTGCCGGTGAGCGATAAAAGAGGTGCATGATATTGATGAATATAAATGGTCCTTGCAGTACTTTCTTGATAGGACAATGATTATGTGACGGCACCGTTATTCTTCCATAAGAAATGGTTGGATCTCCACCTCTTATTTAACCAAGGTAATTGAATTTCTTGTTGTAGATATAACATTTGTCAGATTTTTTACGTTTTTCGGAAGAATTCCATCTAGAAGGTGTCCTTCTTAAGAATTGCCATATGTGCCTTCTCTTTTAATAGATGCTGAAGTTCAAGCAGAAATGGATACCACATCCTCAGGTTCTCAGTTGGGTAGAATGATTTTCAAAGTATTCCTTTAAAACCAAACGTATAGTAGGAAAGAAAAACATACTTGCCAACTTCCTATCAAGACCGAATGGATTCATAGCATTTATCAACATGTATGTGACGAAGTCCAATGGGTGGATTCAAAACAACCAAGATGAAACCTGATAATCCTAGCAGAGCCTGTTTACCAGATATACCCAAGTACATTCAGACCAATACCCTTTTTGACAATCTTCATTGTCAAATGTGGATATACCAAGTGAAGATTTTTAGCGAGTATGGTGGATTAAGCCTTAGGCCAAATGGATTATATCCAGAATATCCATTCATCCATCCTATATCTTTCAACCCAAATGAGGAGTTCCTAGAACAATTCAAACGGTTCTATTGGTATTTAGTCAATTTTTATAGCTTGGCCATTAAATTTCCAACAGCCAAAATGGTCTTAATTATTGGCATAATCATTTAGGGAGACCAAAGGTTAAGCATTTAGGTGATGTGCTTAATTGGTTTAAACCATTGGGGGTATGGAAATGTATCTTTAAGGAATAGCTCGAAGCCTGTAGACCTAATACAGAACTCCATACAACCATACTCTTCGACAGACCATGATTGTTTGTTCGTCCAAGTGGAGATATGAGTAAAACTCTAGCTGAGGGGTAACCACATACAAACCCCAAGTAATTCCAAAATGTCTCTTCTAGACTCTCCCCTGCAAAATCTCTGCATTCCCTCAGGAATATCGAGAGCACCAAAGGATTTACGCCGGTATAATCAAGTGATACCACCAGAGGTGTGGCTAGCAGGATCTACCAATACTTCTTGGGAGCAGCCTACTAATTAAAAATATCAGATACTAATTGATATAGCGCTTGATCAATACTATGGTATAGATATTTAAGCTGATATGGACTCTGCCAACCTCAAAGATACTCCATCCTCATCAAAGGATCCAATTGGAAGGACCATTATCACAAGATCCATATGATCACAGTGAGTTTCAGCTTGCACTCACTCTAGATCTTGACAATAGTAGTCCATCACTCCAACTAAGGATTCTACCATAGCTAGATGTTCCACTGAGTTTTATAGATGTTCTATCAAGTTTGGCTAATGTTACATTCACTTCCCATCAGATTATTGAAAAGGCAAAAGTATGAAGATGGTTCGGACAGCTCAGACTAAGACAACTTTGAAAAACCAGTTTGTCAATACGACCAGTGTAGACTGTCGGCTAAAAGATAGGCCTTGAATAAATGATGTTACTGTAACATCAATGTAGCGTTACTAAAGCAACAAATGATATTATTGTAGCACTATTATAGTAGTTCCTTTAGCACTGTATAGTATTGTAGCAAATGAAAAAAATTGTCGGTCATGAATGTAAAAGTTGAAATTGTTAGCTACTAGTAGAAAAGTCATGAGTCACGAGTGTCCTAGAATTTTGTTTGTATTTTTCTTTTCCAAATGCCTATAAAAAGGCATCCTTTGTTTAATATTGGAGCAGACCAAACCCTCCCTAAAAAAAGTGTTGTGTGGTTTACAATGAATCCTTAAAACATATTCTTATCTGTCTAGTATGATTTTTTAGTAACCTCTGATGTTTTTATTAATTTTGGTAGTATGCTTTGCGATTGTTATAATGTGGAATCTATGTATCAGAACTCTGCTATCATAAAATTTTCTATGATATGAACCAAAATTCGAAATGAAATTTGGTTGCTAAGAGACAATCTTGATCATGAGGCCAAAAGAGCTATGCATGTGGGATAGCATATCTGCCACAAAGTCTATTTTCGTTTTCTTTGGTTCATATCATAATGAAACGTTACATGAAAATAGGTCAAAACAAATTAAATAGATTTATTTGGATAGAACCATTTTCGACCCGACTCAAACCCAACCCTACCCATTTGACGAGTCTATTTAAGATCACCCATCTATATAGATCAAGCCGTGTATGCAAGAAGTGATCATCACAAACTTAGCTGAAAAAAAGCGTTGGCAACAACCCCACTTCATTTCGCTCCCATCTCCAAAGATACAACTGCAACTACATTATGAAAAGCCTTCAATGCGATTGCCAGCACCTGCTCGAAAACGTCGTTGGCAAGAACATTGCGATGAACCCTCTCGATCCTGGAGAGTTCAGGCGTCAAGGACACATGGTCGTTGACTTCCTAGCCAAGTACTACGAGAACATTGAAAAATATCCAGTTCTTAGCCAAGTCGAGCCTGGGTATCTTTCGAAACGCCTCCCGAGTTCTGCCCCGCAGGATGCAGAACCCATGGAGGCCATACTCGACGATGTGCACCAGCACATATTCCCGGGCTTGACTCATTGGCAGAGCCCCAATTTCTTCGCCTACTACCAGACCAACACTAGTACTGCAGCGATCCTTGGTGAGATGCTTTGCGCAGGGTTCAACGTGGCAGGATTTAAGTGGGTCTCCTCCCTCGCTGCGACTGAGCTTGAGAGCCTAGTCATGGATTGGCTCGGGAAAATGCTGGACTTGCCAAGGCCATTCCTCCCTTTTGGGAATGGCGGGGGAGTCATTGAAGGGAATACCAGCGAAGCCATCATTTGCACTCTCACTGCTGCGAGAGATAGGGTCCTGAGGAAGTTGGGACATAATTCCATTACGAAGCTCGTTGTCTACGGGTCAGACCAAACGAATTGCTCATTCCAGAAAGTTGCCCAGGTTGTGGGAATAGACCCGCGGAACTTCCGGGCCTTAAAGACGACGAGGTCAACCTTGTTCGGCTTGTCCCCGGACTCGCTAGAGAAGGCAATCCGTCTGGACATCAATGCCGGGCTAATTCCGTTGTACTTATGCGCCACGGTCGGGACAACTTCATCCGCAGCAGTTGACCCGCTGGCGCCTCTATGCAAAGTTGCAAGCGAGTTCAGCATGTGGGTCCATGTCGATGCAGCGTACGCGGGAGCCTCGTGTATATGCCCGGAGTACAGGAAATTCATTAATGGGGTGGAGTTTGCAGATTCATTCAGCTTCAATGCACATAAGTGGTTCCTGACCCCTCTCGATTGCTGCTGCCTCTGGCTAAAAGACCCAAATGCCCTCGTGAAGTCCTTATCAACGGACCCCGAGTACCTCAAGAATGAGGCAACTGAGTCAAAGCAAGTTATCGACTACGCAGATTGGCAACTTTCTCTCAGCAGGAGGTTCAGGGCATTGAAGCTGTGGCTTGTACTCAGGAGTCATGGCGTGCAGAACCTGAGGAGTCACATAAGGAACCATTGCCGATTGGCAAAGCTCTTTGAGAAGCTCGTGGAGGAAGATCCCCAATTTGAAGTTGTTTTCCCGACAAACTTTGCGTTGGTTTGTTTCAGGATTCGTCCCTCAGGGGTCGCCGGCACGTCTAATGGCCATGTCGAAAACGAACATGGTGAAGCATGGAAATTAAACGAGGTGAATAGGCTCAATGCACAATTGCTTCACGCTATTAATGCTTCCGGTCGGGTCTTCATGAGTCATACAACGGTCGGAGGAGTTTATGTGTTACGGTTTGCCGTCGGGGCGACACTGGTGACTGAGAAGCACGTGATCATGGCTTGGAAGGTGGTGCAAGAACATGCAAATTCCCTATTAAGCATGCCGGCCAGTGAGCAACATTCCGCATAACTGGCCTACTGAAAAATTGCGCTGCATGGGCTGCATATTCCCTTTAGGCAGCACTTTTCCAAGGGTTGCTTATGCCGCCGTTGCCAAAATACAGGGCAATACTATGTCTGCGTTAGGCAATTGTCATTTTAATAAGCAACACTTGTAACTGAGTGAGACATAGTACCTTCAATTGCCTACGCCTTTTCAATGTAAGACAGTAATTTAAAGATTGTTGCCAAACATATAAAAATAAAAATAAAAATCCATTAAACGTTGCCTAAACTGTAGACAATAATTTGAAGATTTGAATCATTTGTCAAACAATTCCATCCATTTTCTCTTCTATTCTTTTACTACCAGAGTCACTTGCCAAAAGTCAATGTAGAAAGAACGCTTCCCCCTCCCCCCCAAAAAAAAAAAAAAAAAATGTTGCCCAATGTCATAGTCAATTACCGCTTTAAAACTTGTGTTGCTGTAGAATTTCCAAAAGCAACACATACCATAATTGTCACAACCCCAACTCTATCCCTAGGGTCTCGAGCAGCGGGGCTTATTTTTGCGATGTCCTAAGTGCATCGCTGTCCCATTTCTTTTTAATCTTAATTTTAAGCACATGCGGAAGCGTGTACAACAACTCTCTCAGACAACACGACAATCAAGCAGTCAAGAAAACACTACACAAAGCACACTGCAACTATATTACATCAATATATTTACAAGCCCTTCTCTATGGGTCTATTTCCTTCCATTTACATCACTCAAAAAGACATAGACCAGGGAATCCCTAACTCCTCTAGCGAGGCTACAACTCCAAAGGAGGAGACTTTCATACCTACAATTCTGAAAAACAATGGTGAATTATAAACTCAATAAGTAAACCCACTAATTTCCGGGTAGGAGAATGTATCGTCTTTCAACAAATGCATAACTTATCCCAAAACATTTGTTTATGGCAAATCAATGACAAAACAAAAGCTCTGTTTTGATTAGAACATGAGAAATCCCCATTCAATAATATGCAAACATAAATCAAAATTCATCCCACAACATGAGGAACTCACGCCTCACTCAATAATATGCAAGCATAAACCAAGATCCATTACAGCATACTTCAATGTATGCTTACCTTCAACTTATCAATAAACACATCAACATATCATACTTATGCATGTATTGGCACGCATAAAAGATTTATTTGACTTTGTCCTAGCTCAATCAAGCCCTCTCAACTCGACCGAGGCTTCCAGCATCATGCTGGGCTTCTTGGCTCGATCAGGGCATCTCGATTCAACCGAGGCTTCTCGAGGCTTCCGGGCTTAAACCCAAGCATCTTGTTGACGTGGGGGCATCTCGTTCTCATTAATAAGGCATCCCATTGGCATGGGAACATCCCATTGACGTAGGGGCATCGTCACCACCTCAAGTGACAACAATTCTTATCTTTCATTAGGTGATCACACGTGATGCCTTAGAAAAGCCATTTTTCATCTTTCATCTTAGCTGAAGCATACAAGGCCCAAGGGCATGCTTATTCAAGAGAGTGTACCATGACCCTCAATATCATAATATATAACATGCTAGGCATGATTCTTGGTTTGTGGCTTGAACCGCACACCTAGGCCAATCCCGATACTGAGCAAGATTTGGAATCGGCACACTTCAATGCCATATCAAGACCTCATGGGCTTGAGCAATCCCAGTACTAAACAAGACTTGAAACTAGCATGCCTCAATGCTGATCCAATACCTCGTAGCCTTAGGCGATCCCTGCACGAAACGAGACTTGGAATTGGCACACCTCAATGTTGATCCATGGCCTTGCAAACTAAGCCATCGCAAGTTGACATCAATTTCAAGCCGAGCGAACCTTGAGCTCGTCCCAGGGTGTGAACACATTCAAGCATGCAAACATGAGCAAAGCCTACAAAATTACATTACAACATACACACGGCTTACACTGGTGAGCACACCACTAGACTCGATGACATAGGCAATTGCCCTAGCCAAAAGTTAGGAATTCTACTTACTACTCAAGCCTCATGACTTAAGCCGTTACAATTGAACACCGACCTAGAATCGAACATTGCTTGGAATCGATACGCGTGAATATCAATCAGAGACCAAGTAAGGTCCAGTCCATCGCGTCTTAATGCACATCCAAGATCAACGAGATCCCTTTTCATAGTTCAAAACATACTTTGGCTCATGGGCACAAGCATCATCATAAAATAAATCGGCAACATAAGAACGATCAAAAACGTTACCAAACAAGTTCAAGTAAGAACAATCCAATCAACTTCAATCAAGGATTCATCACACACTTGGAATAGCATAACACAATACCCTAGCCAACTATTAGTAAGTCCACTTCCACTCTTTAGACCGGCGGCCTCACAGCGGCTCAAACGGCGGTGGTGATCGTTGGCAAAAACGGCGACAAACCCATTTCGAAATCCAAATCTTCATAGAACACTTTGAATTTTGAATGTGTTGTAGACATGGATGTCCTTTACAACTTTTATGAAGGAAGCATGTTTATATTGCAAAAGAAAAATTCTATAAAAAAATCAAGAAGACAGCTCAGCCACCGTTTTTACTACACTGGACAGGTTTGACATGATAAATGAATAGGCTCTCATACCAACCATTTCAATTCAAAAAAATCTGAAATTAGAGGATGTTGTAACTTAAGATGTTTTGAACAACTTTTATGAATGAAATTTATCAAATTTGAGACATCAAAAGCTTTATAAAATCGGAAAACAGTGAGGTCTAGCCGTTTCGAGAAACTGGAAATCAAAGTCAAAACCTAGGTAACAAAAGATTGCAAGTCTATAGAGAAAAGATGGCACTTTGGCCTTGATTCAAGAAGCATTAATGGTTGCATAACCTTGTCCTCCAAGTCTCCGGATATGGGGATTGATTAACCTTAATCTAATAGGGACACATAAGTCGAAGTCATCCTCTCCATCAATGGCTAGTAATGATGACTATAACACCTAAATTTATGAGTCATCACCTTCATCAATTACTAGTTTCCAAAGCTTAGACTATTGTCCTCCAAGGCTCATCTTAGGGTAATAATAACCCTTTTCTTAATAGGGATACCTTAGATCATGAGTCACTCTCCTCATTAAATAACTAACTTCCAAAAACAATTAATGCACCTATGGGAAAGTAACTAAATTGAAAGCTATCTCATTGGGTTGGAATTATGCGAGTCTAACTGCGACCAACTACCTTATTTGGTTCGATGTTCATGCCTAAGTCATGATCGAACAAAGCTAGACGCAACCAAGCCTAATCAACATAATGATTTTCAAAATTCCCTTTTATCGTGTAAAAAAGGCTCTTAGATAGGTTCAAGGTCCAGTCCTTAAACCAATCAACTGGTCCTATAGCTAGTCCCAAGGCTAGTCCAGGGTCCTATGCTACAATTTATGGCCATTTAAAAACCAATCCATGTTGAGTTTATTCAATTCACGATTGATTCTCGGTTGTCATATAATCTTGTGGGATTAATAGATCTGCCTCGACTCACGGTCACATTGAAGCAATTCATGGTCATCCACGACTAGTACAATGACCGTGTGGAGTCACCTACAACCAATACATGACCATGCAAAATCAATTCATAACCATCCACTGATCAATCCATGACAATGCATGATCGTCCCACAATCGATCCTTGTGATCGAATAATCTACTCATGGTCGACCACTCTATCTAAGCATAACCAATCCCTTATCTGCCTAATTCTAGAACGGGCTAAATAGCTCATAATCGACCCTCAGATTGACTTATGGCCTATTCCCAACATCGGTGTATCGATCCTTGCCCTACCAGTTGGGACCAAAATAAGAATTGAAATCAAGAATGTTATAACTCTCCCCCCTAAAAAAAAGATTTCCTCAAAATTTAAATGTGTACCTAGTCATCCGAAAAGATATGGAAGTTTTCCCTAGAACTCCTATAATTTCAAAATGAGTGCTCAGAGTGGAATGACTACTCAGGGCCAGTGAACCTCAAAAGGAAAGGCGAAAGAGAATGCCCGATTAGATGGAATTTTGCAAGCACTGGAGACCATAGAGAATATAATGGATTAGTAGGTTCAAAATTAGGCCACTACGCCCCCTCGTTAATGTCCCAAAGAGCTGGAAATTGGTTTGGCAACGGAATGGTGAACCATTGATGCATGGACTAGTTGAACAATTCTTGAAATTGAGTCCCTCAAAGTTTTCTAGGCTAGGTGATCCCAAAAAGGCCACTATAAGGATCGATGAACTAGATAAAATTTTTGCACTACTAAGGTGCTTGAATGAGGACAAGGTTACATTGGTAGTGTACCAGCTCTAAGGTAACATTAGTCAATGGTGGAAGGGCACTAAAGAAAAGGTATTTCCTAAAGGCACCATTCTAACCTGAGATGCTTCATCAAGACATTCAATAGAAAGTATTTATCTCAGTGTGCCCGCAATCAAAAGATGGCGAAATTTCCGCGACTCCACCAGAATCATATGACGATTGACCAGTATAAGGAAAAGTTTACAAAATTGTCAAAGTCTACTTCCAGATTGATTGAGAACCCAATGGATAAGGCAAAAATATTTCATGATGTTTTGAAGCCTAACATCCAAAGCTAGTTGGTGCCGTTGAACCTCAAGGATTATAACGAGCTATACGAGCAAGCCTAGCTGATAGAAAGGGATTCGCTAGAACGAGCAACTGCAACAAGATCGCAATATCTATCTTCTCGGAACAACCAATGCATGGGCAAGAAGCCAATGGCAGGAGGTAAATGTTTCTTTCCTCCTAATAAGAAGAACAATGGTGGGAAGCCGATGTATGCCTCAAGTGATATATGTCGCATTTATGGAAGACGGCATGAGAATGCACCATGTCTAGCTTAGATAGGAGCTTGTTATGGATGTAGCCAGCAAGGCCATCATATAAGAAACTATCCCCAGTGTCAACCAGGGATGTAAATGTAGCAACAGCAAACGAGGCCACAATTTGGAGCTACACCACAGAACAACACCAACCAAACCTTAGCCCAAGGAAGAGTTTATATCCTTACTAAAGAAGAAATTGAGAACTCCCAAGCTGTAATCACATGCACAGTCTCCTTACAAGAACATGCTGCTTACGTATTATTTGATGCAAGAGCCACACATTCGTTTGTTGCTGAACGGTTTGCAAAGTTAGCTAGGTTAGAATCTAAATCACTAGAAATGAATCTTAGTGTCTCTACCCCCATTGAGAGACGAGGTGCTGTCCACCATAGTGTGTCGAGGGTGTAAAATCAATATAAGTGATCATAAGGGAATCATAGACTCAGTCATGTTGGCCATGTATGACTTTGATGTCATCATAGGGATGGATTGGCTCGCTAGGCAACGAGCGGTGTTAAACTGCCATAGTAAAGTGATTCAATTTAGATCATCCAACCATCCTAGTTACAAGTTCATAGGAAACAGAGGAGAACCCTCCATAACCCTAGTCTCAGCACTTGAGGTAGCTCAACTTCTAGAGGAAGATTGCCCAGGTCATTTAGCGACCATAATGAACATGTCAATTGAGGAACTAAGGATGGAAGACATCACCATAATACAAGATTTTCCCGATGTACATCCGAAGGAATTACCAAGGCTACCCCCAGAACGAGAAATAGAGTTTGTTATTGAGTTAGCTCCTAGAATGGAGCCGATTTCCAAAACCTCTTATCGAATGGCGTTATTAGAATTAAAGGAATTGAAGGCACATCAATAAGAGTTGCTCGATAAAGGGTTTATCTACCCTAGTGCATCCCCATGGGGTGCACTAGTATTGTTTGTGAAGAAGAAGGACAGATCATTGCATATTTGCATCGATTACAGGCAACTCAACAAAGCTTCTATCAAGAATAAGTACGGTTGCCAAGAATTGATGATTTGTTTGACCAACTTTGAGGAGTTTCATTGTTCTCCAAGATAGATTTGAGAGAGGGTTATTGTGACATCCTGAAAATTTAGGTTCTAATTTCAATCGGATAAGTCAGGCCTTTTATCGACGCGACTATAGTGCTTTTCTCTGAGATGGCCACTCATGAGATAACTAGGCTATCAAGTGAAGCTATTAAGAGATTTTAACGCAATAGACTTCAGAATTCGACTAGGAATCGACTGCTCGACCGTGTTGGTCTACAAGGGTCATTACGGCACAGTCAAAAACCTATCAGAGATCAGAGATAGGTCGGTTCGACTGAGATGTGTGGCTAAACGTGGGTGATTCCACTAATTTGCAAAATTCTCGTCGATTGACACTAAACCGATTTTTCTGTCGTTTTGGCACCTGTATCCTTATTTGAAATCTTGAGGTTTTCACGACAACTGAGAGTCGCCAATGTGTCGAAGGGGTACATGTGGCTCAAAGAAAATCAACCACGGGTCAATTACACTGAAAATTCCTAAAAGCTACCCAGTAGGTTAGGTCACGCTGAAATCGCGTCAGATTGAAATTAACAGTGAATTTGAACCCGATTTTAGAAATTGAAAGTTCTGTCGTGTCACGATCTATTTTAGGAACGTCGACTCATCCTCTGAAGAATTTTCAGAGATTCCAAGATTTTTAACGGAAAATCGTTTCGAAAGTTACGAAAATTAACGAAATTTCATATGGGCTCGTTTGAAGAAAATTTGGACTTCCAAGCCGAGCCTTTGGGTGTCGGGGACTTGCAGAAAATTGTATGGGATTTTGCTTCAACAAAATTGGACGTTCAATTTGGGAATTTCGGGAAGAATTGAACCCGAAGTTGAGGAAATTCGGAGCTTGGACTAAAGGCTGTATTTTGGTATCAATTTGGATAAATGGTGGGATTATATTGTGGAGAAAGTATTAGGGGACAATGTGATAAGCTTGAGGACTTTGGGGGGGACCAAACAATTAATGTTTGGATGATTTTTATTGACCTTTCTTCCTTTTTTTAGCTTCTTGCGCACGTTCCCCCGCAACCCCATCCTCTCCGCCTCTTCTTCTTCACGCGAGCAAACTCTCTCTTCCGTGACTTCGGCTTTCCTTCATCTTCGTTTCTTCTTTCTACTCGAGCAACCCACATCCTCCACTAAACCTTGTATTCATCCAGTCAACAAACAAGGCTTGGTTGACTCCCAAAATCCCATTGAATCAACGCCACCAAAGCTGCCCCTCTCCATTACCTTTTGTCCCCTCGGTCAACCACGAAAATCCATTTGCTTCTATCTCTGACTGTCACGACCCGAACTCCAGGCACATGCACATCCCTCAATGGTCGTTGAAAGTTTGCAACATCCCAGGAACTGTTGCTGACCCATTTATTATTTTACCCATGCGGAAACATAAGACAATCTCCATTCAACAAAGCAGTGGGATAGAAACGTAGGATAATATTTTTCTTTCAAGCCACACCTACAATACAGTAGTACTTTTATACAGACCAGTTTAATACCCCAAGGTCTAATACAAAAAAGTGAAGCTGTTCGGCTACCTACGAGCTAAGCTTCCATTTACAAGACCAAGGTTCGCTACTACACTATCATACTTCTCGACCTCTCTAGGGTGAACTGTCACCCATCATCCAGCCTTGACGGAAGACCCGTCACCACCTGGGAGAAGATAGCGAGAAACCTACCCTTCCCTTCCTGTAGACCCCTGTACACGACCTGGCCTTCCTCCATCTAGGGACCTGAAAATTTTAGCCCACTAAGGGGTGAGATCACATCTTAGCGAGTTCAATCCCTAAATCCAAAGTAGGAGAAGGGTACACTCTACATGGAATCTAATCACGTTTCTCATAACTCTTTTCATACCAGTCTTTCCCTGCATGTTTGTGCCGATCAAATCATACATACAGTATCGAGCTTTCACATCATATGAATATCGTAACACGAGTATGTGCAAGGACATAAACATCAATACAAGTATACAGGCCTCCAATTACCAGACTGAACCATTATGGCACGTCCCATACCGCACCACACAGTTCCGTCTTTTAATTAGGTCCCTCGATTTCACCCATTCATGTGTCAGAAATGCTTTCAATGCACAGATAACAGTCTTCTGGCATAACCGGGCATCGTCTCGCACCATCAAGCACGGCAACGTCTACATCTAGACGGCATTCCATATAGGAGCATCGGCCCAACCTCCACTGCGACCTGCATCCGTTGACGTGGGGCATTCCCAAAGGAGCATCGTCCGACCCAAAGGCTCGTGATGGAATCTCATGTCATGTATGCATTCACGCATCATCATAATTCAATGATCAATTGTAAATTTCATTCACAACATCAATTAAGCAAATCTCCAGCAAGAAACATCTCAAAACAGTTATAAACTTCCACTGATCAGAATTGGTGGAAACTGCCCAATTGCGCACTTTCAGGTTCAAGACCAGAAACCAATACATATGAGCTCGAAAAATTTTCAAACTTGAACACATGCTAAAAGACATGTAAAAACAAAATTTCATGAAGACACCGAGGCCCAGATCCCTCTGGATTCGGCCCAGTAATTCACTCAATCCAGCACTAAAATCAAGTCAGTTTCCAGCGGTTCTGTTTTCCGAAATCAACTTGGTTCGGGGTCCAAAACAGGTCCATTTGGTCTGAAATTCGAATATGTTCAACTAGAATATGTAACAAAAAACTTTCATGAAGAACTCATTTTTAAAATCGAACCCGAAGGGTTAGTAACAACCCACAGAATCCTTACAGGTCGCAAATTCTGGTGCAGTTCGAGTTTCTGTTTAAAGATATCGAAGCCAAAATAATTTTCCTTTAAATCCCCAAAAATTCTGATAAAAATATATGTTATACTTTAAGATGTGTAATTTAATATGTGTAAAACATTTCTTCAGAAGGAAATTTCTTCAAAATCGCAACCTATATGAGTCTACAAAAATAATAAATCGTCCACGCCCAGAAAACAGTTTTACAGATTATCCCCGTTTTTGGCCGAATCACCCTCTACGGCTCTTATCTTGTCCTTTAAACCACAACTAAGCCTTTCTATGGCTAATCTAACATTTCTAACTAACACCCAACCATATGTAATATCATCTACACCTTTCTTACTTAGATGAATTCCTAAATAGAGGTACTCAACCCCTATTCCAGATTTAGGAAAACAACTCACCTATGCTAGAACCACGCACTTCCTGTGCCAGCAGCGCGACGGTGACGAAATAACAAGGCTCGCAACTCAAATGGCAACGGTTCGTTGAAGTTGAGCTCAAAGCCAAGGGCGCTCGGCTTGAGCGGATGGCGTGCAACGGTGAGGATGATGGTGAGCCGAGTGGATGATGAAGCTATGGAAAATGAAAGCAAATAAATGGAGGTGAAAGAAGGATGGGGGTGCTACGGTAGAAATGGAGAATGCGTGAGGGGGGAGAAAAAGAAAAGAAGAAGGGAGGTGATGTCGTCGAGAGGAGAAAAAGAGGGGGAAGAGGAGAGAGAAAGAATAAAGTAATGGAGGGGAAGTTGCGGGAAATTGCAGCAGAAGAAGTTGGCGTACATGAGGGGGTGGAAGGAGCCGACGTGCTATGAAATCCAGCGGACGTCCATGCGCAGGTAAAGAAGGGGGAAAGAGGGAGGAAAATGCTTGGAAGCTCCCACTGAAATTTCCACCAGCTTTTGGGCCTATTTTTCCATGGAATTTTGCTCACCCATCACCATCATATGTCCCACAACTTTTCCCAAAGTTATCTCCACCAAATGAGATGAAAAAGGGGTTGGAATCCATCATAAGGCTGCTGAATCCGAATTTGAAGTTAGTTCTCATGACTTTTTCCATGGAGATTGAGTTCCTATCACTTTCAAGTGGTCTCCCTACTCCATGCATCCTTATCTCCGCACAAATGGCATGCAAATGTTGATGAATCCTACTTGATGGCACCCATCCGAATTCTGCAGCTTATACCCATAACTTTTCCTTTTCCATTTTATCATTTTCACACTCTAAATAATAAGAATAAATCCTCATTTAAACTTCTATAACTCTTTCTCTAATTGTTTCATAATAAATGCCCAAAACCTATTTAAAAAGTGGCATTTCCTTTTTTTCTTTTAATTTGCCACATTTGTATTTTTCACGAACAATTCCCGTCGTCCATAAACTTTAAAAAGATGCAACAACATTTCCCAGGATCAATTGTGACACGAGAAAGTTCTCAATTTCTGAAATCAGAATGAATTACGCGGTTAAATTCAATCAAACGTGGTTTTAACGCGACCTAAACCATTGGGTAGTTTTTGGGAATTTTCGGTTCAATGGGCTTGTGGTCGATTATTATCAAGCCACGACATACATCTTCGACTCATTGGCGACTCTCGGTTGTCGTGAAAATCTCTAGGTTTCAATTACGAGCACAAGGTACCAAAACAACACAAAAATCGATTTAGTATCGATCGATGAGAATTTTGTAATTAGATGGAATCACCCATGCCTAATTATATATCTTTATCGAATCGACCTATTTCAGGTCTCTAATAGATTTTTGACTGTGCCGAAATGATCCTTGCAGATTAACACGGTCGAGCAGTCGATTCCTAGTTGAATTCTTAAGCCTATTGCATTAAAATCCCTTACTGACTTCCCCAACTAGTCTAGTTATCTCATAAGTGACCAGCTCAGAGAATGACACTATAGACACGTCGATGAAAAACCCAATTTATTTAATTGAAAACAAAAGTAGAAAATCAGACTATCACACTGACCATGATGTGAGTGACCCACTGAAGAAGCCCTTCGTTGACCCCAAAAATCCCAACGTCTGCCAGCGAATTCCCCTCAATCTTTGTGGTTTCCTTGTTCGTGTCAGCCGCCTCTTGAAGACCACTGCAGCATCCCACCAGCGAAGCAGTCTCACCGTCCACAAAGCAGCAACACACGAAGCTAGCCCGTGGATTCCAGCATCTTCAGCTCGCCCTCTCTCCGCTTGGTTTCTCTCCTGCCAGCACACCGGTCAACTCTTGTGCACCTCGCGCCCACGCTGTTGACCCTTTGCTCGCAGCTCCTCCATCGAAATAGCTTCGGCCTTGTCGCACCAGCCCACGAAGCGTTCTGCTCAGCCTAGCAAAGCCGCAGCCCATCTTTGGCCTTGGAGTCTAGCCCATCTTCAATTCTAGTAGCCCATCTTGAAGCCAGCAAGTTCTATCTTCAGTCAAGCCCAACCCAAGAATTCAGCAACTGTTAGGTCCAGCTCAATTTTGAAGCCGCGAAGCAAGCCCAAGCCCAAACCAAGCCCAGCAATTTGCTCTGGGCTTGCAAGGCTTTTGGCCTGGTCCGAGTGTCCGTTAATGCTACCGAAAATTCGAAATTTAGCCGATGTTGCGTCGTCGTCGTGGTAAACCGGTCTTCGCATTTAACTAGTGAGTTGAACTTACTAATCCTCGCTTATTAGGTTAATTATGCTTAAGGGTTAATTAGATTAATCAAGCATGGTTTAGATGGATATATTAAATTAGATTAGTTAATTTAATTATCTGCTAATACATGTTAGGTGGTTAGATAGTTAGCAAATAGACATGTAATATTATTTATTTAATGAACCATGGAATTTTTCCGGGTCCGTTTCGGCTTCCAATTAGGCTATAACGGGCCTAAGTTGGATTTATTGCATTTATTTATTATTTTTCGAAATTATTTAATTATTTATTTATTTTCCGGAAATTCATCAGCGATGGCCGGTGACTGGAATTTTGTGTTGATTGTAGTGGTACTCTCTTTTATTTAATTGAGCACTTTGGATTATGAAAATTGGGTGAATTGGCAATTATGTGGGAATTTATCCCAAAATTGATTAGTGTCGGTATTTAATTGGAAATTGATCATGAAAGGTTGTGAGTGGACCTAGAAAACTGCCGAAGTATGGCTATGCCAATTGGGCCAAGATTCGCCACCAAATTTGGAGTCGGTCATGCCCTATCGGGCTGTCATTTGCCACCCGATAGAGGTCATGCCCATCGAGCAGTGATTTGCCACCTAATAGAAGTCGTGCCCATCGGGCCATGATCCACCACCTGTTAAAGGTTGTGCCCATTGGGCCGTGATTACCACCTAAAGATAGGTTGTGTCCTTTGGACTGTGATTTTTAGCCAATAATTTGGTAGACTATGCTCGTTGAGCCGTGAGTAAGAATTGAGATTGAATAGTTGAGATGACCGGGAAGTGGTCTTGATGACATGTAATCAACTGAGTCGATTGATCGATGGTTAGATCTGTTTCATTGGATGTTGTACTTGTCGGTATTTATGATTTGAACTGATTTGCAGGAAGGAACTAAGGCCATGGTAAGCCCTCTGAGCCGTGGTTGTGCTTAGGCAGCCCTTAGGGCATATTTTCTTCCTAATCGGGTCTTAAAGGATAGAACTCACTGAAACATTATCCCATTAGTTATTGTATAACTATTTTTAGGTCCTTAGATGGTGTTAGTGAAGGACCAGAAACCTTGAAGTCTAAGAATGTGGAGATCAAAGAATTGGCGAACGTGTCTGACTAGTGGATGTTAGGACAGTCCCCTTTTTGGTTAAGCCGATACTTTTGTAAACAGCCTAGTTTGTAAATAAACCCGCTTGTCTATAAAAGGTTTATTTTGGTTGTGAAAAATTGGTCATACTTTCCTATTCCATTGTTTTATTGTCTGTGGATTATTCATATGCTTTCGCATGCGTATTTAAAATAAAATGGGTCGGCAATACATCTTAGGACATCACTATTATATCAACCAAGTATGGATGGGCAGATGCTCGGAGGGTTAAGACATGACAGTTATTAATAATTAAGGATCAAGAAAGAGGACATCCTGAAGACGACGTTCTGAACCATGTACGACCACTATGAGTTTCCAATGATGCCATTTGGACTGATTAATACCCCAGCTGCTTTTGTGAGTTTGATGAACCGAGTGTTCGGGACGTACTTGGATAGTTTTGTCATGTTCATTGACAACAGATTGAAATACTCAAAGGATATAGGTGAGCATGAACAACCCTTGAGCATGGGATATCTCGTAGATCCTTAATAGGACAGATGTTTAAGTAAAGAATGAATTCTTTCATGTTCATATTTAAGGCAAAGGAAAGATTTTGTTATTGATCTACCATCGACATGTTTAGGTTGAGTAATCGTAAGGTCTTGATGCCAAGCATTCATCTATATGAGGTTTAGGTTATTTATTTAATGAGTTTTCAACTCATTTGTTGTTGTTTAATCTTTTTCAGGCCAGTAGGTATGAGTCTTCCGCCATCTTTTTTTGGTCTCCCCGTATATATGGAGGTTGTGGTGTTGGACGTGAGGACGCTACAACCGACACCCTCTACTAGCGCCATACCACAATGGTGTAGGTGGACGAGGGCATGGAGTACCTGATTCCCTATCTATATGTGGCCTATTTCGCTTGGGTTGACCAGGACTTCTACGGTTCTCATTCTGGGTTCGACAGTCTACCCAGTGATGCTAATAGGCCAGTGTTGACCCCTCTTGATACACCATGGACGATCTCAAGTCCAACCCTGACTATGACCCAAAGTTCAAACCCTAGCCTTAAGGACACCAACTTTTGATGGGAATCACTTTTGGTAACCGCCCTTGTAGAAAGAGTTAAGACTAACCCCTCCCTCCTTATATCTTTTTGTGTGGGGAATGGCCCTAAAGAAGTGGGCTTGTCAATAAATCATTCCAATTTATATATGAAGTATATAAAATGTATAATTCATGTGTGTTTTCCTTACTATCCATTTGACATTGTTGCTTAGGTGATGGAGTTGCACGCTTCTGCATGAGCTTAATGGAAAGATAAAAATCAATGGGACGGCAACGCCTCCTAGGATGTTGCAAATTACTCCTGAAGAAGCGGTTATTGTGTTTCCACGACAAGAGAAGGTCCGGGGCGTGACAAGCAAGATGCTAGAATTCAAAGAGTACAAACCACAACTTGTTTGGCAAGGATAGTATTGCAAGCATATTCGTCGCGAGGGATGTACATACCAATGCGAGTAGGAACTAACCACACTATGTCATGTGCGAATCGCTATTCTTTATCGATTCATTTTCGCCGGCAAGGAAATATACTATGCCGTTGAAGAATAAGTCGGAATATGAGATTTTCCTTTAGAGAGTAGTTTTAGCTGTAGTAGGGCTAGGGAAATTTTTGAGCATTCAAGATCTATCTAATCACCATCTATGTGTCAAAATCTACTCGTTTTGTAATGCCGAACGGTTGTTAATCACAGAACCGTAACCATATGATTATCGTTAATCCTTAATTTAGAAGAGGCTTTCGATCTGTAGAGGAGATGTTCAAACTTGCCAGTCGTTCTTCCAATTGCTGAATTACTACCATCAATTATAGAACTACATCATATGCTAAATTGGACTAGTCTCCTTCGGACGATACATTCCTTGCCTCACATGCAATTATAAGTTCCATCAATCAGAAAATTCATCTTGATATCTACGTAGATGGTCATTGTCATTTCCAAATCCTCAAGGTACCCAACGTAGAAAAATGACATATGAGATTTTATTCGATATAAGCCGTTAAGTGTTTATGGTGCTAGTAATTGGGTCGATCCGACGAAATGGGTTGCCCCTGCCAGACAAAAGAGGGGGAGGCACACAAGGCCACATCGTTCATAGTCCATCATTCTCTCACCGATATGCTAATTCTGTCCAGCTCTTAAAATCCCAAATGGTGAGTTTGGTTAGGGATTTCAATTAAAAAACCAATAAGAGAATAAATACTTAGAGGAGAAAAAGATGGAAAACGGACGTAGTAGGTAACCCAAAATTTCCAAAAAAAAAAGCAAAAACAATCACACTCAGACATCATATCCAGTTTTATATGATTTCATAAGAGGACAAATACATATATAATGTATGAACAAGTAGAGAAAAGATGTAGAGAAATAAATGTGTTATTGTAGGAAATTTGCCCAATAATGGAACTTCTCAAGCTGTAAAAGTATTTATATAATGGATCTACAATTGACTTGGTATATTTTACATATCGTTGATATTAACCTTTTTTTTTAAATAATAATAATAGCTTGCTACTACTGCCATTACCACTGCTGCTGAGGCTACACCTATTGCCGCACCTATTGCTACACTCGCCGAAGTTCAGCCTAAGAATGTAGTGGTACCGAGAGAGAGGCCGATTCACAAGTTGGTGGAGCAATTCTTGAAGCTGAACCCGCCGAGGTTCACGAGTACTGGAGATCCAGAGGCCGCACCTCTCTGGATCCAAGATCTCGAGAAAGTTTTTGCACTTTTGATGTGCACTGAAGAAGATAAAGTGGTCCTTGCAGTCTACCAGCTGCAAGGTAATGCAAATACCTGGTGGAGAGCCGCCAGAGATGTTGTATTTCCAGGAGCAGTAGCCCCGCTGTGGGACATTTTCCTAAGAGCATTTAATGATCAATACTTCTCGGGAAGTGCCAGAGAACAAAAAATGGAAGAGTTCCAGCGTGTCCGTCAGGGGACGATAACTGTTGACCAGTATGGGGTCAAGTTCACGGAGCTTTCTCAGTATGCTTCGAGGTTGATTGAGGACCCAGAGGAAAAAGCTCGAAGGTTTAGGAACGGCCTTTATCTTGAGCTGAAGCAACCGTTGATACCATTGGATCTGACAAACTATCGAGAAGTTTACCACCGAGCCCAGATGTTAGAGAGAAGTTTGAATGAGCAAGCTACCTCGTCTGGATCGAGGTTCAGTTCACTTAGAAAAGGGATCCGACAAGGAAAGAAGCCTATGCCTGGAGGAAAGTTCCATGTCCCGCACAACAGAAATTGTCGAATTAGAAAATCAGGTTCGAGTCAGAATGACACGTGCCGCCTGTGTGGAAAGCGACACGGATTAGCCCCATGCCAATCTAGGCTAGGTACTTGTTTCAGGTTTGGCCAGCCGAGTCACATAGCCAAGAACTGTCCCATAAGACAGGGGAGACCACAACAGTTACCGCCGCCTGATCAGAGATTACGCACCGCAGGGTGGACAGATGAGACTCCCAGCTCAGGGAATAGTATACGCCATCACCAGAGGTCAGGCAGAGGATGCGCCTGATGTGATTACAAGTACAGTTTCACTGAACAACCATGTTGCTTATGCTTTATTCGACGTTGGAACAACTCATTCTTTTATTGCCAAGCAATTTGTTAAGCTGATAGGATTAAGTCCTAAGTTGCTGGAGTCAATGGTTAGCATATCTACACCGTTAAAGGATAGGTGTTGTATGTGTTGGATTATTCTGGTTGCAAGTTAGCGATTGGTGAGCAAGAGGGGAAAATAGATTTGTTAGCCCAAGCCATGTATGATTTTGATTTGATAATTGACATGGATTGGATCACCAAGCAATGAGTGAAGATAGACTATTATCATAAGGCGATTCAATTTAATCCGTTAGAGGGTGGAAGTTTTGAGTTTGTTGGAAGTTGAGGAAAACCTTCGATTACATTAATCTTGTTGCTTGAAGCAACCCGTTTGTTAGACGAGGGTTGTCAAGGTTACCTGGCAACTGTCGTGGTACGACAGTTGAGGAGCTGAAGATGGAAAATATCTCAGTGGTGCAAGAATTTCTGGATGTGTTTCTGAAAGAATTGCCAAGTCTGCCGCGAGAGAGAGAGATAGAGTTCGTGATTAAGCTAGCCCCCAAGACAAAGCCAATCTCTAAAGCTCCTTACCGGATGGCTTTATCTGAGTTGAAGGAACTGAAGGTGCAGATGTAGGAGTTGTTAGATAAAGGATTTATTTGTCCCAGTGCATCACCTTGGGGAGCACCAGTTCTGTTCGTGAAAAAGAAGGATGGTTCGTTGCGCCTGTGCATCGACTATCATCAACTCAATCAAGTAACAATCAAGAACAAGTATCGACTCCCGAGGATAGACGACTTGTTTGATCAGTTACAAGGAGCGTCGATATTTTCAAAGATCGACTTGAGGACAGGATATCATCAGTTGAGGATCAGGAAAAAGGATATAACGAAGTCAGCATTTCGTACTCGGTATGGTCATTATGAGTTTACTGTAATGCTGTTCGGGTTGACGAATGCTCCAGCTGCTTTCATGGATTTGATGAACCGAGTGTTCAAAGAATATTTAGATCAGTTTGTGATTGTCTTCATCGATGATATTCTGGTGTATTCGAGAAGTAAGGAAGAGCATGAGAGTCATCTGAGATTAGTACTGCAGACTCTGAGAGTTCATCAGTTGTATGCCAAGTTTAGCAAGTGCGAGTTTTGGTTGACTCATGTTCCTTTCTTAGGTCACGTGATTTAGGCGAAGGAATCTCCATGGACCCGTCCAAGATTGAAGTAGTGATCAACTGGCCGAGACCGACTACCGTGACGAAGATCAAAAGTTTTCTAGGTTTGGCAGGTTATTACAGACGATTAATGGAAGGGTTTTCAACATTAGTATCACCGTTGACTAAACTCCTGAAGAAAGCATAGAAGTTCGTTTGGACAGACAAGTGCGAGCATAGTTTCCAAGAGCTTAAGCGAAAGCTGACTACTACACCTGTGCTGACTATTCCATCTGGTCTTGAAGGATACGATATCTATAGCGATGCGTCATTCAGAAGATTAGGTTGCATGCTGATGCAACATGGCAGGGTCGTTCCATACACCTCTCGTCAGTTAAGGCCTCATGAGCAGAACTACCCGACGCATGACTTAGAACTAGCAGCAATCATTTTTGCTCTGAAGATTTGGAGACATTACTTGTGCGGAGAAAGATTCCAAATTTTCACGGACCATCAAAGTCTCAAGTATCTATTCTCTCGGAAGGAGTTGAATATGAAGCAGCGACGATGGATGGAACTCCTAAAGGATTATGACTGTGATATCCTATATCACCCTGGAAAGGCGAATAAGGTCACCGATGCTTTGAGCCGGAAGTCGTTAGTCACTCATCTGCTAGTTAAGGAGTGAAATTTAATCGAGAGAGCTCGAGATTCAGTGTTCAAGTTTGAGGTAGGCCACCTTTCGAATCTTATGGCCACCCTTAGAATTGAACCAGATGTGCAGATCAGGATCAAGTTACTCCAAAAGGATACTGATAACAGAAAGGCTGACTTTCAGGTTTCTGATGATGGAACATTGAGATTCCGAGGGCTATTTGTTGTACCTGACGATGTGGAGCTCAAAGAGGATATTTTATCAAAACCCCATTGTAGCAATTACAGCATTCATCCTAGTAGTACCAAAATGTATCAGAATCTGCATCAACACTACTGGTGGTCTGGCATGAAAGCGAATATCGCCAAGCATATCACCAAGTGTTTGACGTGTCAGCAGGTTAAAGCTCAGCATTGCAAGCCGAAAGGACTTCTGCAACCTCTCGAGATCCCAGAGTGGAAGTGGGAGCTTATCACGATGGATTTCGTGACCGGATTACCAAGGAGTCAGAAAGGTAACGATTCTAGTTGGGTAGTGATAGACAGATTGACAAAGTCAGCTCACTTTATTGCAGAATGAAAGGACCTTAGTTTGGATAGGCACGCAGAGTTGTATGTACATCAGATAGTTTGTCTGCATGGAGTGCCAGTTACGATAACTTTAGATCAAGAGCCGAGATTCACAACTGCTTTTTGGAAAAGCTTGCAAAGTGCTTTAGGTACGACGCTACAGTACAGTACAACATATCATCCCCAGACGGATGGCCAGTTTGAGAGGACGATTCAGACCCTTGAGGATATGCTGCGAGCTTGTGTACTGGATTTCAAGGAGAGTTGGGAAGAACAACTTCATCTGGTTGAATTTGCCTACAACAACAGTTATCAACATAGCATTCAGATGGCTCTTTTTGAAGCGTTGTATGGCAGAGTGTGCAGACTGCCAGTGTATTGGGATGAAGTCGGGGAAAGAAAGATTACAGGCCCAAAGTTGGTTCAGCAGTCAGTGGATGCAGTTGTAGTAATCATAGGCAGACTAAAAACCGCTCAGAGTAAACATAAGAGTTATGCAGATAAGCGCCGGAGGTCTTTGGAATTCTAAGTTGGTGATCACGTTTTTCTGAAGGTGTCACCAATGAGGGGAACTTCGCACTTTAGCAAGAAAGGAAAACTAAGTTTGAGGTACGTAGGTCTGTTTGAAATTCTTGAAAGAATTGGGACCCTAGCGTATCGTCTTGCGTTGTCGCCGAGATTGGCGTAAGTGCACGACGTCTTTCACGTGTCGATATTGAGAAAGTATGAGCCTGACCCAACCCACGTGCTTAATTTTGAGGAATTAGATGTGGATGACCAAGTGTCATACGTTGAAAGCCCAGTTTAGATTATGGATCGGAAGGAACAGATTATGCGTTCAAAGACCATCTCATTGGTCAAAGTGGTCTGGCAATACCATGGCATTGAAGGAGCAACCTGGGAGAGCGAAGAGTCGATGAGACAGTTGTACCCCCACCTTTTTGTTTAAATATTGTAATGGTTTAAATTTCAATGACGAAATTTTTATAAGAGGGGAAGAGTTATGACATCCCAGATTTTCAATGCCTTTTTCTATTAAATAAAATCGGGCTTTTCATCGATGCGCATTTAGTGTTATTCTCAGAACCAATCACTCGTGAGATAACTAGACTAACTGGGGAAGTCATTAAGAGATTTTTATGCAATAAACTTAAGGATTCGACAAGAAATTGACTACTCGACCGTTCTCATCTACAGAGATCATTTCGGCATAGAAAGATCGATTTTTCAGAGATGGGTCGGTTCGACTGAGATGTGTGGCTAAACGTGGGTGATTCCACTAAATTACAAAATTCTCGTTGACCGGCACTATATTGATTTTTTTTATCATTTTGGGTACCTTGTGTCCGTAATTGAAATCTCGAGATTTTCACGACAACCGAAAGCCACCAATGTGTCGAACATGTTCATTGTGATTAGAAGAAAATCGACCATGGGTCATTTGCACTAAAAAGTTTTGAAAGTTACCCAAGAGCCTAGGTTATACTAAAAACACGTCGAGTGAAATTAACCGCGAATTTGAATCTGATTTTAGAAATTGAAAGTTCTATCATGTCAAAAATCATTTTAGGAACGTCGACTCGGTCTTTGAAGATTTTTCTGCAAACCGAGACTTTTTGAGAAAAATTTGTCGTAGGGTCACTTTTGTCAAGGAAATGTCAAAAACCGTTTTTGATCACACAATTGGGATGCAAGTAAGATCAATAGGCGATGAAAAATACCAATTTGATCAATGAGATATTGGTTGAAATTATAGAAGCCGAATTGAATTGATTTGAGAAGCATTTGGTGTCCAATTGGAGGAAAACTTATGCAAATTCGTATGCCCCATGACCCATGACATTTTGGACCTCTTCAAGGCTTCTTGAGGAAGCCAAAGCTGCTAGAAGTGTGCTGTGGAAGACAACCTTAGTGGTGGAGCCTTTAAGAGGACAAATTGAGAAAAGAATAGGCCAAGTGATCCCCCTTGCCCCTTCCCTCTCTCTTTCTTTCCTCAGCCCATTGACCGTCCCTCCTCTCCCTCCATCCAACGTGTGAAGATGCCCAGCAGCCCAGGGAAACCGCCGGAGCAGCCAGCAGCCCAAGTGGAACCGCTACACGTTGTTGTTCGCCATCACACATCCCAACCGTGCCCGTCACACCTCGCCCTGCCGTGCAATCGTCTCTGCCATCCCATCTACTTCATTTAGACTTGCTCGCCGTCCAGCTATCTGCCCGAGCGTGTGGAGGTCGCCGAAGCCGCCACGAAGCATTGTCGCCGCTCGCCTGGACCCAATTTGGTCCCCTCAACTCGTCTCAGTCCGTTGTTGCCTCAACCAGCCTTTCTCTGCCCCAAGGTCAGCCCCGAATGGAATCTATGTTCAGTGGGTTTCCAGCACTATTTAGGTCCGTTTTGATCCGCTTCCGGACCCCGAAAGTTAGTCCCGCTTTGGAGTTTCTTGCCCCTCGTTGCGTCCCCGTCAGTTAGATTTGAGCGGATCGTCGAACAAGTAAGTTTAACTCACTAATCCTTACTTAGTAGGTTAATGATGCTTAAAGGTTGTTTAGTTTAGACTAAGCCTGGTTTATGTGAATAGTTAAATTAGATTAGCAATTTAATTAATTGTTATTACATGTTAGGTGGATAGAGTAATGTAGTTAGAGCCTAGATGAGCTCTAGTATTTAACTAAAGTGGTTCAGTAATTTTCCAAGCTCGTCTCGGCTTTCAATTAGGCTTTACGGGCCTAAGTTACATTTATTGGCATTTATTTATTATTTTCCGTAATTATTTAATTATTTATTTATTTTCCGGAAATTAGACCGGGATAGCCAGTGTCCGGAATTTTATGCTGATTACAATAGTGTGATCTGTTTATTTAATTGAGTTATAATTTACACTGATTATGTGTGATTTGTGAATTTGGGAATTTATTCCTAAATTTATTTATTTTCAGTATTTAGTGAGAAAATTACCAGGCGTCGGTTTACAGCGCCAAAAATGTTTTTATCGACTATATAAATAGTGGGAATTTTGAAAGTAAAGATATTATGTTTTTGGCTGAAGCCAACCGTGTACCCACACACGATTATTTTTATCGGGTATCTTTAACCCGAGAAAAATAAGCTAGGATACTATGTTAATTGAGGAAATTAAGAGTGGAATGCCACTTCCTTGGCCGTAGGAAATTAATCGTGTGATGGTTTATATTCGTAATAGGATAACTATCGAAAGTTGAGATGACACATGTTGTGCATGTTGTTGTTGGGTTAAATCAAGAAAACCACCTCATAGAGGTTGCGCCTTTTAGGGCCATAATCAACCACCTTATAGAGGTCGTGCTCGTTGAGCCGTAATTAACCGCTGAAGTATGGCTGTGCTCGTTGAGCCGTAATTAACCACTTCATAGAGGTTGTGCCCATTAGGCCGTAATTTACCACCGAACTTGGAATCGATTGTGCCCATCGGGCCATAATTCACCGCCGAAGATTTAGTAGGCCATGTCCACTGAGTCGTAATGCAAAGTTGGGGTTGAGTAATCGAAATGATTGTATGATGGCCCTGATGACATGTAATCAACGGAGTCGATTGATCAATAATTCAATCAATTCAATCAAGTGAATTGGTGAATTTGTGTATTATACTGACTTGCAGGAAGAAACTGAGGCGAAGGTAAAACCTCTGACCTGTGTTTATGCTTAGGCAACCCTTGGGACGTATTTTCTTCCTAGTCGAGTCTTAGGGGGTTGAACTTGCTGAGACATTGTCTCACTGGTTATTGTATAACCATTTTCAAGTCCTCAGATGGTGTTGGTGGAGGACCGGAAGCCCCGAAGTCTAAGAAGGTGGAGACCGAAGAATCGGCAAACATGTCTAACTAGTGGGTTATAGGACAGTTTCCTTTTTATTAAGCCAATATTTTTGTGAACAGCCTGGTTTTGTAATTAGACCTATTTGTTTATAAAAGGCTTGTACTTTTCTATCCCATCTAATTGTTGTCTGGGGATTATATATCTTATTCCCCATTCGTGCATTAAATGAATGGGTCGGCAAAGCGTCCTAGGACATTGATATTAATCAACCAATGAGGGATGTGCACGCGCTCAGAGGATCGGGGCATGACATGGCAACCCCGCCGCGACCCAGATCTAGGGCGAGAGGTCACGAGAGGACCTCACCACCCTCAGATCTGGGTCATGGTGGAATCGCACGACCTCCTGCGACCTTGCCGCCCCCAGATCTTGGGGGTGGGGTCGCAGGAGGTTGCACAACCCAGATTCGGGGGCAGCGAGGTCCTCCCATAACCCCGCCACCCTAGATCTAGGTCACAGCGAGGTCAACTACCTAGACCTTGCTGCAACCCAGATGGCACGGCGGTCACGCCACCCCACGGTGATGATCGTCTAGTTCACTGCGACCATGCCCGCGCTTCCCCGGCAATAGCTCACGAAGAAGAAGAAGAAGATGAATAGTGAAGGCAGAACCAAAAACACGAAAAATCAATAAGGATAATTTAGGAAGAAATTTTTTCTTTTTACCCCCTCAGCTCAGCATGCCAAGAAGGCTGGAATTTTCCAAATGGGGTTTGAAATCTTTTTACCAAACACCCCTACATTGGCCCAAGGATCTTTAGGGGTTCAAAGTGACTTCTAGAGGCCACTCCCAAACGCACCCAAAGACTCAGGCTCCTAAAGGCAGAACGTGTAATACAAGTTTCATACATGGTAGATTTTATAGCAAACTTTGCAAAAATGGAAAGAGGGTCAAATGATTTGCAAATGCAACAAGATTGGTGTCTTAGCAAGATTGGGATGTGCTTTATGACTTACTAACAGATGACAAGTTTGATTAAGGTCAATTGCATGCTCAAATTAAAGCAATCGTGCGGACGGACGAATCAGGTCAATGCAAGCATGACATGATAGAAGGGGGCTAAGATCCTAATCCATGTAAATGATGTTCAATATTTTTGAAAATTTTACTCATGATGGACAAGAGTATGACGAACATTTTCTATGTGGGAATCGTTTCAAGAATCTTATCCTATAATTTTCTAGAGATTCGAGAACGGATGCAACTCAACCGAGCACATGCAGGGACAGACATGATGACGAATGTTCATGAGCTGATCGACCCTATCAAAAGAGTTTGTTATTTTCTCAAAATTTTATATGTTTGTAGCCTAGATGTGCTAAGCAAGTTTAACGGGGATGCATCCTCAAATTCTAAGTGCATGATTTTATAAAAATCGCGGAACCGGCAAAAGGTGCCTCCAAAAATTCTGGAAAAATTGTAAGTTGTAGAGATGCATTTTTTAGCAATTTTCATGAAGCATTGACTTAAAATTCTCAACAAAAAATTCTGTAAAAAATCAGCAAACAGCAATCATCGCTCAAACAATTGTTCCACAAGATATTCTTACCAGATTTCGGGATCAGTAGCCTGACTTTCAAAGAAAGTTTGAGCTAGCAAATGATGTCCATTCGGAGCTTATAATATATCAAATCGAAGCTAATCGAATGTAGATCAAGTCCAAAACACATCGAATCCAGATTTCGAGGTATAAGACCTCAAACTTGCCCTAACAGAAAGTCAGTTCCAAAGACATACGAATTTCCAGAATTCACATTCAAGCACAATCAATCCATTAATCATCCATCATTCAACTCAGTATATTGAACCTATCATTCTAAGCATATAGAACACTCAGGATTTGAATCCTCGTGTAACATCCTCAACTTCGAGCCCTTTACATGATATAGGAGAAGTCCAAACTTGGTTTCGCCGATTATGCCCAGTTGCATCCGGCTTCATCTGATCACGGCTTAGGCACGAATTTTTGGCCAAATAAAGTAGTCAATCGCTAAACTCGATTAATGCCTACCCAGTGAGATGGCCTTCTGATTTAGATATTTTTCAAGTTGCATTTAATGCCTTCATCACGTAATAATTTAAAGAGCGTGGACTAAGCATGGACACTTGGCCTTTAATTAGTCAAACCTTCATGGAAAATGAGTGTGAAGAAGTGTGAAAAGCATTAAATATAATGAGTGTAGATACTTATGTGTCCCAAGTAGTTAATGAAGGGAGGGTAACTCATGACCCAAGGGAATGATGGCAAATAATCTTGTAGGGTGCCACCTCTCCTCCTTAAATTTGCCACCTCTTGGCTCCGTAGGTTTTGACTGTGATTTTCGGTCTTTTCTCAAAACTACTTGGACCTTTGCTGCTTTCCAATTTTCTAGAGTTTCTTGTAGCTTGAATCTTGCAAAACTTCCTTCATAAAAGTTGTTCAAACATCTTAATCTATAACATACTTAAATTTCAAATTTTTCTGAGGTGAAATGGTTAGGACAAAGGATCAATCAATTACTATATAGAACCTGCCCAATATAGTGAAAATGATAACCGAGTTGTTTTCTCGATTTTTCATAAAATTTTCCATTTTAAATTTGGACATACTTCCTTCATGAAAGTTTTAACAGACATCCATGTCCACAACATATCAAAATTTCAAATAGTTTTAGGAAGATTTGAATTTTGAAATGGGTCTTTCTTCCTGACTATTAAATATACTATACGGGCAAATTTTTGGGTTGTGTTCAATGATTTAATGTTCTTTCCACATAATGAATTTAGCTTGAATTCCTCATGAAAAAAAAAATGTTTTGTAAAGTCTTCTCTATAACATATTAAAATTTTATAATTTTTCAACCTCGTTTGATAAGGTAATGGCACTAATTTCGAAAGTTGCTCAAAACTGTTTTTGCCTTAGAATGGGAGAACCGTACTCCCAACTTGAAGGGGAAGGAGGCTGCAAGCCCAACTTGAGAAATAAGCTAATCTAGAATCTTCTTGGCTTGAAGATAAGAATGCATTGAATGCTTTTGGAAGTTAGCTAATTAATGAGTTTAATTACTCACCATACCAAGTGGTAAGAAATGGACTTGCTTCTTGAAGTCATTGATGTTCTTTGGAATTTTAGCACCTTAAGAAGGGGGGATGAGTCACATGCTCATGTAGTTAACTTGGAGAACAAGTTGTCCAGAGTCTAAGTTTCTTGATGACAAGTCTAAGTCATTGATGACTTTGGAAGCTAGTCATTAATGAAAGAGGGTGACTCAACATCTTAGGTGTCCCTATAAACTTAGGTCATCATGAACCTAATATGAGCCTTGGAAGGCAAGTTAACCAATTCATAAATGCTAGATGACTCATTAGTATAAATGGACCAATGATAAGAATGTCATTTGTCTTTAATCATTTCACTAGAACATTAGGGTGCAACATCTCCCATATTAGCTAGGACATATGAGAAAAGATTATTGGGCCACTTGTTAGGGTTATTAAGTGAGGAGAGGTCTATAAATAGGACATCTTTCTTCATTTCCACCAACCACCATCTATTGCCCACCTCTCCCTCTCCATATCCCTCTCTCGGCCACACTCCCTTGCCGTTGCCCTCAAGTTTCGTTTCTCTTGACCGAACCACCACCATCTCATCAGGTAAGTAGAATCTCTAACTCTAGGTTAGAACGATAGCCTACGTTGTCGAGTTTAGTGGTGTACTCACCTGTGACATTATCGGATTTAATGGTGTGCTCACCCATGTAAGTTGTGTGTATATTATAGTGTTATTTTGTATGGTTTGCTCATGTTTGCATGCTTAAGTGTGTTCATGCCCTGGGACGAGATTGAGATTCGCTCGACTTGGAATCAACATCAAGTTGAGATGGCCTAAGTTGCGAGGCTTTAGATCGGTATTTAAGCGTGCTGATTCTAAGTCTTGCTTGGTGCCGACATCAGCTTAGGCGTGCAGCTCAAGCCACAAACTAAGAATCGTGCCCGGCATATTATATAGCATAATATTAGAAGCCATTGTACACTCACTTGAATGAGCACGCCTTTGGATCACATATGAGTTGACTAAGAAGAAAAGTAAAAACCGACTTGTGTGATGCACTATTATAATGCACTTAAAGAGAAAAAAGCATTCGTCGCCACATTAAATTGGAGGCGTAGCCTCGTTCATTAAATAGGATGCCTTGATTGAGCTAAAATGCTTGGGTTTGAGCCCAAATGCCTCAGATAAGCTAATCCCGAGATGCCCTGGTTGAGCCAAGATGCCTAGATTGAGCCCGAATGTCTTGGTGAGCTAGCACCAGGATATCTCAGTTGAACCGGGAAGCCCTAGTTGAGCCAGGAAGCCTAGCATGAAGCTAGAAGCCTCGGTCAAGCCGAGAGGGCTTGGTCAAGCCAGGACAACGGTAAAAAAATCATTGTATGTGTGCCGGTATATGCATAAGTATGATGTGTTGACATGTTTATTGACAAGCTGAGAGTAAGCATGCATTTAAGTATGCTGTAATGGGCATTTGCATCTAGTCGAGGTGTAGCAATAAGTTTGTTATTAATCTGCTATCGACGTTGCATTGTGAGTGTTGTACCTACTACATTTTTATGATAATATGCCCTCCTAATAGAGAATTAGGGGTTTTACTTACTGAGTCCATAACTCACCTCGTTGTTTTTTAGAATTGTAGGCATGTAGGAGTTGCCGTCTCGCTAGAGGAGCTAAGGTTTACCCCAGCTATTTTGAGCATAAAGCATGTAGTGATTGTAAATATAACGACCCATGACAAAATGACTTATAAATATAACTGATGTAATTGTGTGTTTGCAAGTGGTTATTTTTCCTAATTGCTTGTTGTTGTCTGGGTGTTATATGTATGCTTCCGTATGTACTTAATGAAAATGTCACGCCCCGATCCTCGAGTGCGCACCCATCCCTCAATGGTCGATACAAATGTGACGTTCCCAGGTGTCGTCACCAACCCAACAAACAAACAACATGTACTTAGTACGTATGCGGAAGCGAAACAATAAACCCCTGACAACAAACAACATGTGATAGAAAAGCAGGGCAACATTTCACAAAACCAAACTTTTATAAACAACTGGGTTTAGGTACAAAAGAGTCTGGGCAAAAGTCTACAAAGTATCGGCTCTCAAAAAGAAGCTGTCCTACGACAAACTAGTCGAAAACATACGCCAATCCTTCATACTCCACCTCCACAAACTCCAGGCTTCGGGTCCTCCACAACCACCATTTAAGGACTTGAAAAGTTAAGCTCACGACGGGGTGCGACATTGACTTAACAAGTTCACCCCCTAAACCCCTATTAGGAAGAAAATACATCAAAGGGTGGCCTAGCCATACAATGCAGAGAACTTACCTTGCCTCAATTCCCTCATGCATGTCAGCACAATTCATATACACAAATGGCCTATAATCAAGGCACACATCAATTGAAACGCCACACCAACACAATTAATCACAAGGGTTCCAATTATAAGGCCAAACCATTATGACACGTCCTATACCATGACACACAATTTTGTCTCATAATCAGGCTCAACTAACTCAACCAACCATGCGTTCCAATTGTTAATTACACCCCTCAATGGTACGGCCAACTCTAAGTTTGGCTATCTTCCGGTATTGCCAAGCATCATCTCACCTCCTTTGAGCACAGCTACGTCTCTCAAAGATGGCTTTCTCGAAGGAGTGTAGGTCAAAAATCTATTGCGACCCGAGTCCCAAATGAATGGGTAACGTCCGGCGTAAACGCTTGGGACAAATTCTCTTAACCAACACACGACCATTCAAATTCAGCCCATGACACCGTGTATTGAACTCAAATGCCTCAACTAAAATAGTGATCCTGGCATATTTTCTTCATATAAAAAATACCCGGTGAAAATAGTCGTGTGTGAGTATACGGTTAGATCGAACCAGAAAAATTGATAACCTTCTTTTTAAAATTCAACTATTTTATATAGTATATAAAACCATTTTCGATGTTAAAATCTGACACCCGGCATTTTCTTAATAAATAATGAAATTTCCTAAATTTTGGAATAAATGACCAAAAATCCAATCAAGCACTCAATTTGCACAAATCAACATTCAATTGCATAAACTGAACACACTATTGCAATCAGCATGAAATTCCGATCACCGACTATCCCGGTCTAATTTCCGAAAAATAATAAATAATAAATAATTACAAAAATTAATTAAATAAATACCAATAAAGGCTATAAATAGGAACTTAGGCCGAAAAAAGCCTAATTAAATACCGAGACGGGCCTAGAAAATTTCCGAACTAATCTAGATAATTAATACAACCTGTCTAGTCTCTAATTAATCTAATCTAACCACCTAACATGCAAAATTGGATAATTAAATCAATAATCTAACCTAACTAACCACCTAATCCTAAATTAACTTAAGCTAATCACCCCCTAAGCATAATTAACCTCCTAAGCAAGGTTTAGTGAGTAAACTCACTAGATTTGGCGAGCCAGTGAGTCTATGGTGACGGCGACGCGGAGACGGGCGATAAACTCCGAAGCGGCGACACCAAGCGGAGACCGAACGGACCTCAAAACGGGCCTAGAAGCTTCCAAGCCTATGATGGCCTAGGCGGTGGTTCGCGGGGAGGAGGGATGGCGGTGTGTCCGTGCCTCAGTCCCCAGACGTGCGTAGGGAGGGGGTGCGTCTCCTATCTCACATCGCTTAGGGGGGGAGTCATGGGCCAATTTATAAGGCTTGGGTTCTCTAACCTGTGTAACGCGTTTTAAAGCCGTGAGGGCCGAAAGCCTAAAGCGGACATTATTACACAGTGGGAGGCCCAGGTCCTTACAAAGCCCTTGCTGGATTTTGGTTCTATCCAAGAACCAAAATGGTTGGGCCAAGCAATGGAACGGGCTGGAAATGACAAGGCTAGATGGCGACAGCTACAGCGGGGAAAAGCCAGCGAAGGAGCAACTTCGACGAGCTGGGCTGGACTGAAACGTGCAGGCCACGGGCGTGAGGGCAAGAAGTGTCGACTGCTGGCAGCTGACTTCGTGCAAGGGTGGTGGACACTTGAGGGATGCGCGGCAGAAGCTGGGGAAAGTTGGTGGAGTCAGTGAAGGGGAGAGAACTCGTTGGTGGTTGACTCGCTTGGGACTTCTCGCGGACGGGTGGCAGCTGCTGGCATTGAAGATGGACAGTCAACAAACTGGCTGAAGAAGCAGCAGATTCGGTGGAGATGTTGATCGAGTGGAGGCATGGGCTAGCCGAGCGAATTTGTTGGGGGAGGATGATCGTTAGCAGTGGGGCAGCTGAATTCGTGGCAGATGCAGGGGAGGCACGAAGAAGGGAAATGGCAGCAGGCGTTGGCAGAGAGAGAGAATGTGGAGAGGACTACTTCGAAGGAACGAAAACAAAAGCAAAGCAGAAACAGATGAGGTCGGGGGCAGCTGGTAAGCATGTTCGAAAAGAGAGAGAGGAGAGAGAAAGACGTCAGCTGGGCTTGCAAGAAGAAGGGGGAGGAACCGATGAGGCATGCAAGAGAAGCAGAGGAAGGGGGAAAAAGTCAAAAGAAAATATCTAGACATTAATGCTTGGTCCCCCAAATACTTTCTTGCATAGACTTTCCACAAATTACTCAAATTGATGCCAAATGTTGCAGCCCCCATATTGGCTCCGAATCTCCTCTAATAGAACTTCAATTTATTCACCAAATTCCCCAATTTGATGTCCAATTTGGATGAAAAAGAAGCCTACACAATTTCCGCAAGTTCTCATCACCAAATAGCTCGGTTTGGAAGCCAAAAATTCCTTCAATTTGGTTTATCCGAATTTCCATTCTTTTCCAAATTGTTCGAATTGATTTTCCATAAAAATCCCAAAATCGCCGAAAATTCTTCAGAAGATGAGTCGACCTTCCTAAAATAGATCGTGACATGGTAGAACTTCAATTTATGAAATCGGGTTCAAATTCGCGGTTAATTTCAATCTTGCGCGATTTTAGCGCATCTTGATCTACTAGGTAGCTTTTAGGAATTTTAGTGCATTTGACTCGTGGTCGATCATTTTCGATCCACAATGTGCATCTTCGACTCATAGGCGACTCTCAGTTGTCGTATAAGTCTTGAGGTTTTAAATACGAACACAGGGTATACAAACGACAGAAAAATCGATCTAGTGTCGTTCGACAAGAATTCTGTGATTAGGTGGAATCACCCACACACTAATTACATACCCCTATCGAATCGACCTATCTCCGGTCTCTGGTCGATTTTGACAGTGCCATAATGACTCTTGTAGATTAGTACGGTCGAGCAGTCGCTTTCTGGTCGAATTCTCAAGTCAATTGCGTTTATATTCCTTAACGGCTTCACCTGATAGGCTAGTTAACTCATGAGTGGCCAACTCAGAGGAAAAGGCCATAAGCGCATCGATGAAAAGCCCATTTCATCTCATCGAAACAGACTTGAAAATTCGGATGTCACAGAAAAGATAAAAAGAAACAGGACGACAATGTGCTTGGGACGTCGCGAAAATAACCTTTGCTACTCGTGACCTAGGGATGGAGTTGGGGTCATGACACCTAGCCCCGATTGTCTAACATGTCTTTCATGAACTTCACCCCATTCTTTTTTATAAATGAGCTGTACAAACACAATAGTTGGTACTTGTATCGTAAACATAATAAATTTCTTAGTGGAGACAGATGGCTTATACTGGGGTAGGCATTTTATAGAGAGTGGCTGCATATTATTTCTACTGTAAGTGTTTTTCAGAACAGTTAGTATCCACATGATACCTACGTACATCGACTCTTTAGACCAAAAAAGTGATCGTGTTTATCTTTCTCAGATGTATTGTATATGGAGTCACCAAGCTTTGTTTGTCTCTAAGAACTTGGTGCGGAAACTGAGATCAAGGTGATTTGAGGGTAAAGTGGGACTGCCACTGCAGCAATTTTATCTGAAAAAGCTTGTAGGACCTCTGTATATTTGTTTCAGGTTTTCTTAGATGAAGCTTAGGAGTCATTTTACCAATTGAGCCCATCAAAATAATATTCATGTGCAATGATTCCAGTGCATTTTAGATCCGTTTAACTGTGGGTGTGTATCATTGGCTGCACTTTGTGTCTTTGTGCCAATACATATCAGTATTTTTTGGTTCTTGTTGGAGTTGAGTTTTATCCTTCTAGTACTTTATAAACTATTGTTCATTGATTGTCGTACTTTCTGCTAATTAACCATTTATTTATTTTGTCACTCAGTTGCTCAAATTGGTTAATTATTAATGGAAGGGAAATTTCAATATGGAAATTGCCGAGGGATACAATCAAAACATTGGTGAAACGTGTAACAAAGTAGAGCGGCAAAAAGCAATACTTATATATGACTGTAAAGCTAGAGGAATAGAATTATAAGCATATTGGAGAAAACATCTTCAAGTAATATTGATGATGTCCAAACTATCATTAGTATATTTCTTACTATATTATATGTGAATGTTTGAACCAAAGGATTACGCAACATCCATGATGTGATTCACTAGAAATAAGTTTGCAAATGTTCTGTAATGACAAACAACACCAATCAACTAGAAAGATTAGCTACTAATGATGTTTTTGTCAAAACTATAAAGATCAAGTTGATGGTGATGTAATAACCAAGTATATAAAATGATGTTTGTTAGGTCAGCTAAAGAGCCTTTGAAGAATCTAGATTCACATAGCAGTAGAGTCAAAATAAAGCATGTAGCTAGGTTGTCAGACAAGTCAGTCAGAAACTATAGTGAGAAGATAGTAGTAGTTGATATTTTTGGCTAGCTTGCAGAAATCAAAGGAAACAAGCTGTATTGACAGTAACTTCCTAGACAGTAGCTCAATGGAAACTCTCCAATGGTCACTTACTTCTCTAAATCATCCTTAACAAATAGATTGAAGAAGAGTATAAAGGAGAAGACCATGAAGAACTAGAAAGGGATGCAACACATAAAAGATCAAGTGGCTTACACACTGTAATTCTTAGCTAAAAGCTCTCTGTCCTATTGTTTTCATATTCATGCTATTCAACAATCGTGCTAAGGATTAAGTGTACAAGTATAAGTGCAACAACTGAGTCTAGATAGTGAGATCTATTGTGTAAATGATCGGTGCTAGCCGTTTGTAACTTTCCAAGTAGATTGTTAGTGAAATCCAACCCATCTTTAGGTTGCTAGTTTGAAGAGTGGACGTGAACTTATGGATAGAGCAAAACCACTATAACTCATTGTGTCCCACTGTTTTTCATCTTCTTATATACATTGGCATACAGGTACTTAGTATTTACATAAACATTGGGTTAAGGTGATCTTTACTTAGAAATCGGTTAATTTTCATAAAAGATCATCAAAGTTTGAAAACAACATATTCACCTCCCCTCTAGGTTGTATTGTTAGCCCCAACAAAGTATACTTTTCGTCTAGTAGTTCATTGGTAATCTTTGCTAGTTAGCTCATTGTTTGTTTGTGATTTTTCCTTCAAATTAATCAAGTTAGAACCTTTTTTGGTAATTCCAATTACAATTTCTTGCACGGTCTCTTTATTACTTTCTATGGTGTTGTTAATTAAATGTGTGGATATTCATCTAATTGGTATGGTTTATGAGAGTAATAGTGATAGTGGAATGTCTGGAACTGATAGAAGCTACATGGTTATCATATTGTACATATACATTTTCCTTGTGTATATTGGCAGTTGATGGATATACGAGGTGCGAAAAATGGATGCGGAATGATACCGTCGATGCAGAAGAGTCCAAGACAGCATCATGGTTTAAGCGATTTATAGGACGTGAGCAGAAACCGGAAGTGACATGGCCTATACCTTTTGTGGAGGGTGGGCTCTTTATTCTCACTCTTCGTGCAGGTGTTGATGGTTACCATATTAATGTTGGGGGTCGGCATATTTCTTCATTTCCTTATCGGACGTCATGTCGTTTGTCATGAGAGAGACTGATCTCATGAGCTTTACTTCTTGGGGCAACTCTTCCAGTTTCACTAAATGAATGCTGAATATCTTCCTTCAGATGGATATCATCTGCTTTTGCTTTAACATCCAATGCCATAGCAATTCTTCTTGGGGCTTTTGCTATAAACTGATGAATCTCTATTCATCTTGTTTATTCTTATTCGATTCTGATGATTCCTAGTTATTGGGGCGAAATGATGCTAGATCAATTTTTTATCTTGAGTTGAACATGTGGTACCTTTTGAAGCCTTTCCCTCTCCCTTGTATGTGTAGGGATTTACACTTGAAGATGCAACTGGATTAGCAACAAAAGGCGATGTTGTTCATCAAGTTTATGCTACCTCTCTCCCAACTTCCCATCCGACTTTTTCTTCTCAAAAGAGTTTTGGAAATGTCTGAGAAATGGAAAGCTCGTCCTCTTCCTAAAAGACCAGTCAGGCTTTTTGTTGGGTTTCTTTCTGCAACCAAACCAGTTCGCAGAACGCATAGCAATCAGAAAGACCTGGATGCAATCAGCAGCAATAAAGTCTTCAGATGTGGTAGCTCGTTTTTTTTTGTTGCACTGGTAAGGTTGCTGGCTTGCTGACTATAACTGTTGTTTATCAAGCGTCAAATTTTAAGTTGAGTATGTCTAAAAGAGAATCAGATGCGCTCTCAGAATTTTACATTCTATTGGGTGGGTTGCTTGTGTGACATGTGATTCCTTGCTAATTTGAGTTTTTGTAGTTGTTATTGTTTGTTAGTAATCAGAGTTATAAATTCTACTGATGGATTTCAAGTCGGCGGAAGACGACTTACCTGATTCCGATGCGCAAACAGCTAATGGCCCCAGAACGAACGTTGAATTGCCGATGAAACACGAACAACACTTCCTCACGTTAGTTTGAATGCAATCACAAGGAAAACACCCGATTTCCACGGCGTAAATGCCGATTGTTCTTACAAAAGTGAAATGGAATGCCTTCGATGGAAAGGGGAGAGAAAGAAGCGTAAGTTCTCTCTAAACGTACTTTTTCTACCAACAACAACCACCAACGGTTGTCTTCTAAGAGGTTTTTATACCTCTCACTTCATACCCTTTCAATAATGTCTCGCACCCCATCATGGATGTACCTTTTTAATTACAACATCTACTGAAGGAGTTATTCAGGGAATACTTCTTAAAGTAGGAATAATATATGGCCAGAGACTTTCTGGATTAAAAACTACACTGACATTATGGGAACTTAGAAAAATGACGTTGGCATCTGCTGTGCTGTCTTTTATCTTGGTACTCAGACCCTCCTGGTAGAATGTCTTGGACAAAAAGGTATACTGACAAGATCCTAAATAAGCCTTTTTGTTCAAATAAGTTGGGTTTGATGATGTGGTTCGGTTTTATGATCCTTCAGGCATGAAGGCAATCTATATGGATTCTCAATGGCCCAAGTTGCTTGTATCAGCAGCAATCCACATGACAACATGTTCGTATTTCTACTATTTCAACAGAGTGAATGTTGACTGATCTCTGTCTGTCTAGATGTTAATTAGGCATTTTCTATGTGCTTTCGGTCCAATAACTTAAGGGAGTGAAAGTCGACATTTCATAAAGTGCAGGAGGGGCGTCACAGTCTCCGTCATAATTTCAAATGCGTGGGTTGGCACGGAAATGTATTTAAAATTGAGGGTGTATTGGAGCAATTTACTTAATAGTAGTAAAAACTAAAAGGATACTGGAAAACAGAAAAAGAATAATTTACATTTTGAGATATCCATTTACGATTTTTTAAGTATTTGTCATGTCATCATTTGATGAAATCTGTTGCTGACAATGTTCACCATGGAAAACCTCATGCGAAACTTATCTTCCAGGTGAGAAACTAATGCAATTGTGGCTTTTGAAATGGATCTAATCATTCACCAGAAAAAAAAAAGGGATGGAAGGAATAAGATAGCCTTAGTTAAAAGATTCACTAATTAATATGGGTAGGAGTGTTGATTGAGTGTGATTCCCTGTGTTGTAAGCAGTTGGTCATCAGCTAATAATTGACCGGATCTATTGGAAAATTGAAGTTCAAGAGTCCTTTAATCTCCAAACAAATGCCCTTCGGAATGTGAAGTACTATGACAAATGTTTGTACGTGGGCAGATAACTTTAACATCAAATTACGTCTGTAAAATAGTACAGGTTTATGTAAACTTGTAAAGTATATTATCCTCTTTTCTGCTCATATTGTAAGAATCTTTGTACACTTGCCAACTTGCGGTCTGATTTTTATTTATTGTTTTTAGAATCCAAGGAAGGAGGTAAATGCAATGCTGAAAAAGGAGGCTGCCTACTTTGGTGATATAGTTATTTTGCCATTTATGGATTGTTATGAGCTCGTGGTCCTGAAAAACTTTGCGATATGTGATTTTGGGGGAAGATTTTGTTTAGTTACTGTAAATCTACATGAAATCATCTACCCACTTTGAACATTGTATAGTAGAACTCTACTTTTAACTAGCTCATCATCCATCCTGAATGCAGATTCAGAATGTAACAGCAGCATTTACAATGAAATGTGATGATGATACATTCGCAAGGGTGGATGCCGTCTCAAATGAAATCGATGGCATTTCTTCCTAAAAGTATCTTTGTATGGGCAATCTCAATTTCTTGCGTCGTCCACTCAGAAATGGAAAGTGGGCGGTGACTTAATAGGAAGGAGGCTTCCGTGTTTATACTAATTATTGAATGCAATACCAGTTTGTTGTTTTGTTTGCTACTTGGAATTAGATGATTATTGCTGGATTGCTAGACATTTTCTGGTAGCAAAGGTACTTAGCAGCTCGATAGTCAGTCATCGGATCTTTCCTGTTGTTAGATGAGATAACCAACAAAGTTCACTAATGTTATCGCCTCGAAGCTTGAATAGAAGGCATTTGACACATACACAAATGCGTGCACATATAATTTCTGCATACCCTGTTGATGATTTAGTTTAGTTTCATGATAATGGACCTATTGCTAGCCATCTTGCGGAGCAATTTGAAGGGTACATGGAGTGCATAGTAGATTGTCTCCATTCTTTGCATGACATGACAATTCTCTCAAAGGGATGATTATTGTCCAACATGATAGGAATGGTCAGAAGAAATATACCCTCCATATACCAACGGACCTGGATATGTCATTCTCGAATGATATTGCTAAGTTTATCAACATAGAAACTGAAGCCTCAGCGTGAGTTTATCCAACGCCTGTGTGGTTTTCGTAAGAACATATATCCTCCGAGCTTCTCATTAGTGGCTGAACTGTTATATTTTTTGTTTGTGGGAAGCTCTTCGAGATGTAGGACGTGAGCATGGGGATATGGGTGGAGCAATTCAACAGTTCTGTGCCGGTACAGTACTCACACAGCTGGAAATTTTGCCAATATGGTTGCATGGAAGACTACTACACTGCACATTACCAGTCTCGTAGGCAGATGATCTGCTTGTGTGAAAATTGGCGAGGGGTCAAGCCCAATGCTGCAACTTTAGATGACGGAGTAACAGACGAATGTCGTCTTAAAGGTTTAGCCGTACGTAGTCCTCTTTGGCTTCTTGTAATTAAGCTTGCTGCTGGTTACTTCTGTTAATCATGAAATAGGTCAGGCTGGCAATCCCAGTGGAGAATGAGATGAAGAAATTTTGACTGGGATATATTGTACCATTGCACTGGCCGTTTAATCGAGCTGAGTAATCTTGGTTAGGTCATCTTGAAGGGAGTCCATTTTGCACAACTGGGCAAATGTCTTCATTTAGGATGGAGTAGGCTATAGAGCGAAGCATCAACCAATAGGCTGAAATGGAAAAGATGGGTTCCGGTCCATGCCTTAGAGTTTCAATCTCGGTTCTGTTCGACATCATAGTCTACAGGCTGAATTTGCTTGAACTGGACCAAATAATGTCATCTCTGTTTTTTCAATTTTGATGACCAAATTGTTACTCCGATCCAAAAATCTGGTGAGTTCAATGGATGAAATTTGCACTTTTACAAATCGGGCATCCTATAGTCCCTCACTCCTTTGGGTAAGTCTTGCATAGATCTGAGTCCATAACCCAAATGCATTGCGGGCATCGTTCTTATGGAATTCACATAATGAAGGCCAATAGGGATCCAACTGAATCCGGATTCAAAAAGGTATTTACTTGCCGCCCCAGCCGAACCACCACTTTCTCATTGCTGTAGTCCGCTCAAACTTCTTTTGTCTTCTGTGACAGCTTGATTTGGACCGTACAACCTGCAAGCCTTTGTATCGGTCATGTATTGGGTGTGTTGAACGTGCCTATAAATATCATCAAGTGAATTGAAAATTCTAAAATTTATCACAAATATACAATTAGATCCTAAAATTTTCAAAAATACAGTCAGATTCTAAAACTTATCACGAAAATATAATTGAGTCTTAAAATTTTCAAAAAGTGCAACCAAATCTTAATCTTGTTAAGTTTGTGAAATCAAATCTTTCATTTAATTCTGTCCAACTTGATAAACGGAAAATGTAAACAAGTTTTAGGACTTGATTGCATTAACTTGATAAACTTTATGACTTAATTGTACTATTGTGACAAATTTTATGATTTAATTATACTTTTAAAAGTTTTATGGATCAATTGCACTTTAGTGGTATGTTATAGGACTTCGAGTATACTTATCCAAATCATTATCATTGAAAACAATTGAGTGCTGCCGGTGGTGAGTTCATGGACACGTTATTTTTAACGTAGGTGTGTAATGAGCAACATAGATGGGTTAAAATTTCTCGATTCGAATTTTCTCAGCAATTAGGAAGAAATTGCTATATAATCCTAGTTGGAGACTTTGAAGAACCAAATGAGACTGTGTATATGAAGTTCATTAGAACTTTGTATTTTAAGCGATTTAATAGACATGTGATTGTTTGAATTCGGTACATACTATGTGGTTTTGGCTACAACCATAGCGCCACATGGCTTGCTCATGTACGGATTTTATCCAGCAATTTAATTTTTAAGATTCTTTAAGCAAAATTAATTCTGCGTCTCTAAGTCTTATGCATGTTCTGGAAATAAATCATAATCAATATTGTAATGATTGTTCAAAAATATTAAATGTTTGAAAATAAGTGTTTTTATATATAAATATACTCTATTTCGAAATACTTATATAATATATGAATAGATATAATGGTTTCTTATGGAGTTTTGAAAGAATTAAAAATGCAGGGTTATCTGTTTCATATTTGATGAATAAATATAATTAAGAGATCAACACAAAATATCCTTTATCAAAATATGAAATTACAAAAAAAAAATTATAATAAAATTACTCATAAAGGGTTCTATAACAAATTGCTTGTATTTCAACAAGTGCGGTAAACACAATTATCACGAATAAAAGTTTGGATACTCATTATGACAAAATATTTGGTCGTACTTCTTAAGTGCATGATATTAACAAATTGATAAAGAAAACATGATAGCCCATATTTACATTTAAATGACAAACACTCGTCGAATCTTTCATGTTCTCAAATGAGATAACCAACGAAGTTCACTAGACATGCACACATGCACACACGCATGCATATATAATTTCTGCATGCCCTATTGATGATTAAGTTCACTTTCATTATAATCGACCTTTTGCTATGCTTCTTGCCGAACAATTTGAAGAGTACATTGAATGTGCGTAGTGGTAGATCGTCTGCATTCTTTGCAGGACACGATAATTCTCTCAAAGTGATGATTATTGTCCAACATTACAGGAATGGCCAGAAGAAATATACCGTCCATATGCCATCGGACCTGGATATGTCATTTCGAGTGATATTGCTAAGTTTATTGTTTCTCAACATGGAATCCAAAGCCCCATGGTGAGTTCATCCAACGCCTGTGTGGTTTTTATAAGAATATATATCCTTTAAGCTTTTCTTATTAATGGCTGAACTGTCATATGTTTTGTCTGTGGGTAGCTCTTCATGATGGAGGATGTAAGCATGGGGATCTGGGCGGAGCAATTCGACAGTTCTGTGCCGGTACAGGACTCACACAGCTGGAAATTTTGCCAATATGGTTGCTTGGAAGACTATTACATTGCACATTACCAGTATCCTAGGCAGATGATCTGCTTGTGTGAAAATTGGCGAGGGTCAAGCCCAATGCTGCAACTTTAGATGACGAGTAACAGACGAATGTCGTCTTAAAGGTTTAGCCGTATGTAGTCCTCTTCGGCTTCTTGTAATTAAGCTTGCAGCTGGTTAGTTCCATTATATAATGAAATAGGTCGGGCTGGCAATCCTAGGAAAGAACGTGATAAAGAAATTTTGACTGGGATATATTGTACCAACGCACTGTCTGTTTGATCTACTAAGAAAACTTCCCAATATGTTTAGAAGATTGACAAAACCTTCCACAAGTGTTTCCTGATTCTGATGATAGAATTTCTGAGTGATATTCTTGGAGCCAATTGGTTCAGATTTTGTTTTGAATATTGTTACACTTAGACTTGTTCGTCTTATCAAAATGTTGTAGTTGTCTTTGTCAAAGTCAGTGATATTAATTTGAATTGTATGAGGACAATAGTAAAGCTTGAGTGAGTGTTGTGAAGACAACGTACATGTTCAAACATTATGAGAAGCTTTCAGAACTTCATAATCAATGTGGATCATATGAAGCACAACAACTAGTAATTTGGCTCAAATTTCTAACCTTATATATATTGATTGTCTATCTATCCAGGAATGGTGAAAACCAATGTTATCCTCCTTCTCTTACAAATTCGTGATTCAATTAATCATTTAGAGATGATACATTATGTCCTAACGAGCAACTCTACCAAATGAAACCTAACCTATATTGTATGGGTAACAAAATCAAAGGGAGATTATAATCTTATAATCCAAACAATGATTAGATCTTCTCATATCATTCATGTCCAACAGGTTGATTGGATGAATAATCCTTAGAAGTATTATCCAATGGTCAACTTGGAAATCGAGGAGTATAAAAGGAGATTGTGGTGCTGAAGGAACAACAAGATCTAAAGTCTAAAATTCCAAATTTCAAAGAGAGCCTCAATACTTTCATACTTGTCTTTGTAAGTTGAAATTGTAATCTTTGAGTGGTAGTTGTTTAGAGTGACTATGTGAGATCAAAAGATACAATCACACATACTTGAGTGGTGAGTACTTAGATTCTCAAATCTCTTATTGGTTCTCTTGTGAAATCCAGCCAATAGGCTATCAATGTGGGAGAGTGGATGCATACTTGCTATTAGTCAAACCACTATAACTATTGTATGCAATCTTCTTTATCCCTTAACCTCTCTTTTATTCTATTTGATAATTTATTGCACACGAAAAGATCTGATCACTGCAAACTTTTTTCATCAGACGTTATTCCTTCGTGTTATTGAACTTGGTCATTTTTAAATTCTGCTTTAATTGTATCTAATTACCTATTTACTCTCCTCTATGTGATAGTTCTAGCTGCATCATGATCAAGCTGAGTAATTTTGGTTCGGTCATCTTGAATGGAATCCATTTTGCACTACCGGGCAAATGTCTTCAGGTCGTTGCTCTAAGTTTCGTTCTCGGTTCCATTTGACATCATAGTCTGCAGGCTGAATTTGCTTGAACTGGACCAAATAATGTCACCTCTCTATGCTCAATTTTGATGACCAAATTGTTATTCCTCCAAAAATCCAGCGATTTGGATGGATGAAATTTGCACTTCTACAAATCGGGCATCCTATCCAGTCCCACACTCCTCCTGATAAGGCTTTCCTGGATTCGAGTCCATGGCCTAAATCCATTGACTGCATCGATCATGTGGGATTCACATAACAACGGCCAATCCATGTTGAATCATGTTCTAGACAGATCCTGAGCCACTCCTCCATTGGCCGCCAGCTGAACCTCCTTTTTCCCATTACTCTAGGCCACTCAACTAGTTTGTCTTCTGTGCCAGCTTTATTTGGACGGTACAACCCGCCAGCCTTGGTGACAGTCATGTTGTGGGATTCATTCAACTTTGTCCTAGCTCAATCAGGCCCTCTCGACTCAACCGAGGCTTCCAGCTTTATATTGGGCTTCTTGGCTCGATCAGGGCATCTCGATTCAACTGAGGCTTCTCAAGGCGAGCTTCACGAGGCTTCCGTGCTTAAACCAAAGCATCCTGTTGATGTGGGGGCATCTCGTTCTCTTTAACAAGGCATCTTGTTGGCATGGGAACATCCCATTGATGTAGGGGCATCGTCACCACCTCAAGTGACAACAGTTCTTATCTTTCATTAGTTGATCACATGTGATGCCTTAGAAAAGCCAATTTTTCATCTTTCATCTTAAATGAAGCATACAAGGCCTGAGGGCCTACTTATTCAAGAGAGTGTACCATGACCCTCAATATCATAATATATAACATGCTAGGCGTGATTCTTGGTTCGTGGCTTGAACCGCACACCTAGGCCAATCCCGATACTGAGCAAGACTTGGAATCGGCACACTTGAATACCGTATCAAGACCTCGTGAGTTTGAGCAATCCTAGTACTAAACAAGACTTGAAACTAGCACGCCTCAATGCTGATCCAATACCTCGCAGTCTTAGGCGATCCCTGCACGAAACGAGACTTGGAATTGGCACGCCTAAATGTTGATCCATGGCCTCGCAAACTTAAGCAATCGCAAGTTGACATCAATTTCAAGTCGAAAGAACCTTGAGCTCGTCCCAAGGCATGATCACATTTAAGCATGCAAACATGAGCAAAGCATACAAAATAACATTACAACATACACACGGCTTACACTGGTGAGCACACCACTAGACTCGATGACGTAGGCTATTGCCCTAGCCAAAAGTTAGGAATTCTACTTACTACTCAAGCCTCATGACTTAAGCCGTTACGATTGAACGCCGACCTAGAATCGAACATGGCTTGGAATCGATACGCCTGAATATCAATTGGAGACCAAGTAAGGTCTAGTCCATCGCGTCTTAATGCACATCCAAGATCAACGAGATCCCTTTTCATAGTTCAAAACATACTTTGGCTCACGGGCACAAGCATCATCATAAAATAAATCGGCAACATAAGAACAATCGAAAACATTACCAAACAAGTTCAAGTAAGAACAATCCAATCAACTTCAGTCAAGGATTTGTCACACACTTGGAATAGCATAACACAATACCCTAGCCAACTATTAGTAAGTCCACTTACACTCTTTAGACTGGTGGCCTCACAGCGGCTCAAACGGCGGTGGTGATCATTGGCAAGAACGGCGACAAACCCATTTCGAAATCCAAATCTTCATAGAACACTTTGAATTTTGAATGTGTAGTAGACATGGATGTCCTTTACAACTTTTATGAAGGAAGCATGTTTAGATTGCAAAAGAAAAATTCTATAAAAAATCAAGAAGACAGCTCGGCCATCGTTTTTACTACACTGGACAGGTTTGACATGATAAATGAATAGGCTCTCGTACCAACCATTTCAATTCAAAAAAATCTGAAATTAGAGGATGTTGTAAATTAAGATGTTTTGAACAACTTTTATGAATGAAATTTATCAAATTTGAGCCATCAAAAGCTTTATAAAATCGGAAAACAATGAGGTCTAGCCGTTTCGAGAAACTGGAAATCAAAGTCAAAACCTAGCTAACAAAAGATTGCAAGTCTATAGAGGAAAGATGGCACTTTGGTCTTGATTCAAGAAGCATTAATGGTTGCATAACCTTGTCCTCCAAGTCTCTAGATACGGGGATTGATTAACCCTAATCTAATAGGGACACATAAGTCGAAGTCATCCTCTCCATCAATGGCTAGTAATGATGACTATAACACCAAAATTTATGAGTCATCACCTTCATCAATTACTAGTTTCCAAAGCTTAGACTATTGTCCTCCAAGGCTCATCTTAGGGAAATAATAACCCTTTTCTTAATAGGGATACCTAAGATCATGAGTCACTCTCCTCATTAAATAACTAACTTCCAAAAACAATTAATGCACCTATGGGAAAGTAACTAAATTGAAAGCCGTCTCATTGGGTTGGAATTATGCGAGTCTAACCGCAACCAACTACCTTATTTGGTCCGAGGTTCATGCCTAAGTCATGATCGAACAAAGCTAGACACAACCAAGCCTAATCAACATAATGATTTTCAAAATTCCATTTTATCATGTAAAAAAGGCTCTCAGATAGGTTCAAGGTCCAGTCCTTAAACCAATAAACTGGTCCTATAACTAGTCCCAGGGCTAGTCCAGGGTCCTATGCTACAATTTATGGCCATTTCGAAACCGATCCATGTTGAGTTTATTCAATTCACGATTGATTCTCGGTTGTCATATAATCTTGTGGGATTAATCGATCTACCTTGACTCACGGTCACATTGAAGCAATTCATGGTCATCCACGACTAGTACAATGACTGTGTGGAGTCACCTACAACCAATACATGACCATGCAAAATCGATTCATAACCATCCACTAATCAATCCATGACAATGCATGATCGTCCCACAATCGATCCTTGTGATCGAATAATCTACTCATGGTCGACCACTCTATCCAAGCATAACCAATCCCTTATTTGCCTAATTCTAGAATGGGTTAAATGGCCCATAATCGACCCTCAGATTGACTTATGGACTATTCCCAACATCAATGTGCCGATCCTTGACCTACCGGTTGGGACCAAAATAAGAATTGTAATCAAGAATGTTATAACTCTCCCCCCTAAAAATAAGATTTCCTCAAAATTTAAATGTGTACCTAGTCATCCGAAAAGATATGGAAGTTTTCCCTAGAACTCCTATAATTGCAAAATGAGTGCTCAGAGAGGAATGACTACTCAGGGCCAATGAACCTCAAAAGGAAAGGCGAAAGAGAATGCCCGATTAGATGGAATTTTGCAAGCACTGGAGACCATAGAGAATATAATGGATTAGTAGGTTCAAAATTTGGCCACTACTGCCCCAGTTAATGTCCCAGTAGCTGGAAATTGGTTTGGCAACGAGAATGGTGAACCATTGATGCATGGACTAGTTGAACAATTCTTGAAATTGAGTCCCTCAAAGTTTTCTAGGCCAGGTGATCCCGAAAAGGCCACTATAAGGATCAATGAACTAGATAAACTTTTTGCACTACTAAGGTGCTCGAATGAGGACAAGGTTACATTGGCAGTGTACCAGCTATAAGGTAACGTTAGTCAATGGTGGAAGGCCACTAAAGAAAGGGTATTTCCTAAAGGCACCATTCTAACCTGAGATGCTTCATCAAGAAATTCAATAGAAAGTATTTATCTCAGTGTGTCCGCAATCAAAAAATTGTGAAATTTCCGCGACTCCACCAGAATCATATGACGATTGACCAGTACAAGGAAAAGTTTACAGAATTGTCAAAGTCTGCTCCCAGATTGATTGAGAACCCAATGGATAGGGCAAAAATATTTCATGATGTTTTGAAGCCTAACATCCAAAGCTAGTTGGTGCTGTTGAACCTCAAGGATTATAACGAGCTATACGAGCGAGCCTAGATGATAGAAAGGAATTCGCTAGAACGAGCAATTGCAACAAGATCACAATATCTATCTTCTCGGAACAACCAATGCATGGGCAAGAAGCCAATGGCAGGAGGTAAATGTTTCTTTCCTCCTAATAAGAAGAACAATGGTGGGAATCCGATGTATGCCTCAAGTGATATATGTCGCATTTATGGAAGACGGCATGAGAATGCGCCATGTCTAGCTTAGACAGGAGCTTGTTATGGGTGTAGCCAGCAAGGCCATCATATAAGAAACTATCCCTAGTGTCAACCAGGGATGCAAATGTAGCAACAACAAACGAGGCCACAATTTGGAGCTGCACCACAGAACAGCACCAACCAAACCCTAGCCCAAGGAAGAGTTTATATCCTTACTAAAGAAGAAGCTGAGAGCTCCCAGGTTGTAATCACATGCACAGTCTCCTTACAAGAACATGCTGCTTACGTATTATTTGATGCAAGAGCCACACATTCGTTTGTCGCTGAACGGTTTGCAAAGTTAGCTGGGTTAGAATCTAAATCGCTAGAAATGAATCTTAGTGTCTCTACCCCATTAAGAGACGAGGTGCTGTCCACCATAGGGTGTCGAGGGTGTAAAATCAATATAAGTGATCATAAGGGAATCATAGACTCAGTCATGTTGGCCATGTATGACTTTGATGTCATCATAGGGATGGATTGGCTCGCTAGGCAACGAGCGGTGTTAAACAACCATAGTAAAGTGATTCAATTTAGATCATCCAACCATCCTAGTTAAAAGTTCATAGGAAACAGAGGAGAACCCTCCATACCCCTAGTCTCAGCACTTGAGGTAGCTCAACTTATGGAGGAAGATTGCCAAGGTCATTTAGTGACCATAATGAACATGTCAATTGAGGAACTAAGGATGGAAGACATCACCATAATACAAGATTTTCCTGATGTACATCCGAAGGAATTACCAAGGCTACCCCCAGAACGAGAAATAGAGTTTGTTATTGAGTTAGCTCATAGAACGGAGCCGATTTCCAAAACCTCTTACCGAATGGCGCTATTAGAATTAAAGGAATTGAAGGCACAGCAGTAAGTGTTGCTTGATAAAGGGTTTATCTGCCCTAGTGCGTCCCCATGGGGTGCATTAGTATTGTTTGTGATGAAGAAGGACATATCGTTGCATATTTGCATCGATTACGGGAAACTCAACAAAGCTTCTATCAAGAATAAGTACAGTTGCCAAGAATTGATGAGTTTGACCAACTCTGAGGAGTTTCATTGTTCTCCAAGATAGATTTGAGAGAGGGTTATTGTGACATCCTGAAAATTTAGGTTCTGATTTCAATCGGATAAGTTGGGCCTTTTATTGACGCGACTATAGTGCTTTTCTCTGAGATGGCCACTCACGAGATAACTAGGCTATTAGGTGAAACTGTTAAGAGATTTTAACGCAATAGACTTGAGAATTCGACCAGGAATCGACTGCTCGACCGTGTTGGTCTACAAGGGTCATTACGGCACAATCGAAAACCTATCAGAGATCAGAGATAGGTCAGTTCGACTGAGATGTGTGGCTAAACGTGGGTAATTCCACTAATTTGCAAAATTATTGTCGATCGACACTAGATCGATTTTTCTGTCGTTTTGCCACCCTGTGTTCGTATTTGAAACCTTGAGGTTTTCACGACAATCGAGAGTAGCCAATGTGTCGAAGAGGTATGTGTGGCTCGAAGAAAATCGACCACGGATCAATTGCATCAAAAATTCCTAAAAGCTGCCCAGTAGGTTAGGTCACGCTGAAATCACGTCATATTGAAATTAACCGCGAATTTGAACCCGATTTTAGAAATTGAAAGTTCTGTCGTGTCACGATCTATTTTAGGAACGTTGACTCATCCTCTAAATAATTTTCAGAGATTCCAAGATTTTTAACGGAAAATCATTTCGAACATTATGGAAATTAACGGAATTTCGGATGGGCTCGTTTGAAGGAAATTTGGACTTCCAAGTCGAGCCTTTAGGTGTCGGGGACTTGCAGAAAATTGTATGGGATTTTGCTTCAACAAAATTGGACGTTCAATTTGAGAATTTCCGGAAGAATTGAACCCGAAGTTGAGGAAATTCGGAGCTTGGACTTAGGGCTGTATTTTGGTATCAATTTGGATAAATGGTGGGATTATATTGTGGAGAAAGTATTAGGGGACAATGTGATAAGCTTGAGGACTTTGGGGGGACCAAACAATTAATGTTTGGATGATTTTTATTGACCTTTCTTCCTTTTTTTAGCTTCTCGCGCACGTTCCCCCGCAACCCCATCCTCTCCGCATCTTCTTCTTCACGCGAGCAAACTCTCTCTTCCGTGACTTCGGCTTTCCTTCATCTTCGTTTCTTCTTTCTACTCAAGCAACCCACATCCTCCACTAAACCTTGTATTCATCCAATCAACAAACAAGGCTCGGTTGACTCCCAAAATCCCATTGAATCAACGCCACCAAAGCTACCCCTCTCCACTACCTTTTGTCCCCTCGATCAACCACGAAAATCCATTTGCTTCTATCTCTAACCATGCTGTGAGTGACCCACTGAAGAAGCCATTCGTTGACCCCAGAAATCCCACTGTCTACCAGCGAATTCCCCTCCATCTTTGCGGTTTCCTTGTTCATGTCAGCCGCCTCTCGAAGACCACCGCAACATCCCACCAGCGAAGCAATCTCACCGTCCACGAAGCAGCAACACACGAAGCCAGCCCATGGATTCCAGCATCTTCAGCTCGCCCTCTCTCCGCTTGGTTTCTCTCCTGCCAGCACACCGGTCAACTCTTGTGCACCTTGCGCCCACGCTGTTGACCCTCTGCTCGTAGCTCCTCCACCGAAACAGCTTCGGCCTTGCCGCGCCAGCCCACAAAGAGTTCTGCTCAACCCAGCAAAGCAGCAACCCATCTTTGGCTTTGGAGTCCAGCCCATCTTCAATTCTAGCAACCCATCTTGAAGCCAGCAAGTTCTATCTTCAGTCAAGCCCAACCCAAGAATTCAGCAGCTGTTAGGTCCAGCTCAATTTTGAAGCCGTGAAGCAAGCCCAAGCCCAAACCAAGTCCAGCAATTTGCTCTGGGTTTGCAAGGCTTTTGGCTCAGTCCGAGTGTCCATCAATGCCACTGAAAATTCAGAATTCAGCTGCTGTCACGTCGTCGTCGCGGTGAACCGGTCTTCGCAGTTAACTAGTGATTTGAACTTACTAATCCTCGCTTAGTAGGTTAATTATGCTTAAGGGTTAATTAGATTAATCAAGCATGGTTTAGGTGGATAGATTAAATTAGATTAGTTAATTTAATTATCTGCCGATACATGTTAGGTAGTTAGATAGTGCCATTAGCGAGTAGACATGTACTATTATTTATTTAATGAACCTTGGAATTTTTCCAGGTCCGTTTCGGCTTCCAATTAGGCTATAACGGGCCTAAGTTGGATTTATTGCATTTATTTATTATTTTCCGAAATTATTTAATCAATTATTTAATTTCCGGAAATTCATTTGCGATGGCCGGTGACTGGAATTTCGTGCTGATTGTAGTGCCGCTCTGTTTATTTAATTGATCACTGGATTGTGAAAATTGGGTGAATTGGTAATTATGTGGGAATTTATCCCAAAATTGATTAGTGTCGGTATTCAATTGGAAATTGATCATGAAAGGTAGTGAGTGAAACTAGAAAACTGCTGAAGTATGGCTATGCCAGTTGGGCCGAGATTCGCCACCGAATTTGGAGTCGGTCATGCCCCATCGGGCTGTGATTTGCCACTCGATAGAGGTCGTGCCCATCGAGCAGTGATTTGCCACCTAGAGGTCATGCTCATCGGGCCGTGATTTGCCACCTGATAGAGGTCATGCCCACTGGGTCGTTATTTGCCACCTGATAGAGGTTGTCCCCAACCGGGCCATGATCCGCCACCTGTTAAAGGTTGTGCCCATTGGGCCGTGATTACCACCTAAAGATAGGTTGTGTCCTTTGGACCATGATTTTTAGCCAATAATTTGGTAGACTATGCTCGTTGAGCCGTGAGTAAGAATTGAGATTGAATAGTTGAGATGACCGGGAAATGGTCGTGATGACATGTAATCGACTAAGTCAATTGATCGATGGTTTGATCTGTTTCATTGGATGTTGTACTTGTCAGTATTTATGATTTGAACTGACTTGCAGGAAGGAACTGAGGCCATGGTAAGCCCTCTGACGCGTGGTTGTGCTTAGGCAGCCCCCAGGGCATATTTTCTTCATAATCGGGTCTTAAGGGATAGAACTCGCTGAAACATTATCCCATTAGTTATTGTATAACCATTTTTAGGTCTTTAGATGGTGTTGGTGAAGGACCAGAAGCCTTGAAGTCTAAGAATGTGGAGATCAAAGAATTGGCAAACGTGTATGACTAGTGAATGTTAGGATAGTCCCCTTTTTGGTTAAGCCGATACTTTTGTAAATAGCCTAGTTTGTAAATAAGCCCGTTTGTCTATAAAAGGTTTATTTTGGTTGTGAAAAATTGGTCATACTTTCCTATTCCATTGTTTTATTGTCTGTGGATTATTTATATGCTTCCGCATACATATTTAAAATAAAATGGGTCGGCAATGCATTTTAGGACATCGCTATTATATCAACCAAGTATGGATGGGCAGATGCTCGGATGGTCGAGACATGACAGTTATCAACAATTAAGGATCAAGAAAGAGGACATCCCGAAGACGACGTTCCGAACCATGTACGACCACTACGAGTTTCCAATGATGCCATTTGGACTGACTAATACCCCAGCTGCTTTTGTGAGTTTGATGAACCGAGTGTTCAGGACGTACTTGGATAGTTTTGTCATGTTCATTGACAACATATTGAAATACTCAAAGGATATAGGTGAGCATGAACAACCCTTGAGCATGGGATATCTCGTAGATCCATGATAGGACAGATGTTTAAGTAAAGAATGAATTCCTTCATGTTCATAGTTAAGGCAAAGCAAAGATTTTGTTATTGATCTACCATCAACATGTTTAGGTTGAGTAATCGTAAGGTCTTGATGCCAGGCATTTGTCTATATGAGGTTTAGGTTGTTTATTTATTGAGTTTTCAACTCATTTGTTGTTGTTTAATCTTTTTCAAGCTAGTAGGTATGAGTCTTCCGCCATCTTTTTTTGGTCTCCCCGTATATATGGAGGTTGTGGTGTTGGACGTGAGGACGCTACAACAGACATCCTCTTCTAGCGCCATACCATAATGGTGTAGGTGGATGAGGGCATGGAGTACCTGATTCCCATCTATATGTGGCCTATTTCGCCTAGGTTGACGAGGACTTCTACGGTCCTCATTGTGGGTTCGACAGTCTGCCTAGTGATGCTAACAGGCCAGTGTTGCCCCCTCTTGATACACCATGGACGACCTCAAGTCCAACCCTGACTATGACCCAAAGTTCAAGCCCTAGCCCTAAGGACACCAGCTTTTGATGGGAATCACTTTTGGTAACCGCCCTTGTAGAAAGAGTTAAGACTAACCCCTCCCTCCTTATATCTTTTTGTATAGGGAATGGCCCTAAAGAAGTGGGCTTGTTAATAAATCATTCCAATTTATATATGAAGTATATAAAATGTATAATTCATGTGTGTTTTCCTTACTATCCATTTGACATTGTTGATTAGGTGATGGAGTTGCACGCTTCTGCATGTGCTTAATGGAAAGATAAAAATCAATGGGATGGCAACGCCTCCTAGGATGCTGCAAATTAATCCCGACGAAGTGGTTATTGTGTTTCCACGACAAGAGAAGGTCCGGGGCATGACAAGCAAGATGCTAGGATTCAAATAGTACAAACCACAACTTGTTTGACAAGGATAGTATTGCAAGCATATTCGTCGTGAGGGATGTACATACCAATTCGAGTAGGAACTAACCATGCTATGTCATGTGCGAACCGCTATTCTTTATCAATTCATTTTCGCCGGCAAGGAAATATACTATGCCATTGAAGAATAAGTCTGAATATGAGATTTTCCTTTAGAGAGTAGTTTTAGCTGTAATAGGGCTAGGGAAATTTTTTAGCTTTCGAGATCTATCTAATCACCATCTATGTGTCAAAATCTACTCGTTTTGTAATGCCGAATGGTTGTTAATCACAGAACCGTATGGTTGTTAATCACAGAACCGTAACCATATGATTATCGTTAATCCTTAATTTAGAAGAGGCTTTCGATCTCTAGAGGAGATGTTGAAACTTGCCAGTCGTTCTTCCAATTGCTGAATTACTACCACCAATTATAGAACTACATCATATGCTAAATCGGACTAGTCTCCTTCGAACGATACATTCCTTGCCTCACATGCAATTATAAGTTCCATCAATCAGAAAATTCATCTTGATATCTACGTAGATGGTCATTGTCATTTCCAAATCCTCAAGGTACCCAACGTAGAAAAATGACATATGAGATTTTACTCAATATAAGCCATTAAGTGTGTATGGTGCTAGTAATTGGGTTGATCCGACGAAATGGGTTGCCCCTGCCGAACAAAAAGTGCGAGGCACACAAGGCCACATCGTTCATAGTCCCATCATTCTCTCACCGATATGCTAATTCTGTCCAGCTCTTAAAATCCCAAATGGTGAATTCGGTTAGGGGATTTCAATTAAAAAACCAATAAGAGAATAAATACTTAGAGGAGAAAAAGATGGAAAACGGACGTAGTAGGTAACCCAAAATTTCAAAAAAAAAAAAAAGAAAAAACAATCACACTCAGACATCATATCCAGTTTTATATGATTTCATAAGAGGATAAATACATATATAATGTATGAACAAGTAGAGAAAAGATGTAGAGAAATAAATGCGTTATTGTAGGAAATTTGCCCAATAATGGAACTTCTCAAGCTGTAAAAGTATTTATATAACGGATCTACAATTGACTTGGTATGTTTTACGTATTGTTGATATTAACCTTTTTTTTTAAATAATAATAATAATAGCTTGCTACTACTGCCATTGCCGCTGCTGCTGAGGCTACACCTGTTGCCGCACCTATTGCTGCACTCGCCAAAGTTCAGCCTGAGAATGTAGTGGTACCGAGAGAGAGGCCGATTCACAAGTTGGTGGAGCAATTCTTGAAGCTGAACCCACCGAGGTTCATGGGTACTGGAGATCCAGAGGCCGCATCTCTCTAGATCCAAGATCTCGAGAAAGTTTTTGCACTTTTGATGTGCACTAAAGTAGAGAAAGTGGTCATTGCAATCTACCAACTGCAGGGTAATACAAATACCTGGTGGAGAGCCGCCAGTGATGCTGTATTTCTAGGAGCAGTAGCCCCGCTGTGGGACATTTTCCTAAGAGCGTTTAATGATCAATACTTCTCGGGAAGTGCCCGAGAACAGAAAATGGAAGAGTTCCAGCGTCTCCGTCAGGGGACGATGATTGTTGACCAGTATGGGGTCAAGTTCACGGAGCTTTCTCAGTATGCTCTGAGGTTGATTGAGGACCCAGAGGAAAAAGTTCGAAGGTTTAGGAACGGCCTTCATCTTGAGCTGAAGCAACCGTTGATACCGTTGGATCTGACAGGCTATCGAGAAGTTTACCGCCGAGCCCAGTTGTTAGAGAGAAGTTTGAACGAGCAAGCAACCTCATTTGGATTGAGGTTTAGTTCACTTAGAGAAGGGATCCGACATAGAAAGAAGCCTATGCCCAGAGGAAAGTTCCATGTCCCGCCCAACAAGAATTGTCGAATTAGAAAATCAGGGCCGAGTCAGAATGACGCGTGCCGACTGTGTGGAAGGTGACACAGATTAGCCCCATGCCAATCCAGGCTGGGTACTTGCTTCAGGTTTGGCCAGCCAAGTCACATAGCCAAGAACTGTCCCATAAGACAAGGGAGACCGCAACAGTTACCATCGCCTGATCAGAAGTTACGCATCGCAGGGTGGACAGATGAGACTCCCAGCTCAAGGAATAGTATACGCCATCACCAGAGGTTAGGCAGAGGATGCGCCTGATGTGATTACAAGTACAGTTTCACTGAACAACCATGTTGGTTATGCTTTATTCGACATTGGAACAACTCATTCTTTTATTGCCGAGCAATTTGTTAAGCTGATAGGATTAAGTCCTAAGTTGTTGGAGTCAGTGGTTAGCATATTACACCGTTAAAGGATAAGTGTTGTATGTATTGGATTGTTCTAGTTGCAAGTTAGCGATTAGTGGCAAGAGGGAAAAATAGATTTGTTAGTCCTAGCCATGTATAATTTTGATTTGATAATTGGCATGGACTGGCTCACCAAGCAATGAGTTAAGATAGACTGTTATTGTAAGGCGATTCAGTTTAACCCGTTAGAGGGTGGAAGTTTTGAGTTTGTTGGAAGTTGAGGAAAACCCTCGATTACATTAATCTCGTCGCTTGAAGCAACCCATTTATTAGACGAGGGTTGTCAAGGTTACCTGGAAACTGTCGTGGATACCACAGTTGAGGAGCTGAAGATGGAAAATATCTCAATGGTGCAAGAATTTCTAGATGTGTTTCTGAAAGAATTGCCAAGTCTGCCGCCAGAGTTAGAGATAGAGTTCGTGATTAAGCTAGCCCCCAAGACAGAGCCAATCTCTAAAGCTCCTTACCAGATGGCTTTATCTGAGTTGAAGAAACTGAAGGTGCAGATGCAGGAGTTGTTAGGTAAAGGATTTATTCGTCCCAGTGCATCACCTTGGGGAGCACCAGTTTTGTTTGTGAAAAAGAAGGATGATTCGTTGCGCCTATGCATCAACTATCATCAACTCAATCAGGTAACGATCAAGAACAAGTATCGACTCCCGAGGATAGACCACTTGTTTGATCAGTTACAAAGAGCATCGATACTTTCAAAGATTGACTTGAGGACAAGATATCATCAGTTGAGGATTAGGAAAGAGGATATACCGAAGTCAGCATTTCGTACTCGGTATGGTCATTATGAGTTTACTATAATGTTGTTCGGGTTGACGAATGCTCCAGCTGCTTTCATGGATTTGATGAACCGAGTGTTCAAAGAATATTTAGATCAGTTCGTGATCGTGTTCATCGATGATATTTTGGTGTATTCGATAAGTAAGGAAAAGCATGAGAGTCATCTGAGATTAGTACTGCAGACTCTGAGAGTTCATCAGTTGTACGCCAAGTTTAGCAAGTGCGAGTTTTGGTTGACTCGTGTTGCTTTCTTAGGTCACGTGATTTCAGGCAAAGGAATCTCCATGGACCCGTCCAAGATTGAAGTAGTGATCAACTGGCCGAGATTGACTACCGTGACAAAGATCAAAAGTTTTCTAGGTTTAGTAGGTTATTACAGACGGTTCGTGAAAGGGTTTTCAGCATTAGTATCACCGTTGACTAAACTCCTGAAGAAATAATAGAAGTTCGTTTGGACAGACAAGTGCAAGTATAGTTTCCAAGAGCTTAATCGGAAGCTGACTACTACACCTGTGCTGACTATTCCATCTGGTCTTGAAGGATACGATATCTATAGCGATGCGTTGTTCAGAAGATTAGATTGCGTGCTGATGCAACATGGCAGGGTCGTTGCATACACCTCCCATCAGTTGAGGCCTCATGAGCAGAATTACCCGACGCATGACTTAGAATAGGCAGCAATCATTTTTGCTCTGAAGATTTGGAGACATTACTTGTGCGGAGAAAGATTCCAGATTTTCACGGACCATCAAAGTCTCAAGTATCTATTCTCTCGGAAGGAGTTGAATATGAGGCAACGACGATGGATGGAACTCCTAAAGGACTATGACTGTGATATCCTATATCACCCTGGAAAGGTGAATAAGGTCGCCGATGCTTTGAGCCGAAAGTTGTTAGTCACTCATCTGCTGGTTAAGGAGAGAAATTTAATCAAGAGAGCTCGAGATTCAGTATTCAAGTTTGAGGTAGGCCACCTTTCGAATCTTATGGCCACCCTTAGAATTGAATCGGATGTGCAGATCAGGATCAAGTTACTCCAACCGACAAACCGAGATGTTTAGAAGATTCTGCAAAAGGATACCGATAACAGAAAGGCTGACTTTCAGGTTTTTGATGATGGAACATTGAGATTCCGAGGGCTATTTGTTGTACCTGACGATGTGGAGCTTAGATAGGATATTTTATCAGAACCCCATTGTAGCAATTACAGCATTCATCCTGGTAGTACCAAAATGTATCAGAATCTGCATCAACACTACTAGTGGTCTAGCATGAAAGCAACTTTCGCCAAGCATATCGCCAAGTGTTTGACATGTTAGCAGGTTAAAGCTCAGCATTGCAAGCCGAAAGGACTTCTGCAACCTCTCGAGATCCCAAAGTGGAAGTGGGAGCTTATCATGATAGATTTCGTGACCAAATTACCAAGGAGTCAGAAGGGTAACGATTCTAGTTGGGTAGTGGTCGACAGTTGACAAAGTCGGCTCACTTTATTGTGGAACGAAAGGACCTTAGTTTGGACAAGCACGTAGAGATGTATGTACATCAGATAGTTTGTTTACATGGAGTGCCAGTTACGATAACTTTAGATCGAGAGCTGAGATTCACAACTGCTTTTTGGAAAAGCTTACAGAGTGCTTTAGGTACGAAGCTACAGTACAGTACAACATATCATCCCCAGACGGATGACCAGTTTGAGAGGACGATTCAGACCCTTGAGGATATGCTGCAAGCTTGTGTATTGGATTTCAAGGGAAGTTGGGAAGAACAACTTCATCTGGTTGAGTTTGCCTACAACAACAGTTATCAGCACAGCATTCAGATGGCTCTTTTTGAAGCGTTGTATGGCGGAGTGTGCAGAACGCCAGTGTATTGGGATGAAGTCGGGGAAAGAAAGATTATAGGCCCAGAGTTAGTTCAGCAGTCAGCGGATGCAGTTGCAGTAATCATAAGCAGACTAAAGACCGCTCAGAGTAAACATAAGAGTTACGCAGATAAGCGCCGGAGGTCTTTGGAATTCTAAGTTGGTGATCACGTTTTTCTAAAGGTGTCACCAATGAGGGGAACTTCGCACTTTAGCAAGAAAGGAAAACTGAGTCCGAGGTACGTAGGTCCGTTTGAAATTCTTGAAAGAATTGGGACCCCAGCGTATCGTCTTGCGTTGCCGTCGAGATTGGCGCAAGTGCACGACATCTTTCACGTGTCGATGTTGAGAAAGTATGAGCCTAACCCGATCCACGTGCTTAGTTTTGAGAAATTAGATGTGGATGACCGAGTGTCATACGTTGAAAGCCCACTTCAGATTATGGATCGGAAGGAACAGATTATGCGTTCAAAGACCATTGGTCAAAGTGGTCTGGCAACACCATGGCACTGAAGGAGCAACCTGGGATAGCGAAGAGTCGATGAGACAGTTGTACCCCCACCTTTTTATTTAAATATTGTAATGGTTTAAATTTCAAGGACGAAATTTTTATAAGAGGGGAAGAGTTGTGACATCCCAGATTTTCAATGTCATTTTCTATTAAATGAAATCGGGCTTTTCATCGATGCGCCTTTAGTGTTATTCTCGAGCCGATCACTCGTGAGATAACTAGACTATCTGGAGAAGTCATTAAGAGATTTTTATGCAATAGACTTAAGGATTCGACAAGAAATCGACTACTCGACCGTGCTCATCTGCAGAGATCATTTCGACTTAGTAAGATCGATTAAAAATCAGAGATGGGTCGGTTCGACTGAGATGTGTGGCTAAACGTGGGTGATTCCATTGAATTACAAAATTCTTGTTAACCGGCACTAGATTGATTTTTTTTATCATTTTGGGTACCTTTTGTCCGTAATTGAAATCTTGAAATTTTCATGACAACCGAGAGTCGCCAATGTGTCGAACAGGTTCATTGTGGTTAGAAAAAAATCGACCATGGGTCATTTGCACTAAAAAGTTCTGAAAGCTACCCGGTAGCCTAGGTTACACTAAAAACGCGCCAGAGTGAAATTAACTGCGAATTTGAATCCGATTTCAGAAATTGAAAGTTCTATCATGTCAAAAATCATTTTAGGAATGTCGACTCGGTCTTTGAAGATTTTTCTGCAAACCAAGACTTTTTGAGAAAAAGTTGTCGTAGGGTCACTTTTGTCCAGGAAATGTCAAAAACCGTTTTTGATAGCACAATTGTGATGCAAGTAAGATCAATAGGCGATGAAAAATAGCAATTTGATCGATGAGGTGTTGGTTGAAATTATAGAAGCTGAATTGAATTGATTTGAGAAGCATTTGGTGTCCAATTGGAGGAAAGCCTATGCAAATTCGTATGCCCCATGACCCATGACATTTTGGACCTCTTCAAGGCTTCTTGAGGAAGCCAAAGCTGCTAGAAGTGTGCTGTGGAAGCCAACCTTGGTGGTGGAGCCCTCAAGAGGACAAATTGAGAGAAGAATAGGCCAAGTGATCCCCCTTGCCCCTTCCCTCTCTCCTTCTTTCCTCAGCCCGTCGACCGTCCCTCCTCTCCCTCCATCCAATGTGTGAAGATGCCCAACAGCCCAAGGAAACCGCTGAAGCAGCTAGCAACCCAAGCGAAACCGCCACACGTTGTCGTTCGTCGTCGCACATCCCAATCGTGCCTGTCACGCCTCGCCCTGTCGTGCGACCGTCTCTGCCATCCCATCTGCTTCATTTAGACCTGCTCACCGTCTAGCCGTCTGCCCGAGCCGTGTGGAGGTCGCTGGAGCCGCCACGAAGCATCGTTGCCACTCACCTGGACCCGATTTGGTCCCCTCAGCTTGTCTTAGTCCATTGATTAATGACGCTTAAAGGTTGTTTAGTTTAGACTAAGCCTGGTTTATATGGATAGTTAAATTAGATTAGCAATTTAATTAACTGCTATTGCATGTTAAGTGGATAGAGTAGTGTAGTTAGAGCCTAGATGAGCTCTAGTATTTAACTAAAGTGGTTCAGTAATTTTCTAGGCTCGTCTCAACTTCCAATTAGGCTTTACGGGCCTAAGTTACATTTATTGGCATTTATTTATTATTTTCCGTAATTATTTAATTAATTATTTATTTTCCGAAAATTAGACTGAGATAGTCGATGACCGAAATTTTATGCTGATTACAGTAGTGTGATCTGTTTATTTAATTGAGTTCTAATTTATACTGATTGTGTGTGATTTGTGAATTTGGGAATTTATTCCTAAATATATTTGTTTTCAGTATTTAGTGAGAAAATTACTGGGCGTCGGTTTACAGCACCAAAAATGTTTTTATCGACTATATAAATAGTGGAAATTTTGAAAGTAAATATATTATTTTTTTTGCTGAAACCAATCGTGTACCCACACACGATTATTTTTATCGGGTATCTTTGACCCGAGGAAAATAGGCTAGGATACTATGTTAATTGAGGAAATTAAGAGTGGAATGCCACTTCCTTGGCCGTAAGAAATTAATTGTGTGATGGTTTATATTCGTAATAGGATGACTATCGAAAGTTGAGATGACGCGTGTTGTGCGTATTGTTGTTGGGTTAAATCAAGAAAACCATCTCATAGAGGTTGTGCCTTTTGGGGCCGTAATCAACCACCTCATAGAGGTTGTGCCTTTTAGGGCCGTAATCAACCACCTTATAGAGGCCGTGCTCATTGAGCCGTAATCAACCGCCGAAGTATGGCTATGCTCATTAAGCCGTAATTAACCACTTCATAGAGGTTGTGCCCATCAGGCCATAATTTACCACCGAACTTGGAATCGGTTGTGCCCATCGGGCCGTAATTCACCACCGAAGATTTAGTAGGTCGTGCCCACTGAGTCGTAATGCAAAGTTGGGGTTGAGTAATCGAAATGATCGTATGATGATCCTAATGACATGTAATCGACGGAGTCGATTGATCAATAATTTAATCAATTTGATGATTTGATTGATTAAAGTGAATTGGTGAATTTGTGTATTATACTGACTTGCAGGAAGAAACTAAGACGAAGGTAAGACCTCTGACCTGTGTTTATACTTAGGCAACCCTTGGGGCATATTTTCTTCCTAGTCGGGTCTTAGGGGTTGAACTTGCTGAGACATTGTCTCACTTGGTTATTGTATAACCATTTTCAAGTCCTCGATGGTGTTGGTGGAGGACCGGAAGCCCCGGAGTGCAGGAAGGTGGAGACCGAAGAATCGGCAAACATGTCGACTAGTGGGTTATGGGACAGTTTCCTTTTTGTTAAGCCAATATTTTTGTGAACAGCCTGGTTTTGTAATTAGACCTATTTGTTTATAAAAGGCTTGTACTTTTCTATCCCATCTGATTGTTGTCTGGGGATTATATATCTTCTTCCCCATGTGTGCATTAAATGAATGGGTCGGCGAAGCGTCCTAGGACATCGATATTAATAAACCAATGAGGGATGGGCACGCGCTCAGAGGATCGGGGCGTGACATGGCGACCCCGCCGCGACCCAGATCTGGGGCGACGAGGTCGCGAGAGGACCTCACCACCCCTGGATCCGGGTCACGGTGGAATCGTACGACCTCCTACGACCTTGCCGCCCCCAGATCTTGGGGGTGGGGTTGCAAGAGGTTTCACAACCCAGATCCGAGGGCAGCGAGGTCCCCCCACAACCCCGCCGCCCTAGATCTAGGTCACGGCGAGGTCAGCTACCTAGACCTTGCTGCGACCCAGATGGCACGGCGGTCACGCCACCCCCCGGCGATGATCGTCTAGGCCACTTTGCAACCATGCCTGCCCTTCCCCGGCAATAGCTCACGAAGAAGAAGAAGAAGATAAATAGTGAGGGTAGAACCAAAAAAACAAAAAATCAATGAGGATAATTTGGGAAGAAATTTTTCTTTTTACCCCATCAGCTCAGCATACCGAGAAGGCTGGAATTTTCCAAATGGGGTTTGAAAATTTTTTACCAAACACCCCTACATTGGCCCAAGGATCTTTAGGGGTTCAAAGTGACTTCTAGAGGCCACTCCCAAATGCACCCAAAGACTCGAGCTCCTAAAGGCAGAACGTGCAATACAAGTTTCATACATGGTAGATTTTATAGCAAACTTTGCAAAAATGGAAAGAGGGTCAAATGATTTGCAAATGCAACAAGATTGATGTCTTAGCAAGATTGGGATGTGCTTTATGACTTACTAAGAGATGACAAGTTTGATTAAGGTCAATTGCATGCTAAAATTAAAGCAATCGTGCGGACGGACGAATCAAGTCAATGCAAGCATGACATGACATAAGGGGGCTAAGATCCTAATCCATCTAAATGATGTTCAATATTTTTGAAAATTTTACTCATGATGGACGAGAGTATGAAGAACATTTTCTGTGTGGGAATCGTTTCAAGAATCTTATCATATAATTTTCTAGAGATTCGAGAATGGATGCAACTCAACTGAGCACATGCAGGGACAGACATGATGAAGAATGTTCATGAGCCGATCGACCCTATCAAAAGAGCTTGTTATTTTCTCAAAATTTTATATGTTTGTAGCCTAGATGTGCTGAGCAAGTTTAACAGGGATGCATCTTCAAATTCTAATTGCATGATTTTATAAAAATCGCGGAACCGACAAAAGGTCCCTCCAAAAATTCTGGAAGAATTGTAAGTCTAGAGATGCATTTTTTAGCAATTTTCATGAAGCATTGACTCAAAATTCTCAACACAAAATTCTGTAAAACATCGGCAAACAGCAATCATCGCTCAAACAATTGTTCCGCAAGATATTCTTACCAGATTTCGGGATCAGTAGCCTGACTTTCAAAGAAATTTTGAGCTAGCAAATGATGTCCATTCGAAGCTTATAATATATTAAATCAAAGCTAATCGAATGTAGATCAAATGTCCAGAACACATCAAATCCGGATTTTGAGGTATTAGACCTCAAACTCGCCCTAACAGAAAGTCAGTTCCAAAGACATACGAATTTCCAGAATTCACATTCAAGCACAATCAATCCATTAATCATCCATCATTCAACTCAGCATATTAAACCTATCATTCTAAGCATATAGAACACTTAGGATTTGAATCCTAGTGTAACATCCTCAACTTCGAGCCCTTTACATGATAAAGGAGAAGTCCAAACTGGTTTCACCGATTATGCCCAGTTGCATCCGGCTTCATCTGATCACGGCTTAGGCACGAATTTTTGGCCAAATAAAGTAGTCAGTCGCTATACTCAATTAATGCCTACCCAGTGAGATGGCCTTCTGATTTAGATATTTTTTAAGTTGCATTTAATGCCTTCATCACGTAATAATTTAAGGAGCATGGACTAAGCATGGACACTTGGCCTTTAATTAGTCAAACCTTCCTAGAAAATGAGTGTGAAGAAGTATGAAAAGCATTAAATAAAATGAGTGTAGATACTTATGTGTCCCAAGTAGTTAATGAAGGGAGGGTAACTCATGACCCAAGGGAATGATGGCAAATAATCTTGTAGGGTGCCACCTCTCCTCCTTAAATTTGCCACCTCTTGGCTCTAGAGGTTTTGACTGTGATTTTCGGTCTTTTCTCAAAACTACTTGGACCTTTGCTGCTTTCCAATTTTCTAGAGTTTCTTGTAGCTTGAATCTTGCAAAACGTCCTTCATAAAAGTTGTTCAAACATCTTAATCTATAACATACTTAAATTTCAAATTCTGAGGTGAAATGGTTAGGACAAAGGCTCAATCAATTACTATACAGAACCTGCCCAATATAGTGAAAATGATAACCGAGTTGTTTTCTCGATTTTTCATAAAATTTTCCATTTTAAATTTGGACATACTTCCTACATGAAAGTTTTAACAGACATCCATGTCCACAACATATCAAAATTTCAAATAGTTTTAGGAAGATTTGGATTTTGAAATGGGTCTTTCTTCCTGACTGTTAAATATACTATACGGGCAAATTGTTGGGTTGTGTTCAATGATTTGATGTTCTTTCCACATAATGAATTTAGCTTGAATTCCTCATGAAAAAATGTTTTGTAAAGTCTTCTCTATAACATATTAAAATTTTATAATTTTTCAGCCTCGTTTGATAAGGTGATGGCATTAATTTCGAAAGTTGCTCAAAACTGTTTTTGCCTTAGAATAGGAGAACCATACTCCCAACTTGAAGGGGAAGGAGGCTACAAGCCCAACCTGAGAAATAAGCTAATCTAGAGTCTTCTTGGCTTGAAGATAAGAATGCATTGAATGCTTTTGGAAGTTAGCTAATTAATGAGTTTAATTACTCACCATACCAAGTGGCAAGAAATGGACTTGCTTCTTGAAGTCATTGATGTTCTTTGGAATTTTAGCACCTTAAGAAGGGGGGATGAGTCACATGCTCATGTAGTTAACTTGGAGAACAAGTTGTCCAGAGTCTAAGTTTCTTGATGACAAGTCTAAGTCATTGATGACTTTGGAAGCTAGTCATTAATGAAAGAGGGTGACTCAACATCTTAGGTGTCCCTATAAACTTAGGTCATCATGACCCTAATATGAGCCTTGGAAGGCAAGTTAACCAATTCATAAATGCTAGATGACTCATTAGTATAAATGGACCAATGATAAGAATGTCATTTGTCTTTAATCATTTCACTAGAACATTAGGGTGCAACATCTCCCATATTAGCTAGGACATATGAGAAAAGATGATTGGGCCACTTGTTAGGGTTATTAAGTGAGGAGAGATCTATAAATAGGACATCTATCTTCATTTCCACCAACCACCATCTATTGCCCACCTCTCCCTCTCCATATCCCTCTCTCGGCCACACTCCCTTGCCGTTGCCCTCAAGTTTCGTTTCTCTTGACCGAACCACCACCATCTCATCAAGTAAGTAGAATCTCTAACTCTTGGTTAGAACGATAGCCTACGTTGTCGAGTTTAATGGTGTACTCACCTGTGACATTATCGAATTTAATGGTGTGCTCACCCATGTAAGTTGCGTGTATATTGTAATGTTATTTCGTATGGTTTGCTCATGTTTGCATGCTTAAGTTTGTTCATGCCCTGGGACGAGATTGAGTTTAGCTCGGCTTGGAATCAACATCAAGTTGAGATGGCCTAAGTCGCAAGGCTTTAGATCGGTATTGAAGCGTGCCGATTCCAAGTCTTGCTTGGTGCCGACATCAGCTTAGGCGTGCAACTCAAACCACAAACTAAGAATCGTGCCCGGCATATTATATAGCATAATATTAAAAGCCATGGTACACTCACTTGAATGAGCACGCCTTTGGATCACATATGAGTTGACTAAGAAGAAAAGTAAAAACTGACTTGTGTGATGCACTATTATAATGCACTTAAAGAGAAAAAAGCGTTCGTCGCCACATAACATTGGAGGCGTAGCCTCGTTCATTGAATGGGATGCCTTGATTGAGGTAAAATGCTTGGGTTTGAGCCCAAATGCCTCAGATAAGCTAATCCCAAGATGCCCTGGTTGAGCTAGGATACCTAGATTGAGCCCGGATGTCTTGGTGAGCTAGCACCAGGATACCTCAGTTGAACCGGGATGCCCTAGTTGAGCTAGGAAGCCTAGCATGAAGCTAAAAGCCTTGGTCGAGCCGAGAGGGCTTGGTCAAGCCAGGACAACGGTAAAAAAATCATTGTATGTGCGCCGGTATATGCATAAGTATAATGTGTTGACATGTTTATTGACAAGCTGATAGTAAGCATGCATTTAAGTATGGTGTAATGGGCATTTGCATGTAGTCGAGGTGTAGCAATAAGTTTGCTATTAATCTGTTATCGACATTGCATTGTGAGTGTTGTACCTACTACATTTTGATGATAATATGCCCTCCTAGTAGAGAATTAGTGGTTTTACTTACTGAGTCCATAACTCACCTCGTTATTTTTTAGAATTGTAGACATGTAGGAGTTGCCGTCTCGCTAGAGGAGCTAAGGTTTACCCCAGCTATTTTGAGCATAAAGCATGTAGTGATTATAAATATAACGACCCATGACAAAATGGCTTATAAATATAACTGATGTAATTGTGTGTTTGCAAGTGGTTATTTTTCCTAATTGCTTGTTGTTGTCTAGGTGTTATATGTATGCTTCCGCATGTACTTAATGAAAATGTCATGCCCCGATCTTTGAGCGCGCGCCCATCCCTCAATGGTTGATGCAAATGTCACGTTCCCAGGTGTCATCACCGACCCAATTCATTTTAGTATGTATGCGGAAGCAAAACAATAAACCCCTAACAACAAACAACATGTGATAGAAAAGCAGGGCAACATTTCACAAAACCAAACTTTTATAAACAACTGGGTTTAGGTACAAAAGAGCCTGGGCAAAAGTCTACAAAATATCGGCTCTAAAAAAGAAGCTGTCCTACGACAAACTAATCGAACACATACGCCAATCCTTCATACTCTACCTCCACAAACTCTAGGCTTCGGGTCCTCCACAACCACCATTTAAGGACTTGAAAAGTTAAGCTCGCGACGGGATGCGACATTGTCTCAACAAGTTCACCCCCTAAACCCCTATAGGAAGAAAATACATCAAAGGGTGGCCTAGCCATACAATGCAGAGAACTTACCTCGCCTCAATTCCCTCATGCATGTCAGCACAGTTCATATACACAAATGGCCTATAATCAAGGCACACAACAATTGAAATGCCACACCAACACAATTAATCACAATGGTCTCAATTATAAGGCCAAACCATTATGACACGTCATATACCATGACACACAGTTTTATCTCATAATCAGGCTCAACTAACTCAACCAACCGTGCGTTCCAATTGTTAATTACACCCCTAAATGGTATGGCCAACTCTAAGTTTGGCTATCTTTTGGTATTGCCAAGTGTCGTCTCACCTCCTTTGAGCATAGTTACGTCTCTCAATGACGGCTTTCCCGAAGGAGTGTAGGTCAAAAATCTACTACGACTCGAGTCCCAAATGAATGGGTAACGTCCGGCGTAAATGCTTAGGACGGGTTTTCTTAACCAACACACGACCATTCAAATTCGGCTCAGGACACCATGCATTGCACTCAAATGCCTCAACTAAAATAGTGATCCTAGCATATTTTCTTCATATTAAAAATACCCGGTAAAAATAGTCATGTGTAAGTATACGGTTAGATCGAACCAGAAAAATTGATAACCTTCTTTTTAAAATCCCACTATTTTATATAGTATATAAAACCATTTCCGATGTTAAAATCCGACACCCAGCATTTTCTGAATAAATAATGAAATTTCCTAAATTTTAGAATAAATGACCAAAAATCCAATCAAAGCACTCAATTTGCACAAATCAACATTCAATTGCATAAACCGAACACACTATTGCAATTAGCACGAAATTCCGGTCACCACCTATCCCGGTCTAATTTTCAAAAAATAATAAATAATTAAATAATTACAAAAATTAATTAAATAAATACCAATAAAGGCTATAAATAGGAACTTAGGCCGAAAAAGCCTAATTAAATATCGAGACGGGCCTGGAAAATTTCCGAACCAATCTAGATAATTAATACAACCTGTCTAGTCTCTAATTAATCTAATCTAACCACCTAACATGCAAAATTGGATAATTAAATCAATAATCTAACATAACTAACCACCTAATCCTAAATTAACTTAAGCTAATCACCCCCTAAGCATAATTAACCTCCTAAGCAAGGTTTAGTGAGTAAACTCACCAGATTTGGCGAGCCAGTGAGTCCATGGTGACGACAACGCGGAGACGGGTGATAAACTCCGAAGCGACAACACCAAGTGGAGACCGAACGGACCTCAAAACGGGCCTAGAAGCTTCCAAGCCTATGATGGCCCAGGCGGTGGTGTGCGGGGAGGAGGGATGGCGGTGTGTCCGTGCCTCAGTCCCCAGACGTGCGTAGGGAGGGGGCGCGTCTCCTATCTCACATCGCTTAGGGGGGGAGTCATGGGCTAATTTATAAGGCTTGGGTTCTCTAATCTGTGTAACGCGTTTTAAAGCCGTGAGGGCCAAAAGCCCAAAGCAGACAATATTACATAGTGGGAGGCCCGGGTCCTTACAAAGCCCTCGCTGGATTTTGGTTCTATCCAAGAACCGAAATGGCTGGGCCGAGCAATGGAACAGGCTAGAAACAACAAGGCTGGATGGCGACGGCTGCAGCAGGGAAGAGCCAGCGAAGGAGCGGCTTTGGCGGGCTGGGCTGGATTGAAACGTGTGGGCCACGGGCATGAGGGCAAGAAGCGTCGACTGCTGGCAATTGACTTCGTGCAAGGGCGGTGGACGCTTGAGGGACGCGCGGCAGAAGCTGGGGAAAGTCAGTGGAGTCAGCGAAGGGGAAAGAACTCGCCGGTGGTTGACTCGCTTGGGACTTCTCGCGGACGGGTGGTAGCTGCTGGCATTGAAGATGGACAGTCAACAAACCGGCTGAAGAAACAGCAGATTCGGTGGAGATGTTGACCGAGTGGAGGCATGGGCTGGTCGAGCGAATTTGTTGGGGGAGGATGATTGTTGGCAGTGGGGTAGCTGAATTCGTGGCAGATGCAGGGGAGGCACGAAGAAGGGAAATGGCAGCAGGTATTGGCAGAGAGAGAGAGAACGTAGAGAGGACTGCTTCGAAGGAACGGAAACAAAAGCAAAGTAGAAACAAATGAGGTCAAGGGCAGTTGGCAAGCGTGTTCGAGAAGAGAGGGAGGAAAGAGAAAGACGTCGGCTAGGCTTGCACGAAGAAGGGGGGAGGAACCAGTGAGGCATGCAAGAGAAGCACAGGAAGGGGGGAAAAGCCAAAAGAAAATATCTAGACATTAATGCTTGGTCCCCCAAATACTTTCTTGCATAGACTTTCCAGAAATTACACAAATTGATGCCAAATGTTGCAGCCCCCATCCTTGGCTCCGAATTTCCTCTAATAGAACTTCAATTTATTCACCAAATTCCCCAATTTGATGTCCAATTTGGATGAAGAAGAAGCCTACACAATTTCCACAAGTTCTCATCACCAAATAGCTCGGTTTGGAAGCCAAAAATTCCTTCAATTTGATCTATCCGAATTTCCGTTCTTTTCCAAATCGTTCAAATTGATTTTCTGTAAAATCCCAAAATCGCCGAAATTTCTTCAGAGGATGAGTCGATATTCCTAAAATAGATCGTGACATGGCAGAACTTCAATTTCCAAAATTGGGTTCAAATTCGTGATTAATTTCAATCTGATGCGATTTTAGCGCGTTCTAATCTACCGGGTAGTTTTTAGGAATTTTAGTGTATTTGACTCGTGGTCAATCATTTTCGATCCATAATGTGCATCTTCGACTCATAGGCAACTCTCGATTGTCGTATAAGTCTCGAGGTTTTAAATACGGACACAGGGTACAGAAACGACAGAAAAATTGGTCTAGTGTTGTTCGACAAGAATTATGTGATTAGGTGGAATCACCCACACACTAATCACATACCCCTGTCGAATCGACCTATCTCCGGTCTCTGGTCGATTTTGACAGTGTCATAATGACCCTTGCAGATTAGTATGGTCGAGCAGTCGCTTTCTGGTCAAATTGTCAAGCCAATTGTGTTTATATTCCTTAACGACTTCACCCGATAGGCTAGTTAACTCATAAGTGGCCAACTCAGAGAAAAAGGCCATAAGCGCATCGATGAAAAGCCCAATTCATCTCATCGAAAACAGACTTGAAATCTGGATGTCATAGAAAAGATAAAAAGAAACAGGACGACAATGTGCTTGGGATGTCGCGAAAATAACCCTTGCTACTCGTGACCTAGGGATGGAGTTGGGGTCATGACACCTAGCCCCGATTGTCTAACATGTCTTTCATGAACTTCACCCCATTCTTTTTTTATAAATGAGCTGTACAAACACAATAGTTGGTACTTGTATCGTAAACATAATAAATTTCTTAGTGTAGACAGATGGCTTATACTGGGGTAGGCATTTTATAGAGAGTGGCTGCATATTATTTCTACTGTAAGTGTTTTTCAGAACAGTTAGTATCCACATGATACCTACGTACATCGACTCTTTAGCCCAAGAAAGTGATCGTCTTTATCTTTCTCAGATGTATTGTCTATGGAGTCACCAAGCTTTGTTTGTCTCTAAGAACTTGGTGCAGAAACTGAGATCAAGGTGATTTGAGGGTAAAGTGGGATTGCCACTGCAGCAATTTTATCTGAAAAAGCTTGTAGGACCTCTGTTTATTTGTTTCAGGTTTTCTTAGATGAAGCTTAGGAGTCATTTTACCAATTGAGCCCATCAAAATAATATTCATGTGCAATGATTCCAATGCATTTTAGATCCGTTTAACTGTGGGTGTGTATCATTGGCTGCACTTTGTGTCTTTGTGCCAATACATATCAGTATTTTTGGTTCTTGTTGGAGTTGAGTTTTATCCTTCTAGTATTTTGTAAACTATTGTTCATTGATTGTCGTACTTTCTGCTAATTAACCATTTATTTATTTTGTCACTCAGTTGCTCAAATTGGTTAATTATTAATGGAAGGGAAATTTCAATATGGAAATTGCCGAGGGATACAATCAAAACATTGGTGGAACGTGTAACAAAGTAGAGCAGCAAAAAGCAATACTTATATATGATTGTAAAGCTAGAGGAATAGAATTATAAGCATATTGGAGAAAACATCTTCAAGTAATATTGATGATGTCCAAACTATCATTAGTATATTTCTTACTATATTATATGTAAATGTTTGAACCAAAGGATTACGCAACATCCATGATGTGATTCACTAGAAATAAGTTTGCAAATGTTCTGTAATGACAAACAACACCAGTCAAGTAGAAAGATTAGCTACTAATGATGTTTTTGTCAAAACTGTAAAGATCAAGTTGATGGTGATGTAATAACCAAGTATATAAAATGATGTTTGTTAGGTCAGCTAAAGAGCCTTTGAAGAATCTAGATTCGCATAACAGCAGAGTCAAAATAAAGCATGTAGCTAGGTTGTCAGACAAGTCAGTCAGAAACTATAGTGAGAAGATAGTAGCAGTTGCTATTTTTGGCTAGCTTGCATAAATCAAAGAAAACAAGCTATATTGACAGTACCTTCCTGGACAATAGCTCAACGGAAACTTTCCAATGGTCACTTACTTCTCTAAATCATCCTTAACAGATAGATTGAAGAAGAGTATAAAAGAGAAGACCATGAAGAACTAGAAAGGGATGCAACACAAAAAAGATCAAGTGGCTTACACACCGTAATTCTTAGCTAAAAGCTCTCCATCCTATTGTTTTCATATTCATGTTGTTCAACAATCGTGCTAAGGATTAAGTGTACAAGTATAAGTGCAACAACTGAGTCTAGATAGTGAGATCTATTGTGTAAATGATCAGTGCTAGCCGTTTGTAACTTTCCAAGCAGATTGTTAGTGAAATCCAACCCGTCTTTAGGCTGCTAGTTTGAAGAGTGGACGTGAGCTTATGGATAAAGCAAAACCACTATAACTCATTGTGTCCCACTGTTTTTCATCTTCTTATATACATTGGCATACAAGTACTCAGTATTTACATAAACATTGGATTGAGGTGATCTTTACTTAGAAATCAGTTAATTTTCACAAAAGATCATCAAAGTTTGAAAACAACCTATTCACCTCCCCTCTAGGTTGTATTGTTAGCCCCAACAAAGTATACTTTTCATATAGTAGTTCATTGGTAATCTTTGCTAGTTAGCTCATTGTTTGTTTGTGATTTTTCCTTCAAATTAATCAAGTTAGAACCTTTTTTGGTAATTCCAATTACAATTTCTTGCAAGGTCTCTATATTACTTTCTATGGTGTTGTTAATTAAATGTGTGGATATTCATCTAATTGGTATGGTTTATGAGAGTAATAGTGATAGTGGAATGTCTGGAACTGATAGAAGCTACATGGTTATCATATTGTACATATACATTTTCCTTGTGTATATTGGCAGTTGATGGATATGCGAGGTGCGAAAAATGGATGCGGAATGATACCGTCGATGCAGAAGAGTCCAAGACAGCATCATGGTTTAAGCGATTTATAGGACGTGAGCAGAAACCGGAAGTGACATGGCCTATACCTTTTGTGGAGGGTGGGCTCTTTATTCTCACTCTTCGTGCAGGTGTTGATGGTTACCATATTAATGTTGGGGGTCGGCATATTTCTTCATTTCCTTATCGGACGTCATGTCGTTTGTCATGAGAGAGACTGATCTCATGAGCTTTACTTCTTGGGGCAACTCTTCCAGTTTCACTAAATGAATGCTGAATATCTTCCTTCAGATGGATATCATCTGCTTTTGCTTTAACATCCAATGCCATAGCAATTCTTCTTGGGGCTTTTGCTATAAACGGATGAATCTCTGTTCATCTTGTTTATTCTTATTCGATTCTGATGATTCCTAGTTATTGGGGCGAAATGATGCTAGATCAATTTTTTATCTTGAGTTGAACATGTGGTATCTTTTGAAGCCTTTCCCTCTCCCTTGTATGTGTAGGGATTTACACTTGAAGATGCAACTGGATTAGCAACAAAAGGCGATGTTGTTCATCAAGTTTATGCTACCTCTCTCCCAACTTCCCATCCGACTTTTTCTTCTCAAAAGAGTTTTGGAAATGTCTGAGAAATGGAAAGCTCGTCCTCTTCCTAAAAGACCAGTCAGGCTTTTTGTTGGGTTTCTTTCTGCAACCAAACCAGTTCGCAGAACGCATAGCAATCAGAAAGACCTGGATGCAATCAGCAGCAATAAAGTCTTCAGATGTGGTAGCTCGTTTTTTTTTTGTTGCACTGGTAAGGTTGCTGGCTTGCTGACTATAACTGTTGTTTATCAAGCGTCAAATTTTAAGTTGAGTATGTCTAAAAGAGAATCAGATGCGCTCTCAGAATTTTACATTCTATTGGGTGGGTTGCTTGTGTGACATGTGATTCCTTGCTAATTTGAGTTTTTGTAGTTGTTATTGTTTGTTAGTAATCAGAGTTATAAATTCTACTGATGGATTTCAAGTCGGCGGAAGACGACTTACCTGATTCCGATGCGCAAACAGCTAATGGCCCCAGAACGAACGTTGAATTGCCGATGAAACACGAACAACACTTCCTCACGTTAGTTTGAATGCAATCACAAGGAAAACACCCGATTTCCACAGCGTAAATGCCGATTGTTCTTACAAAAGTGAAATGGAATGCCTTCGATGGAAAGGGGAGAGAAAGAAGCGTAAGTTCTCTCTAAACGTACTTTTTCTACCAACAACAACCACCAACGGTTGTCTTCTAAGAGGTTTTTATACCTCTAACTTCATACCCTTTCAATAATGTCTCGCACCCCATCATGGATGTACCTTTTTAATTACAACATCTACTGAAGGAGTTATTCAGGGAATACTTCTTAAAGTAGGAATAATATATGGCCAGAGACTTTCTGGATTAAAAACTACACTGACATTATGGGAACTTAGAAAAATGACGTTGGCATCTGCTGTGCTGTCTTTTATCTTGGTACTCAGACCCTCCTGGTAGAATGTCTTGGACAAAAAGGTATACTGACAAGATCCTAAATAAGCCTTTTTGTTCAAATAAGTTGGGTTTGATGATGTGGTTCGGTTTTATGATCCTTCAGGCATGAAGGCAATCTATATGGATTCTCAATGGCCCAAGTTGCTTGTATCAGCAGCAATCCACATGACAACATGTTCGTATTTCCACTATTTCAACAGAGTGAATGTTGACTGATCTCTGTCTGTTTAGATGTTAATTAGGCATTTTCTATGTGCTTTCGGTCCAATAACTTAAGGGAATGAAAGTCGACATTTCATAAAGTGCAGGAGGGGCGTCACAGTCTCCGTCATAATTTCAAATGCGTGGGTTGGCACGGAAATGTATTTAAAATTGAGGGTGTATTGGAGCAATTTACTTAATAGTAGTAAAAACTAAAAGGATACTGGAAAACAGAAAAAGAATAATTTACATTTTGAGATATCCATTTACGATTATTTAAGTATTTGTCATGTCATCATTTGATGAAATCTGTTGCTGACAATGTTCACCATGGAAAACCTCATGCGAAACTTATCTTCCAGGTGAGAAACTAATGCAATTGTGGCTTTTGAAATGGATCTAATCATTCACCAGAAAAAAAAAAAGGGATGGAAGGAATAAGATAGCCTTAGTTAAAAGATTCACTAATTAATATGGGTAGGAGTGTTGATTGAGTGTGATTCCCTGTGTTGTAAGCAGTTGGTCATCAGCTAATAATTGACCGGATCTATTGGAAAATTGAAGTTCAAGAGTCCTTTAATCTCCAAACAAATGCCCTTCGGAATGTGAAGTACTATGACAAATGTTTGTACGTGGGCAGATAACTTTAACATCAAATTACGTCTGTAAAATAGTACAGGTTTATGTAAACTTGTAAAGTATATTATCCTCTTTTCTGCTCATATTGTAAGAATCTTTGTACACTTGCCAACTTGCGGTCTGATTTTTATTTATTGTTTTTAGAATCCAAGGAAGGAGGTAAATGCAATGCTGAAAAAGGAGGCTGCCTACTTTGGTGATATAGTTATTTTGCCATTTATGGATTGTTATGAGCTCGTGGTCCTGAAAAACTTTGCGATATGTGATTTTGGGGGAAGATTTTGTTTAGTTACTGTAAATCTACATGAAATCATCTACCCACTTTGAACATTGTATAGTAGAACTCTACTTTTAACTAGCTCATCATCCATCCTGAATGCAGATTCAGAATGTAACAGCAGCATTTACAATGAAATGTGATGATGATACATTCGCAAGGGTGGATGCCGTCTCAAATGAAATCGATGGCATTTCTTCCTAAAAGTATCTTTGTATGGGCAATCTCAATTTCTTGCGTCGTCCACTCAGAAATGGAAAGTGGGCGGTGACTTAATAGGAAGGAGGCTTCCGTGTTTATACTAATTATTGAATGCAATACCAGTTTGTTGTTTTGTTTGCTACTTGGAATTAGATGATTATTGCTGGATTGCTAGACATTTTCTGGTAGCAAAGGTACTTAGCAGCTCGATAGTCAGTCATCGGATCTTTCCTGTTGTTAGATGAGATAACCAACAAAGTTCACTAATGTTATCGCCTCGAAGCTTGAATAGAAGACATTTGACACATACACAAATGCGTGCACATGTAATTTCTGTATACCCTGTTGATGATTAAGTTTAGTTTCATGATAATGGACCTATTGCTAGCCATCTTGCAGAGCAATTCGTAGAGTACATGGAATGCATAGTAGATTGTCTGCATTCTTTGCATGACATGATAATTCTCTCAAAGGGCTGATTATTGTCCAACATGACAGGAATGGTCAGAAGAAATATACCCTCCATATGCCAACGGACCTGGATATGTCAATCTCGAGTGATATTGCTAAGTTTATCAACATAGAAACTGAAGCCTCAGCGTGAGTTTATCCAACGCCTGTGTGGTTTTCGTAAGAATATATATCCTCCGAGCTTCTCATTAGTGGCTGAACTGTTATATTTTTTGTTTGTGGGAAGCTCTTCAAGATGTAGGACGTGAGCATAGGGATATGGGTGGAGCAATTCAACAGTTCTGTGCCGGTACAGTACTCACACAGCTGGAAATTTTGCCAATATGGTTGCATGGAAGACTACTACACTGCACATTACCAGTCTCGTAGGCAGATGATCTGCTTATAGGACAAATTGGCGAGGGGTCAAGCCCAATGCTGCAACTTTAGATGACGGAGTAACAGACGAATCTCGTCTTTAAGATTTAGCCGTACATAGTCCTCTTTGGCTTCTTGTAATTAAGCTTGCAGCTGGTTAGTTCTGTTAATCACGAAATAGGTCAGGCTGGCAATCCCAGTGGAGAATGAGATGAAGAAATTTTGACTGGGATATATTGTACCATTGCACTGGCTGTTTAATCGAGCTGAGTAATCTTGGTTAGGTCATCTTGAAGGGAGTCCATTTTGCACAACTGGGCAAATGTCTTCATTTAGGATGGAGTAGGCTATAGAGCGAAGCATCAACCAATAGGCCGAAATGGAAAAGATGGGTTCCGGTCCATGCCTTAGAGTTTCCATCTCGGTTCTGTTCGACATCATAGTCTGCAGGCTGAATTTGCTTGAACTGGACCAAATAATGTCATCTCTGTTTTTTCAATTTTGATGACCAAATTGTTACTCCGATCCAAAAATCTGGTGAGTTCAATGGATGGACTTTGCACTTTTACAAATCGGGCATCCTATAGTCCCTCACTCCTTTGGGTAAGTCTTGCATAGATCTGAGTCCATAACCCAAATGCATTGCGGGCATCGGTCTTATGGAATTCACATGGAATTCACATAATGAAGGCCAATAGGGGTCCAACTGAATCCGGATTCAAAAAGGTATTTACTTGCTGCCCCAGACGAACCACCACTTTCTCATTGCTGGAGTCCGCTCAAACTTCTTTTGTCTTCTGTGACAGCTTGATTTGGGTCGTACAATCTGCAAGCCTTTGCATCGGTCATGTATTGGGTGTGTTGAACGTGCCTATAAATATCATCAAGTGAATTGAAAATTCTAAAATTTATCATGGATATGCAATTAGATCCTAAAATTTTCAAAAATACAGTTAAATTCTAAAACTTATCATAAAAATATAATTGAGTTTTAAAATTTTCAAAAACTGCAATCAAATCCTAATCTTGTTAGGTTTGTGCAATCAAATCTTTTATTTAATTCCGTTCAACTTGATAAATGGAAAAAGTAAACAAGTTTTAGGACTTGATTACATCAACTTGATAAATTTTAGAACTTAATTATACTATTCTGACAAATTTTAGTATTTGATTATACTTATAAAAGTTTTTGGATCAATTGTACTTTAGTGGTATGTTTTAGAATTTCTAGTATACTTATCCCAAATCATTATCATTGAAAAACAATTGAGTGCTGCCGGTGGTGAGTTCATGGACACAATATTTTTAATGTAGGTGTGTAATGAGTAGCACAGATGGGTTAAAATTTCTCGATTCGAATTTTCTCAGCAATTAGGAAGAAATTGCTGAAACTTTGAAGAACCAAATGAGACTGTGTATATGAAGTTCATTAGAACTTTGTATTTTAAGCGATTTAATATACGTGTGATTGTTTGAATTCGGTACATACTATGTGGTTTTGGCTACAACCATAGCGCCACATGGCTTGCTCATGTACGGATTTTATCTAGCAATTTAATTTTTAAGGTTCTTTAAGCAAAATTAATTCTGCGTCTCTAAGTCTTATGCATGTTTTGGAAATAAATCACTAATCAATATTGTAATGATTGTTCAAAAATATTAAATGTTTGAAAATAAGTGTTTTTATATATAAATATACTCTATTTCGAAATACTTATATAATATATAAATAGATATAATGGTTTATTATGGAGTTTTGAAAGAATTAAAAATGCAGGGTTATCTGTTTCATATTTGATGAATAAATATAATTAAGAGATCAACACAAAATATCCTTTATCAAAATATGAAATTACACAAAAAAAAATTATAATAAAATTACTCATAAAGAGTTCTATAACAAATTGCTTGTATTTCAACATGTGCGGTAAACACAATTATCACGAATGAAAGTTTAAATACTCATTATGACGAAATATTTGGTCGTACTTCTTAAGTGCATGGTATTAAAAAAATTGATAAAGAAAACATGATAGCCCATATTTGATAGAGCTAGTACGAGCACCTAGAGGGGGTGAATAGGTGCACAAACAACTTTTGTAAAATATAGTATAAAACTTTACTTTTAACCTGAGTCTGGATAAAAATAGACTTTGTAGAGAAAATCATACTCTAACAATTAAATAGAGTTACGAGCAAAATAAAAGAGTTTAGGGAAGAGAATAAGAACATAAGGTTTATAGTGGTTCGGCTTAATCCAAGCCTACGTCCGCTCTCCCGCACTAATAGCCCACCGGCTGGTTTTCACTATGAATTAAAAGAGTCGTTACAGTATCACGTCATTGATTCCACAAAGGTAGAGACTCTGCTACACTTCCTCAAGGCCTCACAAATGTCTAAACTCTCTTTTGAGTACAAATTTTCGCTCAACAAATAAATTAGCAAAGAACAAGGAGCTTCAAACTTTGGAATTTATCTATCGCGCACACACTCGAATAACTAGAGCATCTTCCTTATATACTCATCAATGCCTTCATATCCGTTGGCACTTTCCAAAGGAGTTCTTCCAATCTACCCGTTGAACAGAATCAATTAGGGAGATCTTGAATTACTTAAGGAATGTGAAGATAGCTCACCAATCCTACTCGCCCATACAATCAAGATCTAGGTTTCGATAAGTAGAACCTTCCAAGTATACTTCGCCAATCAACGGATCCAATTTACTCGTATTGATTTCAAAACGAATAATAGATCTTCAAATGCTATCTCCAGTCGTGAGAACTTCTTTAGCCGCTCAAATCAAATCCTTAAAGAAATACTCAATTCTGGATAAGACTTCTTTGTCGGTCTAGAAACTGTCAATAAGGGCAGACTTTAAATCTTGAGTCTGGCGGTTTGGTGATCTTTAGACTTTGACGGAAGAGTCAGCAAATCTTCAAACTAGACTGATGGAAACGTTTTGTCAGCTTCCAAACAAATAAGGAAGTTTTTTCCAACAATATTTACATTTAAATGACAAACACTCGTCGAATCTTTTATGTTCTCAGATGAGATAACCAATGAAGTTCACTACACATGCACACATGCACACACGCATGCATATATAATTTCTGCATACCCTATTGATGATTAAGTTCACTTTCATTATAATCGACCTTTTGCTATGCTTCTTGCCGAACAATTTGAAGAGTACATTGAATGTGCGTAGCGGTAGATCGTCTGCGTTCTTTCCAGGACACGATAATTCTCTCAAAGTGATGATTATTCTCCAACATTACAGGAATGGCCAGAAGAAATATACCCTCCATATGCCATCGGACCTGGATATGTCATTTCGAGTGATATTGCTAAGTTTGCGTTTCTCAACATGGAATCCAAAGCCCCATGGTTGTTCATCCAACGCCTGTGTGGTTTTCATAAGAATATATATCCTCCAAGCTTTTCTTATTAATGGCTGAACTGTCATATGTTTTGCCTGCGGGTAGCTCTTCATGATGGAGGATGTGAGCATGGGGATCTGGGCGGAGCAATTCGACAGTTCTGTGCCGGTACAGTACTCACACAGCTGGAAATTTTGCCAATATGGTTGCTTGGAAGACTATTACATTGCACATTACCAGTATCCTAGGCAGATGATTCTCTTGTGGGAAAATTGGCGAGGGGTCAAGCCCAATGCTGCAACTTTAGATGACGAGTAACAGACGAATGTCGTCTTAAAGGTTTAGCCGTACGTAGTCCTCTTCGGCTTCTCGTAATTAAGCTTGCAGCTGGTTAGTTCCATTATATAATGAAATAGGTCGGGCTGGCAATCCAAGGAGAGAACGTGATAAAGAAATTTTGAGTGGGATATATTGTACTGACGCACTGTCTGTTTGATCTACTAAGAAAACTTCCCAATATGTCTAGAAGATTGACAAAACCTTCCACAAGTGTTTCGTGATTCTGATAATAGAATTTCTGAGTGATATTCTTGGAGCCAATTGGTTCAGATTTTGTTCTGAATATCGTTACACTTAGACTTGTTCGTCTTATCAAAATGTTGTAGTTGTCTTTGTCAAAGTCAGTGATATTAATTTATTTATTTTTGGTCAAACAGTGATATTAATTTGAATTGTATGAAATAGGTCGGGCTGGCAATCCTAGGAGAGAACATGATAAAGAAATATTTACTGGGATATATTGTACCAACGCACTATCTGTTTGATCTACTAAGAAAACTTCCCAATATGTTTAGAAAATTGACAAAACCTTCCGCAAGTGTTTCGTGATTTTGATGATAGAATTTCTGAGTGATATTGTTGGAGCCAATTGGTTCAGATTTTGTTTTGAATATTGTTACACTTAGACTTGTTCGTCTTATCAAAATGTTGTAGTTGTCTTTGTCAAAGTCAGTGATATTAATTTGAATTGTATGAGGACAATAGTAAAGCTTGCGTGAGTGTTGTCAAGACAACGTACATCTTCAAACATTACGAGAAGCTTTCAGAACTTCATAATCAATAAGGATTATATGAAGTGCGACAAATAGTAATTTGGCTCAATTTTCTATCCTTATATATATTGTTTGTCTATCTATTCAGGAATGGTGAAAACCAATGCTATCCTCCTTCTCTTAAGGATTTGTGATTCAATTAATCATTTAGAGACGATACATTCTCTCCTAATGAGGAACTCTACTTATTGAAACCTAACATATATTGTATGGGTAACAAAATCAAAGGGAGATTCTAATCTTATAATCCAAACAGCGATTAGATCTTCTCATATCCTTCATGTCCAATAGGTTGATTGGATGAATAATCCTTAGAAGTATTATCCAACGGTCAACTTGGAAATCAAGGAGTATAAAAGGAGATCATGGTGCTGAAGGAACAACAAGATCTGAAGTCTAAAATTCCAAATTTCAAAGAGAGCCTCAATACTTTCATACTTGTCTTTGTAAGTTGAAATTGTAATCTTTGAGTGGTAGTTGTTTAGAGTGACTATGTGAGATCAAAAGATACAATCACACATACTTGAGTGGTGAGTACTCAGATTCTAAAATCTCTTATTGGTTCTCTTGTGAAATCCAGCCAATAGGCTATCGATGTGGGAGAGTGGATGCATACTTGCTATCAGTCGAACCACTATAACTGTTGTATGCAATCTTCTTTATCCCTTAACGTCTCTTTTATTCTATTTGATAATTTATTGCACACGAAAAGATCTGATCACTGCAAACTTTTTCATCAGATGTTATTCCTTCGTGTTATTGAACTTGGTCATTTTTAAATTCTGCTTTAATTGTATCTAATTACCTATTTACTCTCCTCTATGTGATAGTTCTAGCTGCATCATGATCAAGCTGAGTAATTTTGGTTCGGTCATCTTGAATGGAATCCATTTTGCACTACCGGGAAAATGTCTTCAAGTCGTTGCTCTAAGTTTCGTTCTCGGTTCCGTTTGACATAATAGTCTACAGGCTGAATTTGCTTGAACTGGACCAAATAATGTCACCTCTCTATGCTCAATTTTGATGACCAAATTGTTATTCCTCCAAAAATCCAGCGATTTGGATGGATGAAATTTGCACTTTTACAAATCGGGCATCCTATCCAGTCCCGCACTCCTCCGGATAAGGCTTTCCTGGATCCGAGTCCATGGCCTAAATCCATTGTCTGCATCGATCATATGGAATTCACATTACGACGGCCAATCCATGTTGAATCATGTTCTAGACAGATCCTGAGCCACTCCTCCGTTGGCCGCCAGCTGAACCTCCTTTTTTCCCATTACTCTAGGCCACCCAACTAGTTTGTCTTCTGTGCCAGCTTTATTTGGACGGTACAACCCGCCAGCCTTGGTGACATTCATTTTGTGGCCATTGCCTTTTCACGAATCACGTCGATCTGTCGACTCGTTCATATGTTGAATGTGTCTATAAATATCATTGTAATATAAAAACACGTGAGCTTTGTCATTGGCAGGTTCTTGGCCCCGATGTTGCCGACACAGGTGTGGATTGCGCATTGGCACAGTTGGGTCAAATTTTTCAATGTGAATTTTGTAAAGCAATTAGGAAGAAACTGCTTTATTAGGATGGTACCACACCCTAGCCCTTGTGATGATCATGTTTAGGCCATTGCCATTTCACAAATCACGCCGATCTATCGACTCTTTCGTATGTTAAGTGGACCTGTAAATATCATTATCATAGGACGGTACAACCCCCAAGCCTTTGTGGAGGTCATGTTTTGGCCATCGTCTTTCCACGGATCACGTTGGTCTATTGAATCTTTCGTATGTTAAGTGGACCTATAAATATCATTATCATATAAAAACACGTGAGCTTTGTTATTGGCAGGTTCTTGGTCCCGATGTTGCCAACACAGGTGTGGTTTAGGCATTGACACGGGTTAAATTTTTCAATGGGAATTTTGTCAACAATTAGGAAGAAACTACTTTATTAGGACGGTACAACCGGCCAGCCTTTTTGGAGGTCATGTTTCGGCCATCTCCTTTTCACGGATCACGTCGATCTTTTTGACTCTTTTGTATGTTAGGGTGGCCTATAAATATCATTCTCATATAAAAACACGTGAGCTTTGTCGGTGGCGGGTTCTTGGTCCCGATGTTGCGGACACAGGTGTGGAATGGGCATAGGCACAGTTGGGTTAAATTTTTTTATGGGAATTTTGTCAACAATTAGGAAGAAACTGCTAAAGAACTCTAGCCAGAAACAGTGCCAAATGAGAGTGAGTATATGAAGTTCATTAAACTTTCATATTTAAGCCATTTTGTATGTGTCCGATTGTTTCAACTCGTTTCGTTGTATGTGGATTTGCTTTGTGTAAAGAAAGTCAATTTTGTGTAGTTGTGGTCATGATGATGACCTAAGTAGCACAGACATCAACACACGACACGACACGATACGATACGTGGACACGTTATTTAAAAAAAAAGAAAGAAAATTTCGACATATTGTGATACGTTATATATTGAATGTATATTTTTATATATACATGATAAATTATTATTTTTATAATTATTTCGATCAAATTAATTTGATTCAATCTTACAACTAAATAAATAAATAGCTTAGAATAAATTTACAATAAAAACATGAATCAACCAGTTATTAATATCATTCATTGTTTTAATTCGACAATCCATTACAATAATCCATAAAATATGGAGTAACAAAAAAACAAGTAATCCATATTCTGGACTCACGTGTCAGAGCGTGTCGGAACGGAAGAAAAAAATAAACCTAGGAGGTGAATTGTGTCACGACAAGTAAGAGTCAGAAGAGAAGAAAGATTGGGTTTTTCTTATTTTATCAATTATTATTTTTATTATTTTTAATATATTTATATTTTGACCCATTATTTGTTGAATTTTTTTTTAAATTAACCTCGTACTGTGTTGAAATTCTGAACTCACGTGTCAAATTCTAAACTAACGTGTTATAATTTCTGACTCGAGTATCGGAGAGTGTCGGGAGAGTTGATCAGGTATTAGATTTTCCGACATGTGTTGATTGAGTGTTGGAGAGTGATAGGCATGTGTCAAAGTATCAAACACAATATGAAAACTCCCGAAAAGTAACAATGCTTCCTAGGTGACGACCGATGCGGGTGTGGGGTGGGTGATAATGATAGGGTTCATGATAGATTAATGATAGATTATTATCACCACTAAGGCCTAAAGGCGTACCACTGGCCAAATATAAAGATTAGGACTAACGAAGGCCACCACCTAGGTTTAAAGGGCAAATCACCAGTTAAGGATAAATGACTTCTTGATTCACCACCAAGAAAGAATCCACTTTCTAGGACTATGGGGAATAGATCAGATGAGGTTCGGTGGTGGCTGAGCCATTGCTAGCCGCTGGTTCAAGCTAGAATCAACACTGGTCCGATCGGACCAGCCTTCGATCGACGAAGGAATATAGGCCACCAAAGTTGTTCTGGTGGTTTTCTATCTAAGCTCCAGCCACTAGTTGGTCGGGACTCACCTAGTGACAGATCGATAGTGATTAGTCCACTTGAGAAGGTTGCCAGAACACCAGTTGAAGCGATCGATCCGGCTGGGAACAAGAATGGCAAGGGCACTGGTCTTCAAATCCGCGAGAAAAGACAAACAGATCCGGGAGCTCCGACGACGGATTGGTAGCCTAATCTTGCAAGGAGAGAGAGAGAGAGAGAGAGAGAGAGAGAGAGAGAGAGAGAGAGAGAGAGAGAGAGAGAGAGAGAGAGAGAGAGAGAGAGAGAGAGAGAGAGAGAGAGAGAGAGACGTCAGATGGTAGCACCGATTGGATGGTCATCAAGGAGGGGAAAAATCGACGGCGAATGGTGATCAAACAGCGGAAAATGGCGGGAAAATTTAGGGAGAGAGAGAGAGAGAGAGTTTATGGTCTTGAGAGACTTTTCTGCAATTGAGCCCCCTTGGAAATTTGGAGGGAAAACCCTTTTATACTAGTCCCAAATCGGCCAATCTCGACTGTTGGCTCAATCCGACGGTTGAAAAATTAATCAAATGGCCAAATTAGATTTTTAAAGGGCTAATAATCATTAAAAAGTGTCAGGAAATCGATCGGATGGGTCTAATTTGCGAAAATTTGAGTTTAAAATGAGAATTGCGCTTAATAGCTTAATTAAAGGTCAAATTGTAAATTCACGAAATCAAAGCGTCAATCCGCAAAATTGTAAAAAAGTGACGAGACAAGTATCTCAGAATCGGTCACCGAGAGGTCCAGGACCGGCCGCAAGGGGGTTGAACCCGCCTATCTCGTCGGCGGCCGGTTGGATCGAATGTAGACTAGTTCATGCTTTGGTTTGACTAGTTTTGGCTAGCACCTGCTAAATCACGCTTGCATGGTCCTTGTGGGTTCAAAAATTTATGCAATTGGACCAAATTGAAAAGAAAATTTTGTCCAATTTAAAAAAGAATTGTCCGATTTAAACCTAATTAAGCTAATTATATCCCGTAAATGCAAGCTATGAGTTTTCAGTTGGCTTAATTGAGTGATTATTGTGAAAGACAATAGATCAAAACCATATGTACATGAAATCGAGCTTTAAGGACTAAACATGAGCAATTTTGCAATTCTTTATCCAAAATTACAAATTAATTGAAATTGAATTCAATTAATATTGCAATAGACCTATTTGACTAATTACCAATTTGTAGGATCACCCAATGCGTTTAAATTGACCTAGGTCTAATATTAAAATTAAACCTAGATCCATGACACTGAACCGTAGTTTAAATGAGTCAACTTAATCTTCGTCAATTACAGCTCAACAGTTCGATTTTCTTACACCCAAGAGAGTGAAATCCTTCAAATTGAAAAGCTCTCATGTGAATTTCTCAAAATTGACTCCAGATTTTGAGTTATCTTAAGAAAATAAATGGAAAACAATCGTCCGTTCGTAGATCATCAAGAATTGATTTTGGCCTACTAATTAGGGCTTCAAAGCAATTTGCCTTTCACTATGGCAATTCTCAAAATTGAATAAACGAATGAGTTAGAAATAGTCCCTAGACCAAATATTGTAAAAGAAACTACACCTAATTTGTGACATCCTGATTTTCGATTCTATTTTCGACTAAATGAATTGGGCTTTTCATGCGCCCATGGATTTTTTCTCTGAGTTGGCTACTCATGAGATTACTAGTTTATCAGGTGAAGCCATTAAAGAATCTAAACACAACTGACTTGAGAATTCGATCAGAAATCGACTGCTCGACCGTGCTAATCTGCAAGAGTCAATACGGCATCGTTAAAATCAACTAGAGACCAGAGATAGGTCGATTCGACAAAGGCATGTAATTAAATTGTGGGTGATTCCACCCGATTGCAAAATTCTTATCGAATGGCATTAAATCGATTTTTCTGTCAATTCTGTACATTGTGCCCATATTTGAAATCTCGAGATTTTTACGACAACCGAGAGTCGCCTATGAGTCGAAGATGCACAATGTGGATAAAAAATAATCGACCATGGGTCAAGAGCGCTAAAAATTCCTAAAAGCTACCTGATAGATTAGGTCACGCTAAAATCGCGTCCGGTTGAAATTAACCACAAAATTGAACCTGATTTCAAGAATCGAAAGTTCTAGTGCGTCATGATTTATTTTAGGAACGTCGACTCATCCATTGAAGAACTTTCAGCAAGTTCATATTTTCGGCAAAAAAATCATAGTTGGGCAATTTTAAACCAGGAAATTCGGAGGGCTATTTTGGTGTACATTTTTTGCCTCCAAGTTGGATCAAATGGTGATAGGAATGTAAAAATTTGGTGTGGGCTCCTACCTTGGCATTTTTTGCCATTGAATTGAGGTTAAGTGGAGAGGAATGTGAAGAAATTGAAGTTGGAAAGCATGAAATTCGTAGGCCATGGGGGGCTGCAACATTTGAACCCCAAAAGTGGCTTATTGGAGAAGATTGGGAGGGAAATTGCTGTTGGATCATGACTGTGGACTTATGGGGCATAAACTCAAGTGTTTATGATATTTTCCAAAGACTTTTGTGGCCTCTTGTCCCCTCTTCTAGCTGCAGCAACTCCATCTTCTTCTTCCTTGCTTCTTTGTTCTCCATTGTTGCCAAAAACCTCCATTTCTAGAGCAAGTAGCAAGCCACCACCCCTGCAAATCGAGCCAACCACCGCTAGGCCTCTTCGCCGATGTCTAAGTTGCGCTCGAGCCCAAGACCGTCCATCGCTCGTCCATTTCCAGCCACCGGTCCCGCGCCCCTAGCCCACGTCAGCTCGCAACGTCAGTTGCCCATAGTGGCCCCCGAGTCACCGTCGCTGGTCCCTAAGCTGCCAGCCCACCTCTGCCTGCCCGCCTAGCCCGTTCCCGCGCTGTCCTAGCTCCCTTGATCAGCCTCTCCAACCAACCACATAATCGAAGTCCTTGTTGGGTTGTGGGCCTTCCATGACTATTTTCGGGCCTTTCCGGACCTCCTCGTGTGTCACCGTAGGCCCGAGTCTCGCTCGTCTTCGCGTTGCCATCGCTGTGAACTCATCAACTCGTTAAACCAGTGAATTTACTTTCTAAACCTTAATTATGGGGTTAATTATGCTTAAGGTGGTTTAATTAGCCTAATGAAGGATTAGTTAGCTTAAGTGAGATTAGAGTAAGTTAGTTAGTTTAGTTATTTAATTAGATTAGGTAATTAGGTTAAATTAACTATTAGGTGGTTAGATTAAATTAGTTAGATTAGTAGGTTGGTTAATTAGTGATTAGGTGATTAGATTAGTGTATATAGCTTAATTAGTGATTTATTTAATTATTTTGCATTTATTTAATTATTTTGTAATTTATTTAATTATTTATTATTTTCCGGAAATTATATCGGGATAACCGGTCGCTAGAATTTCATGCTGATCGTCAGTGTGCAATTAGTTTGTACAATTGATTATTAAACTGTGCAATTGATTGATGATTGATGGTTTTTGATTTATTATTTCAAAATATGGAATTTTGGTATTTAATTAGAAAAATACCAGGTGTTGGTTTTCGACGCCAAAAATGTTTTGAAGTACTATATAAAATAGTGGGATTTTTAAAAGAAATGATATCGCGCTTTATGGTTTGATTTAACCGTGTGTCCACGCACACCTATTTTACCGGGTGTTTTTAATAAGAATAAAATAGGTCAAGCACATTATTTAAATTGAAGCATTTAAGTGCAAAGCACGATGTCCTTGGCTAGAATTGGATATGCATGTGATCATTATGAGAACTCGTCACGAGTTTTTGTGCCGGATGATGCTCCTTCGGGAATGCCCCATGTCAACAGATGCTGGTTGCAGTGGAGGTTAGGCCGATGCTTTTTCGGGAATGCCATCTAAATGTAGACGTTGTCGTATTGGATGGGGCAAGATAGCGCCCAGCTATGCCGGATGACCACTGACTATTGAGTTGGCTGTGGCCGTTGGGTCGTAATTAATTGGTACACTTGAATGAGTGATTTGACCGCACTTGATTATGGAACAAAATTGTGTGGCATGGAATATGACATGTCATAAAAATTTGGCCTTATAATCAGGACCCCCGTAATTGATTGATATATGGAAAGTGAATCGTTTCAATTTTCGAATACATTGATTGTATGCTTGTGTTATATGAACTATACTGATGTGTAGGGAGGTGCTGAGGCAAGGTAAGTCTCATTTGATGTGTGCTTAGGCTGCCTCTAGATGTGTTGTCTTCTTAATCAGGGTTTAGGGTGTAGACTTGCTGAGACGTTGTCTCACCCCGTCATGGCTTACAATTCACAGGCCTTTAGATGGAGGTGAGACCCGTTCGTTTTGGGCGGCTTCGAGAGGCCGAAGAGCAGCATACCATCTTCCCTGTCCCCGGGAATCCTTGGACTCGCGAGCTTGTCGTGACTACAATTTGGGTGAATGAGGGCCAACCTTAGTTGGTACCTCATCGATTCAAAGTGTGGTTTCGTCACGGGCCTGATGGGGTCCAGGAAGGTCCCGTGGATGGTTTCGATGGACCTGTCGTCAAGGGTGAGAGTGAGGTGGTACTCGACCCTATTGTGGACGCCGATATTATTGCAAATACCATGGAGAACTAGTTGCTTGAGGATGAGCAAGAGCCCGAAGTTGAGGAGGTAGCTGACCCATTAGACATCAACATCCCTGAAAGTGTCGTGGTAGACCCGGATCCCAAGTAGTTAGGGTCCGGGGTAGGGTTAGCTAGGTAGTCCTTTGTGGGGCCTTGACTTTTTGTATATGACCTTGCAAGCTGACCCGGTTTGTTTATAAAATGTGTTTTGTGTGAATTGATTGTCCTACTTTTTTATCCCATGTTTGATTGTTGTCTAGTGATTGTTTGTTTCGCTTCTACATGTGCATGAATCGTTTAGGTCGGCGACGCGTCCTAAGAACATTGCAATTTTATCGACCACCGAGGGATGTACGCACGCTCGAGGTTCAGGGCGTGACATCCCCGCCCGAAGTGGTATCAGAGCTGGTCAGTGTTTGGAGTGATAAGATGCGATGAGTCTTGAGATAGTTAGTAGGAAATGCCTTTTTCTTATGCTAATGCATGTGTTTAATAGCTGATTGGTAGATTATTTTATGTGATCACTTAGTTTCTAATTATGTGTGGAATTGGAAAGTAGGTTATGTAAGGATCTTGCATCATAAGCGATCAGGATCAGAGAACTCCTAGCAAGAGGTCTGTGATGTCTGTCACTCGGGGTAGGATGCCGAATTTTTGGCAAACAAACACGTTTATGTTCTTTTTTTGTTCCCCGGAACAAAAAAACAGAATTTTTGTTCATAAAAAAAAAAAGAACAAAACCATCCAAGTCCGAAGCGTTTCAATTTTTGAATACATTGACTGTATGCTTATGTTATATGAATTGTACTGAGGTGCGGGAAGGTACTGAGGCGAGGTAAGTCTCATTTGATGTGTGCTTAGGCTGCCTCTAGGTGTATTATCTTCCTAATCAGGGTTTAGGATGTAGACTCGCTAAGACATTGTCTCACCCCATCGTGGCTTACAATTTATTGGTCCTTAGATAGAGGTGAGACCCGTTCATTTTGGGCAACCTCGAGAGGCCGAAGAGCAATGTACCATCTTCCTTGTCCCCGGGAATCCTTGGACCCGCGAGCTCGTCGTGACTACAATTTAGGTCGATGAGGACCAACCTCAGTTGGTACCTCATCGATTCAAAGCGTGTTTTCGTCATAGGCTTGGTGGGGTCCAGTAAGGTCCCATCGATGGTTTCAACGGACCTATCGTCGAGGGTGAGGGTGAGGACCCTGTTGTGGACGCCGATATTATTGCAAATATCGTGGAGAACAAATTGCCTGAGGATGAGCAGGAGCCCGGAGTTGAGGAGGTAGCTGACCCATTAGACATCGACATCCCTGACGGTGTCGTGGTAGACCCGGATCCCAAGTACATAGGGTCTAGGGTAGGGTTAGCTAGGTAGTCCTTTGTGGGGTCATGACTTTTTGTATATGACCTTGCAGGCTGACTTGGTTTGTTTATAAAGTGTGTTTTGTGTGAATTGACTGTTCTATTTTTTTATCCCATGTTTGATTGCTGTATGGGAATTGTTTATTTCGGTTCCACATGTGCACGAATCATTTGGGTCGGCGAAGCGTCCTGGTAACGTCACAATTTTATCGACCACTGAAGGATATGCGCATGCTCGAGATTTGGGGCGTGACATAATTATGGCTACAATGAAATGAAATAATTTTATTTTTAATCGATTTGAAACCTAAAATCGAAAAATCTAGAAAACAAGGTTTTTAATCGAATTTTGTGAAATTTTAGACAAGAAAATCAATTTGACACTTAAACAAAGTATTTTGTGGATTTTCTATTTTTCAATTTTTTTGATCAAAAGTTTGATCGAAGCCAACAATTTAGTTGACTTTTCCTAAAATATTAATTTTTTGGTCAAATCTTTGGATTTTTCAAAAATTGATTTAAGAAAAGTGCAATTAAAACTAATTAATATCTTTTTAGGTGAAAAGTCAATTTTTGACCCAGGGTTGACTTTTGCTCAAAAGGTTGATAAAAAAAAATCAACCCAAAATTAATTGTTTGATTTATCAGGTTTTTCTTGAAAATGTATTGTAAATTGCTTAAAAACAATAATCCAAGAAGAAGAAGTGAAAAATGACACTTTTTGGTCGAGAAATGGATTCTATCGCGACTAGAATTCCAAATCTCGATTTTCTTACATTTTTTCAAAGCATCGACTAAAAATCAAGTGTCAACAACTATGTTCTTAGAAAGATGACATAATAGAAGATTTTAGAACACCACATTAAATGCATAAGATGAATCGTCCCTCTTAGGTGTTCACTTAATAATTTGATAATGATGACTCAAGATTTGCCTTGGGGAAGAAGTAAATGACTCATGGCTTAAGTATACCAATCGGAAAGAAGGTTCTAGAACATCTCATTAAATGCAAGGAGCCTCTTAGGTGTCCACTCTAAGATTATGAAATGATAACTTAAGATTTACTTTAGGGAAGAAGTTGATGACTTATCCAATGGCCTCGTTTTTCATGTTTATTATGTTCCTTAAAAGAGGACAAAAGAGAATATTCCAAAAGCTAAAACTTGGAAACCAAGTTTGAGATAAAAAAAAAACAATATCTAAACCCCATGATTACTCAAGATGTAGACATTAAATGTAAGGAGCTTAATTGTCCCATAAAATCATTACATATCCTTATTGCTTGGTGACTCATAAGCTTAGGTGTCTTATAGAAGAGTGGGTCATCATTACCTAAGATTCTCCTTAGAGAACAAGTTAGCCAAGTCATGATGTAACGACCCTAACTCCATCTCCAGGGCTACAAGCGACTGAGGTAATTTTCGCGATGTCCCAAGCTTGTCACCGTCCTAATTCTTTTTATCTTGTTATTATGTATATGTGGAAGCGTGAACGAACAAACTTCCCAAACAAACAATAGCTAGAAGACTAGGATATACATCACACAGAGCACATTACTTTATATTACAATAGTACATTTACAAGCCATTTTTCTACGGGCCATTTTTTCCTTTTTACATCAAACTATAAGTATTCACGTAGGCTAAAGGAATTTCTATCTCCTCTAGCATGATTGCAGCTCCTAAACCAATGTGAGACTTCCATACTTATAAGTTTGAAAGATAAAGGAGTGAGTCTGGGAACTCAGTAAGTAAAATTCCTCTACTAGGAGGCATTTCAACATTGAAGCCTAGCAAGTACAACACTTGCAAATAGTGTTGATGACAAATCAATAGCAACTCACTAATCATGCCTTGACTAAATACATGGTGTCGATGTAAAATACCTTCGGCTTAATAATGAATAATCAACATATCATGTTCATGCATAACCGGTGCTCACGCAAATTCATTTACCGTCATCCTAGCTCGACCACACCCTCCCAGCTCCACCGTGTCTTCTAGCTTCTTATTAGGTTTCCTAGCTCGAACGAAGGCATCTTGACTCGATTGAGACTTCTCGGGGCTAATTTCTTGAAACTTCCAAGTTCAAGACCCAAGCATCCTGGCTCAACTAGGGTATCACATTCAATGAATGAGGCATCGCCGCTCCGCTATGTGATGACTGGCGCTTTTTCCTCTTTAAGTGCACGCACAAGTGCTTTGCACAAGCCAGTTCTTATATTTTCTTCTTAGTCGACTCATACATGGCCTGAAGGCATGCTCATTCATATTTGTGTGCCGTGAATCCTAGTATTAGACTATGCAACATGTTGGGAACGATCCTTGATCCCTGACTTGAATCTAACATTTAGCGTCATCTCCGCAATGAACAAGGCTCGGAAATGGCATTCCTCAATGCCAATCCAATACCTTGAGGCTTGGGTACACCTCGCTTTGTGAAAATCCTAAGATTGACAAACCTTGACTTCGACCTGGCATGAACATACTTTGTGCCATGAATAGCCCTTGGTTCGTGCCTTGACTCAAATGCCAAGCACAAAGTCCCTGCACCAATCAAGACATAGAATCGACATGCTCTTATGCCTTACCAAGACCTTATAGGCTTGGGCGATCCCCGTACCGACCAAGACTTGGAACCAACACATCTTAATGCTAATCCAAGACATTGTGGTCTTGGGCGATCCCCGCACCGATTGAGACTTGGAATCGACATGCGTTAATGCTGATCCAAGGCCTCGTGGCCTTGGGCAACCTTCCCTTGCATTGAACTTAACTCGAGCAAACCTCAGCTTCATTCTGGGCATGAACAACTCAAGCACACATTCAAGCACAAACATGAGCAAACCATACAAAAGATCTTACATCCTACCCATGGCTTGAACAAGTGAGCATCTAACTAGACTCAATCATGGAGTCTACTGCCCTAGAGAGGAGGAAATGAGTGTGTAAAGGGCAAGAGAGGAGAAGAATGTTCAAGGTAAGGAAATGAGTGAGGGACTCTTTTTATTTATAGGCACTAATTTCATCATTACATGTCCAAATGACCCAATCATCTTTCTTGAAGTCGCACAGCTATATAATCGATGTGGCAAACTTAGTTTGCAAGGTGGCACACCTAAGGGCCTATGAGAATTATTGAAGGCTTACTTGTTTCCTTCTCATTGGACCACTTATACCATGCCATTATTACTTGGCCTACTTATTCTCCAAGGAGAATCTTATGGTAAAGATGATCATATCTTCCATGAACACCTAAGCCAATGACTCACCATTCTCATTAAATGCCTAAATTTGATTAATCATGAAGCTTGGATATTTAACACATGCTTAAATTAAAGAACTTGCTTTCCAAGTTTTGGCTCCTAGAATATTCTACCAAGTTCTCTTCCAATTGGTTCATTTAAGCCCTTGAGTCCTTTGCTTCTTCCCCAAGAAAAATCTTGAGCCATCATTACCAAATCTTCAAGTGGACACTAAATAGGGTGACTCATCCTTGCATTTAATGAGATGTTCTAGAATCTTCTATTATGTCTTTTCTTGATTGGTCCATTTATCCAAAAGTTCCTTACTTAATTCCCAAGCAAATCTTTGGTAATTATTATCAAATTTAGAAGTGTCTACCTAAGATGATGAGTCACCCCCTTATGAATGACCTAGGGGTTCTAGAATGTTCTCTTTTGTCCATTTCCAAAGAATATAGCAAACATGGGAGATGGACCATTAGAAGTGCAACCGAGACCAAGCAAGGGCTTTATGTGCACATCCTCTATCGACTATTCTGACACACTTGAGGTTCGTGGCAAAGCCACCCTCGGTGCGGTTGTTGTAGGCAAAATTTTCCTTCTTGGCTTGGTCCTTAGCCCAAGGCGTGAGCTCAATGGCCATCCCTTAGACCGACTCTAGCCGAGTGAATCGGCCCCAGGCCTAGTCCAGGCCGACTTCTGATTGTCATGTTGCTATTTGAGATCAGTCAATCCGTAATCAACACATGGCCGTACCGATGGACTCATGGTCTTTCATGGTTGGTACATGATCAAGAAAAATCACCCGCGACCAAAACACAACCGCTCGAGATCGATTTATGATCACCCATCGAACTGTGATGGTACGTGACCATCCCTCGATCAACCCTTATGGTCGAGCGGTCATCCATAGACCAAACAACTCGAGTCCACTTGCGTGGTCACTAGATTGGTCTGTAGCCGATCTCTTGATTAATCAATGGCCAATTCTTTGATCAGAACATGGTTAATCTATCGGTTACCATTCCAATCGGGCTGATCTATCCATGGCTTATTCTTGGAACAATCCATGACTAATCCTTACCATTGGTACACCAGACTTATAACCATTTCTCATAAGTCAAAAATCGTAGATGTTACACATGATGGCCTGATGACTCAAAGCACAAGTTGACCAATAAGAAGAAGACACAAAGGTCTTTAATTATTCCCTTAGAACCTTAGAATGCCACACTATCAAACTAGTTGTGACACTCCAATAAAGCTTAATGAACCACTTGTTAGAGCCATTTAATGAAGTTTGGCCTATAAATAGGGAGTCACCATGTTTATTGTGACATCCTGAAAATTCAATTCTGATTTCGATTAGACAAGTTGGGCCTTTCATCGACGTGACTATAGTGATTTTCTCTAAGATGGCCACTCACGAGATAACTAACCTATCAGGTGAAACCATTAAGGAATATAAATGCAAGAGACTTGAGAATTCGACTAGGAATCGACTGCTCGACCGTGCTAGTCTACAAGGGTCATTATGGCACAGTTGAAAATCGATTGGAGATCAAAGATAAGTTGGTTTGATTGAGATGTGTCGCTAAACGTTGGTGATTCCATTAATTTGCAAAATTCTCATCGATCGACACTAGACTGATTTTTCTATCGTTTTGGCGCCCTGTGTCCATATTTGAAATCTTGAGATTTTCACGACAACTGAGAGCCGCCAATGTGTCGAAGAGGTATGTGTGGCTCAAAGAAAATTGACCATAGGTCAATTGCACCAAAAATTTCTAAAAGCTACCCGGTAGATTAGGTTACGCTAAAATCGCATCCGGTTGAAATTAACCGCGAATTTGAACCCGATTTTAGAAATTGCAAATTCTGTCATGTCACGAGTTATTATAAGAATGTCAACTTATCTTTTGAGGAATTTTCGGCGAGTTCAAGATTTTTACGAAAAATTGTTTCGGACGATTTGGAAAAAAAAAAAAAACGAAAATTCGAATGGGCCAATTTGAAGGAATTTTGGCCTCTTGTGTGAGCCACTTGGTGAAAGGAAATTGTGTGGGCTTTTTCTTCAACAAAATTAGACATCGATCAGAGAGATTTGTTAAGAAATCAGATTCTGAAAAAAAGGAAATAAAATTCGAAATCGAAGGAAATTCATAGGCTGGAGGGACTGTCACATTTTGATCTTTATTTGGACTTCAATTGGGACAAGTTGGTGTGGGAATTGGCCTTGGATGACCAATTGTTAATGTTGTGTGAAGTTGAGCTAAAAATATTTGTGTTTTAATTATTTTTCTTCCTCCCCCTCACCGAACTCCTTCTCTACCAACATCTTTCTTTCTTTCCTTCCTTCCTTCGCTGCTTTTTACTTCCCTTTTATTTTTGCTCAGCCAAAGCTCCTCCACATTTCTCTCTCTCTATTTCTCCCTCTCTCTCTCTGTTCGAAGCCCACGCATGAAAGGGTCCCCCTCGATCGACAATCCCTGCATCATTGGTCTCTTTTTTGCTTCCTTTCTTTGACTTTTGAAGTCATTCTTATCCCTTCTCTCTCTCTCTCTCTCTCTCTCTCTCTGGCCCACACAACTTTATCATGAATGATAAAAATGGTGGCATTCTCAGATGGTGAGAACAGTATACTATATCAACCTACGAGCTTTGATATGTCAGCTTAGCGTGAGCAGTATACTTTATCAGCTTAGAGTGAGTATCATGAGTATACTATATTAGCTCGATGGTTGATATGTCAACTTAGCGAGAGCTGTATACCGATATACTATATCAACCCGATGGTTTGATATGTCAGCTTAGCGAGACCAGTATACCTAAGCAGCTTCTGGAGAGCATTATTAGTGTACTATATCAGCCTGATGGCTTGTTATGTCAGATTAGCGAGAGCAGTACACTATTTATCAGCTTAGTGCAAGCTACACTATCTATTATCAGCTTAGAGTGAGCATTCCTTGATATTATCGGACTTTATAGATAGTATTAAATGGATTGACTGAGTGATGGTCTTGTTGACATGGAATCGACTAAATAGTTGGCCTCTATTTGTAAACCAGATTGTGGTTTTAATAATTTGTTGATTTGAAATTTGTTGTCCTGCTTTTCTATCCCACGTTTGTTATTGTCAGGGGATTGGTAATTCACTTCCGCATGCGCATTAAAAGGAATAGGTCGGCGACGCGTCCTGGGACGTCGCTATTTAATTGACCAAGGAGGGATGGGCACGCGCTCGGAGGATAGGAGCGTGACATTCATTCTTGCCAACTCTTGGGTCATTTTCTCATCTCTCCTCCCTCTTGCACGCCTTCCTTTCCCTCTCGGCCTTGCACACCTACCGCCTCCACCAAACTGCCATCTCTTGGAGAAGCTATCTTTAGCACATTAGGCAAGTGGAATATCTTATCTTTGGTTAAGGATGCGGATAAGGCAGAGAGTAGTTATTGATATAGAGCCGAAGCTTCCAAAATGATTTGAAATCAAAATGGTAACTGTCAAAGAGCAGTTACTTGTAAAATATAACTATAAATAGCCAAAGAGGCGTTGGTGTAAATGACCTTTTGCCAAAATCGACAATCAAAGATATATCTCACTAGTTATCTTTTTTCTTCTTTTTTTTTATTGCACTTTTACATTAAATTGCACATTTACTTTTTTTCATGTTTTCCTGCATTGTCATTTGCCCGTGGTTTAGACAAGTCACTTCCTTTCTGAAACGACACATAACTCATTTCAAACAATAAAGTTGAAGTTTTGGCCCCTTGATGAAAGATATTTGTCGAGAGAACCTTTCCTTAGCAAACACAACCTAATCTTAAATTTTGTTAAGGTGAATCTCATATTTGGATCGTTACGGTTTATGTATCATAATTAGGGTTGTGTTTTGGCAGGCATAAAAGAAGGATGAGTGTATTTTCAATAATGAAAGGTGGACGGTATAATTGACATGGAGAAATAATTGTGTGGCAGTCTTTAATTTACTATGAAAATAACAGTTTATTCATAACCACAAAAAACAAAAAACAAAATTATAAATTGTTTTGTGGCCCAATCCTTCAAGAATTTATAGCTCAAAACAAGTTGTTATTCTCACAGTGGCCCAAACACTATTATACTAGCAAAGCCCATTCACATAAGGGTGCAAAATTGCACTATCAATGATAGAGGTATAAAAGAGGTGCCGGTGAGCGATAAAAGAGGTGCATGATATTGATGAATATAAATGGTCCTTGCAGTACTTTCTTGATAGGACAATGATTATGTGACGGCACCGTTATTCTTCCATAAGAAATGGTTGGATCTCCACCTCTTATTTAACCAAGGTAATTGAATTTCTTGTTGTAGATATAACATTTGTCAGATTTTTTACGTTTTTCGGAAGAATTCCATCTAGAAGGTGTCCTTCTTAAGAATTGCCATATGTGCCTTCTCTTTAAATAGATGCTGAAGTTCAAGCAGAAATGGATACCACATCCTCAGGTTCTCAGTTGGGTAGAATGATTTTCAAAGTATTCCTTTAAAACCAAACGTATAGTAGGAAAGAAAAACATACTTGCCGACTTCCTATCAAGACCGAATGCATTCATAGCATTTATCAACATGTATGTGACGAAGTCCAATGGGTGGATTCAAAACAACCAAGATGAAACCTGATAATCCTAGCGAGCCTGTTTACCGAGATATACCCGGTACATTCAGACCAATACCCTTTTTGACAATCTTCATTGTCAAATGTGGATATACCAAGTGAAGATTTTTAGCAAGTATGGTGGATTAAGCCTTAGGCCAAATGGATTATATCCAGAATATCCATTTATCCATCCTATATCTTTCAACCCAAATGAGGAGTTCCTAGAACAATTCAAATGGTTCTATTGGTATTTAGTCAATTTTTATACCTTGGCCATTAAATTTCCAACAGCCAAAATGGTCTTAATTATTGGCATAATCATTTAGGGAGACCAAAGGTTAAGCATTTAGGTGATGTGCTTAATTGGTTTAAACCATTGTGGGTATGGAAATGTATCTTTAAGGAATAGCTCGAAGCCTGTAGACCTAATACAGAACTCCATACAACCATACTCTTCGACAGACCATGATTGTTTGTTCGTCCAAGTGGAGATATGAGTAAAACTCTAGCTGAGGGGTAACCACATACGAACCCCAAGTAATTCCAAAATGTCTCTTCTAGACTCTCCCCTGCAAAATCTCCGCATTCCCTCAGGAATATCGAGAGCACCAAAGGATTTACGCCGGTATAATCAAGTGATACCACCAGAGGTGTGGCTAGCAGGATCTACCAATACTTCTTGGGAGCAGCCTACTAATTAAAAATATCAGATACTAATTGATATAGCGCTTGATCAATACTATGGTATAGATATTTAAGCTGATATGGACTCTGCCAACCTCAAAGATACTCCATCCTCATCAAAGGATCCAATTGGAAGGACCATTATCACAAGATCCATATGATCACAGTGAGTTTCAGCTTGCACTCACTCTAGATCTTGACAAGAGTAGTCCATCACTCCAACTAAGGATTCTACCCTAGCTAGATGTTCCACTGAGTTTTATAGATGTTCTATCAAGTTTGGCTAATGTCACATTCACTTCCCATCAGATTATTGAAAAGGCAAAAGTATGAAGATGGTTCGGACAGCTCAGACTAAGACAACTTTGAAAAACCAGTTTGTCAATACGACCAGTGTAGACTGTCGGCTAAAAGATAGGCCTTGAATAAATGATGTTACTGTAACATCAATGTAGCGTTACTAAAGCAACAAATGATATTATTGTAGCACTATTATAGAAGTTCCTTTAGCACTGTATAGTATTGTAGCAAATGAAAAAAATTGTCGGTCATGAATGTAAAAGTTGAAATTGTTAGCTACTAGTAGAAAAGTCATGAGTCACGAGTGTCCTAGAATTTTGTTTGTATTTTTCTTTTCCAAATGCCTATAAAAAGGCATCCTTTGTTTAATATTGCAGCAGACCAAACCCTCCCTTAAAAAAGTGTTGTGTGGTTTACAATGAATCCTTAAAACATATTCTTATCTGTCTAGTATGATTTTTTAGTAACCGCTGATGTTTTTATTAATTTTGGTAGTATGCTTTGCGATTGTTATAATGTGGAATCTATGTATGAGAACTCTGCTATCATAAAATTTTCTATGATATGAACCAAAATTCGAAATGAAATTTGGTTGCTAAGAGACAATCTTGATCATGAGGCCAAAAGAGCTATGCATGTGGGATAGCATATCTGCCACAAAGTCTATTTTCGTTTTCCTTGGTTTATATCATAATGAAACATTACATGAAAATAAGTCAAAACAAATTAAATAGATCTATTTGGATCGAACCATTTTCAACCCGACTCAAACCCAACCCTACCCATTTAACGAGTCTATTTAAGACCACCCATCTATATAGATCAAGCCGTGTATGCAAGAAGTGATCATCACAAACTTAGCTGAAAAAAAGCATTGGCAACAACCCCATTCATTTCTCTCCCATCTCCAAGATACAATTGCAACTACATTATGAAAAGCCTTCAATGCGATTGCCAGCACCTGCTCGAAAACGTTGTTGGCAATAACATTGCGATACCACCGGCCGCGGTGGCTCCGCTGGATAAGGCCCTGCTGATCCTCAGCCCAGAGGTGAAGGGTTCAAAACCCAGGGGAGGCGCTAGGTGTATTAAGTGTGACTCAGGGGTGGTGGGTCCTCCTGCTTAAGTGTCACCTGAGGGTTTACGGCGCGGCTGTCGGCTGCAAGCCGGTTCCTCCAGCACCAAAAAAAAAATAATAATAAAAAATAACATTGCGATGAACCCTCTCGATCCTGGAGAGTTCAGGCGTCAAGGACACATGGTCGTTGACTTCCTAGCCAACTACTACGAGAACATTGAAAAATATCCAGTTCTTAGCCAAGTCGAGCCCGGGTATCTTTCGAAACGCCTCCCGAGTTCTGCCCCGCAGGATGCAGAACCCATGGAGGCCATACTCGACGATGTGCACCAGCACATATTCCCGGGCTTGACTCATTGGCAGAGCCCCAATTTCTTCGCCTACTACCAGACCAACACTAGTACTGCAGCGATCCTTGGTGAGATGCTTTGTGCGGGGTTCAACGTGGCAGGATTTAAGTGGGTCTCCTCCCCCGCTGCGACTGAGCTTGAGAGCCTAGTCATGGATTGGCTCGGGAAAATGCTGGACTTGCCAAGGCCATTCCTCCCTTTCGGGAATGGCGGGGGAGTCATTGAAGGGAATACCAGCGAAGCCATCATTTGCACTCTCACTGCTGCGAGAGATAGGGTCCTGAGGAAGCTGGGACATAATTCCATTGCGAAGCTCGTTGTCTACGGGTCGGACCAAACGAATTGCTCATTCCAGAAAGCTGCCCGGGTTGTGGGAATAGACCCGCGGAACTTCCGGGCCTTAAAGACGACGAGGTCAACCTTGTTTGGCTTGTCCCCGGACTCGCTAGAGAAGGCAATCCGTCTGGACATCAATGCCGGGCTAATTCCGTTGTACTTATGCGCCACGGTCGGGACAACTTCATCCGCAGCAGTTGACCCGCTGGCGCCTCTATGCAAAGTTGCAAGCGAGTTCAGCATGTGGGTCCATGTCGATGCAGCGTACGCGGGAGCCTCGTGTATATGCCCGGAGTACAGGAAATTCATCGATGGGGTGGAGTTTGCAGATTCATTCAGCTTCAATGCACACAAGTGGTTCCTGACCCCTCTCGATTGCTGCTGCCTCTGGCTAAAAGACCCAAATGCCCTCGTGAAGTCCTTATCAACGGACCCTGAGTACCTCAAGAATGAGGCAACTGAGTCAAGGCAAGTTATTGACTACGCAGATTGGCAACTTTCTCTCAGCAGGAGGTTCAGGGCATTGAAGCTGTGGCTTGTACTCAGGAGTCATGGCGTGCAGAACCTGAGGAGTCACATAAGGAACCATTGCCGATTGGCAAAGTTCTTTGAGGAGCTCGTGGAGGAAGATCCCCAATTTGAAGTTGTTTTCCCGAGAAACTTTGCGTTGGTTTGTTTCAGGATTCGTCCCTCAGGGGTCGCCGGTACGTCTAATGGCCATGTCGAAAACGAACATGGTGAAGCATGGAAATTAAACGAGGTGAACAGGCTCAATGCACAATTGCTTCACGCTATTAATGCTTCCGGTCGGGTCTTCATGAGTCATACAACGGTCGGAGGAGTTTATGTGTTACGGTTTGCCGTCGGGGCGACACTGGTGACTGAGAAGCACGTGATCATGGCTTGGAAGGTGGTGCAAGAACATGCAAATTCCCTATTAAGCATGCCGGCCAGTGAGCAACATTCCGCATAACTGGCCTACTGCAAAATTGCGCTGCATGGGCTGCATATTCCCTTTAGGCAGCACTTTTCCAAGGGTTGCTTTTGCCGCCGTTGCCGAAATACAGGGCAATACTATGTCTGCGTTAGGCAATTCTCATTTTAATAAGCAACACTTGTAACTGAGTGAGGCATAGTACCTTTAATTGCCTACGCCTTTTCAATGTAAGACAGTAATTTAAAGATTGTTGCCAAACATATAAAAAAAAAATTCCATTAAACGTTGCCTAAACTGTAGACATTAATTTGAAGATTTGAATCATTTGTCAAACAATTCCATCCATTTTCATTTCTATTCTTTTACTACCAGAGTCACTTGCCAAAAGTCAATGTAGAAAGAACGCTTCTCCCCCCCTTCCCACACAAAAAAAAAAAAAAATGTTGCCCAATGTCATAGTCAATTCCCGCTTTAAAACTTGTGTTGCTGTAGAATTTCCAAAAGCAACACATACTGTAATTGTCACAACCCCAGCTCTATCCCTAGGGTCTCGAGCAACAGGACTTATTTTTGTGATGTCCTAAGTGCATCACTGTCCCATTTCTTTTTAATCTTAAATTTAAGCACATGCGGAAGCGTGTACAACAACTTTCTCTCAAACAACACGACAATCAAGCAGTCAAGAAAACACTACACAAAGCACACTGCAACTATATTACATCAGTATATTTACAAGCCCTTCTCTATGGGCCTATTTCCTTCCATTTACATCACTCAAAAAGACATAGACCATGGAATCCCTAACTCCTCTAGCAAGGCTACAACTCCAAAGGAGAAGACTTTCATACCTACAATTCTAAAAAACAACTTGGTGAATTATAAACTCAATAAGTAAACCACTAATTTCCAGGTAGGAGGATGTATCGTCTTTCAACAAACGCATAACTTATCCCAAAACATTTGTTGATGGCAAATCAATGACTAAACAAAAGCTTTGTTTTGATTAGAACATGAGAAATCCCCATTCAATAATATGCAAACATAAATCAAAATTCATCCCACAACATGAGGAACTCACGCCTCACTCAATAATATGCAAGCATAAACCAAGATCCATTACAGCATACTTCAATGTATGTTTACCTTCAACTTATCAAAAAACACATCAACATATCATACTTATGCATGTATTGGCACGCATAAAAGATTCATTCAACTTCGTCCCAGCTCAATTAGGCCCTCTCAACTTGACCAAGGCTTCTAGCTTCATACTGGGCTTCCTGGCTCGATCGGGGCATCTCGATTCGACTGAGGCTTCTCAAGGCTAGCTTCTCGAGGCTTCGGGCCTTAAACCAAAGCATCCTGTTGATGTGGGGGCATCTTGTTCTCTTTAACAAGGCATCCTGTTGGCATGGGAACATCCCATTGATGTAGGGGCATCGTCACCACCTCAAGTGACAACAGTTCTTATCTTTCATTAGGTGATCACATGTGATGCCTTAGAAAAGCCAGTTTTTCATCTTTCATCTTAAATGAAGCATACAAGGCCCGAGGGCCTACTTATTCAAGAGAGTGTACCATGACCCTCAATATCATAATACATGCTAGGCATGATTCTTGGTTCATGGCTTGAACCGCACACCTAGGCCAATCCCGATACTGAGCAAGACTTGGAATCGGCACACTTCAATACCGTATCAAGACCTCGTGGGCTTGAGCAATCCCAGTACCAAACAAGACTTGAAACTAGCACGCCTCAATGCTGATCCAATACCTCGCAGTCTTAGGCAATCCCTGCACAAAATGAGACTTGGAATTGGCACGCCTAAATGTTGATCCATGGCCTCGCAAACTTAAGCAATCGCAAGTTGACATCAATTTCAAGCCGAAAGAACCTTGAGCTCATCCCATGGCGTGATCACATTTAAGCATGCAAACATGAGAAAAGCATACAAAATAACATTACAACATACACACGGCTTACACTGGTGAGCACACCACTAGACTCGATGACGTAGGCAATTGCCCTAGCCAAAAGTTAGGAATTCTACTTACTACTCAAGCCTCATGACTTAAGCCGTTACGATTGAACGCCGACCTAGAATCGAACATGGCTTGGAATCAATACGCCTGAATATCAGTCGGAGACCAAGTAAGGTCCAGTCCATCGCGTCTTAATGCACATCCAAGATCAACGAGATCCCTTTTCATAGTTCAAAACATACTTTGGCTCACGGGCACAAGCATCATCATAAAATAAATCGGCAACATAAGAACGATCGAAAACGTTACCAAACAAGTTCAAGTAAGAATAATCCAATCAACTTCAATCAAGGATTCTTCACACACTTGGAATAGCATAACACAATACCTTAGCCAACTATTAGTAAGTCCACTTACACTATTTAGACCGGCGGCCTCATAGCGGCTCAAACGGTGGTGGTGATTGTTGGGAAGAACGGCAACAAACCCATTTCGAAATCCAAATCTTCATAGAACACTTTGAATTTTGAATGTGTTGTAGACATGGATGTCCTTTACAACTTTTATGAAGGAAGCATGTTTAGATTGCCAAAGAAAAATTCTATAAAAAATCAAGAAGACAGCTCAGCCACTGTTTTTACTACACTGGACAGGTTTGACATGATAAATGAATAGGCTCTCGTACCAACCATTTCAATTAAAAAAAAATTGAAATTAGAGGATGTTGTAAATTAAGATGTTTTGAACAACTTTTATGAATGAAATTTATCAAATTTGAGCCATCAAAAGCTTTATAAAATCGGAAAACAGTGAGGTCTAGCCGTTTCGAGAAACTGGAAATCAAAGTCAAAACCTAGGTAACAAAAGATTGCAAGTCTATAGAGGAAAGATGGCACTTTGGTCTTGATTCAAGAAGCATTAATGGTTGCATAACCTTGTCCTCCAAGTCTCCAGATACGGGGATTGATTAACCCTAATCTAATAGGGACACATAAGTCGAAGTCATCCTCTCCATCAATGGCTAGTAATGATGACTCTAACACCTAAATTTATGAGTCATCACCTTCATCAATTACTAGTTTCCAAAGCTTAGACTATTGTCCTCCAAGGATCATCTTAGGGTAATAATAACCCTTTTCTTAATAGGGATACCTAAGATCATGAGTCACTCTCCTCATTAAATAACTAACTTCCAAAAACAATTAATGCACCTATGGGAAAGTAACTAAATTGAAAGCCATCTCATTGGGTTGGAATTATGCGAGTCTAACCGCGATCAACTACCTTATTTGGTCTGAGGTTCATGCCTAAGTCATGATCGAACAAAGCTAGACGTAACCAAGCCTAATCAACATAATGATTTTCAAAATTCCCTTTTATCGTGTAAAAAAGGCTCTCAGATAGGTTCAAGGTCCAATCCTTAAACCAATCAACTGGTCCTATAGCTAGTCCCAGGGCTAGTCCAGGGTCCTATGCTACAATTTATGGCCATTTCGAAACCGATCCATGTTGAGTTTATTCAATTCACGATTGATTCTCGGTTGTCATATAATCTTGTGGGATTAATCGATCTGCCTCGACTCACGGTCACCTTGAAGCAATTCATGGTCATCCACGACTAGTACAATGACCGTGTGGAGTCACCTACGACCAATACATGACCATGCAAAATCGATTCATAACCATCCACTGATCAATCCATGACAATGCATGATCGTCCCACAATCGATCCTTGTGATCGAATAATCTACTCATGGTCGACCACTCTATCCAAGCATAACCAATCCCTTATCTGCCTAATTCTAGAACGGGCTAAATGGCCCATAATCGACCCTCAGATTGACTTATGGCCTATTCGCAACATCGGTGTACCGATCCTTGGCCTACCAGTTGGGACCAAAATAAGAATTGAAATCAAGATTGTTATAACTCTCCCCCCTAAAAAAAAGATTTCCTCAAAATTTAAATGTGTGCCTAGTCATCCGAAAAGATATGGAAGTTTTCCCTAGAACTCCTATAATTACAAAATGAGTGCTCAGAGAGGAATGACTACTCAGGGCCAGTGAACCTCAAAAGGAAAGGCGAAAGAGAATGCCCGATTAGATGGAATTTTGCCAGCATTGGAGACCATAGAGAATATAATGGATTAGTAGGTTCAAAATTAGGCCACTACTGCCCCTGTTAATGTCCCAGTAGCTGGAAATTGGTTTGGCAACGAGAATGGTGAACCATTGATGCATGGACTAGTTGAACAATTCTTGAAATTGAGTCCTTCAAAGTTTTCTAGGCCAGGTGATCCCAAAAAGGCCACTATAAGGATCGATGAACTAGATAAATTTTGTGCACTACTAAGGTGCTCGAATGAGGACAAGGTTACATTGGTAGTGTACCAGCTATAAGGTAACATTAGTCAATGGTGGAAGGCCACTAAAGAAAGGGTATTTCCTAAAGGCACAATTCTAACCTGAGATGCTTCATCAAGACATTCAATAGAAAGTATTTATCTCAGTGTGCCCGCAATCAAAAGATGGTGAAATTTCCGTAACTCCACCAGAATCATATGACGATTGACCAGTACAAGGAAAAGTTTACAGAATTGTCAAAGTCTGCTCCCAAATTGATTAAGAACCCAATGGATAGGGAAAAAATATTTAATGATGTTTTGAAGCCTAACATCCAAAGCTAGTTGGTGCCGTTGAACCTCAAGGATTATAACGAGCTATACGAGCGAGCCTAGCTGATAGAAAGGGATTCGCTAGAACAAGCAACTGCAACAAGATTGCAATATCTATCTTCTCGGAACAACCAATGCATGGGCAAGAAGCCAATGGCAGGAGGTAAATGTTTCTTTCCTCCTAATAAGAAGAACAATGGTGGGAAGCCGATGTATGCCTCAAGTGATATATGTCGCATTTATGGAAGACGGCATGAGAATGCACCATGTCTAGCTTAGACAGGAGCTTGTTATGGGTGTAGCTAGCAAGGCCATCATATAAGAAACTATCCCCAGTGTCAACCAGGGATGCAAATGTAGCAACAGCAAACGAGGCCACAATTTGGAGCTGCACCACAGAACAGCACCAACCAAACCCTAGCCCAAGGAAGAGTTTATATCCTTACCAAAGAAGAAGCTGAGAACTCCCAGGCTGTAATCACATGCATAGTCTCCTTACAAGAACATGCTGCTTACGTATTATTTGATGCAAGAGCCACACATTCGTTTGTCCCTGAACGGTTGGCAAAGTTAGCTGGGTTAGAATCTAAATTGCTAGAAATGAATCTTAGTGTCTCTACCCCATTGAGAGACGAGGTGCTGTCCACCATAGGGTGTCGAGGGTGTAAAATCAATATAAGTGATCATAAGGGAATCATAGACTCATTCATGTTGGCCATGTATGACTTTAATGTCATCATAGGGATGGATTGGCTCGCTAGGCAACGAGCGGTGTTAAACTGCCATAGTAAAGTGATTCAATTTAGATCATCCAACCATCCTAGTTACAAGTTCATAGGAAACAAAGGAGAACCCTCCATACCCTTAGTCTCAGCACTTGAGGTAGCTCAACTTCTGGAGGAAGTTTGCCAAGGTCATTTAGCGACCATAATGAACATGTCAATTGAGGAACTAAGGATGGAAGACATCACCATAACACAAGATTTTCCCGATGTACATCCGAAGGAATTACCAAGGCTACCCCCAGAACGAGAAACAGAGTTTGTTATTGAGTTACCTCCTAGAACGAAGCCGATTTCCAAAACCTCTTACCAAATGGCGTTATTAGAATTAAAGGAATTGAAGGCACGTCGGTAAGAGTTGCTTGATAAAGGGTTTATCTGCCCTAGTGTGTCCCCATGGGGTGCACTAGTATTGTTTGTGAAGAAGAAGGACAGATCGTTGCATATTTGCATCGATTACGGGCAACTCAACAAAGCTTCTATCAAGAATAAGTACGGTTGCCAAGAATTGATGATTTGTTTGACCAACTTTGAGAAGTTTCATTGTTCTCCAAGATAGATTTGAGAGAGGGTTATTGTGACATCCTGAAAATTTAGGTTCTGATTTCAATCGGATAAGTCGGGCCTTTTATCGACACGACTATAGTGCTTTTCTCTGAGATTGCCACTCACGAGATAACTAGGCTATCAGGTGAAGCTGTTAAGATATTTTAACGCGATAGACTTGAGAATTCGACCAGAAATCGATTGCTCGACCGTGTTGATCTACAAGGGTCATTACGGCACAATCGAAAATCTATCAGAGATCGGAGATAGGTCGGTTCGGCGAGATGTGTGGCTAAATGTGGGTGATTCCACTAATTTGCAAAATTCTCGTCGATCGACACTAGACCGATTTTTCTGTCGTTTTGGCACCCTATGTCCGTATTTGAAACCTTGAGGTTTTCACGACAACCGAGAGTCACCAATGTGTCGAAGGGGTACGTGTGGCTCGAAGAAAATCAACCACGGGTCAATTGCACCAAAAATTCCTAAAAGCTACCCAATAAGTTAGGTCACGCTGAAATCGCGTTAGATTGAAATTAACCGCGAATTTGAACCCAATTTTAGAAATTGAAAGTTTTGTTGTGTCACGATCTATTTTAGGAACATCGACTCATTCTCTGAAGAATTTTCAGAGATTCCGAGATTTTTAACGGAAAATCGTTTCGAACGTTACGGAAATTAACGGAATTTCAGATGTGCTCGTTTGAAGGAAATTTGGACTTCCAAGCTGAGCCTTTGGGTGTCGTGGACTTGCAGAAAATTGTATGGGATTTTGCTTCAACAAAATTGGACGTTCAATTTGAGAATTTAGGGAAGAATTGAACCCGAAGTTTAGGAAATTCAGAGCTTGGACTTAGGGCTGTATTTTGGTATCAATTTGGATAAATGGTGGGATTATATTGTGGAGAAAGTATTAGGGGACAATGTGATAAGCTTGAGGACTTTGGGGGGGACCAAACAATTAATGTTTGGGTGATTTTTATTGACCTTTCTTCCTTTTTTTAGCTTCTCGCGCACGTTCCCCCGCAACCCCGTCCTCTCTGCATCTTCTTCTTCACGCGAGGAAACTCTCTCTTTCATGACTTCGGCTTTCCTTCATCTTCGTTTCTTCTTTCTACTCGAGCCCACATCCTCCACTAAACCTTGTATTCATCCAGTCAACAAACAAGGCTCGGTTGACTCCCAAAATTCCATTGAATCAATGCCACCAAAGCTGCCCCTCTCCACTACCTTTTGTCCCCTCGATCAACCACGAAAATCCATTTGCTTCTATCTCTGACCATGCTGTGAGTGACCCACTGAAGAAGCCCTTCGTTGACCCCAGAAATCCCACCGTCTGCCAGCAAATTCTCCTCCATCTTTGCGGTTTCCTTATTCGTGTCAGCCGCCTCTCGAAGACCACCGCAGCATCCCACCAGCGAAGCAGTCTCACCGTCCACAAAACAGCAACGCATAAAGCCAGCCCGTGGATTCCAGCATCTTCAGCTCGCCCTCTCTCCGCTTGATTTCTCTCCTGCCAGCACACCGATCAACTCTTGTGCACCTCGCACCCACGTTGTTGACCCTTTGCTCGCAGCTCCTCCACCGAAACAGCTTTGGCCTTGCCGCGCCAGCCCACGAAGCGTTCTGCTCAGCCCAGCAAAGCCGCAGCCCATCTTTGGCTTTGGAGTCCAGCCCATCTTGAAGCCAGCAAGTTCTATCTTCAGTCAAGCCCAACCCAAGAATTCAGCAGCTGTTAGGTCCAGCTCAATTTTGAAGCCGCGAAGCAAGCCCAAGCCCAAACCAAGCCCAGCAATTTTCTCTGGGCTTGCAAGGCTTTTGGCCCGGTCCGAGTGTCCGTCAATGCCACCGAAAATTCATAATTCAGCCGCTGTCGCGTCGTCGTCGCGGTGAACCGGTCTTCGCATTTAACCAGTGAGTTGAACTTACTAATCCTCGCTTAGTAGGTTAATTATGCTTAAGGGTTAATTAGATTAATCAAGCATGGTTTAGGTGGATAGATTAAATTAGATTAGTTAATTTAATTATCTGTCAATACATGTTAGGTGGTTAGATAGTGGCATTAGCGAGTAGACATGAACTATTTTTTTTTTTTTTTTGGTAAAATAGACATGTACTATTATTTATTTAACAAACCTTGGAATTTTTCCGGGTCCGTTTCAGCTTCCAATTAGGCTATAATGGGCCTAAGTTGGATTTATTGCATTTATTTATTATTTTCCGAAATTATTTAATTATTTATTTATTTTCCGGAGATTCATCCGCGATGGCCGGTGACTGGAATTTCGTGTTGATTGTAGTGGTGCTCTCTGTTTATTTAATTGAGCACTGGAGTATGAAAATTGGGTGAATTGGCAATTATGTGGGAATTTATCCCCAAATTGATTAATGTCGGTATTCAATTGGAAATTGATCATGAAAGGTTGTGAATGGACTTAGAAAACTGCCGAAGTATGGCTATGCCAGTTGGGCCGAGATTCGCCACCGAATTTGGAGTCGGTCATGCCCTATCGGGCCGTGATTTGCCACCTGATAGAGGTCATGCCCACTGGGCCGTTATTTGCCACCTAATAGAGGTTGTACCCAATTGGGCCATGATCCGCCACCTGTTAAAGGTTGTGCCCATTGGGCCATGATTACTACCTAAAGATAGGTTGTGTCCTTTGGACCGTGATTTTTAGCCAATAATTTGGTAGACTATGCTCGTTGAGCCGTGAGTAAGAATTGAGATTGAATAGTTGAGATGACCGAGAAGTGGTCTTGATGACATGTAATCTACTAAGTCGATTGATCAATGGTTCGATCTGTTTCATTATATGCTGTACTTGTCAATATTTATGATTTGAATTGACTTGTAGGAAGGAACTGAGGCCATGGTAAGCCCTCTGACCCGTGGTTGTGCTTAGGCAGCCCCCATGGCATATTTTCTTCCTAATCGGGTCTTAAGGGATAGAACTCGCTGAAATATTATCTCATTAGTTATTGTATAACCATTTTCAGGTCCTTAGATGGTATTAGTGAAGGACCAGAAGCCTTGAAGTCTAAGAATATGGAGATCAAAGAATTGGCGAATGTGTCTAACTAGTGGATGTTAGGATGGTCCCCTTTTTGGTTAAGCCGATACTTTTGTAAACAGCCTAGTTTGTAAATAAACCCGCTTGTCTATAAAAAGTTTATTTTGGTTGTGAAAAATTGGTCATACTTTCCTATTCCATTGTTTTATTGTTTGTGGATTATTTATATGCTTCCGCATGCGTATTTAAAATAAAATAGGTCAGCAATGCATCTTAGGACATTGCTATTATATCAACCAAGTATGGATGGGCAGATGCTCGGAGGGTCGGGACATGACAGTTATCAACAATTAAGGATCAAGAAAGAGGACATCCCGAAGACGACGTTCCGAACCATGTACGACCACTATGAGTTTCCAATGATGCCATTTGGACTAACTAATACCCCAGCTGCTTTTGTGAGTCTAATGAACCGAGTGTTCAAGACGTACTTGCATAGTTTTGTCATGTTCATTGACAACATATTGAAATACTCAAAGGATATAGGTGAGCATGAACAACCCTTGAGCATGGGATATCTCGTAGATCCTTGATAGGACAGATGTTTAAGTAAAGAATGAATTCCTTCATGTTCATAGTTAAGGCAAAGCAAAGATTTTGTTATTGATCTACCATCGACATGTTTAGGTTGAGTAATCGTAAGGTCTTGATACTAGGCATCCGTCTATACGAGGTTTAGGTTATTTATTTAATGAGTTTTCAACTTCATAGAGGTTGTGCCCATCAGGCCGTAATTTACCACCGAACTTGGAATCGGTTGTGCCCATTGGGCCGTAATTCACCGCCGAAAATTAGTAGGCCGTGCCCACTGAGTCGTAATGCAAAGTTGGGGTTGAGTAATCGAAATGATCGTATGATGGCCCTGATAACATGTAATCGACGGAGTCGATTGATCAATAATTCAATCAATTTGATAATTTGATTGATTAAAGTGAATTGGTGAATTTGTGTATTATACTAACTTGAAGGAAGAAACTGAGGCGAAGGTAAGACCTCTGACCTGTGTTTATGCTTAAGCAACCCTTGGGGCGTATTTTCTTCCTAGTCGGGTCTTAGGGGGTTGAACTTACTGAGACATTGTCTCACTGGTTATTGTATAACCATTTTCAAGTCCTCAAATGGTGTTGGTGGAGGACCGGAAGCCCCGGAGTCTGGGAAGGTGGAGACCGAAGAATCGACAAACATGTCTAACTAGTGGGTTATGGGACAGTTTCCTTTTTGTTAAGCCAATATTTTTGTGAATAGCCTGGTTTTGTAATTAGACCTATTTGTTTATAAAAGGCTTGTACTTTTCTATCCCATCTGATTGTTGTCTGGAGATTATATATCTTCTTCCCCATGCGTGCATTAAATGAATGGGTTGGCGAAGTGTCCTAGGACATCGATATTAATCAACCAAAGAGGGATGTGCACACGCTCAGAGGATCGGGGCGTGACATGGCGACCCCGCCGCAACCCAAATCTGGGGCGATGAGGTCGCGGGAGGACCTCACCACCCCCGGATCTGGGTCACGGTGGAATCGCACGACCTTCTGCGACCTTGCCGCCCCCAGATCTTGGGGGTGGGGTTGCAGGAGGTTGCACAAGCCAGATCCGAGGGCAGCAAGGTCCTCCCGCAACCCCACCGCCCTAGATCTAGGTCACGACGAGGTCAGCTACCTAGACCTTGCTGCGACCCAGATGACACGGCGGTCACGCCACCCCCCAGCGATGATTGTCTAGGCCACTGCGACCATGCCTGCCCTTCTCCGGCAATAGCTCACGAAGAAGAATAAGAAGATGAATAGTGAGGGCAGAACTGAAAAAACGAAAAATCAATGAGGATAATTTGGGAAGAATTTTTTTCTTTTTACCTCCTCAGCTCAGCATGCCGAGAAGGCTGGAATTTTCCAAATGGGGTTTGAAAATGTTTTACCAAACACCCCTACATTGGCCCAAGGATCTTTAGGGGTTCAAAGTGACTTCTAGAGGCCACTCCCAAACGTACCCAAAGACTCGGGCTCCTAAAGGCAGAACGTGCAATACAAGTTTCATACATGGCAGATTTTATAGCAAACTTTGCAAAAATGAAAATAGGGTCAAATGATTTGCAAATGCAACAAGACTGGTGTCTTAGCAAGATTGGGATGTGCTTTATGACTTACTAAGAGATGACAAGTTTGATTAAGGTCAATTGCATGCTCAAATTAAAGCAATCGTGCGGACGGATGAATCAGGTCAATGCAAGCATGATATGACAGAAGGGGGCTAAGATCCTAATCCATCTAAATGATGCTCAATATTTTTGAAAATTTTACTCATGATGGACGAGAGTATGACGAACATTTTCTGTGAGGGAATTGTTTCAAGAATCTTATCCTATAAATTTCTAGAGATTCGAGAACGGATGCAACTCAACCGAGCACATGTAGGGACAGACATGATGACGAATGTTCATTAGCTGATCGACCCTATCAAAAGAGCTTGTTATTTTCTCAAAATTTTATATGTTTATATTCTAGATGTGCTGAGCAAGTTTAATGGGGATGCATCTTCAAATTCTAAGTGCATGATTTTATAAAAATCGCAGAACCGGCAAAAGGTCCCTCCAAAAATTCTGGAAAAATTGTAAGTTGTAGAGATGCATTTTTTAGCAATTTTTATGAAGCACTGACTTAAAATTCTCAACACAAAATTCTATAAAAAATCGGCAAATAGCAATCATCGCTCAAACAATTGTTCCGCAAGATATTCTTACCAGATTTCGGGATCAGTAGCCTGACTTTCAAAGAAAGTTTGAGCTAGCAAATGATGTCCATTCGGAGCTTATAATATATCAAATTGAAGCTAATCGTATGTAGATCAAATGTCCAGAACACATCGAATCCAGATTTCAAGGTATAAGACCTCAAACTCGCCCTAACAGAAAGTCAGTTCCAAAGACATACGAATTTCCAGAATTCACATTCAAGCACAATCAATCCATTAATCATCCATCATTCGACTCAGTATATTGAACCTATCATTCTAAGCATATAGAACACTCAGGATTTGAATCCTAGTGTAACATCCTCAACTTCAAGCCCTTTACATGATAAAGGAGAAGTCCAAACTTGGTTTTGCCGATTATGCCCAATTGCGTCCGGCTTCATCTGATCACGGCTTAGGCACGAATTTTTGGCCAAATAAAGTAGTCAGTCGCTAAACTCGATTAATGCCTACCCATTGAGATGGCCTTCTGATTTAGATATTTTTCAAGTTGCATTTAATGCCTTCATCACGTAATAATTTAAGGAGCATGGATGAAGCATGGACACTTGGCCTTTAATTAGTCAAACCTTCCTAGAAAATGAGTGTGAAGAAGTGTGAAAAGCATTAAATATAATGAGTGTAGATATTTATGTGTCCCAAGTAGTTAATGAATGGAGGGTAACTCATGACCCAAGGGAATGATGGCAAATAATCTTGTAGGGTGCCACCTCTCCTCCTTAAATTTGCCACCTCTTGGCTTCGTAGGTTTTGACTGTGATTTTCGGTCTTTTCTCAAAACTACTTGGACCTTTGCTGCTTTCCAATTTTCTAGAGTTTCTTGTAGCTTGAATCTTGCAAAACTTCCTTCATAAAAGTTGTTCAAACATCTTAATCTATAACATACTTAAATTTCAAATTTTTCTGAGGTGAAATGTTTAGGACAAAGGCTCAATCAATTACTATATAGAACCTGCCCAATATAGTGAAAATGATAACCAAGTTGTTTTCTCGATTTTTCATAAAATTTTCCATTTTAAATTTGGACATACTTCCTTCATGAAAGTTTTAACAGACATCCATGTCCACAACATATCAAAATTTCAAATAGTTTTAGGAAGATTTGGATTTTGAAATGGGTCTTTCTTCCTGACTGTTAAATATACTATACGGGCAAATTTTTAGGTTGTGTTCAATGATTTGATGTTCTTTCCACATAATGAATTTAGCTTGAATTCCTCATGAAAAAAATGTTTTGTAAAGTCTTCTCTATAACATATTAAAATTTTATAATTTTTCAGCCTCGTTTGATAAGGTAATGGCACTAATTTCGAAAGTTGCTCAAAACTGTTTTTGCCTTAGAATGGGAGGACCGTACTCCCGACTTGAAAGGGAAGGAGGCTGCAAGCCCAACTTGAGAAATAAGCTAATCTAGAGTCTTCTTGGCTTGAAGATAAGAATGCATTGAATGCTTTTGGAAGTTAGCTAATTAATGAGTTTAATTACTCACCATACCAAGTGGCAAGAAATGGACTTGCTTCTTGAAGTCATTGATGTTCTTTGGAATTTTAGCACCTTAAGAAGGGGGGATGAGTCACATGCTCATGTAGTTAACTTGGAGAACAAGTTGTCTAGAGTCTAAGTTTCTTGATGACAAGTCTAAGTCATTGATGACTTTGGAAGCTAGTCATTAATGAAAGAGGGTGACTCAACATCTTAGGTGTCCCTATAAACTTAGGTCATCATGACCCTAATATGAGCCTTGGAAGGCAAGTTAACCAATTCATAAATGCTAGATGACTCATTAGTATAAATGGACCAATGATAAGAATGTCATTTGTCTTTAATCATTTCACTAGAACATTAGGGTGCAACATCTCCCATATTAGCTAGGACATATGAGAAAAGATGATTGAGCCACTTGTTAGGGTTATTAAGTGAGGAGAGGTCTATAAATAGGACATCTATCTTCATTTCCACCAACCACCATCTATTGCCCACCTCTCCCTCTCCATATCCCTCTCTCGGCCACACTCCCTTGCCGTTGCCCTCAAGTTTCGTTTCTCTTGACCGAACCACCACCATCTCATCAAGTAAGTAGAATCTCTAACTCTTGGTTAGAACGATAGCCTACGTTGTCGAGTTTAGTGGTGTACTCACCTGTGACATTATCGAATTTAATGGTGTGCTCACCCATGTAAGTTGCGTGTATATTGTAATGTTATTTTGTATGGTTTGCTCATGTTTGCATGCTTAAGTGTGTTCATGCCCTGGGACGAGGTTGAAATTCGCTCCGCTTGGAATCAACATCAAGTTGAGATGGCCTAAGTCGCGAGGCTTTAGATCGGTATTGAAGCGTGCCGATTCCAAGTCTTGCTTGGTGCCGACATCAGCTTAGGTGTGCAACTCAAGCCACAAACTAAGAATCGTGCCCGGCATATTATATAGCATAATATTAAAAGCCATGGTACACTCACTTGAATGAGCACGCCTTTGGATCACATATGAGTTGACTAAGAAGAAAAGTAAAAACTGACTTGTGTGATGCACTATTATAATGCACTTAAAGAGAAAAAAGCGTTCATCACCACATAACATTGGAGGCGTAGCCTCGTTCATTGAATGGGATGCCCTGATTGAGCTAAAATGCTTGGGTTTGAGCCCAAATGCCTCAGATAAGCTAATCCCGAGATGCCCTGGTTGAGCCAGGATGCCTGGATTGAGCCCGGATGTCTTGGTGAGCTAGCACCAGGATACCTCAGTTGAACCGAGATGCCCTAGTTGAGCCAGGAAGCCTAGCATGAAGCTAGAAGCCTCGATCGAGCCGAGAGGGCTTGGTCAAGCCAGGACAACGGTAAAAAAATCATTATATGTGCGTCAGTATGTGCATAAGTATGATGTGTTGACATGTTTATTGACAAGCTGATAGTAAGCATGCATTTAAGTATGTTGTAATGGGCATTTGCATGTAGTTGAGGTGTAGCAATAAGTTTGCTATTAATATGCTATCGACATTGCATTGTGAGTGTTGTACCTACAACATTTTGATTATAATATGCCCTCCTAGTAGAGAATTAGGGGTTTTACTTACTGAGTCCATAACTCACCTCGTTGTTTTTTAGAATTGTAGGCATGTAGGAGTTGCCGTCTCGCTAGAGGAGCTAAGGTTTACCCCTAACTATTTTGAGCATAAAGCATGTAGTGATTGTAAATATAACGACCCATGACAAGATGGCTTATAAATATAACTGATATAATTGTGTGTTTGCAAGTGGTTATTTTTCCTAATTGCTTGTTGTTGTCTGGGTGTTATATGTATGCTTCCGCATGTACTTAATGAAAATGTCACGCCCGCATCCTCGAGTGCGCACCCATCCCTTAATGGTCGATACAAATGTGACATTCCCAGGTGTCGTCACCAACCCAATTCATTTTAGTACGTATGCGGAAGCAAAACAATAAACCCTTGACAACAAATAACATGTGATAGAAAAGCCGGGCAACATTTCACAAAACCAAACTTTTATAAACAACTGGGTTTAGGTACAAAAGAGTTTGGGCAAAAGTCTACAAAATATCGGCTCTCAAAAAGAAGCTGTCCTACGACAAACTAGTCGAACACATACGCCAATCCTTCAGACTCCACCTCCACAGACTCCGGGCTTCGGGTCCTCCACAACCACTATTTAAGGACTTGAAAAGTTAAGCTCACGATGGGGTGCAACATTGTCTCAACAAGTTCACCCCCCTAAACCCCTATTAGGAAGAAAATACATCAAAGGGTGGCCTAGCCATACCATGTAGAGAACTTACCTCGCCTCAATTCCCTCCTGCATGTTAGCATAGTTCATATACACAAATGGCCTATAATCAAGGCACACAACAATTGAAACGCCACACCAACACAATTAATCACAAGGGTCCCAATTATAAGGCCAAACCATTATGACACGTCATATACCATGACACACAGTTTTGTCTCATAATCAGGCTCAACTAACTCAACCAACCATGCGTTCCAATTGTTAATTACACCCCTCAATGGTACGGCCAACTCTAAGTTTGGCTATCTTCTAGTATTGCCAAGCATCGTCTCACCTCCTTTGAGCACAGCTGTCTCTCAAAGACGGCTTTCCCGAAGGAGTGTAGGTCAGAAATCTACTGTGACCCGAGTCCTAAATGAATGGGTAACGTCCGGTGTAAATGCTTGGGACGAGTTCTCTTAACCAAAACACGACCATTCAAATTCAGCCTAGGACACCATGCATTGCACTCAAATGCCTCAACTAAAATAGTGATTCTGGCATATTTTCTTCATATTAAAAATACCTAGTGAAAATAGTTGTGTGTGAGTATACGATTAGATCGAACGAAAAAAATTGATAACCTTCTTTTTAAAATCCCACTATTTTATATAGTATATAAAACCATTTTCGATGTTAAAATCCGACACCCGGCATTTTCTGAATAAATAATGAAATTTCCTAAATTTTGGAATAAATGACCAAAAATCCAATCAGCACTCAATTTGCACAAATCAACATTCAATTGCATAAACTGAACACACTATTGCAATCAGCACGAAATTCCGATCATCGACTATCCTGGTCTAATTTCTGAAAAATAATAAATAATTAAATAATTACAAAAATTAATTAAATAAATACCAATAAAGGCTATAAATAGGAACTTAGGCCGAAAAAGCCTAATTAAATACCGAGACGGGCCTGGAAAATTTCCAAACTAATCTAGATAATTAATACAACCTGTCTAATCTCTAATTAATCTAATCTAACCACCTAACATGCAAAATTGGATAATTAAATCAATAATCTAGCCTAACTAACCACCTAATCCTAAATTAACTTAAGCTAATCACCCCTAAGCATAATTAACCTCCTAAGCAAGGTTTAATGAGTAAACTCACCAGATTTGGCGAGCTAGTGAGTCCATGGTGACGGCGATGTGGAGACGAGCGATAAACTCCGAAGCAGCGACACCAAGCGGAGACCAAACGGACCTCAAAACGGGCCTAGAAGCTTCCAAGCCTGTGACGGCCCAAGCGGTGGTGCACGGGGAGGAAGGATGGTGGTGTGTCCATGCCTCAGTCCTCGGACGTGCGTAGGAAGGGGGCGCGTCTCCTATCTCACATCGCTTAGGGGGGGAGTCATGGGCTAATTTATAAGGCTTGGGTTCTCTAACCTGTATAACGCGTTTTAAAGCCGTGAGAGCCAAAAGCCCAAAGCGGACAATATTACACAGTGGGAAGCCCGGGTCCTTACAAAGCCCTTGTTGGATTTTGGTTCTATCCAAAAACTGAATTGGCTGGGTCGAGCAATGGAACGGGCTAGAAACGACAAGGTTGGATGGCGACGGGTGCAGCAGAGAAGAGCCAGCGAAGGAGCAGCTTCGACGGGCTGGGCTGGACTGAAACGTGCGGGCCACGGGCATGAGGGCAAGAACCGTTGACTGCTGGCAGCTGACTTCGTGCAAGGGCAGTGGACGCTTGAGGGACGCGCGACAGAAGCTGGGGAAAGTCAGTGGAGTCAGCGAAGGGGAGAGAACTCGCTGGTGGTTGACTCGCTTGGGACTTCTCGCGGAAGGGTGGCAGCTACTGGCATTGAAGATGGACAGTCAACAAATCGGCTGAAGAAGCAGCAGATTCGGTGGAGATGTTGACCGAGTGGAGGCATGGGCTGGCCGAGCGAATTTGTTGGGGGAGGATGATCGTTGGCAGTGGGGCAACTGAATTCGTGGCAGATGCAGGGGAGGCACAAAGAAGGGAAATGGCAGCAAGCGTTGGCAGAGAGAGAGAACGTGGAGAGGACTGCTTCGAAGGAATGAAAACAAAAGCAAAGCAGAAACAGATGAGGTCGGGGGCAACTGGCAGGCGTGTTCGAGAAGAGAGGGAGGAGAGAGAAAGACGTCGGCTGGGCTTGCACGAAGAAGGGGGGAGGAATCGGTGAGGCATGCAAGAGAAGCACAAGAAGGGGGGAAGAGTCAAAAGAAAATATCTAGACATTAATGCTTGGTCCCCCAATTACTTTCTTGCATAGAATATCCACAAATTACTCAAATTGATGCCAAAATTGCAACCCGCCATCCTAGGCTCCGAATTTCCTCTAATAGAACTTCAATTTATTCACCAAATTCCCCAATTTGATGTCCAATTTGGATGAAGAAGAAGCCTACACAATTTCCGCAAGTTCTCATCACCAAATAGCTCGGTTTGGAAGCCAAAAATTCCTTCAATTTGGTGTATCCGAATTTTCGTTCTTTTCCAAATCGTTCGAATTGATTTTTCGTAAAAATCCCAAAATCGCCGAAAATTCTTCAGAGGATGAGTCGGCATTCCTAAAATAGATCGTGACATGGCAGAACATCAATTTCTGAAATCGAGCTCAAATTCGCGTTTAATTTTAATTTGGCACGATTTTAGCGTATCCTGATCTATCGGATAACTTTTAGGAATTTTAGTGCATTTGACTCATGGTCGATCATTTTCGATCCATAATGTGCATCTTCGACTCATAGGCGACTCTCGGTTGTCGTATAAGTCTTGAGGTTTTAAATACGGACACAGGATACAGAAATGATAGAAAAATCGGTCTAGTGTTGTTCGACAAGAATTATGTGATTAGGTGGAATCACCCACACACTAATCACATACCCTTGTTGAATCGACCTATCTCCGGTCTCTAGTCGATTTTAACAATGCCATAATGACCCTTGCAGATTAGTACGGTCGAACAGTCGCTTTCTGGTCGAATTCTCAAGTCAATTGCGTTTATATTCCTTAAAGGCTTCACCTGATAGGCTAGTTAACTCATGAGTGACCAGCTCAGAGAAAAATGCCATAAGCGCGTCGATGAAAAGCCCATTTCATCTCTTCGAAAACAGACTTGAAAATCCGGATGTCTCAGAAAAGATAAAAAGAAACAGGATGACAATGTGCTTGGGACGTCGCAAAAATAACCCTTGCTACTCGTGACCTAGGGATGGAGTTGGGGTCATGACACCTAGCCTCGATTGTCTAACATGTCTTTCATGAACTTCACCCCATTCTTTTTTTATATATGAGCTGTACAAACACAATAGTTGGTACTTGTATCGTAAACATAATAAATTTCTTAGTGGAGACAGATGGCTTATACTGGGGTAGGCATTTTATAGAGAGTGGCTGCCTATTATTTCTACTGTAAGTGTTTTTCAAAACAGTTAGTATCCACATGATACCTACGTACATCGACTCTTTAGCCCAAGAAAGTGATCGTCTTTATCTTTCTCAGATGTATTGTATATGGAGTCACCAAGCTTTGTTTGTCTCTAAGAACTTGGTGCAGAAACTGAGATCAAGGTGATTTGAGGATAAAGTGGGATTGCCACTGCAGCAATTTTATCTGAAAAAGCTTGTAGGACCTCTGTTTATTTGTTTCAGGTTTTCTTAGATGAAGCTTAGGAGTCATTTTACCAATTGAGCCCATCAAAATAATATTCATGTGCAATGATTCCAGTGCATTTTAGATCCGTTTAACTGTGGGTGTGTATCATTGGCTGCACTTTGTGTCTTTGTGCCAATACATATCAGTATTTTTTGGTTCCTGTTGGAGTTGAGTTTTATCCTTCTAGTATTTTGTAAACTATTGTTCATTGATTGTCGTACTTTCTGCTAATTAACCATTTATTTATTTTGTCACTCAGTTGCTCAAATTGGTTAATTATTAATGGAAGGGAAATTTCAATATGGAAATTGCCGAGGGATACAATCAAAACATTGGTGGAACGTGTAACAAAGTAGAGCGGCAAAAAGCAATACTTATATATGATTGTAAAGCTAGAGGAATAGAATTATAAGCATATTGGAGAAAATATCTTCAAGTAATATTGATGATGTCCAAACTATCATTAGTATATTTCTTACTATATTATATGTGAATGTTTGAACCAAAGGATTACGCAACATCCATGATGTGATTCACTAGAAATAAGTTTGCAAATGTTCTGTAATGACAAACAACACCAGTCAACTAGAAAGATTAGCTACTAATGATGTTTTTGTCAAAACTGTAAAGATCAAGTTGATGGTGATGTAATAACCAAGTATATAAAATGATGTTTGTTAGGTCAGCTAAAGAGCCTTTGAAGAATCTAGATTCACATAGCAGCAGAGTCAAAATAAAGCATGTAGCTAGGTTGTCAGACAAGTCCATCAGAAACTATACTGAGAAGATAGTAGCAGTTGCTATTTTTGGCTAGCTTGCAGAAATCAAAGGAAACAAGCTGTATTGACAGTACCTTCCTAAACAGTAGCTCAATGGAAACTCTCCAATGGTCACTTAATTCTCTAAATCATCCTTAATAGATAGATTGAAGAAGAGTATAAAAGAGAAGACCATGAAGAACTAGAAAGGGATGCAACACATAAAAGATCAAGTGGCTTACACACTGTAATTCTTAGCTAAAAGCTCTCTGTCCTATTGTTTTCATATTCATGCGGTTCAACAATCGTGCTAAGGATTAAGTGTACAAGTATACGTGCAACAACTGAGTCTAGATAGTGAGATCTATTGTGTAAATGATCGGTGCTAGCCAGTTGTAACTTTCCAAGCAGATTGTTAGTGAAATCCAACCCGTCTTTAGGCTGCTAGTTTGAAGAGTGGACGTGAGCTTATGGATAAAACAAAACCACTATAACTCATTGTGTCCCACTGTTTTTCATCTTCTTATATACGTTGGCATACGGGTACTTAGTATTTACATAAACATTGGGTTGAGGTGATCTTTACTTAGAAATCAGTTAATTTTCACAAAAGATCATCAAAGTTTGAAAACAACCTATTCATCTCCCCTCTAGGTTGTATTGTTAGCCCCAACAAAGTATACTTTTCGTCTAGTAGTTCATTGGTAATCTTTGCTAGTTAGCTCATTGTTTGTTTGTGATTTTTCCTTCAAATTAATCAAGTTAGAACCTTTTTTGGTAATTCCAATTACAATTTCTTGCACGGTCTCTTTATTACTTTCTATGGTGTTGTTACTTAAATGTGTGGATGTTCATCTAATTGGTATGGTTTATGAGAGTAATAGTGATAGTGGAATGTCTGGAACTGATAGAAGCTACATGGTTATCATATTGTACACATACATTTTCCTTGTGAATATTGGCAGTTGATGGACATGCGAGGTGCGAAAAATGGATGCGGAATGATACTGTCGATGCAGAAGAGTCCAAGACAACATCATGGTTTAAGCGATTTATAGGACGTGAGCAGAAACCGGAAGTGACATGGCCTATACCTTTTGTGGAGGGTGGTCTCTTTATTCTCACTCTTCGTGCACGTGTTGATGGTTACCATATTAATGTTGGGGGTCGTTTGTCATGAGAGAGACTGATCTCATGAGCTTTACTTCTTGGGGCAACTCTTCCAGTTTCACTAAATGAATGCTGAATATCTTCCTTCAGATGGATATCATCTGCTTTTGCTTTAACATCCAATGCCATAGCAATTCTTCTTGGGGCTTTTGCTATAAACTGATGAATCTCTGTTCATCTTGTTTATTCTTATTCAATTCTGATGATTCCTAGTTATTGGGGCGAAATGATGCTAGATCAATTTTTTATCTTGAGTTGAACATGTGGTACCTTTTGAAGCCTTTCCCTCTCCCTTGTATGTGTAGGGATTTACATTTGAAGATGCAGCTGGATTAGCAACAAAAGGCGATGTTGTTCATCAAGTTTATGCTACCTCTCTCCCAACTTCCCATCCGACTTTTTCTTCTCGAAAGAGTTTTGGAAATGTCTGAGAAATGGAAAGCTCGTCCTCTTCCTAAAAGACCAGTTAGGCTTTTCGTTGGGTTTCTTTCTGCAACCAACCAGTTCGCAGAACGCATAGCAATCAGAAAGACCTGGATGCAATCAGCAGCAATAAAGTCTTCAGATGTGGTAGCTCGTTTTTTTTTTGTTGCACTGGTAAGGTTGCTGGCTTGCTGACTATAACTTTTGTTTATCAAGCGTCAAATTTTAAGTTGAGTATGTCTAAAAGAGAATCAGATGCGCTCTCAGAATTTTACATTCTATTGGGTGGGTTGCTTGTGTGACATGTGATTCCTTGCTAATTTGAGTTTTTGTAGTTGTTATTGTTTGTCAGTAATCAGAGTTATAAATTTTACTGAAGGAGTTATTCAGGGAATACTTCTTAAAGTAGGAATAATATATGGCCAGAGACTTTCTGGATTGAAAACTACACTGACATTATGGGAACTTAGAAAAATGACGTTGGCATCTGCTGTGCTGTCTTTTCTCTTGGTACTCAGACCCTCCTGGTAGAATGTCTTGGACAAAAAGGTATACTGACAAGATCCTAAATAAGCCTTTATGTTCAAATAAGTTGGGTTTGATGATGTGGTTCGGTTTTATGATCCTTCAGGCATGAAAGCAATCTATATGGATTCTCAATGGCCCAAGTTGCTTGTATCAGCAGCAATCCACATGACAACATGTTCGTATTTCCACTATTTCAACAGAGTGAATGTTGACTGATCTCTGTCTGTTTAGATGTTAATTAGGCATTTTCTATATGCTTTCGGTCCAATAACTTAAGGGAGTGAAAGTCGACATTTCATAAAGTGCAGGAGGGGCGTCACAGTCTCCGTCATAATTTCAAATGCGTGGGTTGGCACGGAAATGTATTTAAAATTGAGGGTGTATTGGAGTAATTTACTTAATAGTAGTAAAAACTAAAAGGATACTGGAAAACAGAAAAAGAATAATTTACATTTTGAGATAACCATTTACGATTTTTTAAGTAGTTGTCATGTCATCATTTGATGAAATCTGTTGCTGACAATGTTCACCATGGAAAACCTCATGCGAAACTTATCTTCCAGGTGAGAAACTAATGCAATTGTGGCTTTTGAAATGGATCTAATCATTCACCAGAAAAAAAAAAAAGGGATGGAAGGAATAAGATAGCCTTAGTTAAAAGATTCACTAATTAATATGGGTAGGAGTGTTGACTGAGTGTGATTCCCTGTGTTGTAAGCAGTTGGTCATCAGCTAATAATTGACCGGATCTATTGGAAAATTGAAGTTCAAGAGTTCTTTAATCTCCAAATAAATGCCCTTCGGAATGTGAAGTACTATGGCAAATGTTTGTACGTGGGCAGATAACTTTAACATCAAATTACGTCTGTAAAATAGTACAGGTTTATGCAAACTTGTAAAGTATATTATCCTCTTTTCTGCTCATATTGTAAGAATCTTTGCACAATTGCCAACTTGCGGTCTGATTTTTATTTATTGTTTTTAGAATCCAAGGAACGAGGTAAATGCAATGCTGAAAATGGAGGCTGCCTACTTTGGTGATATAGTTATTTTGCCATTTATGGATTGTTCTGAGCTCGTGATCCTGATCATTGCGATATGTGATTTTGGGGTACGATTTTGTTTAGTTACTGTAAATCTACATGAAATCATCTACCCACTTTGAACATTGTACAGTAGAACTCTACTTTTAACTAGCTCATCATCCATCCTGAATGCAGATTCAGAATTTAACAGCAGCATTTACAATGAAATGTGATGATGATACATTCGCAGGCGTGGATGCCGTCTCAAATGAAATCGACGGCATTTCTTCCTAAAAGTATCTTTATATGGGCAATCTCAATTTCTTGCATTGTCCACTCAGAAATGGAAAGTGGGCAGTGACTTATTAGGAAGGAGGCTTCCGTGTTTATACTAATTATTGAATGCAATACCAGTTTGTTGTTTTGTTTGCTACTTGGAATTAGATGATTATTGCTGGATTGCTAGACATTTTATGGTAGCAAAGGTATTTAGCAGCTCGATAGTCAGTCATCGGATCTTTCCTGTTGTTAGATGAGATAACCAACAAAGTTCACTAGATGTTATCGCCTCGAAGCTTGAATAGAAGACATTTGACACATACACAAATGCGTGCACATATAATTTCTGCATACCCTGTTGATGATTAAGTTTAGTTTCATGATGATAGACCTTTTGCTAGCCATCTTGCTGAGCAATTCGAAGAGTACATGGAATGCATAGTAGATTGTCTACATTTTTTGCATGACATGATAATTCTCTCAAGGGGATGATTATTGTCCAACATGACAGGAATGGTCAGAAGAAATATACCCTCCATATGCCAACGGACCTGGATATGTCATTCTCGAGTGATATTGCTAAGTTCATCAACATAGAAACCGAAGCCTCTGCGTGAGTTTATCCAACGCCTGAGTGGTTTTCGTAAGAATAAATATCCTCCGAGCTTCTCGTTAGTGGATTTTCAATCCTGTTTTCTACTGAATAAATCGGGCATTTATAGACGCGCCTAAATGGCTGTTCTCAGAACTGATCACTCTCGAGATAACTAGACTATATGGAGAAACCATTAAGGAATTTTAAGGCAATAGACTTGAGAATTCGATCAGGAATCGACTTCTCGACTGCGCTCATCTTTAGAGGCCATTGCGACACTGTATAAAATCGATTTGAGATCAAAGATAGGTCGGTTCGATTGAGATATGTGGATAATCGTGGGTGACACCAATAAATTGGAAAATTCTCGTCGACCGGTACTAGACTAATTTTTCTATCATTTTGGTACCCTGTGTCCGTATTTGGATCCTCGAGATTTTCACGATAATCGAGAGTCATCAATGAGTCGAGTGGGTTCATAGTGGCTCGAAGAAAATCGACCATGGTCATTTACACTAAAAATATCTGAAAGTTACCCGGTAGCTTAGGTCACACTAAAAACGCGCCAAATGGAAATTAACTATGAATTCAAGTCCGATTTTAGAAATTGAAAATTCTTTCATGTCACAATAAATTTTAGGAGTGTCGACTCAGTCTTAGAAGATTTTTCTGAAACCCGAGACGTTTTGGGTAAAAGTCATCCTAGGGTCATTTTTGTGAAGAAAGAGGGCAGTGATCGTTTTGATCTCAAATTTGGGAAGCATGATAGATATATGGGTGAGGAAAAATATCGATTTGATCGATGGAGGGTCAATTGAAATTATTGAGGCCAAATGAGAATGAATTGAGAAAGATCAAGTGTCCAATTGAAACCATTCCCTTGCAACTTCGTAGCTCCCCCTCTTCCTAGCCAAAATGGACCATTTCACATGTCCATGGATGAGCATTGGTGGCTCAATGATAGCCAAGGAACCACACTTGGCCTAGGATGGTCAAGGGGGACATTTGAATGGAAATTAAGCAAGTGGTAGAGCCCTTGTCTCCTTATCATCTCCTCTCCTTGCTCCTCAAGTCAATTGGCCAGCCATTCTCTCTCCTCCCAACCTGTTCAATCATTAGCAAGCCAAGGACGACCAGCCGGGGCAGCCAAACCACCGCCGAACCATTTTCCTTCCCCTGTTTTTACTTCTACCAGTTTCTGCTTTAGCCGACCCTTTGCCAAAGATCCGAGTGAAAAGTCAACTTCCCATGCGAATTTGCCCCCGAGTCACCCACCGTTGTGACCAACACATCTAGTCCGTAGGGACGGTGGTCGTCGATCGCTGAACGGAGCTGCCGGCTATCCCGTACGGCCGTCACAAGCCGCCGGTCCGCCGGTCCGCTTAACAGCCTGCACGGTTTCGCCTGTTTCGCGTTTTTTTTTTTTCGTGTTTTCTCCCATTCCGACCCTTCCTCCACCAAGACCAACCACCAACAAGTCCCCCTTGACCCTTGGGTGCCGCCGATTTCCAATCACCCACTCGCCAGAGCTTCGATCAGCCTGTTTCCTCGCCGTTCAGCCGTTGGTTCTCCTTTGTCTAGCAAGTAGAAGTAGAAATCGAACTAGCTTTGTTTCTCTCTTTTGCAAGCAAGAACATAAGCTTTCTTGGTGGGTTTCCAGCAGGCTTGTAGGCCCGTTTTAAGGTGGTTCCGAGTCTCGAAACCTAGGCCCACCTTTGGAAAAGTTGGTCCCTGTTGCGTTCCCGATGTATTGCACATAACGGATCGCTAAACAAGTGAGGTTTTACTCACTAATCCTTGCTTAGTAGACTAATGATGCTTATGGGTTGATTAGATTTGATTAAGTGTGATTAGGTGGATAGATTAAATAAGAGTAATTAGTTTAGTGACTTATCAATGCATGTTAGGCATATGGTTAGGGGACTTAGCAAGTAAATAGGTTCTATTAATTATTGAACGAACCTCGGAATTTTTCTGGGCTCGTCTCGACTTCCAATTAGGCTATAACGGGCCTAAATTAGATTTATTGCATTTATTTAATAATTTTCGTAATTATTTAATTAATTAATTATTTTATGGAAATTCAACCGGGATGGCCAGTGACCGGAATTTTATGCTGATTATCATGGTGCAGTCCGTTTATTTAATTGAGCTTTGTTTTTTTGTGCTGAAATGAATTATTTGTGATTATAGGATTATTTTCCTAAATAAATTAATTTTGGTAATTAATTGGAAAAAACTAGGTGTCGGTTGACAGCACCAAAAATGTTTTGGTGGACTACAGAAAATGGTGGGATTTGTAAACAAGAAATTATAGTATTTTAACTAAGGCCGGCCGTGTACCCACATACGTGTATCTTATCGGGTATGATAAAATTAAAGAATTTATTTGAATGATTGGGTGTGGTATCTATAGGTTGTCTTAGAGAATGGACAGCATGCAATATCGGCTCGGTGACCCTATACGTCACATTGAAAAAATGACGATATTTATATCATCCTACGGGCTTTGATGATATCGCAGATCTTAGAGATATTATCAGCTTATGAAATGTCAGTATACTATATCAATCTAAGGGTTCATCTTGGAGAATGGATGAGTATGCTTTATCGGCTCGGTGAGAGACATGTCATCTTGGAGAATGTACCATGATGAATATATTCGGTGACTCTAATATGTCATCTTGGAGAATGAATATTATAACCATCTATCGGCTTGCGTAACTTGATACAATTATTATTGGAGAATGGACCCGATTTGATTGGACATCATATATAGTATTGAATGGTTTGACTAACATGTAATCGACTAGGTCGATTGATCAGTGAATTGATCTTATGTGGTGAATTGAATTGATTGGGTGTCTATTCGAACTGTGCTGATTTGCAAGTGGAATCTGAGGCCAATGTAAGTCCTATGACCTGTGTGTGCATAGGCAACCCTTAAAGTGTATTGGTTTCCTAATCGAGTCTTAAGGGGTAGAACTCACTGAGACATTGTCTCATTGGTTATTGTATAACCATCTCAGGCCCCTAGATGGTAGCACCTCCACCTCCTCGTCCTCCTATGCATTTTGATATTCCTGAAGAGATTACCGAGGTAGGATACCACTTCCCAATACACCACCACCCAGAAGGGCTAGAGTATGTGTTGGTAGAGTCCAAGGTATGGGTTGATGTGAATAGAGACAACTTGGTACCCCATGAGTATCGATCACGATATCGTCACTACCATGATGGGCGAAAAGAATGTCCCATCTCAGAAGGTGATGTGCCTCTATATGTTCTGGAGGCAGCATTCGGGCTGGGGATGGCATACCCTAAGGATGGGTCGGTAGTTGATGCCAAGGATCCCAAGCTCGAGGGCGATCCTAAGTCACTAGTATATTTAGCCAAGGGTGCTAACTAGAGTGAAGAAGAAGGAGATGTCGAAGATGAGGAACCGGACCGAAGGAGGATCAACTAGTGGGAAGAGCCTAGAAAAGGAGCCTGAGGACGAGCCTGAGAATGAGCTTGAGATGGAACCCGAAGAAGAAAAGCCTGAAGAGAAGGAACATGAAGAAGACTCTGAAGATGAAGAAGAAGAGGAGGATGACCTCGAGGAGGATCCCGAGTATGACCCGGATGAGGACGGAGATCCCATCTTGTTTTGCAAACTCTGAGTTTTGATCGGATGTATAGTAGATCAGACTGGTGAATAGTATTGTATTATATACTATATGGTTTGCTTTGTATAAAAGTGTGGTTGTGATTTTTCAGGTGTGAAAAATATAGCCCTACTTTTCTATCCTATTGTTTTATTGTCTGGGAATTTATTTATATGCTTCCGCATGTGTATTAAAATGAAAGGGTCGGCGATGCGTTCTGGGACGTTGCTATTAATTGACCAGGTGAGGGATGGGCACACGTTTGAGGATCGGGGCGTGACATCCCGTTTAAGTGGTATCAGAGTAAAGTTTAAGATTGGAGTGATAAGGTGTGATTGTTCATGGGATAGTAGTAGGAATGCCTTTAAATTCATGCTGGCACATATCTGTGTTAGCTGAGTGCTAGAATTGCTTGTGTTTTAGATCGCTCTGTTTCTAATTCAGTATGGAATTGGAAGCAAGTGTTAGTAGATAAAGCTGAACTATGAGTGATTAGGAGACAAGAACTCCTAGTAAAAGGATTGTTCATGCCATGACTCGGGGTAGAACGCCGACCAGGGTCAGTACCCGAGGAGGCCAAGGTCAAGCGCCAGCTCAGGCTTGTGCGAGTGGAGCGACACCACTTGCGCTGGATGTCGGGGTAGCAACCTCTGGTGATCCCATAATACAAGGGATTATGCAGGCGCTAGAAGCCATGAGAGATGTCATGGCATAACTACCGCTGTGAATCAAGCCGCCGCAACTATTGTTGTTGCCGCCGCCGTTGAGACCGCACTCGCCATTGCACCTGTTGCTGCACCTATCGAGGTTCAACCTAAGAACATTGTGGCACAGAGAGAAAGGTCAATTCACAAGCTGGTGGAATAATTTTTGAGGTTGAATCCGCCTCAGTTCACTGGGTCAGGAGACCCCAAAGTTGCTGCCTTATGGGTTCAAAAACTAGAGAATGCTTTTGCACTATTGATGTGCAATGAGACTGAGAAAGTGGTTCTTGCAACTTACCAACTTGAGGGAGTTGCAAATACTTAGTGGAGAACCACCAAGGACACGATATTTCCCGAAGGTGTAATGCCCGAGTGGATGCTTCCTCGAGCTTTCAATGACAAATATTTTTTAGAGACTGCTAAGGAAATGAAAATGGCAGAGTTTCAATGTCTTCGCTAAGGCTCAATTACTGTAGATCGATATGAGGCAAAGTTCGCTGAACTCTCACAATATGCCCCAAGATTGGTCGAAGACCTAGAAGAGAAAGCTTGAAGATTCAGAAATGGTCTTCGTTTGGAGCTGAAACAACCCCTGTTACCTTTAGATCTGACAAATTACAATGACTATCCAAAGAGCCTAGATGATCGAAAGAGATTGAATGAGCAAGCTGCCGCATCTGGATCGAGGTTCAACTCTTTATTGCAAATAGAGATGCAATCCGCTAGGGAAAGAGACCCATGCCTGGAGTTAGGTTCTAAGTTCCATCTAACAGGAAGGGTGGAGTTGGAAAGTCAGGGTCGAGCTAGAATGTCACATGTCGTCTATGTGGAAGACGGCATGGTGTGAATCAGTGTCCCAAAAGGATGGGCGCCTGTTTTGAATGTGGTCAATAGGGCCACCTGGCTAGAGATTGTCCTAGGAGGCCAAGAGGACAACCACAATTGCCGCCGCCGCAAATGGGCTAGATTAGAGGTTTCATGCCCTCGAAACGCACCACGGGGAGGATAGCAGACCTCCGGTCAAGGGGAAGAATGTATGCGCCATCACACAAGGAGGATCAGGACAAAGGGAAGGCACTGCGCCGACGTAATCCTCACTAGGATGATGAAAACCATCTTGCTTACACTTTGTTTGATACATGAGCAACTCATTCTTTCATTGCTGAGCAATATGTTGAGTTGATAGTTTTATTATTGGAGTAGTGCATCTACACCTTTTGAAGGATAAAGTTATTGAATTTCCGTTGTTGTAATGAAGTGGTAGAAAGATGAATCTCGAGCTAGTGTGGTACTTGATTAGTTACTAGCCATGTATAATTTGATTTCATATTATTGGCATAGTTGGCTCAATGAGCATCTTGCTAAAATGGAATTGTTGGCATCGCAAGATGATTCAGTTTGACCCGTTATAGGGTAAGAGCTTCGAGTTTGTCGTAAGTCGAGGAGGTCCCTCGATTATCCTGATCTCGTCGCCTAAGGCAACTTATTTGTTAGACGAGGGTTGCCAAGGTTACTTGGCAATTGTTATGGATACGACAGTTGAGGAGCTAAAGATGGAAGACATTTAAGTCGTACAAGAGTATCCAAATGTCTTTCCAAAAGAATTGCCAGGACTACTGCCAGAAAGAGAAATTGAATTTGTGATTGAACTAGCACCCGGGACTGAGCCAATCTTTAAGGCTCCTTACCGGATGATGTTATCTGAGTTGAAAGAACTAAAGGTGCAGATGCAGGAATTATTGAATAAATGATTTATTCGTCCCAGTGCATCACCTTGGGGAACACCAGTTCTGTTTGTAAAGAAGAAAAATGGTTCGTTGCGTCTGTGCTCGACTATCAACAACTCAATCAGGTAACGATCAAGAATAAATATCCATTCCCAAAGATCGATAATCGTTCGATCAGTTGCAAGGAGCATCAATATTCTCGAAATTGACTTAAGAATAGGATATCATCAGCTGAGAATTAGGAAGAATGACATTCCTAAGTCAGCATTTCGTACTCGATATGGTCATTACGAGTTCACAGTAATGCTCTAGCTGCCTTCATGGATTTGATGAAAGAGTATTCCAGGAATATCTGGATCAGTTTGTGATCGTGTTCATCGATGATATCCTGGTTTATTTAAGAAGTGATGAATAGCATGAAAATCATTTGAGATTAGTGCTACAGAAGTTTAGAGTCCATTAGTTATATGCCAAGTTTAGCAAGTGTGAGTTTTGGTTAACTCATGTTGCTTTCTTAGGGCATGTTATTTCAGGCGAAGGAATTTCAGTGGACTTGAACAAGATAAAAGCCGTGACCAATTGGCCAAGACTGACTATGGTGACTGAGATTAGAATTTTTCTGGGTTTGGCAGGTTATTACAGACAGTTTGTGGAAGGATTCTCGTCGTTAGCATCGCCTTTGATAAAACTCCTGAAGAAAGAAGAGAAATTTGTGTGGACAGACAAGTGCGAGCATAGTTTTCAAGAGTTAAAGGAAAAGGTGACTATCGCACCTGTGCTGACTATTCCATCTGGTCCTGGAGGATTCGAGATCTATAGTGATGCATCCTTCAGAGGGTTGGGTTGTGTGTTGATGGAACATGGCAGAGTTGTTACATACATTTCCCGACAATTATGGCCTCATGAGCAGAATTACCCGACGCATGACTTAGAACTCGCAGCAATCATCTTTGCCCTAAAGATTTGGAGACACCATTTGTGGGGGGGAAAAGTTCCAAATCTTCACGGACCATCAGAGTCTCAAGTATCTGTTCTCTCATAAGGAGTTGAACATGAAATAACGCCAATGGATGGAATTGCTGAAAGACTACGACTGTGATATTCTATATCACTCGGGGAAGGTGAATAAGGTCGTCGATGCTTTGAGTCGAAAGTCTTTAGTAGCTCATATACTGATTAATTAGTGGAACCTAATAGAGAGAGCTCGAGATTCGGTATTCAAGTTTGAGGAAGGCTACCTTTCAAGTCTTATGGCTACACTTAGAATTGAATCGGATGTCCAAGCCAAAATCAAGTTACTCCAACCGACAAATCCAAATGTACAGAAAATTCTTCAAGAGGACACTGAGAAAAGGAAAGCTAACTTTCGATCTCTGATGATGGAACACCAAGGTTCCGAGGACGTTTGGTTGTACTTGATAATGTGGAGCTTAAAGAAGATATTTTATATGAAGCACATCGTAGCAGTTACAACATTCATCCTGGAAGCACTAAGATGTATCGGAATCTGCGTCAACACTATTGGTGGTCAGGTATGAAGGCAGACATCACCAAGCATGTCGCCAAGTGTTTGACATGTCAACAAGTAAAAGCTCAGCATTGCAAGCCGGGAGGAATTCTGCAACCTCTTGCTATCCCAAAATGAAAATGGGAGCATATCACGATGGATTTCATGACCGGACTACTAAGGAGTCAAAGAGGAAATGATTCAATTTGGGTGGTAGTCAACAGATTGACAAAATCGGCTCACTTTCATTGAAGTTCGAAAAGACCTAAGTATGGATAGACATGCAGATTTGTATGTGCGTTAGGTGGTTCGAATGCATGGAGTGCCGGTTACAATAACCTCAAATAGAGACTCGAGGTTTACTGCTGCATTTTGGAAGAGCTTGCAAAGTACTTTAGGTATAAAGCTGCAATACAGTATGGCATATCATCCTCAGATGGATGGTCTAGTTTGAGAGGACAATTCAGACCCTCAAAGACATGCTGAGAGCTTGTGTACTAGACTTCAAAGGAAGTTGGGAAGATCAGCTACACCTGGTGGAATTTGCCTATAACAACAGTTATCAACAGAGCATCCAGATGGCTCCATTCGAAGCATTGTATGGTAGAGTGTGCAGAACACCAGTGTGTTGGGATAAAGTTAGGGAAAGGAATATCACAGGCTTAGAGTTAGTTCAGCAGTTAATTTATGCCGTGGCAGTAATCAAAGGCAAATTAAAGACCGCACAGAGCAAACAGAAAAGTTATGCAATAAGCGCCGGAGATTATTGAAATTCCAAGTTGGTGATCACGTTTTTCTGAAGGTGTCACCAATGAGGGGAACTTCGCACTTTGGGCGAAAAGGAAAACTGAGTTCGAGGTATATAGGTCCATTCGAGATTCTTGAGAGAATCGGAACCTTAGCGTATCGTCTTGCATTACCGCCGAGATTGGCGCAAGTGCACGATGTCTTTCACGTGTCGATGTTAAGGAAATACGAGCTTAACCCGACCCACGTGCTCAATTTTGAAGAATTGGTCATGGATGACCGAGTGTCATACGTTGAAAGCCCGGTTCAGATCGTGGATAGGAAAGAACAACTACTGCGTACAAAGACCATCTCGTTAGTCAAAGTGATCTAGAAACACCACGGTACTGAAAGAGCAACATGGGAGACTGAAGAGTCAATGAGATAGTTGCACCCCCACATTTTTGCTTAAGTTGTAAAGGTTTTAAATTTCGAGGACGAAATTTTTATAAGAGGGGAAGAGTTGTGACATCCCAGATTTTCAGTCATATTTTCTACTGAATAAATCGGGCATTTCATAGACCCGTCTATAGAGTTGTTCTTAAAGCTGATCACTCTCAAGATAATTAGACTATCTTGGGAAACCATTAGGGAATTTTAAGGCAATAGACTTGAGAATTCGACTAGGAATTGACTTTTCGGCCGTGCTCATCTTTAGAGGCCATTACGGCACAATATAAAATCGATTTGAAACCAGAGATAGGTTAGTTCGACTGAGATGTGTGGCTAATCGTGGGTGACACCACTAAATTGGAAAATTCTCGTTGACCGGCACTAGACTGATTTTTCTATCATTTTCATACCCTATGTCCGTATTTGGATCATCAAGATTTTCACGACAATCGAGAGTTGCCAATGAGTTGAGTGGGTTCATAATGGCTCGAAAAAAAATCGACCACGGGTCATTTGCACTAAAAATTTCTCAAAAACTACCCGGTAGCCTAGTTCATGCTAAAAACGCGCCGAATTGAAATTAACCTTTAATTTGAGCTCGATTTCAGAAATTGAAAATTCTGTCATGTCACAATAAATTCTAGGAGTATCGACTCAGTCTTAGAAGATTATTCTGAAACCCGAGACTTTTTGGAAAAAAGTCGTCGTAAGGCCGTTTTTGTTAAAAAAATACTGGGGATCGTTTTTTATCGCAAATTTGATAATCAAGTGGATTGTGTGGGTGAGGAAAAGTGCCAAGGTGATCGATGGTGAATTGATTGATTTTATTGAAGCTAATTGAGGTTGGTGTGAGAGGAAACAAGTGTCCAATTGAAGCTAATGGCTTGCAAATTCGTAGCACCCCATTGGACCCAACATTTGGACCTCTTAAAGCTTCTAGAAGAGGGCAAATTGGTCTAAGAAATGTTGCTAGAAGACAACTCACATGGTGGGCCATGTGTGAGGGAACAATGAGATAAGAGTAAGAGAAATGTGGTCCCCCAAGAGAGAACCCTTGTCCCCTCCATCTCTCTCTCTTCCTTCCTCTCCAACCAGCCAGCCTTCTCCCCCTCCATCTTCTATTGTTGCTTGACGCCTCAGCAAGTCGAAGACAACGGAACTACCGCACGCCACACGCCGCTCGTTGCCGGCACCGCCCGTCGCCATCTCATCCCCACCGCCCGCAGCCCTCTACCGCGCCACCCTTGCTCGCTCGCCCCCACGCTTTGTCCGCATCCAAGCTATTTCGGATTTGGTGGAGCTCAACCGAGCCAAGCCGGAGCCCATCCGGCCACCTCCGACCTTCGTGGAGTCTCGCTTAGGTCTGGTGTCGCTCCTCGGTATATCTCCGTCTCATCCAAGCCTCGGCCCTTTCTCGGCCTCAACCAGCAGCGAACAGAGAGTAGAGAAGTGGGTATCGCAGAAGCTACTTGGCTCGTTTTGAGGTGGTTTTGAACCTCGAAACCTAGGCCCGTCTTTGGAAAAGTCGAGCCCCGTCGCGTCCCCGACGTTTTGATCCGAAACGCTTGTCAAACAAGTGAGTATTACTCACTAATGCTTGCTTAGTAGACTAATGATGCTTAATGATTAATTAGATTTAATTAAGTACAATTAGGTTGATATATTATCTTAGAGTAATTTAATTTAGTGCCTTATTGATGCATGTGAGGCAAATGGTTAGTGTAATTAGCGAGTAGACATGTCATACTATTTATTGAACGAAACTTTGAATTTTTCCGGCTTCGTTTTAGCTTCCAATTAGGCATTATGGGCTTAAATTAGATTTATTGCTATTTAATAATTAATTTTTATAATTAATTATTTATTTATTTATTTTCAGAAAATTAGACTGGGATAGTCGGTGACCGAAATTTTATGCTGATTATCGTGGTACAATCGGTTTATTTATTTGAGCTTTATTTTGTGCTGAAATGAATTAACGGTGATTTTAGGATTTGTTTCTAAATTATATTAAATTTTGGTAATTAATTGGAAAATTACCGGGCGCCGGTCTACAGCGCCAAAAATCTTTTTTTGGACTACAGAAAAGAGTGAGTGAATCAAAAGTAAAATTATTATATTTTGGCTAAGGCCAACCGTATACCCACTGACGTGTATTTTTATCAAGAATGATAAAAGTGGTAAATTGTTGTCCCATCTGAATGTTATATGATACTAACTCGACGACTCTATAGGTCGTCTTAGAGAATGGACAGCATGCAATATCGGCTCGGTGACCCTATACATCACATTGAAAAAATGACGATATTTATATAATACCGGCTCAGTGACTCTACAGGTCATCTTAGAGAATGGACGATATAAAATGTCGACTCGGTGACCCTATAGGTCATCTTGGAGAATGGACGACATGCCATAACGATTCAGTGACTTGACATGTCATCTTGGAGAATGTACATTATGATGGATATATTCGGTGACTTTATAGGTCATCTTGGAGAATGAATATTATATTATACTGGCTTGGTAACTTGATAGGTTATCTTGGAGAATGGACAGTATTAATTGAAACGACCGGGGAATAGTCTGACTGACATGTAATCGACTAGGTCGATTGATCGATATTTCGATCTGTGGTGTTTGATGGAGTGCCTTTTGAAACTGTGTTGCATTGCAGGTGAAATCTGAGGCCAAGGTAAGTCCTCTGATAAGTGTTGTGTTTAGGTAGCCCTTATGGCATATTGGTTTCCTAATCGGGGCTTAGGAAAGTAGAACTCGTTGAGACGTAGTCGCACCTCATTGTGGGATGACATTTCAGGCCCCTAGATGGCAGCACTTCCACCTCCTCATCCTCCTATGCATTTTGGTGTCCCCGAGGAGCTCACAGAGATAACATACCACTTCCATGTTCATAACCACCTCAAGGGGCTGGAGTTTGTTTTGGTTAAGTCGACCGTTTAGGTTGACGTGGGTAGAGATTCCCTGAAGCCCCACGAGTATCGATCGTGGTATCATCACTACCACGATGGTCAAAGAGAGGGTCCCATGCCAGAAGGTGACGTGCCTTGATACGTATTGGAGGAAGCGTTCGGGGAAGGGACGTTAGATCATAAGGATGGGTCAGTCGTGGATGCAAAGGACCCCAAACTCGACGACCTTGAATCCCCAGTATACTCTAACATGGGCTCCAACTGGAGTGTCGAAGAGGGAGTGGATGTTGAAGATGAGGAACCGGATTTCGAGCCTGAGGACGAACCTGTAGAGGAGGAGGAGCCTGTAGAGGAGGAACCTGAGGACGAGCCTGAGAACTAGCTCAAGGTGGAACCCGAAGAAGAAGAGCCTGAAGAGGAGGAACTAAAAGAAGACTCTGAAGATGAAGAAGAAGAGGACGATGACCTCGAGGAGGATCTTGAGTATGACTCGGATGAGGACTGAGACCCTATCCCATTTTACAAACTATGAGTTTTGATCGGATGTATGATAGATCAAACTTGTGAATGGTATTGTATTATATACTATGTGGTTTGCTTTGTATAAAAGTGTGGTTGTGGTTTTTCATGTTAGAAAAATATAGCTCTACTTTTCTATCCCATTGTTTTATTATCTGAGAATTTATTTATATACTTCCGCATGTGTATTTAAAATGAAAGGGTTGGCTTTTAAAAATTTTATGGATCAATTGCACTTTAGATGTATGTTTTAGGACTTCTAATATACTCATCCCGAACCTTTATCATTGAAAAACAATTGAGTGCAGCTGGTGGTGAGTTCATGTACACAATGTTTTTTAATGGAAGTGTGGGAGCACAAAGATGGCTTACTAAAACCCTCACCCGCCACGAGCGAGGGCTACCACACCCTCGTTTGTGGCTGATGAAGGCACAAAGGCCCTCGCCTGGATTTAGGCGAGGGCCAACGCCCTCGCTTGTGGCCGGGCGCAGCGGCCTAGCTAATGGCCAGCGAGGGCGCGGGGCCCCCTACCCTAACCAGCTTGTGGCCGGTGATGGTAAGCTAGTCGGCGACCTTGCCGGCCAAGGGGTAAGAAGAAAAGAAAAAGAAAAAGAAAAAGAAAAAAAGGAAAAAATAATTTAAAAAATAATTTAAAAAATAATTTAAAAATATAAAATTTGTCCATCTGGTGCCACATAAGACCCCCGGCGGCCACATCAGCAATTGTCGGCTTAAATTAGTCGGAATGACTGAATTGGTCCAAATGTGAAAAGGTTTAGGACTGAATTAGTCTAATTGAAAAGTTTAGGACTAGATTGGTACCAATACAAAATGTTTAGGACTATTTTGGTACTTTTCCCTACTATGTGGTTTTGGCTACAACCATAGTGCCACATGGCTTGCTCATGTACAGATTTTATCTAGCAATTTAATTTTGTAAGGTCTTTTTAGTAAAATTAATTTATCGTCTCTAAGTCTTACGCATGTTTTGGAAATAAATCACTAATCAATATTGTAATGATTGTTCAAAAATATTAAATGTTTGAAAATAAGTGTTTTTATACATAAATATATTATATTTCATAATACCTATATATTATATGAATAGATATAATTGTTTATTATGGAGTTTTGAAAGAATTAATAATGTATGGTTATCTGTTTCATATTTGATGAATAAATATAATTAAGAGATCAACACAAAATATCCTTTATCAAAATAAGAAATTACAAATATATATATATATATATATATAATAAAATTACTCATAAAAGGTTCTATAACAAATTGCTTATTTATCAACATGTACGGTAAACGCGATTATCACAGGTAAAAGTTTGGACATTCATTATGATGAAATACTTGGCCATACTTCTTAAGTGCATGATACTAACAAATTGATAAAGAAAACATGATAGCCCATATTTACATTTAAATGACAAACACTCGTCGAATCTTTCATGTTCTAAGATGAGATAATCAACGAAGTTCACTACACTTGCACACATGCATACACATATAATTTATGGATTTCTGCATACCCTGTTGATGATTAAGTTCAGTTTCATTATAATGGACCTTTTGCTAGGCATCTTGCTGAGCAATTTGAAGAGTACAGGAATGCATATTAAATTGTTTGCATTCTTTGCATGACATGATAATTCTCTCAAAGGGATGATTATATTAGATGCTAAAATGCACAATCCCACAATCTCCATAGCTAGAACAAGAACTCATATAATCGAGTAAAAAGATTAACGCACCTGTTTTGGCATCCATTGTTCTTAATATGGTCTCGGAAAAGCGATGATCTAAACACAAGTCATTCTTCTTTATTGCCCTCTGTATCAATGGCTCAATAAGATGGCTCCGTCACCCTTTAGTGCTAGGTAAATGCTCCTTTGTGAGGATAAATGTGAGAATTAGAGTTAGATGAGAGACTTGACCAATATTTATAGAGTTTCCAGCCATGACCTCTCATTACAAGCTAGATTCAATTTGGCCCACACTAGCCAATCTCATATTAGACTAATTAAGAAACCTTCTATCTCATCTTATATTAACCTCGTAAAACGATAAATTACAATATTAATTAATGTAGCCCACATTAGGAAAACTCTTACATTCTCCTACTTGGTCTATACTAATTGAAATTGTATTGTATGTGCATACCTTGGTCTAGAGATTATTCTTAATAGTCAATCACATTCCATAAAATCTCAAATACCAAATCATAACAATAACTGCTGATATGGATTCAATATGATAGTATGGCAAATGGATAACACCTCTCATAGAGAGATCCCATTTATCAGTCATCATTCTCTTACCTTAAGTGTCATAAAAACCTGTGCCACTAGAAGATGTCTTTACGATTCCAATGAACCCATATATATATATATATATATATATATATATATATATATATATATATATATATATGGTTAGCCTTTCTTTATATGTAACAAGACATATGCTCAAAGCTAATGATCAGATGCCCTTAACATTCACTCAAGGTTTATACAATACCTTGAGACTTTTATCAATATGTATTCAACATAATAACAATTCATTGATAAATATTTTATTGAATATAAAAGCTAATACATATCAAAACGTTACTAAATGTAACAAACACAAATGTAAATTTTATTAGAGAAAAAATAAAAACAGCTTCCACTAAATAACACCATCCCATGATGCTCATAAGCCCGTGTTAATGACATATTGCTCAAACACACAAGAGTGTAAGCCTTTAGTTAGTGGATCTACAATCATATCATATGTAGGAATATGATCTACTGCAACGTCATCATTCTATACTGATTCCTTTATTGTCAAAAACTTGACTTCTATGTGCTTAGACCCCTTGAGACTACTATTGTTGTTAATAAACAACACTGCAAAATTATTATCACAATATAACTATATGGGCTTATTTACAAAATAAAAAACGATTAACTTTCTAGTGAGATTCCGGAGCCAAATAGCCTGAGTAGCAGTTGAAAAGCATGCTACAAACTCTTCTTGCATGGTAGAAGAAAATATAGATTTCTGTTTCTCACTCTTTAATGATACTACATCTCTTGCCAACATAAATATGTATCTTGTTGTCAACTTCATATCATTTTAACAGCTAGCAAAATCTGCATCCGAATACCTTACTAGCTGCAAGTCCAGAACATGTCTATAGATCAACATATAGTCTCTTGTCCTTTTTAAGTACCACAAAATCTTCTTGGCAACAATCCAATGATCATGTCCTAGATTTAACTGATATCTACCTAGAAGTTATGTCGCAAAAGTAATGTCTAGTCTAGTGCAAACTAGCATACATGATATTTCCAAACACATTAGCATAAGGTACATCCTTCATTTGGACTTTCTCAAAATTTGAATTAGAGCATTGTGAGAGACTCAATTTATCATCCTTAATAATAGGAGTAATTGCTGGCTTGTAATGTTGCATATTGAATCTTTATAAAATACAATCAACATATATCTTTTGAGACAAACCTAATAAACGGTGAGAATGATCCCTATGGACCTCAATACCAAGAACAAAAGATGTCTTTCAAATGTCTTTCATGTCAAAAATTTTCAATAACATCCACTTGTCTCATGTAGTAATCCAATGTCACCAGTCGCGAGTAAGATATCATTTTCATAAAGTATGAGAAAAATATATTTCCTCTCATTAACATTGCAATATATACACCAATTGATTTTATTTTCCATAAATTTGAATAAAGTGACAACACTATGAAACTTTAAATACCATTGTCTAGAAGCTTTCTTAAGGCAATAAATAGATATTTTCAATCTACATACAAGCTTACTTGAATCATTTGCAGCAAAACCTTCAAGCCGCACCATATAGACCTCCTCATTAAGGTATTTGTTTAGAAAAACTATTTTAAAATCTATTTGATGTAACTCTATATCAAAATGAGCTACAAATGCCAAAATCACTATAAAAGAATCTTTAGAAGAAACTGGAGAAAAAGTTGCTTCATAATACATCTATTGGAGTGAAACTCTTAGCTACTAATTTGGCTTTAAACTTCTCAATCTTTCCTTTGGAATCCTTTTTAGTCATGTATACCCATTTGCAACCGACGGGCTTATAACTTTTAGGCAATTCAACAAACTTCCAAACATCATTTTGTTTAATGGATTGCATCTCATCTTTCATTGTATCTAGCCATAAATTTGATTAAGGACATGAAATAGCATCTATATAAGTTGTTGGATCAATAACATAGTCGATATCATAATCATGCTCTCCTAGGTAGACTATATAGTCTTGTGGTATAGCTGAACATCTTTCCCTAGTCGATCTGTTAAGTGGAGCTACTACAACCTCACTCTAAATTTGAGGGACTTGAGGAATTTCATTAGGAACTACCTCAACAACAAGATCCTGGGCCACAGTAGGTTTAGATTGTGGCGTAGGAGACTCCATAATCGTCTGCATAGGAAAAGAGAAGGATCCAGTAATTTTCACCATATTGTCATCTTTAATAGTTTGTGAGTAGCTACTCTTTTCAACAACATAAAATTCCAGAAATTTTGCTATCTGATATTCCATGATTCTTTTACCTCTATTAGGGTTACAAAACTGATACCCCTTTGAATGATCTAGGTAAATTATGAAGTAACATTGAGTAGTTTTGGAATCCAACTTACTGAATGGTGGATTATATAACTTCACTTCTGTAGGACATCCCCAAACTTTAAGATGATTCAAGCTAGGTTTACATTAAGTCCACAATTCAAAAGGAATCGATGGAACCACTTTAGTAGGAACACAATTTAGAATGTAAAGCATTGTTTTCAAAGCTTCACTCTACAAAAAACCAGGTAAATTGGTTCTACTAATTTTACTCCTTATCATATCCATAAGAGTGCGATTGCACCTTTCGACTACATCATTTTTTAAAGGATTCCCAAGCATAGTAAATTGAGCTACTATCCCAGAATCCTCCAAATATTTGGCAAACGGTTCTTTAAATTATCCAGCATTACCATATTTACCAAAATACTCATCGCCATAATTAGATCTAACAATTTTTATGACTTTTCTCAACTGTTTCTGTACTGTAGTCCAAAAAATCTTAAATTTATCAAGAGACTCGAACTTTTCTTTAATCAATTATAAATATCCATATTGGGAATAGTTGTCAATAAATGTGATGAAATAAAAATTTCTACATAAAGTTACCGTGTATTGTTCACTAATATCAATATGAATAACCTCCAACAAGTCAGAACTTCAAACTATGGCTTTCCTCTTTACCTTAGTCATCTTACCTCTACAATACTTTACGCAAGTCTCTAAATCACTTTTAAGAATAGGCAGGATATCAACTTTTATTAGTCTTTCTACTCTTTCTACTTTTTCTCTAGAGGTGTGACCAAGACGTTTATACCACAATGTATAAGACTGTTCCTTAGGTAAAAGCCTTTTAGAAACAACATTTTCAGCTCAATAAGCGACGTATATATCATTGGGAGATAAATACAATCAATACAATCCATTAGATAAATTACAACACCCAACTTTATTTGAATTAAAAAAATAGAAATATTATTGCTCTTTATTTCAAAAGAGTATCCGCACATGTCCAAATATGACAGAAACTAATTCCCGTCGTAAAAAGTATTTCTTAACATCATCCTAAAACCAAAATCTAAAATCAAAATAACATCTCACACAAACTCGACGTCAACTTTAATGTTGTTTCCCATAGTGAGCTTTGATTCATTATGATTTGACGTCCTTCGGTTTATGAACCCGTGTAGGCTCACTCTTGGTTCTCTTGGACAACCAAGCTTTTCATTTATTGCAGCGTTTCTTTAGGTCTTCTCTCTCCCTACAAAAAAACTAAAGAACACTATCCTTCCTAAAGGATGCTTTCTTATGACCCAAATTGTTAGAGGGACCAATAGTTTCAGAATTTTCTTTATTGTTGGAAGAATCAGCAGCTTCAGAATTACCTTTATGAGTATAATTTTTGAACTTCTTACCATTGTCACTACAAGAACTAGAAGCATAAAGGGCAATGTGTGCTTTATTTTTCTTCAATTTTTCTTCCTCTGCCATCACCCTTGCAATCAGGTCATTAATTGACCAGATCTCATCTTAGGAATTATAATTGATCTTGATAATCCCAAAATTAGGAGAAAGAGTATTTAGAGCTTGATGCAAAATGCAAGCAGTAGGAATAGTAATATTAAAAGCCTGAAGTTTTGTTTGTAAATCTACCATGCTTAGAACATAATCCATAACTTCACAAGAACCATCATATTTCATATTAAATAGTTTTTGTAGGTGTGTCCCTATTTTAGCATTAAACGAGAAACATTTTCTAGGCAACAAGCTTCCATTATCTATCTAGTAGTGTAGTTTGCAGGCAAATTACTTTTCAAATGTTCTTGAATGGAATGCTTCATGGACAGCAAGCAAATTCAATTGCTTTTCCCAAGTAGCAAAATATGTTTTCTAAACTTCCAAACTTTTGGCAGTAAGATATGTTGGCTTATCAGTAGTAAGGGCCATATGAACATATGCCATCTCCATACCAAACAAAAAATCTTCATTTCATCTCTTAAAGTTTGAACCAGTAAGAACTTCAATAGTAACGGAGTTACCATTTACAAAAAGATGACTGAAAAACAAGCAATGTATACAATTCGCATTATGTGAGAACTGTATAACTTAAAGACACACAAGTACACATCCAGAGAGCAACATGCACTACCACATACTCACCTTTGAACAAAGTACATGACATGTAGTTATATACTTCCCACATGATAGCAACCTTGAAAAAAATATTTGAACCATCATGAATTCATCACCTTTGGATATATGATCCACTAAGATCAGTTAATCATCTACCATACTACCATGTATCTCTCCATAAACTAATACACAATCATCTTCTTTGAGAGTATGATCACGCATTAGAATAGGAAACATCCCATCATTATATGATATCGATATTTCTCAAACCCAATCAACTGTGTCTCTTTGGTGGTCACAACTCAATTGAATCATTGAAACTCTCTCATATCGGGGATATAAACTTTACTTCTTACATACACCACATACATGTGATTTTGACTTTAGTGATGGGGGCAATTTATCACTAAAATCACATATAATGCTAATTACAATGCTTTATTCATTGATACAAACTAAAGTTTATATATATTATCAATGAATCACAATCTACACAATATCTATGTGATGAAAAACCTATAAACTAGCACTTGTATTTTTAAAATCATTAGGGGTGAGCATCGGTCCACCCTGGATCAGCCCAACCCTGCTATTCTGGTCCAATTCGTAGGTAGACTGGGTCAGTCCTTAGTCCTAGGATTCCTGGACTAGCGTCGTGAGGGTTGATCATCTGTCCTAGGAGTTCATGGTCAGTTCAACCCAGACCAACCCCGACTTTATATATGTTATATGTCTAATATATTATTTATAATTTTTTATATAGAGAAAACCTTAAAATAAACGAAATCAACAACATTAAATAACTCATATGGAATTCAAGTAATTTTATAATATTCTTTAATAACTTAGATTTTTAATGTCTTTTACGGTGGTAACAGCCATAATTTACAAATGAGGAAAATGTTTTTGTGAGGAGTCCTCGTGGCATCCAAAAGGGCATAAACAACTCCTCACGGCATCCTCCTTTAATACTCATTCTTTTCTATCTTATAAGTCATCTTAGTCTTCAATTTGCCAAAATCAAAGAAAAAACTTCTTCGCTCGCCGCTCGCCACTCGACACTCACCTCGTTCACTTTGGATCACTCGTGCTGCTCGACGCTCAATACTCGCCTGGCTTGTTGCTCCCCACTTGACGCTCGACACTCAATCTGCTTGATGCTCGACGCTCGCCACTCACCTCTCTTAACTAACCTTGCTTGTCACCAAACCCATTGGGTTAGTCCGGTCCTCGGTTACCTTTTTAGGGAGTACAAAAAATGAACTAAAAAATTATCAGTTGGTCCCAGATTGACATCGGAACCAAACCAAACCCATTGGGTCAGTCAAATCCTTAGTCGCATTTTCAAGGAGTACAAAAAATGAAATAAAGAAATTATTGATTGGTCTTTGATTGACCTTAGAACTAAACAAAACCCACTGATTGGTCCGGTCCTCGATCCTAAGCTCAATAGGGTCGGTCCTCGGTCCCAAAAATTGAGGACCAACATTATGCGGGTAAGTCTTAGGGTTAAGGGGTGGACCAACCCAACCCAGACCATGTTCACCCTTAAAAATCATAGAAAATACAAGAAAATACGTGAAAAATACACTAAAAATATACGTATTTAGGGTTTTATATGTATTTTCACATCCATAAAATCATCAAACATGTAAAATAAATACACCATAAGGTAGAGCATCACTATACGAGCACGTAGCCATCGACCACACGTCGATTGGAAACTGCATGCGCTCGCACAAGCCACCTGAATGTGCAACGCATGGAGCACATGTGTGGGCGGCCTATCCTGCTTGCTTTTCGATCTGACCGGTTGTCAATTCGACCATACGGTTTGACTAGTTGACCGGTCCAGTCAACGGTAACTTGGTTTAGGCAGGTCAATGAGTTGGATTCCGGATCGAGTCATCGGGTTGTTGACGTCATGATGATGTCAACTTGTTGCACGCGCTAGCTTTGCTCGCTCATGAGGGCGCGTTCTTGATGCCCCAGGGCACATGGGGGCATGTGTGCCCTCCCCCAGCAGCGCGCCACACATGATTTTGCTCGTCTCGTCAAGTTCTCCCTATTTATATATTAAAAAATGTTTTTTGCTGCACAAAAAATTCATGAAAAAGGGCAAAAAACTACACGTCTGTATTCTAATATATGGAAGCTCTGATAACACATGTTAGATGCTAAAACGCGTAATCCCATGATCTCCATAATTAGAACAAGAACATATATAATCAAGTAAAAATATTAACGTATTTGTTTTGGAATCCATTGTTCTTAATGCGGAAGCGGAAAAATGATGATCCAAGTACAAGTCATTCTCCTCTATTACCCTCTGTATCACTGGTTTAATGAAATGGCCCCCTCATCTTTTAGTACTAGGTAAATGGTCATTTGTGAGGATAATTGTGAGAATTAGGGTTAGAGGAGAGAGTTTAGCACTATTTATAAAGTTTTCAGCCAGACCCTCTCATTACGGACTAGGTTTAACTTGGCCCACACTAGCCAACCTCCTATTAGACTAATTAAGAAACATTATATCTCACCTTAAACCTATCCCGTAAAACGATAAATTATAATATCAATTAATGTGGCCCACATTAGGAAAACTCTTACAAATTATTGTCTAACATGACAGGAATGGTTAGAAGAAATATACCCTCCATATGCCAATGGACCCGGATATGTCATCTAGAGTGATATTGCTAAGTTTATCGTTTCTCAACATAGAAACCAAAGCCTCAGGGTGAGTTTATCCAACACCTATGTGGTTTTCGTAAGAATATATATCCTCCGAGCTTCTCATTAGGATGAACTGTTATATTTTTTGTTTGTGGGTAGCTCTTCAAGATGTAGGACGTGAGCATGGGGATATGGGTGGGGCAATTCAACAGTTCTGTGCTGTAAAAGTACTCACACAGCTGGAAATTTTGCCAATATGGTTGCATGGAAGACTACTGTGCTGTACATTACCAGTCTCCTAGGCAGATGATCTGTTTGTGGGACAAATTGGCGAGGGGTCAAGCCTAATGCTGCAACTTTAAATGACGAGTAACAGACGAATGTTGTCTTAAAGGTTTAGCCGTACGTAGTCCTCTTCAGCTTCTTGTAATTAAGCTTGCAGCTGGTTAGTTCTGCTATATAATGAAATAGGTCGGGCTGGCAATCCCAGTAGAAACGTTAAAAAGAAATTTTGAGTGGGATATATTGTACCAATGCACTGTCTGTTTGATATATTAAGAAAACTTTCCAATATATTTTGAAGAGTGACAAAACCCTCCACAAGTGTTTTGTGATTTTGATGATAGAATTTCGGGGTAATATTCTTGGATCAAATTGGTTCACGCTTTTGTTTTGAATATCATTAGACTTAGACTTGTTCGTCTTATCAGAATGTTCTAGTTGTCTTTGTCAAAGTCAATGATGTCAATTTGAATTTTATGAGGACAATAGTAAAGCTTGCGTGAGTATTGTCAAGACAACGTATATCTTCAAACGTTACAAGAAGTTCTCAGAACTCCATAATCAATGTGGATTATATGAAGCGCAACAACTAGTAATTTGGCTCAAATTTCTATCCTTTTATTTATTGATTGTCTATCTATCTGGGAATGGTGAGAATCAATATAATCCTCCTTCTCTTAAGGATTCATGATTCGATTAATCATTTAGAGACAATACATTATTTCCTAACGATGAACTCTACTTATCAAAACCTAATCTATATTGTATGGGTAACTAAATCAAAGGAAGGTCCTAATCTTATAATCCAAACATCGATTAGATCTTCTCATATCATTCATATCCAATGAGTTGATTGGATGAATGATCCTTAGAAGTATTATCCAATGATCAACTTGGAAATCAATGAGTATAAAAGGAGATCACGGTGCTGAAGGAACAACAAGATTTGAAGTCTAAAATTCTAAATTTCAAAGAGAGCCTCAATACTTTCATACTTATCTTTGGGGATAAGTACACTATTAATGCCATAAGTTGTGTACGGCGCTCACTTTGGTGCCAAAAGTTTCTGCCAGATCACTTAAGTGCCAAAAAGTTTGAAAAACGATCATTTTAGTGCCAACTCTGATTTTGTTGGCCGGAAATCTGACTGGCACTTTTTTTTATTAATTTTTGAAGATGATATGGCTCGCTGGAAAGTACAGTTAGCATTTAAACAACAAAATGACGCCGTTTGATGTCTCTCCCCCAATTCAAAACCCTAAATCCCCAAATTGAGAGAGAGAGAGAGAGAGAGAGAGAGAAGATAAGCCAACGGCGATGGGCCAGTTGTCATCCTCAATGGCCCCCGCGCTCGGTGGCCGCAACTCCGACCCTGACCCTGACCCTAACGACGGCCAAGTTGAAGGCTGTGATTTGGCCGGTGCTCGGGAGGCCGCTGATGAGTGCACCGCCCCCGATCTCTCCCTCTCCATCTCTGTCCTCCCCGACGAGTGCCTGGCCTGCGTCTTCCAATACCTAGGCTCTGGCGACCCAGGCCAGTGCTCTCTCGTGTGCCGCCACTAGCTCGCAATCGAAGGCTAGAGCTGCTAGAGGCTTGCCCTCCACACCCACTCGGAGATACTGGACATGGTCTCGGCTCGAAGAATTTGAGGACGTTGAAGTTGGTGAAATGTTGCCAAGATTGGGACATGGTGCTACTACGACAGAGGCCGAGCGACGACGGCCGAGCGACGGCGGCCAACGTTGGGCAAGGATAGGACAAAAAACACCCTAATTTCAATCCCCAAATTAAAAAAAAAAAAAAAACCCAAATGAGTTGTGTGACGTTGTTTTCTCGAGGCCATCCACTTAGGACGGCAAAATGACGTCATTTTCTTAAGGAAGATGGAAAATGACGTCATTTAAAGGCTTTGTCGATTTTTTTTTTAAATATAAAAGCCACGTAATCATTTTGGCCGGAATCTCTTGCCAGTGGCACCAAAGTGATCATTTTTCCTCCAATTTGGCACTTAAGTGATCCGACGGAAACTTTTGGCACCAAAGTGAGCACCGTACACAACTTATGGCACTGATAGTGTACTTCTCCCCTTATCTTTGTGAGCTGAAATTGTAATCTTTGAGAGGTAGTTGTTTAGAGCGACTATGTGAGATCAGAAGATACAATCACAAATACTTGGGTAGTGAGCACTCAGATTCTAAAATCTCTTATTGGTTTTTTTGTGAAATCTAACCAATAGGTTATTGGTATGGGAGAGTGGATGCATGCTTGCTATTAGTTGAACCACTATAACTGTTGTGTGCAGTCTTCTTTATCCCCTAACCTCACTTTTATTATATTTGATAGTTTATTGCATACAGAAAAATCTTATCATTGCAAAGTTTTTTATCAAACATTATTCCTTCGTGTTATTGAACATGATCATTTTCAAATTCTGCTTTAATTGTGTATAATCACCTATTTACTCTGCTCTAGGTGATAGGTCTAGCTGCATCATGATAAAGCTGAGTAATTTTGGTTTGGTCATCTTGAATGTACTCCATTTTTGCACTATTGGGCAAATGTCTTCAGGTTGATGCCTTAAGTTTCGTTCTAGGTTTTGTTTGACATCATAGTCTGTAAGCTGAATTTGCTTGAACTGGACCAAATAATATTGCCTCTCTATTCTCAATTTTGATGACCAAATTGTTATTCCTCCAAAAATCCAGCGAGTTTGATGGATGACATTTACGCTTTTACAAATCATACATCCTATCCAGTCCCACACTTCTCCAGGTAAGGCTTACCTGGATCCGAGCCCATGGCCTAAATCCATTGTCTGCATCAATCATATGGAATTCACAAAATGACAGCCAATCCATGTGAAACATGTTCTAGACAGGTCCTGAGCCACTCCACTGGCTGCTAGCTGAACCGCCTTTTTCCCATTACTCTAGACCACTTAACTAGTTTGTCTTTTGTGCCAGCTTTATATGGACGGCACAACCCGCCAGCCCTGGTGGCCGTCATGTTTTGGCCATTGTCTTTTCACGGGTCACGTCGATCTGTCGACTCGTTCATATGTCGAATGTGCCTATATATATCATTATCATATAAACACAAGTGAGCCTTGCCTCTGACGAGTTTTTGGTCCCGATGTTGCCAACACGGTCGTGGAATGGGCATTGGCAAAGTTGGGTTAAATTTTTCAATGGGAATTTTGTCAACAATTAGGACGAATATGCTTTATTAGCACGGTACAACCCCCAAGCCTTGGTGGAGGTCATGTTTTGGCCATTACCTTTCCATGGATTGTCGTTGGCGAGTTCTTGGGCCCAATGTTGCCAACATAGGTGTGGAATGGGCATTGGCACAGTTGGGTTGAATTTTTCAATTGGAATTTTGTTAACAATTATGAAGACACTGCTTTATTAGGATGGTACCGCTTAAGAAAGATTTCTTTCTCTGATATAAAAGGAAAGTGGCAAAGACAAAGATCGACACACACAATCAAATGAAATACTAGCATGGAATTGGAAGGGAGATTATGTGCAATATGCTATTAGAAAGAGGAAAGAAAATAATAATAAACAATTAAATAAAATAATAAACCCGTCGTGAGGGGTATGGGTCTTGGCGAGGCTCATCATAGTCTAGCATACTCACTGTAGAAAGTTCCTAATAGATGAAGTGGTGCCATCCATGGGAGTGAGTACTATTGGGAGGGCAATTATGGTAAAGGCACCCTGAAAATCCATATTCGCACCCCACCTCCTCCTTCAAGGTGTGTCGCCTATGTGGGCACAAATCACGATACCTTCCACTGTTATTCGAAGTATGAGTTTAAGAAAGCCTACGACTGTGAATGAGGGAACTCACAAGGGTTCATCTCGAAATGCAATGTGATGAACTCTTTTAGAATACGAATAATGAGAGAACTCTCATGTTCAAGTACCCTTAAACCCGACTTTTCCCCAATCATTAGGATTCGAGAGGTCAAGTCGCAACACTAATCAACACATCTTTTAGGAATAGGTATCTTATTCCCATTATATTCACTTTTCATGATCAACCATCATTTCTCTTCATGTCAACAATTCTTTTTATACCCAACAATTACCCTTTTTTTTCATGAAAATAAACTATTTCAAAAGCTTTCATAGGCAACAATAAGCAATTAAATCGTTGAAATCTCATTCTGCCTTGGTCGTTCATTCACCATACACATTTGAAAAGACAATTGGGTTGAATTAAAAAAAGAGTCACTCTAGCAAATTAACAAGCCTATTGACCCATCCTATGCATGGCTAAAGTCATTGGATGTGGATTAATGAAAATAATTATTCTAGAAGTGTACTTGATATATTGATAATTATGGGTATAAGTTTTTGCACAAATGACTTATTCAAAAGTTTAATTAAATATTCAAATAGTGATTTTTTTCAAACCAACATTAATTTTAATTTGTTTGTTTGTTTGTTTTTTTTTTTTTTTGTGACCAAGGAACCCCGTATAGCCGGCAGCCGGCGAGTAAACCATAGAGAAATGATGGTTAGTTTTTTTTGTTTGTTATAAACCAAAACCACAGACAAATGAGTTAAGCAATTACTTAATTTCTCTCTAAGAATTTCACTACTTGTGTGTGAAAAGAGAAAATTAATAGAGAATGCTATGAAAAAGAGAGTTATGATGAAGAGAAGGTTGTTGTTCTTGATTAGATGTTATGAATAATTTATGAAGTGGTTCTATTTGCAAACAACCAATCTATCTTCACTTTTCATGATTAACCATCATTTCTGTCCATGTCAACAATCACTTATTTTTATATCCAATAATTATCTCTTTTCATGATAACAAACTATTTCAACCGAATATATTTTCACTTTTCAATGGAGAAGCTTTCATAGGCAACGAAAAGCAATTTGACCTTTGAAATTTCATTATGCCTTGGCTGTTCATACACCATATACATTTGAAAAGACAGTTGGGTTGGATTAAAGAAAGAGTTGCTCCAACAAATTAAAAGGCCATTTGACCTGTGCTATGCACGGCCAAAGTCATTGGATGTGGATTGATGGAAATAATTTTTCTAGAAGTATACTTGATATGTTGATAATTATGAGTAGAAATTTTTGCTCGAATAACTTATTCAAAAGTTTATTAAATATCTTAAGAGTAAATTTTTCAAACCAACATTAATTTTAATTTTTGTGTTTGCTATAAACCAAAACCATAGAGAAATGAGTTCAATAATTACTCAATTTCTTTCTTAGAATTTCACTTTGAAGGTGTTATCAAACTTGTGTGTGAAAAGAGAAAATTAATAAAGAATATTATGAAGAAGAGAGAGTTATGAAGAAGAGAAAGTTGTTTTTAAATAGATGTTATGAACAATGTATGGTTTGGTTCTATTTACAGACAACCAATCAGCACATCTTTAAGGAATAGATACCCTATTCGCACTATCTTCACTTTTCATGATCAACCATTATTTCTTTGTGTCAACAATCAATTATTTTTATATTCAATAATTACCTCTTTTCAGGATAACACGCTATTTCAACTGAATATGTTTTCATTTTTCAAGGGAGAAACTTTCATAGGCAACGATAAGCAATTTGATCGTTGAAATTTTATTCTGCCTTAGCTGTTCATACACCATACACATTTGGAAAGACACTTGGGTTGAATTAAAGAAAAAGTCGCTCTAGCAAATTAATAAGCCTATTGACTCGTACTATGCATAGCCAAAGTCATTGGATTTGGATTAATGAAAATAATTATTCTAGAAGTGTACTTGATATATTGATAATTATGGGTAGAAATTTTTGCACAAATGACTTATTCAAAAGTTTAGTTAAATATGTGAATAGTGAATATTTTCAAACCAACATTAATTTTAATTTTTGTGTTTGTGTTTGTTATTAGAACACTTGTGTCATGAAAGAGCAAGAGGAGATTGAATAAAAGCTTTTGTAATTACCAATTTTCGAGAGAAATGTTATAATAAAAATCCGAGAGCTAGGTAGTATTTTTTCTTCTTCCTTTTTTCCTACAACTTCTAAGGCCTAGCCTTAAGAAAGTGATTCTTTATGAATTCCTCAAAAAAGAAAATATAATATCTATGCAAAATTTGACTCGAGATATCACCCAATACAAATAAATGAAAATTTTTAGATGATTTGGGTGTAAATAACATTTACATTCAGTTGATTTAGCCGCTTGACTTCCTAATGGGTCACTTTTTTAATTTTATTTTGTGGCTTCTTGTAAATGAATCAACGATCCACGTAAAAATTCAAACAAAAATAATGTATGGTCGATCTTTGTATGCATGTCCTGCCATAATTGTTTTGTAAATTCAACATATTGCTTAACTTTCACTACATTTTCTTTTTAAATAATGTCGAAGTTAGAAGCAAATAGGCATTTTTTCTTTCAAATGGGACAAATTGGTCATACATCCACAAGGTACAAATTAGGTTGAAAAGTCATGTATGCCGTAATGGATTGTTCATGTGCAATCATAATTGCATATATGGCCCACTCAAGTGGCATGTCATATCTTTTCTACATAAAGACCAAAATTGAGAGACTTACGAATTGACTTTTCCACATCCACGAGTTAGTTTTTCATAAGGAAGAAAATTCTTTGTTGAGGTTAGTCAAGTTTGGTCCTTCTGTTCTTTTCTATGTGAAAAAGATGTGAGGTGTCATTTCACTGGCAAGTTGATCATGCCAATAATGTTGGCAATGAATGGCGAAGCACGGCACAAGAAAATTTACACCTTCCATGCGCATTTTCAAGTAAAGCTTTTGACTTTTGAGTCTCCCTGTCATTTTCGAGAAAATTTATATGGTCTTTGGACCAATAGATTGAACTCATCTTCATCGTTTGATCACGCGGGCCCAATAGTAGAATCCACTTAATTAATAGTTGAGACGATTAAGTGGATTCTTCACTACTCAAAAATCAAAATGAAGCCATGAATGAGAAAATTAGCCTTAAACTTGATGAATCCCAAAACAAAATGATTTTGGGTGACGAAGTAGGGAGAGAAAATATGCGTAAGTGAGTTTTTTGGTGAATGCCAATATAGGCAAAATAAAAGTTAGAGAGACATGAGCCTATCCACGAATGGGCTCATTGACGGAACAAGCAACCCATATGGATGAACAAACAAATATGAACAACCTCTGTCTTGAGATTTAACCTTGAAGGTACGGGGAAAATGACCAAAAAGTCATAATTCTATTGTAATTGTGTTAATTTAGTCATAAACCTTTTAATTGTGCCAATTGAGCCATAAACATTTTTATGTTTTGCTAATTGAGTTCATTTGGCCAATTTTGACTTAAAATTGCTGATGTGGACACCGACTATTTTACGTGACACAATCGGTCTTGACATAGACATTTTTAGAATTTCACTACTTGTGTGTGAAAAGAGAAAATTAATAGAGAATGCTATGAAGAAGAGAGTTATGATGAAGAGAAGGTTGTTGTTCTTGATCAGATGTTATGAATAATTTATGATTTGGTTCTATTTGCAAACAACCAATCTATCTTCACTTTTCATGATTAACCATCATTTGTGTCTTTGTCAACAATCACTTCTTTTTATATCCAATAATTATCTCTTTTCATGATAATAAACTATTTCAACCGAATATATTTTCACTTTTCAATGGAGAAGCTTTCATAGGCAACGAAAAGTAATTTGACCGTTGAAATTTCATTATGCTTGGTTGTTCATACACCATACACATTTGAAAAGACAGTTGGGTTGGAATAAAGAAAGAGTCGCTCCAGCAAATTAAAAGGCCTATTGACCCGTGCTATGCACGGCCAAAGTCATTTGATCTGGATTGATGGAAATAATTTTTCTAGAAGTATACTTGATATGTTGATAATTATGAGTAGAAATTTTTGCTCAAATAACTTATTCAAAAGTTCATTAAATATCCGAAGAGTAATTTTTCAAACCAACATTAATTTTAATTTTTGTGTTTGCTATAAACCAAAACCATAGAGAAATGAGTTCAGTAATTACTCAATTTCTTTCTTAGAATTTCACTTTGAATGTGTTGTCAAACTTGTGTGTGAAAAGAGAAAATTAATAAAGAATATAATGAAGAAGAGAGAGTTATGAAGAAGAGAAAGTTGTTTTTAAATAGATGTTATGAACAATGTATGGTTTGGTTCTATTTACAGACAACCAATTAGCACATCTTTAAGGAATAGATACCATATTCGCACTATCTTCACTTTTCATGATAAACCATTATTTCTTTGTGTCAACAATCAATTTTTTTTTATATTCAATAATTGCCTATTTTCAGGATAACAAACTATTTCAACTGAAGATGTTTTCACTTTTTAATGGAGAAGCTTTCATAAGACACGATAAGCAATTTGATTGTTGAAATTTCATTCTTTCTTGGCTGTTCATACACCATACACATTTGAAGAGACACTTGGGTTGAATTAAAGAAAAAGTCGCTCTAGCAAGTTAATAAGCCTATTGACCCGTCCTATGCACGGCCAAAGTCATTGGATTTGGATTAAGGGAAATAATTATTCGAGAAGTGTACATGATATGTTGATAATTATGAGTAGAAATTTTTGCACAAATGACTTATTCAAAAGTTTAATTAAATATTTAAAGAGCGAATTTTTTTCAAACGGACATTAATATTAATTTTTTTGTTTGTTATAAACCAAAACCACGGAAAAATGAGTTAAGCAATTACTCAATTTCTCTCTTAGAATTTCACTACTTGTGTATGAAAAGAGAAAATTAATAGAGAATGTTATGAAGAAGAGGGTTATGATGAAGAGAAGGTTCTTGTTCTTGAACCGATGTTATGAATAATTTATGATTTGGTTCTATTTACAAACAACCAATCTATCTTCACTTTTCATGATTAACCATCATTTGTCTCCATGTCAACAATCACTTCTTTTTGTATCCAATAATTATCTCTTTTCATGATAACAAATTATTTCAACCGAACATGTTTTCAGCTTTCAATGGAGAAGCTTTTATAAGCAACGATAAGCAATTTGATCGTTGAAATTTCATTCGGCCCTGGCCGTTCCTAGACCATACACATTTGAAAGGACACTTGGGTTGGATTAAAGAAAGAGTCGCTTCAGCAAATTAAAAAGCCTATTGACCCGTGCTATGCACGACCAAAGCCATTGGATGTGGATTGATGGAAATAATTATTCTAGTAGTATACTTGATATGTTGATAATTATGGGTAGAAATTTTTGCTCAAATGACTTATTCAAAAGTTTATTAAATATCTGAAGAGTAAATTTTTTCAAACCAACATTAATTTTAATTTTTTGTTTGCTATAAACCAAAACCACAAAAAAATGAGTTCAGTAATTACTCAATTTCTTTCTTAGAATTTCACTTTGAATGTGTTGTCAAACTTGTGTGTGAAAAGAGAAAATTAATAAAGAATACTATGAAGAAGAGAGAGTTATGAAGAAGAGAAAGTTATTTTTGAATAAACGTTATGAACAATGTATGATTTGGTTCTATTTATAGATAACTAATCAACACATCTTTTAGGAATAAATACCATATTCGCACCATCTTCACTTTTCATGATCAACCATTATTTCTTTTTGTGTCAACAATCAATTATTTTTATATTCAATAATTACCTCATTTCATGATAACAAACTATTTCAAGTGAATATGTTTTCACTTTTCAATAGAGAAACTTTCATAGGCAACGATAAGCAATTTGAGCGTTGAAATTTCGTTTTGCCTTGGCTGTTCACACACTATACACATTTGAAAAGACACTTGGGTTGAATTAAACAAAGAATCGCTTTAGCAAATTAATAAGCCTATTGACTCATCCTATGCACAGCCAAAGTCATTGGATTTGGATTAATGGAAATAATAATTCTAGAAGTGTACTTGATATGTTGATAATTTTGAGTATAAATTTTTGCACAAATGACTTATTCAAAATTTTAATTAAATATTCAAAGAGTGAATTTTTTCAAACCAACATTAATTTTAATTTTTTTGTTTGTTATAATTCAAAACCACCGAGAAATGAGTTATGCAATTACTCAATTTCTCTCTTAAAATTTCACTACGTGTGTATGAAAAGAGAAAATTAATAGAGAATGTTATGAAGAATAGGGTTATGAAGAAGAGAATGTTGTCCTTCTTGAAAAGATGTTATGAATAATTTATGATTTGGTTCTATTTGCAGACAACCAATCTATCTCTACTTTTCATGGTTAACCATCATTTCTCTCCATGTCAACAATCACTTCTTTTTATATCTAATAATAATCTCTTTTCATGATAATGAATCATTTCAATCGAATATGTTTTCACTTTTCAATGGAGAAGCTTTCATAGGCAACGATAAGCAATTTGATTGTTGAAATTTCATTCTGCCCTAGTCGTTCATACACCATACATATTTGAAAAGACACTTGGGTTGGATTAAAGAAAGAGTCGCTCCAGCAAATTAAAAAGCCTATTGACCCGTGCTATGCACGGCCAAAGTCATTGGATATGGATTGAAAGAAATAATTATTCTAGAAGCGTACTTGATATGTTGATAATAATAAGTAGAAATTTTTGCTGAAATAACTTATACAAAAGTTTATTAAATATCTGAAGAGTGAATTTTTTCAAACCAACATTATATTTAATTTTTGTGTTTGCTATAAACCAAAACCATAGAGAAATGAGTTCAGTAATTACTCAATTTCTCTCTTAGAATTTCACTTTGAATGTGTTGTTGAACTTGTGTGTGAAAAGAGAAAATTAATAGAGAATATTATGAAGAAGAGAGAGTTATGACCAAGAGAATGTTGTTATTTTTGAATAGATATTATGAATAATATATGATTTGGTTCTATTTGTAGACAACCAATTAACACATCTTCTAGGAATAGATACCCTATTCCCACTATCTTCACTTTTCATAATTAACCATCATTTCTCTCCTTGTCAACAATCACTTCTTTTTATATCCAATAACTATCTCTTTTCATGATAACAAACTAGTTTAACCGAATATGTTTTCACTTTTCAATGGAGAAGCTTTCATAAGCAACGATAAGCAATTTGATCATTGAAATTTCATTCTACCTTAGCCGTTCATACACCATACACATTTGAAAAGACACTTGGGTTGGATTAAAGAAAGAGTCACTCTAGCAAATTAAAAAGCCTGTTGACCCGTGCTATGCACGGCCAATGTCATTGGATGTGGATTGATGGAAATAATTATTATAGAAGTATGTTTGATTTGTTGATAATTATAAGTAGAATTTTTTGCTCAAATGACTTATTCAAAAGTTTATTAAATATCTTAAGAGTGAATTTTTTCAAACCAACATTAATTTTAATTTTTGTGTTTGCTATAAACCAAAACCACAGAGAAATGAGTTCAGTAATTACTCAATTTATTTCTTAGAATTTCACTTTGAATGTGTTGTCAAACTTGTGTGTGAAAAGAGAAAATTAATAGAGAATATTAGGAAGAAGAGAAAGTTATAGTTTTTGATTAGTTGTTATGAACAATGTATGAATTGGTTCTATTTACAAACAACCAATCAGCACATCTTTTAGGAATAGATACCCTATTCGCACTATCTTCACTTTTCATGATCAACCATTATTTCTTTTTGTGTCAACAATCAATTATTTTTATATTCAATAATTACCTCTTTTCATGGTAACAAACTACTTCAATTGAATATGTTTTCACTTTTCAATGGAGAAGCTTTCATAGGCAATGATAAGTAATTTGATCGTTGAAATTTCATTCTACCTTGGCCATTTATACACTATACATATTTGAAAAGACACTTGGCTTGGTTTAAAGAAAGAGTCGCTTTAGCAAATTAACAAGCCTATTGACTTGTGCTATGCACGACCAAAGTCATTTGATGTGAATTGATGGAAATAATTATTCTAGAAGTATACTTCATATGTTGATAATTATGAGTAGCAATTTTTGCACAAATGACTTATTCAAAAGTTTAGTTAAATATGTGAAGAGTGAATTTTTTCAAACCAACATTAATTTTAATTTTTGTGTTTGTTATTAGAACACTTGTGTCATGAAAGAGCAAGAGGAGATTGAATAAAAGCTTTTGTAATTACCAATTTTCGAGAGATGTGTTATAATAAAAATCCAAGAGCTAGGTGGTATTTTTTCTTCTTCCTTTTTTCCTACAACTTCTAAGGCCTAGCCTTAAGAAAGTGATTCTTTATGAATTCCTCAAAAGGAAAATATAATATCTATGCAAAATTTGACTCGAGATATCACCCAATACAAATAAATGAAAATTTTTAGATGATTTGGGTGTAAATAACATTTACATTCAGTTGATTTAGCCGCTTGACTTCCTAATGGGTCACTTTTTTAATTTTATTTTGTGGCTTCTTGTAAATGAATCAACGATCCACGTAAAAATTCAAACAAAAATAATGTATGGTCGATCTTTGTATGCATGTCCTGCCATAATTGTTTTGTAAATTCAACATATTGCTTAACTTTCACTACATTTTCTTTTTAAATAATGTCGAAGTTAGAAGCAAATAGGCATTTTTTCTTTCAAATGGGACAAATTGGTCATACATCCACAAGGTACAAATTAGGTTGAAAAGTCATGTATGCCGTAATGGATTGTTCATGTGCAATCATAATTGCATATATGGCCCACTCAAGTGGCATGTCATATCTTTTCTACATAAAGACCAAAATTGAGAGACTTACAAATTGACTTTTCCACATCCACGAGTTGGTTTTTCATAAGGAAGAAAATTCTTTGTTGAGGTTAGTCAAGTTTGGTCCTTCTGTTCTTTTCTATGTGAAAAAGATGTGAGGTGTCATTTCACTGGCAAGTTGATCATGCCAATAATGTTGGCAATGAATGGCGAAGCACGGCACAAGAAAATTTACACCTTCCATGCGCATTTTCAAGTACAGCTTTTGACTTTTGAGTCTCCCTGTCATTTTCGAGAAAATTTATATGGTCTTTGGACCAGTAGATTGAACTCATCTTCATCGTTTGATCACGCGGGCCCAATAGTAGAATCCACTTAATTAATAGTTGAGACGATTAAGTGGATTCTTCACTACTCAAAAATCAAAATGAAACCATGAATGAGAAAATTAGCGTTAAACTTGATGAATCCCAAAACAAAATGATTTTGGGTGACGAAGTAGGGAAAGAAAATATGCGTAAGTGAGTTTATTGGTGAATACCAATATAGGCAAAATAAAAGTTAGAGAGACATGAGCCTATCCACGAATGGGCTCATTGACGGAACAAGCAACCCATATGGATGAACAAACAAATATGAACAACCTCTGTCTTGAGATTTAACCTTGAAGGTACGGGGAAAATGACCAAAAAATTCATAATTCTATTGTAATTATGTTAATTCAGTCATAAACCTTTTAATTGTGCCAATTGAGCCATAAACATTTTTATGTTTTGCTAATTGAGTCCATTTGGCCAATTTTGACTTAAAATTGCTGATGTGGACACCGACTATTTTACATGACACGATCAGTGCTGACATAGACATTTTTAGGTACTATTTTAATGATACTTTACTTTTTATAGTTTTTTCTTTTTCTTTTTTTCTTTACTTTTTTCTTTTTTTCATTAGTTTAATAATTTGAGAGCCAAAATTGACCCGATAGACTTAATTGACAAATGTAAAAATATTTAGGATTTAATTGATACAATTAAAAGATTTATGATGAATTTGCATAACTGCAATATGTTTAGGATTTTTTTAGTAATTACCTTTGAAGCTTTGAGTCAAATCAAACAACATGAACAGTTACGTGGGAGCTTGTTGCCAATTTTCCATAAGAATATGTCACCAAAAGAAATTAATGCATATTATATTGAAAGTATGATAAAGATATATATATATATGAAAGAAAATGTCACGTCGATGCGCTGCGTCTAGATAAAACAAATATTTATACATCTAAAATCCTGCAATTTTCAAACCCTTGCCGAAGGCATACATAAAATCCATGAAAAGTATTGGGGTCAAGATCTTTAAATGGGCCAAGTAGCAAGATATTTTTACTGGCAGAACGAATTGTTGCTGCCTATAAAAAGCTTCTCATTGCAGTCTCCCTTGAAAACTCACATCAGTAACCAAAAAGAACAAAAACAAAAGCAGAAAATTATGGTAGCCTTATCATTGTATCCGCTGCTTACTTGGATATTACTACTTTCTCTCTTTCGTACTAGGTTTGCTGAGGGACTATGTCGGGCGGATGAGAGCTCTGCCTTGATGGAATTCAAGAGAAGTTTCAGAATCAACACGACAGATTGGCGATGCGTTTATCCAAAGGTCAATTCCTGGTCACTAAATGGAAGTGGAGATTGTTGTTTGTGGAATGGTGTCAAATGTGATGAGGTCACCGGCCAAGTGATCGCCCTCGACCTCAGTAGCAGCTGTCTCTCAGGCACCATGAGTCCCAACACCACTCTCTTTCAACTGGTTCACTTGGAGTCGCTCAATCTTGCTTTTAACTGCTTCAACTTCTCCTCAATCCCATACGGCTTCAGCAATCTTTCAAAGTTAAAATACCTTAATCTCTCTGTCTCAGACTTTTTTGGTGAAATCCCTCATGATATCTCGCAACTCTCAGAGTTAATTTCTCTCGATTTGTCCACTTCTTGGTCTGGGACACTTCATTTGCCCAACATAGGCAACCTTGTTCATAATTTGACAAGGCTAAAAGAACTTGATCTTTCTTATGTAAGCTCGTTATCACCTATCCCTCCTGTAATAGGGAATTTCTCTTCCTTGACATCGCTTAGGCTTATGCTTTGTGGATTGAATGGAGACTTTCCGGTCAGCATTTTTCAGCTGCCAAACTTGGAAGTCCTTTCCATTGCTGGCAATTTAAACCTTTCTGGTTTTTTCCCCAAATTGCATTGGGGCTCTCCATTGAAATCCTTAGACCTTTCCCAGACCAACTTCTCGGGAGAAATTCCAGCTTCAATTGGAAATCTTAGTCTCTTAAATGAGTTAAGCGCCTGGCATTGCTATTTCTTGGGATCGCTTCCCTCTTCATTGGGTAATCTTTCTGATCTCAATTTGTTGGACCTGTCAGAAAATTACATTCAAGGACAAATTCCTTTTTCCTTCGCTAACCTTGTCCAACTCTCCACCCTATTTCTCTCTCACAATAACTTGAGTGGTGATACTTTGGAGTGGGTGGTCAACTTGACAAAACTCACTAGCTTGGATATTTCAGGTAATAGTTTCTTTCTAGCTAGTTCAAACGTCGAGATTATTTAGCCAAAGAGAAAAATGAAATTAAATTCAATGGTGTAACTAACGCTTCTTTGTCTTATGTTTTTTTTCCCTTCTATTTGGTAGGTAATCGGTTAAGTGGTGGATTTCCATCCACATTTGAGAACTTGAAGCAGTTGACTTGGCTTGACATTTCTTACAACGACTTGCACGGTAATGTTCCAAGCACATTGTGGAATTTGAAGGATCTTGAATGGCTTCAACTGAATTCGCTTAATCTCAATGGTGTTCTCGACGTAAATGATCTATTCAAACTCAAGAACTTGATAGGTTTAAGTTTGTCCTTCAACAATATATTGTTCACCAAGTCATTCATCAATACCACTACATCGAAGCTTTTCCACTTAAGCTTGGATTCATGCAACCTAACCGAGTTCCCATGGTTTATAGGCTACTTAAGCAAATTGGAGGTGTTAGACCTATCACACAACAAAATTCAAGGGACCATTCCTAGATGGATGTGGAACATTAGCAAAGAATCTCTCGTGTATATTAATCTCTCTGAAAATCTTTTAATCGGCTTTGAAAACAACCAAACTGATCTTCCTTTGCCGAACTTAAGGTATCTTGACATTAGTTCTAACTTGCTAGAAACAACCCTCCCTGTCCCACCCCCCTCGGTCATGCGATACAACATCTCCAACAATTTCCTATATGGGGAAGTTCCAACATCCATTTGTGAACTAAAAACTCTTGGCGTGCTCGATTTGTCCAATAATGCTCTGAATGGCACACTTCCTCCTTGTTTGGGTAGTATTGGTCCTTTGTTATTATTGAACCTCGCAAGAAATAAATTTGATGGCATGATGCCTCGCATTTACCCAAATGGTTGTGCGTTGAGGATGATCAACCTCAAAGAAAACCTACTAAGAGGGATTGTTCCGAGATCTTTAGGAAATTGCAGAATGTTGGAGTATTTGAATCTTGGTGACAACCAAATTAATGATACATTCCCATTTTGGCTATCCAAATTGGCCTACCTGAAAGTTATTGACTTGCAATCCAATAAGTTCCACGGTCCCATAGAAGGTCATCTAAGCCAGCTTAACTTCACTAGTTTACACATCCTAAACCTTTCTAACAACAGCTTCAATGGTAAACTTCCTTCCAAGTTGTTACAGAGTTGCCGTGCTATGAAGGTTATCGATGATCAATATAAGTTGGCATATATGAAAATTGATCAACCGATTCATATGTATTCTAGGTTTGGCGATAGAAGTGCGATGACTTATGCGATGACATTGATGAATAAGGGCACAGAAAGGGAATATGTGAAGATTCCAGACATCCTTGTGGCGATTGACCTCTCCAATAACAAGTTCGAAGGTTTCATTCCTGAATTCATTGGAGATCTGAAGTCTCTTCATATGCTCAACCTTTCAAACAATTTCCTCACTAGTAGCATCCCTCTTTCCTTGGCAAACCTGACAGTGCTCGAATCACTAGATCTTTCCCTGAACTATCTCGTGGGGGAGATTCCTCAACAACTAGCCAGCCTCACATTTCTTGCGGTTTTCAATGTCTCTCACAATCGACTATCGGGAGCAATACCACATGGAAATCAGTTTGACACATTCGGGAGCAGTTCTTTTGCGATGAATGAGGGTTTGTGTGGAAGTCCTCTGCCAAATAAATGCACAAATAGTGATAACAGTCCACCACCACCATCATCTTTCACAATAGATCATGGAGAAGAGTCTCTATTTGACTTGGATTGGAAAATTGTGCTGGCTGGAATTGGAGTTGGTCTTTTGGTTGGTGTTGTGCTAGGGAACTTGACCATTGATGAGAAGAGTAGGTGGTTCTTGCACTACTCCAAGAGAATGGAAAAAGGATGTAAAAGGTGAGGAAAGCTTAGACTTTTGTTTTGATCCCTCAGATATACATGAACAAATAGGGTAATAGCAAATCTTGTGCAGGATTACGGTCTCGAGGGGTGCGTGAAGTACAAGTTGAAGGGGTCATCTCAGATTCTCCACTAATGGAAGACTCGGGAGACGACCTTCTAGTCAAGGTGGGGCTGACGTCTTACGCTAAACGCGGACTCAATGATGAAATGCAAACATCGACTACACTTACACAGCCTGCGTTTCGATCAATAGGTATAACAAGTACTCCTATTTTCCACATTTGATGATTAAAAAAATTATATCTTATAATATCATTAATGATTGAGTTACGCCTTTTATTTTCTTAAACTTCAATATTTTCTTATGAGGAAGGAATTGATTTGCAATCGAAGAAGTTGAATCACCTAAATTGCATATAGCATAAACAAATACCAAGTATCAAGGCATGATCCAATGAGTTTAACTCGACAGGTAAAAAATGAAGATCAGGCATAAACAATTTCCATCTTTGGGTCATCCACCTAAATGTAGTCTCATTCTGTTTCTTAGTCCGTACATGAGAATTTTGTGCGTCTGCGATTTACCTATCTAAGATGGACTTCATCGTCGTGGAAAAAGGGAGTAGTAAGGCAACACTGGTTCATTCCTTTTGCTCTCTAAGAATGAGTGAGCTGGACCAAGACCAAATTGAAAGACTAACAACTCGTTCAAATCATTTTAGTCCTCTTTGAGTAGGCTTCATGGCTTAATGAGCACAAGTATTCCCACGAACCCGGTTGGCCAGACTCTGTGGCCCTACTTGGAATGGAACAACATATGCAAGTTGTTATTTATACTATGTTCTAGATAGTACATATATCTCAGACAATCTAGCTTGATTTTTTTCATTTAATGCCGTTCTGTTTTTTTCCCGAAAGAAGGCGAGGAAAAAAGATTTATCTCATATTTATAGGCATTGATCATTCTTTTTATTTTCCCTTTTTAGATCATTGTCACATCAAATGTTAATTTCGACGTGAAAATATTTTATTCCCATTCTTCACTCCTATTGTATAACAACACTAGCATTGTGGCCCGTGAAATGCCGCGATACCTGAAATAACATTTAAAAAAAAATCATGAATATTTATATATTTTCCGCATAAGTTTGTAAAGTACTGTCCAATTGTAATGGCATCGTGGCATTCTTAAGTCATCCCATGAACAGCAATCTCCATGTGACCATGATAAACCTTCGCATGAACACATTGAATTATGTTCTGTGGATTATGAAAACTTCGCTTGAATTCCATCAAGGCAAAGCTCTCATCTGAATGGCATGGTGGCTTAGCAAGTGAAGCTGAATCAAAATGAGAAGGACGACCTAGTAAGAAGTGCATGGAGTAAAGATCCCATGATCTCTGTTTCCATTATTGGAGACAGTTAATATGGGAAAAGGCTGGGCTTGACTGTGATTTAAGTTCATAGGTAGTTGGAAAAAGCCATTTTTTGTCACATTGGCATTAAAGATTCTGCTACTGATGTAACTACAGGATCTTGTTGAATATTATACTTAGCATAAAAGAGGGAGACGTTCTTTCAGCAACGTAAAATGGGAAGGGTTTGATGTTTGGTTTTTGTGTGGAATAGAGGAATGTAGGTAGTGAAGGGGAAGTTAAAGCAGGAGGCAATTCAAATGCAGCTGTTTATCTGTTAATCATCCGGAATTTGTAATGCGATATTTGTATTGAGTATATCTCTTATTGTCCTAGCTAAAATTGTTATGTAACTAGACAAGAGGGAAAGAACAATAGAACCAATTTAGATTCCTTTTATTGCATAATGTGTGGGGAGTAAAGGCACAATTTGATTTCTAATTACAGAGTGGACTACTGATGGAGTTATTAGAATTTCACATACACAAATAGATGATAGTTTTTAAGTTTTGGCAACATGGATATACAATTAATACTCTCTAAAACCCAATTCATTTTGTGATTGTTGATTTTATTGTATCTCTAGCTTTTGGAGGCCACATTGTTCAAGTCACATAAATATGCTAATGTTTCTTTCCAAACAATCAGCACATCACTCTTTCGGCATAGCTTATGCCAATTAGAATTTGATAAATTGCCTTAAGAGAAGAGAAATTATTTCACCTTCGAAATTAAGTGAGTGCTTACTTTTGAGATTTGTCCAGTCAAAGAAGAATATATGTTACTATTTTTGCTGTGATTTTCGCTCTCTATCTAATGTCTCTCAACAATGGATAATGAAAGTTTGAAGGATAATGATTTTTTATCCTCTCCTAGTATGGAGTCTTGAATAAGATCTACAAACTCAAGATTTGTCATAAAATTTGTGTCCATCTCTTCCTTTTTACTCCTCTTTTCCTCATTGCCCCATTATAGAGCAGTCTCTTCTCATTAAATCATCTACAATCAGCGTCCCACATATCATATCAGTCTTAATCTCATCCCCAATTAACATCACTATAGTTTTTTCTTGAATCCACTCATTACTATCTCGTTTTTTCTAAAGTTCCTGCATAGAACTAGACATTTTCTTCCCTAATATCATGTGCACATGTTGGTACTGCACCTACCTTGCTACCATTGCATGCACAGGTGAGATATTCACCATCAACTGGAAAATGAGGATTTCAAGGTTTGGTACGATTTCGTTACTTGTAGATATCATCAGTTCTTGCCAATGTTCTGAAATGTTTAGCTTCACGAAGGTTATATTTAGAACACAATCTCTCACCAATTCAACTAGAAACCCTTCAAACAGAAGCACTACTCAATGCAAAGCTTCAACTTTGCTCTTTGTTAGGCTTCCATCTATCAGCAACGGGTATATTCTAACCATAGATATTTCCTCTTTAAAGCAAAAGAGATCGAAATCAGCACTGACGTCTTTTCCTCTCCCAATCCCCTCTCTACCTCCCTCTATGAACCTTTCTCTGTCTCTTTCACTTTTGGAGGGGAGGGATTTGACCAAGATTTCTCCGTCCCCTCGTAGTTGTGACATCCTGGAATTTCAATTATATTTTCCATTGAATAAATCAAGCATTCCATCAGCGCGCCTATAGTGCTATTCTCTAAACTAATCACTCACAAGATAACTAGATTATCTAGGAAAGCCATTAAGGGATTTTAATGCAATAGACTTGAGAATTCGACCAGGAATCGACGACTCGACCGTGCCCATCTGCAGAGATCATGACGGCATAGTAAAGATCGATTAGAGATCAAAGATAGGTCAGTTCGACTAAGATGCGTGGCTAAACGTGGGTGATTCCACTAAATTGCAAAATTCTCGTCGATCGGCACTAGATTGATTTTTCTGTTGATTTGGTATCCTATGTCCGTATTTGAAACCTCGAGATTTTCACGACCACTGAGAGTTGCCAATGTGTTGAAGAGGTTCATTGTGGCTCGAAGAAAATCGACCACTGGTCATTTGCACTAAAAATTTCTGAAAGCTACTCGGTAGCTTAGGTCACGTTAAAATCGCGCCAAACTGAAATTAACCGTAAATTAGAATCCAATTTCAGAAATTGAAAGTTTTTTCATGTCACGAGTCATTTTAGGAACGTCGACTCATCCTCCGAAGATTTTTCTGCAAACCGAGATTTTGGGCAAAATTTCAAGGTAAGGCCGTTTTCGTCCGAAAAATTCAGGGAACCGTTTTTTATCACGCAATTGGGATGTAAGTTGGTTCTATTGGTAAGGAAAAATACCAATTTGATCGAGAACTCGTTGGTGGATTTTATAGGGTCAAAATTGACTTCAATTGGAGGAGAATTGATCTAATTTGGGAATAGATCTTCAAAATTCGTAACCCCCCATCCCTTAACATTTTGGACCATCTCCAAAGCTTCTAAGGCAAGCTAAGGGGCTGGAAAATGCTGAGGATAGATCTGAGCCATGGTGGGACCTCTTCTAGGGGACATGAGGATAAAAAGATAGAGAAGTGGCCCCCACCAAGCAAGTTGGTCCCCTTTCTCCTTCCTACCGTTGACCACCTCCCATTCCAGCAAGCTTCAAGCTCTGAAATTTCCAGAAAACCGACTAGCAGCTCCCCCAAGCCGTCGCTCGGCAGCCAGAGTTCCCTGCCACCCATCGCTACTGTCCAGCGCCGTCCGCGAGCCTGCGCGGTTGTCCCCCGCGCTTGAGCCTTCCACTTGTCGTTCAGACACCGTAGAGCCCTTCGTCCAGCTCTTCGAAGCATCGCCATCGCTGTACAGGCCACCGGAGCAGCTGCCAATGCTTGCCGTTGCCCGCAGCAGCCCCACAGCCCGTCCCTGCCCATTTCAGCCTCAACTGGCCACCATCTAGCCTTGTTCGGCCCAACCAAAGAACCGAACCCCCTCAAGCCTGCCATGTACTATTTGGCCCACATTGAAGCCCTTCCGGACCTCGAAAGGTGCACCCGCTTTGGAGTTTGTGGACCGCTCCGCGTCCCTATCGAAGTGAACCTGTCAAATCGTTAATCAAGTAAGTTTACTCACTAATCTCCGCTTAGGGAGTTAGTTATACTTAAGAGTTGACTAATTTAAGTTAAGTATGGATTAGGTGGATAGTTAGAATAGATTAGTGATTTAATTAATCATTATTGCATGTTAGGTGGTTAGAGTACCGTAATTAGAGCCTAGATAAGCTGTAGTATTTATCTAGTGAGGTTTGGAATTTTTCCGAGACTGTTTCGGTATTTAATTAGGCTTTTCCGGCCTAAGTTGCATTTATTGGCATTTATTAATTAATTTTTGTAATTAATTAATTAATTATTATTTTCTGAAAATTAGATTGGGTTAGCCGGTGACTGAAATTTTATGTTGATTGCAATGGTATGATTGGTTTATTTTATTGAGTGCTGGATTGTGCATATTGAGTGTGATTTGCAATTTTGGGTATTTATCCCAAAATTTATTAATTTCAGTATTTAATTAGAAAATTATCGGGCGTCGGTTTACAGCGCCAAAATTTTTTTTATCAACTATATAATTAGTGGGATTTTATGAAGTAAATATATTATATTTTTTGCTGAGGCCGACCGTGTACCCACACATGATTATTTTTATCAAGTTTCATAAAAATGGCGAAATTGTTGGTTAGGTAGAATGATATACTATATCAGCCTGAGGGCTTGATATACCAGCTTAGAGCGAGCAGTGTATCCTAAGTATCGCATAGCTTCGGTGAGCAATTAAGTATCGCATAGCTTCGGTGAGCAACTAAGTATCGCACAGCTTTGGTGAGCATTAGCCATATACTATATCAGCCTAAGGGCTTTGATATATCAGCTTAGAGTGAGCAGTATACGTTGTTGTTAGCTTTTAGTGAGCTTTTCTATCTATATTCAGCCGAGGGTGAGCGGTCCTTGATGTGATCGTACTTTATAAATAGTACTGATTAGATTGACCGAGAGATGGTCTTGATGACATGGAATCGAATGGATCAATTGATCGATGACTCAATCTGATTTGATGCTTTGATGTGTTGAAGTGGTTCGTTGAATTTATAAATTGTACTGACTTATAGGAAGGAACGGAGGCAAAGGTAAGTCCTCTGACTTGTGTTTGTGCTTATGCAACCCTCAGGGCATATTTTCTTCCTAGTCAGAACTTAGGGGTTGAACTTCTTGAGATGTCGTCTCACCCCGTTGTGGGATAACATTTTCAAGACCCTAAATGACAGTTCCTCCTGAGCATTTTGGATAGCCGAAGAAGGTCACTGAGCAGAAGTGTTTCATTCCGCTTCATGGAAGATGGGTCTATGAGCTGGTGAGGTCAGTCGTCTGGGTTGATGAGACCTTACCCCATAAGGTACCCCATCAATACAGATCATGGTATCATCAAGAGTGGAATGGACAGAGAGAGGATCCTATACCGGAGTATGAGGTCCCTATATACATGCTGGAAGTAGCTTTTGGAAAGGCTCTGGTTGACCCTCCAGGTGATTCAGTGGTGGACCCGAACCTGTCATATCTAGAGTCTCCGATGTATTCTGAGGAGGACTCGACTACTTGAGAAGCTATAGCACAAAACCCCCATTTTTGCAAATATTGTATATAGATTGGCTAGTATCGTAATTGACTTGGTGCGATATGTATATAAAGGTATAGTTTGGTCTTCAAAACTTGTGGCCCTACTTTTCTATCCCATCTTTATATTGTCTGGGGATTAATTATTCGCTTTTGCATGCACATTAAAATGAATGGGTCGATGATGCGTCTTGGCACATCGCTATTTAATTGACCACCCAGGGATGGGCACACGCTCAGGGAATCGAGGCGTGACATCCCTATTTAGTGGTATCAAAGCAGGTAAGTTGTTGGAGTGATAAGGCGCAATGGTTTATGGGATAGTTAGTAGGAATGGCCTTTATTTCATGCTGGTGCATGTTTGTGATAGTTGTTTGGTAAAAAAATTTGTGGTAATCGCTCAACTTCTTATTCTATGTGGAATTGGAAGACATGTTTCTTTAAAGATCCTGCTAGATGAGTGATCAGGAGCAAAGGACTCCTAGGAAGCGTACCATAGGGCCTATTACTCGGGGTAGAACGCCGACAAGGGTCAGTACCCGAGGAGGCCGTGGTAAAGTGCTAGCTTAGGCTAGCGCAAGTGGAGTAATGAGGCCTCCTGTTGGTGCTGGGGTAGTAGCCCCTAAGGATCCAAGGTTCACTGGGATCATGCAAGCACTCGAGATGCGGGCGAATAGGATGGATGAATAAGCTCAAATTCAAGCTACCAGTGCTACCGCTTCTGCCACCACTACCACAGCTGTCGCTAATGCCGCCACAAATGCTGCTGCTGCTGCTACACCTATCGCCACACTTGCTGAGGTTCCACCAGGGAACGTAGTGGTTAGGAGAGAAAGACCGATGCATAATTGGTGGAACAGTTTCTGAAACTGAACCCACCGAAGTTCACTAGGGCAGGAGACCCCAAAGCTGCACCTCTATGGCTACGAGGCTTGGAGAAGGCATTTGCACTTCTAATGTGCACTAAGGTAGAGAAGGTAGTCCTTGCAACCTACCAACTGCAGGGAATTGTGAGCACTTGGTGGAGAACCACCCAAGGAACAGTATTCCCTGAAGGTGTAGCCTCGGAGTGGAACGCCTTTGTTGAGGTCTTCAACAATAAATATTTTTCTGAGATTGCCAGAGAACTGAAGATGGAAGAATTCCAGCGCCTTCGCCAAGGCTCAATGACGGTGGATCAATATAAGGCGAAGTTTGCTGAACTATCGCAATACGCTCCTAAACTGGTCGAGAATCTAGTAAATTAAGTTAGGAGATTCAAAGATGGACTCAGGCCGGAACTAAGGAGTCCGCTGATACTACTCAACCTGAGGAATTATAACGACCTGTATGAGCGGGTCTAGATGATAGAGAGAGATCAAAACGAAAGAGCTATCGAATCTGGGTCACTGTTTGGATCAAACCGAGATGGAAATCGATATGGGAAGAATCCCATGACTGGAGGAAGATTTCACGTTCCGCCCAATAGGAAGGGTGGAATTGGTAAGTCAGGGCCAAGTCAGAATGGTATATGTCACTTTTGTGGAAGGCGACATGGTTCGACCCCGTGCCCCTGAAGGATGGGCGCTTGTTTCGAATGTGGCCAGCAGGGTCACATAGCCAGAGATTGTCCCAGAAGACCAAGGGGACAACAGCAGTTACCACCGCCACCACAAATGGGTCAACTAAGGGGAACAGCACCACAGGGTGGACAGAACAGACCCTTAGCTCAAGAGACAGTATACACCATCACAAAAGGTCATGTAGAGGACGCGCCTAATGTGATTACAAGTATGGTTTCGTTGAACAACCATGCTACTTATGCTTTATTCGACCCTGAAGCAACTCATTCTTTTATTGCTGAGCAATGTGTTAAGCTGATACGATTAAGTCCTGTATTACTAGAGTCAATGGTTAGCATATCTATACCATTGAAGGATAAGGTGTTGTCTACATTAAGTTGTTCTGGTTGCAAGTTAGTGATTGGTGAGCAAGAGGGGAAAATAGATTTATTAGTCCTAGGCATGTTTGACTTTGATTTGATAATTGGCATAGGCTGGCTCACTAAGCAACAAGCTAAGATGGACTGCTATCGTAAAGCGATTTAGTTTGACCCGTTAGAGGATGAAAGTTTCGAATTTGTTGGAAGTCGAGGAGAACCCTCGATTACCTTGATCTCGTCACTTGAGGCAACCCGTTTGTTAGACGAGGGTTGTCAAGGTTACCTGGCAACTGTCATGGATACGACGGTTGAGGAGTTGAAGATCAAAGACATCTTAGTGGTGCAAGAATTTCCAGATGTGTTTTCGAAGGAATTGCCAAGTTTACCGCCAGAGAGAAAGATCGAGTTTTTGATAGAGTTAACACCCAGGATAGAGCCAATCTCTAAGGCTCCTTACTAGATAGCGTTGTCTGAGTTGAAAGAACTAAAGGTGCAGATGCAGGAATTGTTAGATAAAGGATTCATACATCCTAGTGTGTCACCTTAGGGAGCACCAGTTTTGTTCATGAAAAAGAAAAATGGTTCGTTGCGTTTGTGCATCGACTATCGTCAACTCAATTAGGTTACGATCAAGAATAAGTATCCACTCCCGAGGATCGACAATACTTTCAAAAATCGACTTGAGGACAGGATATCATCAGCTGAGGATTAGGAAGGAGGACATTCCAAAATCAGCGTTTCGTACTCGATACGGTCGTTATGAGTTTACTGTAATGCCGTTCGGTTTGACGAACGCCCCAACTGCTTTTATGGATCTAATGAACTGAGTGTTCAAAGAATATCGGGATCGGTTCGTGATCATATTCATCGATGATATTTTGGTGTATTCGAGGAGTGATGAAGAGCATGAGAGTCATATAAGAGTAGTACTTCAGACCTTGAGGATTCACAAGCTGTACGTGAAGTTCAACAAGTGCGAGTTTTGGTTAACTCGTGTTGCTTTCTTAGGTCACGTGATTTCGAGCAAAGGAATCTTCGTGGACCCAGCCAAGATTGAAGCAGTGATCAACTGGCCAAGACCAACTACAGTGACAGAGATCAGAAGTTTTCTGGGTTTGGCAGGTTAGTACAAAAGGTTCATGGAAGGATTTTCGGCTTTAGCGTCGCCATTGACTCGACTCTTGAAGAAAGAAGAGAAGTTTGTGTGGACAAACAAGTGTTTTTCAAGAGCTTAAGCAGAAGCTGACTACTGCACCTGTCCTGACCATTCCATCTAGTCCTAAAGGGTACGAGATCTACGGTGATGTGTCGTTCAAAGGACTAGGTTATGTGCTGATGCAACATAGTAGGGTTGTTGCATACGCCTCCCGTCAGTTGAGACCTCATGAACAGAATTACTCAACGCATGACTTAGAACTCGTAGCAATCATTTTCGCTTTGAAGATTTGGAGACATTATTTGTGCAGAGAAAGATTCCAGATCTTCACTGATCATCAAAGTCTCAAGTATTTATTCTCTTAGAAGGAGTTGAATATGAGACAGTGCTGCTGGATTGAACTTCTGAAGGACTACGATTGTGATATCTTATATCACATTGGAAAGGCGAATAAGGTCGCTGACACTTTGAGTCGGAAGTCTTCAATCGCACATATGCTGGTTAAGGAGTAGAATTTAATCGAGAGAGCTCGAGATTCAGTTTTCAAGTTTGAGGTAGGCCACCTTTCAAATCTTGTGACCACCCTCAGAATTGAGTCAGACGTGCATATTAGGATTAAATTACTTCAGCCAACAAACCCCGATGTTCAGAAGATTCTGCAAGAGGATACCGATAAGAGAAAGGTTGACTTTCAGATTTCTGAGGATGGAACGCTGAGGTTCCGAGGATGATTGTCTGTACCTGACGATGCAGAGCTTAGAGAGGAGATCTTATCAGAAACTCATCGTAGCAGTTACAGCATTCATCCTAGTAGTACGAAGATGTATCAAAATCTACGTCAACACTACTGGTGGTCCGATATGAAGGTGAACATCGCCAAGCATGTCGACAAGTATTTGACGTGTCAACAAGTGAAGGCACAACATTGTAAGCCGGGAAGACTTCTGCAACCTCTCGAGATCCCAAAGTGGAAATGGGAGCACATCACGATAAATTTTGTGACAGGCTTACCAAGGACTCAGAGAAGTAATGATTCCATTTGGGTAATGGTTGACAGATTAACAAAGTCGGCTCACTTCATAGTAGTACGAAAGGACCTTGATCTGGATAGGCACGCAAGTTGTACGTGCATCAGATAGTTTGTCTGCATGGAGTGATGGTGACGATTACTTCAAACCGAAACACGAGATTCACAGTTACTTTAGGGACGAAACTGCAATACAATAGGCATATCATCCTCAAACGCATGGCTAGTCTGAAAAACAATTCAAACCCTTAAAGACATGCTGCGAGCTTGCGTGCTGGACTTCAAGGGAAGCTGGGAGGAACAATTTCACCTTGTCGAGTTTGCCTACAATAACAGCTATTAGCAAAACATTCAGATGGCTCCTTTCAAAGCATTGTATGGCAGAGCGTGCAGAACGCCAGTGTATTGGGATGAAGTCAGAGAAAGAAAGATCACAGGCCTAGAGTTGGTTCAGCAATCAGTGGATGCAATTGTAGTCATCAGAGGCAGACTAAACACCACTCAAAGCTGCCAGAAAAGCTACGCAAATAAGCGCCGGAGACCATTGGAGTTTCAAGTTGGTGATCACATTTTTCTGAAAGTGTCACCAATGAGGTGTACATCGCGCTTTGGCAATAAGGGAAAACTGAGTCCGAGGTACATAGATCCCTTTGAGATTCTAGAGAGAATCAAGATCCTAGCATATTATCTTACATTATCGCCGAGACAGGCGCAAGTGTACGACGTCTTTTATGTGTCGATGTTAAGGAAGTATGAGCCTGACTTGACCCATATGCTTAATTTCGAAGAATTAGACGTGAATGACAGAATGTCATACGTTGAAAGCCCGATTCAGATTGTGGATCGGAAAGAACAAGTTCTGCGCACCAAGACCATCCCATTGGTTAAAGTGGTCTGGCAACACCACGGCACTGAAGGACCAACCTAGGAGAGTGAAGAGTCGATGAGACAATTGTACTCCCACCTTTTTGCTTAAAGTATTGTAAAGATTTAAATTTCGAGGATGGAATTTTTTTAAGAGGAGAAGAGTTGTGACATCCTGAAATTTCAATTCTGTTTTCCATAGAATAAATCGGGTCTTTCATCGACGTGCCTATACTTGCTATTCTCTGAGCTGATCAATCACGAGATAACTAGACTATTTGGGAAAGCCATTAAGGAATTTTAACGCAATAGACTTGAGAATTCGACCATGAATCGACTACTCGATCGTGCCCATCTACAGAGATTATTATGGCACAATAAAGATCGATTAGAGATCAGAGATAGGTAGGTTCGACTGAGATGCGTGACTAAACATGGGTGATTCCACTAAATTGCAAAATTCTCGTCGATCGGCACTAGACTGATTTTTCTATCGTTTTGGTATCTTGTGTCCATATTTGAAACCTTGAGATTTTCACAACAACCGAGAGTCGCCAATGTGTCGAAAAGGTTCATTGTGATTTGAATAAAATCGACCACGGGTCATTTGCACTAAAAATGTTGAGAATAGAGCTGAGCCATGGTGGGACCTCTTCTAGCGACATGAGGATAGAAAGAGAGAGAAGTGGCCCCCTCCAAGCAAGTTGGTCCCCCTCCTCCTTCCTACCATCGACCACCCTCCATTCCAGCAAGCTTCAAGCTCTGAAATTTCCAGAAAACCGACCAACAGTTGCCCCAAGCCGTCGCTCGCTAGCCAGAGTTCCCTATCACCCGTCGCTATCGTCCAGCACCGTCTGCGAGCCAGCATGGTCGTCCCCCGCACCTGAGCCTTCCGCTCACCGTTCCGACCCGGTAGAGCCCTTTGTCCAACTCTTCGAAGCATCGCCATCGCTGTCCAGGCCACTAGAGCAGCCGCCAACACCCCTCATTGCCCACAGCAGCCCCACCGCCCGTCCCTGCCCATTTCATCCGCAACCAGCCACCATCAAGCTTTTTTCGGCCCAACCACATAACCGAACCCCCTCAAGCCCACCGTGTACTGTTTGGCCCGCTTTGGAGCCATTTCGGACCTCGAAAGGTGCACCCGCTTTGGAGTTTGTGGACCGCCTCCACGTCCCCATCGAAGTGAACCTGTCGAATCGTTAATCAAGTGAGTTTACTCATTAATCTCCGCTTATGGAGTTAATTATGCTTAAGGGTTTATTAGTTTAAGTTAAGTATGGATTATGTGGATAGTTAGAATAGATTAGTAATTTAATTAATCGTTATTGCATGTTAGGTGGTTAGAGTAACGTAATTAGAGCTTAGATAAGCTTTACTATTTATCTAGTGAGGTTTGGGATTTTTCCGGGATCGTTTCGGTATTTAATTAGACTTTTCTAGCCTAAGTTGCATTTGTTGGCTTTTATTAATTAATTTTCGTAATTATTTAATTAATTATTATTTTCCGAAAATTAGACCGGATTAGCCAATGACTGGAATTTTATGTTGATCGCAATGGTATGATTGGTTTATTTAATTGAGTGCTGGATTATGCAAATTGAGTGTGATTTGCAATTTTGGGTATTTATCTCAAAATTTATTAATTTCAGTATTTAATTAGAAAATTACCGGGCGTCGGTTTACAGCGCCAAAAATATTTTTATTGACTATGTAATTAGTGGGATTTTATGAAGTAAAGATATTATATTTTTGGCTAAGGCCAACCGTGTACCCACACACGATTATTTTTATTGGATATGATAAAAATGGTGAAATTGTTGGTTGGGTAGAACGGTATACTATATCAGCCTGAGGGCTTGATATACTAGCTTAGAGCAAGCAGTATACCCTAAGTATCACACAGCTTCGGTGAGCAACTAAGTATCGCACAGCTTTGGTGAGCAACTAAGTATCGCACAGCTTCGGTGAGCATTAGCCGTGTACTATATCAGCCTGAGGGCTTTGATATATTAGCTTAGAGTGAGTAGTATATATTATTGTCAGCTTTTGGTGAGCCTTTCTATCTATATTCAGCTAAGGGTGAGTAGTCCTTGATGTGATCGGACTTTATAGATAGTACTGATTGGATTGACCGATAGATGGTCTTGATGACATGAAATCGACTGGGTCGATTGATCGATGACTCGATCTGATTTGATGCTTTGATGTGTTGAAATTGTTCATTGAATTTATAAATTGTATTGACTTGCATGAAGGAATGGAGACAAAGGTAAGTCCTCTGACTTGTGCTTGTGCTTAGGCAGCCATTATGGCGTATTTTCTTCCTAGTCAGAGCTTAGTGGGTGAACTTGTTGAGACGTCGTCTCACCCCGTTGTGAGATAACATTTTCAAGACCCTAAATGGTAGCTCCTCCGAGCATTTTGGACAGCCGAAGAAGGTCACCGAGTAGAAATGTTTCATTCCGCTTCATGGAAACCCTAGGGAATGGATCTATGAGCTGGTGAGGTCCATGGTCTGAGTTGATGAGGCCTTAACCCATAAGGTACACCATCAATACAGATCATGGTATCATCAAGAGTGGAATGGACAAAAAGAAGGTCCTATACTGGAGTCTGAGGTCCCTATGTACGTGTTGGAAGTAGCTTTTGGAAAGGGTACGGCTGACCCTCTAGGTGGTTCAATGGTGGACTCGAACCTGTCGGATCCAAAGTCTCCAATGTATTCTGAGGAGGACTCAACTGCTTGAGAAGCTGTAGCACAAAACCCCCCTTTTTGCAGATATTGTATATAGATCAGCTAGTATTGTAATTGACTTGGTGCGATATGTATATAAAGGTATGGTTTGGTTTTCAAAAAATTGTGACCCTACTTTTCTATCTCATCTTTGTATTGTCTGAGAATTAATTATTCGCTTACGCATGCGCATTAAAATGAATGGGTCGGCGATGCGTCCTGGGACGTCACTATTTAATCGACCACCTAGGAATGGGCACGCGCTCGGGGAATTGGGGCGTGACACTAGTTTCCTTTCTTTCGTTTCTTTTGTTTTGTTTCTTACTCTCCCAATCTAGTTTTAGATCTGGGAGATTTGCTCTCCCAATATTATATTTGAGAGTTTTTCTCTCAAATCTAATTATAGATTTTGGAATATTAATGAAAAAGTACTCCGCCTCTCGTTTATATGGTGTTCATAGTAGTTTCGCTATCAAATCTATGCTCGTTCAATGTGTTTTAGTTCAAAGTTTTGATGCTTAGCATTGGCTATAAAGTTTGCTCTTGCAGGTGTCAGATCTAAGCATCTTCAACATGTTTATTTTGTCTCCATATGGTGATGGTGTTAGGGTTGCCAAATCTAGGCGCACAAAGTTGTAACAAATGGAGAATCCGGCATGTGCTTATCACTAATGATGTTGCGTGATTCAGTAATTGATCGCCAATCCTTTCACTTGAATGCAATCAATGATCTGTTCTTAAAGAACGAGCTTGTGATTATCTTTGCCAACTATACTATGATGATATGCCTTGTTTCAGGCTTTTAATTGGTTTTGAAACTTTATGGGCTTACCTTATTGTTGTGACTTTTGAGATATTCTATCATGTATCATTTTGGCAATGAATGAAAATTACTCTCATTACAAAAAAGAAAGCAGAAGGGACCCATGGTCTGAAACTTGAGCCTTAAGATAAAGTGAGGAAAAAGTAGCCTGCATGAATATCATTGTCCCTTAACCTGTTTCTTCTTTTGAAAAACGCAGATTCATCTAGAAAAATGTTGACTTAACAATAGAGTCCTCGATCCTAATAAACTCATCCATAATCAAAGTCGATAGGTATGAACCCCAATTTCAAATCTTGATGCACCCTATTAGTAAATGCCGTTAGTGATCAATCTATTGACTTCTTTCCTAAGAGAATTGGGGGTGGGTCTCTCTCAAGTTTGATCTTCTTTCTTCTGTGCAACGATGTGAAACAAATATAATATGACCGGAAATTAATGGTCAAGCTTCGCGGCAGAATTCGAGCTTCAATTTCCACTCAATCTACCCAGTTTTTCTTTCCACATATGCCCAAATATATTTCATGGTTGCCTATATATGACTTTATAACAGAGGTTGGGACACCTGGAGTGCCATAACTTGGCACGGAGGGACACTTAAGTGCCATAACTTTAAAATTGTACACTTAAGTGCCAATATCGGAGCAAAGTGGAACACTTAAGTGCCACTCCGGCGAAAATCCTACCAAATGGCTGACGTGGCAATTTTCCGGCAAGTTTGGTCCAAAACGGTGTCGTTTTGCACGCCGATGTGGCGGAGAAATGCAAAAACGACGCCGTTTCGTGTCCGATGTGTAAAAAATAATATAAAAATTAATTAAATTAAATTTAAACTTAATTTTATTTAATATATTCAAAAATAAAGAAAAATTTTAAAATTTTAAAAAATTTATAAAAAAATTAAAAAAAAATTAAAAAAAAATTAAAAAAATTGAAAAAAAAGGGGTGGGAGATCGAACGGGCGGGCGAGGACCGAGCCCTCGCCGCCGCCGCCTCCCGCCATCGCCGGGAAGGGCCGGCGACGGAGGGGGAGGGTCGGCCGGGGTCGCCGGCCCCGGCCGGCCGATCGACGGCGAGGGCCGTGAGCCCTCGCCGGATCGCGGCGAGGGCCACGACCCTCGCCCTAGATCCGGGCGAGGCCTCGCCCCGGATCCGGCAAGGGCTCGCGGGCCCTCACCGCCTCCCCGCCGCCACCGAGAAGGGCCGGCGACGGAATGGGGAGGGTCGGCTGGGTCGCCGGGCCCCGGCCAGGGCCGGCGACGAGGCCCGCGAGCCCTCGCCCGGATCCGGGGCGAGGGTCGCGGCCCTCGCCGCGATCCGACAAGGGCTTGCAGCCCTCGCCATCGGCTCTGCGCCGGGGCGCCGGCCACGGCCGGGGCCGGCGAGGCCGGCCGACCGGCGGTGAGGGCCCGCAAGCCCTCGCCCGATCTCGGGGCGAGGGTCGCGGCCCTCGCCGTGATCCGACAAAGGCTCGCCGCCCTCGCCGTCGGTCGGCGATGGCGGGGGAGGGGCGGCGACGAGGGCTCGGCCCTCGGCCCGCCGCCCGATCTCCCCCTTTTTTTTTTTTTTTTATTTTCTTAATTTTTTAAATTTTTTAAATTTTTCTTAATTTTTTTTAATTTTTTGAATATTTTAAATAAAATTAAGTTTAAATTTAATTTAATTAATTTTTATATTATTTTTTATACGTCGACGCGAAACGGCGTCGTTTTGCATTTTCTCCGCCACGTCGGCGTGCAAAACGACACCGTTTTTGACCAAACTCGCCGGAAAGTTGCCACGTCAGCCATTTGGCCGGATTTTCGCCGAAGTGGCACTTAAGTGTCCCATTTAACTTCAAAACTGGCACTCAAGTGTACCATTTTGAAGTTATGGCACTTGGGCTATTCTTCTGCCCTTTATAACATATGCTAAATTCTATCTATTTGTCACCATGCTTGATTTGTTCAACAATAGTCTAAATGGCACACTTCTTCATGTTTGGCAAATAGCGAGTCTTTACCAGATTTGAAATCCTTGGGAAAATAATCTCGAAGGCATTATTTCCCATAGTTATACATATGGTTCTGCATTGAGAATGGTAGATCGTAGGAAGAATCGATTGCGAAGGGTTTGTTCCTAGGTCATTGGTCAATCGGAGAATGCTAGGGTACTGAATCTTGGTAACAATTAAAATGGTGATCGCTTCCCCTTTTGGCCATCAGATTTGACAAGCTAAAATTTACTAGTTTGCATTCCAGTAAGTTCCATGGTCTCATAGGAACTAATCATCAGGGCCAATTTAACTTCACAAATTTGCAAATCATGGACTTTTCCAAGGATAGTTTCAATGGCGAGCTACGATCAAAGTTGTCATGGATGAACTTATTGTTAGTCAATAATTCTGCAAGAACTTTCTTCTATGGGTTGGGAGAGTATGTAACGTGGAATGAAATTGATGAATAAAGGCACGGAAGGGGAATACTCGAAAATTCAATGTGCCCTTACGGAAATTGATCTATCCAACAAGAAGTTTGAGAAATGCAAACCTGCTCTAATTTGGGATTTGAAACCACTTCATTCACATGTGTCATGCCCCGAACCTCGAGTGCACGCGCATTCCTTGGTGATCAATAAAATTGCAACGTTCCCAGGACACGTTGCCAACCCATTTGTTTTATTGCACAGGCGAAAGCAAAATAAACAATCCCTAGACAACAAACAAACATGGAATAGAAAAGCAGGACAACGAATTTCACAAAAAAATATTTTATAAACAAGCCAGGTTTATATACAAGAGAGTCTAAACCAAAAAGAGAAAGCTACTAAGCCATCTAGGCACTAGACTCCTCATCCATGGGCTCAAGGGGCTTCGAGTCCACCACGACACCATATAGAATGTTGAGATCCATCGAGTGAGCTGCTTTCCACTACCCGGTCCCAACGAGAGGCCTGTCAAAACCCAGCAGGGGACCCTCTCGACCCCCTTGTCGAAAGCCAATGAACCATGCTATGAATCGGTGAGGTACTAACTGAGGTAGTCCCTCATCGACCCATACCATGGACTCAACTAGCTCCCGAGTTAGGGTGGTCCTGGGAATAGGGAGGAAGGTATGCTCAAAATCCATCGTCTGCGGGACCTCGTATCGTACCTAATGCTCCTCCATCTAAGGACCTGAAAAGTTAAACCACGACGGGGTGAGACAATGTCTCAGCGAGTCTACACCCTAAACCCCGATTATGAAGATAATACACCTAAAGGCAGCCTAAGCACACAACGTATGAGACTTACCTCGCCTCTGCACCTTCCTGCATGTTAGTACAGCTCATATAACAAATATATGTGGTAAATGCACTCAACGATTGGAATGCCTCACTTTCAAGTCAATCAAATATAGAGGTCCCTATTATAAAGCCAAATTGTTATGACACGTCCCATTCCGTGCCACACAATTTTGTCCCATAATCAGGTACGTTTGTTTCAATCATTCATGCGTCCCAATTGATTACGACCCAACGGCCACAGCCGACTCAACAGTCAACAGTCATCCGGCATAGCCAGGCGTCATCTTGCCCCATCGAACACGGCAACGTTCACATCTAAACGGCATTCCCGAAGGAGCATCAACCCAGCCTCCACTGCGACCGGCATCCGTTGACATAGGGCATTCCCGAAGGAGTATCGGCCCAGCCTCCACTACGACTAGCATCCGTTGACATGGGGCATTCCAGAAGGAGCATCGCCGGCATAACAACTCATGACGAGTTCCGATAATGATTCCATGCATATCCAATCTCGGCTAAGGATATCATGCTTTGCACTCAAATGCCTCAATTTAAATAATGTGCTTGGCCTATTTTCTTCATATTAAAAACACCCGGTAAAATAGGTGTGCGTAGACACACGGTCAAATCGAACCAAAAAGTGTGATATCTCATCATTTTGAAATTCCACAACTTTATATAGTACTAAAAATATTTTCGGTGTCAAAAATCGACACCTGGTATTTTTCTAATTAAATACCTAAAATTCCAATTTTTTAAAATAATAATTCAAAATTAACACTCAGCATCAAATTGCACAAATTAGCACTTAATTGCACAAACTAATTGCACCACGACGATCGACACGAAATTCTAACGACTGGCTATCCCGGTGTAATTTTCGGAAATAAATAAATAATTAAATAAATTACAAAATAATTAAATAAATGCAAATTAATTAAATAAAACACTAATTAAGTATATACACTAATCTAACCACCTAATTGGACTTAATTAAATAATCTACTAAGCTAACTAAATCATATAATCTAATTAACCTCTAATTAAACTAATCTAACCACCTAATGAATCTAATTAACTATCTAAATGACTAATTACTCTAACTAATCCTCCTAATCCAAGCTTAGTCTAAACTAATCTTCCTCTAAGCATAATTAACTTCCAAAGTAAGGTTTAGAGAGTAAACTCACCGGTTTAACGAGCCGATGAGTTCACGGCAACGGCAACGCGGATGCGAGCGAGACTCGGGCCTACGACGACACCCGAGGAGGTCTGGAAAGGCCCTGAAATGGCCCACGAAGCTCACTGCTTAGCTGTAAGTTTCGATTCTGCCTTGGGCTAGACCGAAGGCTACAGCGACTGAAATGGGGCAAGCGGGTGGCGGACGGCAACAGAGATGAGCTAGAGTAAAGCCGGGACGAGTTGAGGTGGCCGGCTGGCCACTCGACGAAACGGCAAGGACGGTAGACTAGCGCGGGACACAACGGATGCGCTGGACAGCGCGCGAGGCTAACGAATGGCTCGCAGGTGACCAACGGGCTCGAGCGTGGCTTGGATGGTGGCGAGGGGCCTGGCGGTGCAATGGCTGGCTTGGTGAGGGCTAGTTGGTCTTCTCTGCTGGTTCTCTAGTTATGCTCTAGAAATGGAATCTTCAGCTGGTTGAAGTGAAGAAGAAGCTGAGGAAGAAGAAGAGCTGCTGCCTCATGGGAGACAAAGGGCCACAAAGTCCACTCTAAATATCCCAAACACTTGAGTGATGGCCCTACCAACCTTCAGCCACAACCCAGCAGCCATTTCCCCTCCCAATCTTCTCCAAGAAGCCAAGGATGATGCTGAAATGTTGCAGCCCCCCATGGCCTACGAATTTCAAGCATTCACCTTCAATTCAATTCAATTTCACTTAAATTGACTTCAATTAAATGGCCATAATACCAAGGTAGGAGCCCACACCAAATTATTGCATTCCCATCACCATTTGATCCAACTTGGAGGCCAAAATTTCACACAAAAACGGCCCTCCAAATTTCCCGATTTAAAATCGCCAAACTTTGATTTTTCACCGAAAATTCTTCAAATGATGAGTTGATGTTCCTAAAATAAATCGTGACATGCTAGAACTTTTGATTCCTAAAATTGGATTCAATTTCATGGTTAATTTCAATCGGATGCAATTTTAGTGTAACCTAACCTATTGGGTAGCTTTTATGAGTTTTTAACACATTTGATCCGTGATCGATTATTTTCGATTCACATTGTGCATCTTTGACATATTAGCGACTCTCGGTTGTCGTAAAAATCTCGAGGTTTCAATTATGGGCACAGGGAACAGAATCGATAGAAAAATCGGTTTAGTACTGTTCGACAAGAATTTTGCAATCAGGTGGAATCACCCACAATTTAATTATATGCCTCTATCGAACCGACCTATCTCCGGTCTCTAATAGATTTTAACGGTGCCATATTAACCCTTGCAGATTAGCACCATCGAGCAATCGATTTCTGATCGAATCCTCAAGTCGGTCACGTTTAGATTCCTTAACGGCTTCACCCGATGGATTAGTTAATTCGTGAGTGATCAGTTCAGAGAAAAAGACTATAGGCGTGTCGATGAAAAGCTCATTTCACTTAGTCGAAAGCAGGGTTGAAAATTAGGATGTCGCAACATGCTTAACCTTTTAAACAAAAATTTTCACCGGTCCAATCCCACCTTCCTCAGCAAAGCTGATGACTATGCTGGAATCTCTACACCTTTCTTAAAACATGCTCTCTGGAGAGATCCCTCAACTCCCATTAAAACAAAATTCATTTGATTGAGATTATCTACCAATTTGACATAGATTCAAAATATTTTATTGAATCATATGATGAAGAAATCAAATTTGTTCCCTGAATCAAATAAATTCTTAAAGAAAAAATTTTGATTACTTCTTGATCTTGATCCCCCTCCCCATATTTCAAAATGGGGCGTTTGTTAATTTTCAACGACTAGCCTAGCTTGCGTTTCTTTCTCTCTTGCTAGGTAAGTTAGCTTGTGCGAGAATCCCTCAACAACCATCCCATCAGAGAACGAACAAAGAGCAATATAGCTAGCAAAGTTTCAGATTCATTCAACCAAAATTCTCCAGTTTAAGCATAAAAATTTGATCCCGTCAGCCCGCAAGTTTTTATCTGTTCCATATGCATCAAAGAGTTCGTTTTGAAAGCCCATCACCCAGGCAATTATCCTGCCCACATTGGAGAACTTCAATTTCACAGAAAAATTGTCTAAGAAGTTTTAAACCTATTATATGGCGGCCAATTCAGTCTTAAATTTTCAATTACGCCAATTTAGTTATAAACCTTTCAATTATACCAATTTAATATTAAACCTTTCAATATAAATTTAGTTCTAAACATTTAAATGATTTGCTCATTTAGTCATTCCGGTCAATTTTGGCAGAAAATCGTTAACGTAGAGATCGTCAGTGACCACCATCCTACATTGCCCGGCCGGCACTGATGTTGACATTTTTTGCAATTTTTCTCTTTTTTTCTTTTTTATCCTCTTCTTTTTCCTTTTCCTTTTCTTTTTCTTTTTCCCTTCGTCAACCATCGCCGAGGCCTTACCAACCTCAGGCGAGGGCACTAGGCCAAGATTGTTTGATAATTCTAGGTGCACGTCCATTTATTTCAATAAATATTAATTTACTTTCACCTATTTTTTTTATTGTGTTGATGTCTTTTTCTTTTTCTTTTTTGTCTTTTTAAATGATTCTTTCTCTTTTACGCTGAAAAAAAAAAACCAATGAAGTCATGAAAAGTTTAATAGATAACTAATTCTTCAATTTTATATGATTATCATCAGAAAATATCAGCTTCCTTCTATTTCATATATTTCGTCTTTTAAATCAAATAAATATATTATTAATTTATTAACACCAAAAGACAAGAAAAAGAATCTTCAAACTATGCTCAAGAAAATTTGATGTTTACAGAGTTTTACAGAATATATGGTTTTAATGCGTGCAACGCACGGTACTTTTTACTAGTATCTCGAAATATATGTTGAACATTGAACTATACGTTCTTTTTGCCGTATAATACCCAATTTTCTTTCTTGATTTTGCTGGTTACACAAATTGATTCAATCAAAACATGAGATACTTTATAACTTATACTGCTAAATTTAGGACTGTACATTGGGCTATAATATCATCGGAACACTTAAACCCATCTGCCAATAGCCATAAAATAGTGGAAATCGTAAAATTATCCCAATCCCAGTGATTAGTGCAACTGGTTTTTCATGAGGAAGAAAATTCTTTGTTGAGGTTAGTTGAGTTTGGTCCTTTTTTTCTTTTCTACGTGAAAAAGATGTGAGGTCTCATTGCTAGGGGTGAGCATGGTTCGGGTTGAACCGGCCCACCCCCTAACCCTAGGACCAATTTGCATAGTGCTAGTCCTCAATTTTTGGAACCGAGAACTGACTCTATTGAGCTTGGGACAAAGGACCAGACCGACCCAATGGGTTCGGTCCGATTTCAGGGTCAACCCGGGACCAACCAATAATTTTTTTTTTTAATTTCATTTGTACTCTCTGAAAAGGCTACCGAGGACTCGACCGACTTAATGTGTTTGGTGACAAGCAAAGTCAGCTAAGAGAGGCGAGTGGCAAGCGTCGAGTGGGGTGAGCATCGAGCGGGAAAAAACAAGTAGGGCAAGCATCGAGCGCCGAGTGGCGCAAGTGACCCAAAGTGAGTGAGACGAGTGTCGAGTGGCAAGCGGAAAAGTTATTCCTTCCGATTTTGGCAAATTGAAGACTAAGAGAACAAATAAGATAGACAAGAACGAGTACTAGAGGAGGATGCTGTGAGGAGTAGTTTATGCCATTTTGGACACTATGAGGACTCCTCACAAAAACATTTTCCTCATTCATAAATCATGGCTATTGACGCCATAAAAGACATTAAAAATCTAAATTATTAGAAAACGGTGTAAAATTACTTGAACTACTCACTAAGGAGTTGTTTTATATTGTTGACGCCGTTTATTTTAGAATTTTCTCTATATAAAAATTTATAAATAATATATTAGATATATATAAAGTCAAGGTTGGTCTGGGTTGGACCAATTTTAAACTTCTAGGACCAAGGACCAACCTGCACAGTGTTGGTCCAAGAATCCCAAGACCAAGGATCGACCAGTCTCCCTAGGAACCGGACTAAGACCGGCAGGGTTGGGATAGTCTAGGGTCGGTCTAGGGTTGACCTTAAACTGATGCTCACCCCTAGTCATTGCATTGGTAAGTGGACAATGCCAATTATACTGGCAATGATGGTGAAGCCCGGCATGAGAAAATTTACACTTTCCATGTGCATTTTCAATTACAGCTTTTGACTCTTGAGTCTCCCTGTCATTTTCGAGCAAATATCGTATGGTCTTTGGACCAGGAGATCAAACTCATCTTCATCATTTGATCACGTAGGCCTTATAGTAGAATCCACTTAATTAATAGTTGAGACGATATGGGTCCAATTTTTTTTGTCAAGTTATTTCTAAGAACCGATTGTGCTGTTATTTAAGATTATTAAAAATCTAAATGGATTTAAATTTTTTACTCAGCCTTTACAGAAATTGTGTTGGATGCATTTAAGCACACATGATATAATTTTTTTTTTTTTTTGGTCGGACACATGATATAATTAAGAGAGGAACTTCACTACTCAAAAATCAAAATGAAACCATGAATGAGAAAATTAGCCTTAAACTTGATGAATCTGGTGATGAAGTAGGGAGAGAACATATGTATAAGTGAGTTTATTTGCGAATGCCCCATACAGGTAAAATAAAAATTAGAGAGACATGAGCCTACCTATGAATGGGCTTATTGACGGGACAAGCAACCCATACGGATGAACAAACAAATATGAACAACCTGTGTCTTGAAATTGAACCTTGAAGCTATGGCAAAAATGACCAAAAAAGTCCTAAATTTATTGTAGTTATGTCAATTCAGTCATAAACATTTTAATTGCACCAACTGAGTCCATTTGGCCAATTTTGGCATTAAATCACTGACGTGGACACTAGCCGTCCTATGTAGCATGGTTAGCACTAACATAAATATATTTTTGTAATATTTTAATAATATTTTTTACAAATGTTTCTTTTTCTTTTACTTTTTTTCATTAGTTTAATGACTTTGGAGGCAAAATTGATCAAATGGACTTAATTGGCAAACATAAAAAGGTTTAGAACTCAATTATTACAATTAAAAAGGTATATGATTGAATTAGCACAACTGCAATAGGTCTATGACTTTTTTGGTAATTATCTTTGAAGTTATAAGTCAAATAGAACATAAACAATGACATGGGAGCTTGTTGCCAATTTCCATTAAGAAGATGTCACCAAAAGAAATCAATGCATACTATGTTGAAAGTATGATAAGAAATATGGATAAAAGAAAATGTCACGCCGACATGCTGCGTCTAAATTATAAAACAAATATTTATACATCAGTTTTCAAACCCTTGCCGAAGGCATGCGTAAAATCCATGAAAAGTATTGGGGTCGAGCTCTTTGAATGACCCAAGTAGCAAGATATTTCCATTGCCAGAACCAATCGTTGCTGCCTATAAAAAGCTTCTCCGTTGCACTCTCCCTCGAAATCTCACTTCAGTAACCAAAAGAACAAAAACAAAAGCAGGAAGTTATGGCCGCTTATCATTATATGTGCTGCTTACTTGGATGTTCCTAATTTCTCTCTTTCGTACTAGGTTTGATGAGATACTAGGTCACGTGAACGAGAGCTCTGCCTTATTGGAATTCAAGAGAAGTTTCAAAGCCAACACAATAGACCGGCGATATGTTTATTCAAAGATCGATTCCTGATCACTGGATGGAAGTGGAGATTGTTGTTTGTGGAATGGTGTCAAATGTGATGAGGTCACCGGCCGAGTGGTCGCCCTCGACCTCAGTGGTAGTTATCTCTTTGGCACCATGAGTCCCAACACCACTCTCTTTCGACTCGTTCACGTGGAGTCGCTCAATCTTGCTTTTAACTACTTCAACTTCTCCTCAATCCCGTATGGCTTCAGCAATCTTTCGAGGTTAAAGTACCTTAATCTCTCCGACTCGGATTTTTTTGGTGAAATTTCTCATGATATCTCTCAACTCTCTGAGTCAGTTTCCCTGGATTTGTCCACTGTCTCTGACACACTTCATTTGCCCAACGTGGGCAATTCTGTTCATAATTTGATTGACCTAAAGGAACTTCATCTTTCTTTCGTAAGATTGTTATCACATATCCCTCCTATGCTAGCGAATATTTCTTCCTTGACATCGCTTGGGCTTGAATTGTGTGGATTAAATGGAGACTTTCTGGCCAGCATTTTTAGTTGCCAATCTTGGAAGTCCTTTCTATCGCCGACAATTTCAACCTTTCTGGTTTTTTCCCTAAACCGCATTGGGGTTCTCCAGTGAAATCCTTAGACCTTTCCTAGACCAACTTCTCGAGAGAAATACCTGCTTCGATTGGAAATCTTAATCTCTTGAATGAGTTAATCGTGGGGGATAGCTATTTCTCGGGATTGCTTCCCTCTTCATTAGGTAATCTTTCTCATCTCACTACACTAGTCGTTAGAGGAAAGAACTTGCAAGATCAAATCCATGTTTCCTTTGCTAATCTCACCCAGCTATCGATGCTAATGCTCTATTCCAATAACTTGAGTGGTGATACTGTGGAGTGGGTGGTCAGCTTGATAAATCTTACCTACTTGGACATTTCATGTAATAGTTTCTTTTTAGCTAGTTTTCAGGTAATAATTCAGACGTCGAGATTATTTAGCCAAAGAGAAAAAGGAAATTGAATTTCAGGGTATAACTAACGCTCCTTTGTCCTATGTCTTTTTTTCTTTTTGTTTGGTAGGTAATTGATTAAGCAGTGGAATTCCATCTTCATTTGAGAACCTAACGCAGTTGACTTGGCTTGACCTTTCTCACAACGACTTGCATGGTGATACTCCGGACCCATTGTGGAATCTGAAGGATCTTAAATGGCTTAAACTATAGCCGCTTTATCTCAATGGCATTCTTGATGTTAATGAGCTATTCAAACTCAAGAACTTGATAGGATTAATTTTTTCCTTCAACAATATATTGTTCACCAAGACATTCATCAATGCCACTACATCAAAGCTTGCCCTCTTATTCTTGGATTCATGCAACTTGATCGAGTTCCCATAGTTTATAGGCTACTGAAGAAAGTTGGTGCGGTTAGACCTACCTCACAACAAAATCCAAGGGACCATTCCTAGATGGATGTGGAACAATAGATCTCTCAATTATATATATATCTTTCCCACAATCTTTTTACCGGCTTTGAAAACAACCAGACCGATCTTCCTTTGCCAAACTTGAGGTATCCTGACATTAGTTCTAACTTGCTAAAACAACCCTCCCTATCCCACCTCACAAGGTGGAGCTGTTCAGCATCTCCAACAATTTCCTATTTAGGGAAGTTCCACCATCCATTTGTGAAGTGAGCTCTCTCCAAGTGCTTGATTTGTCCAACAATCTCTGAATGGCACACTTCCTCGTTGTTTAGGAAGTATTGGTCCTTTGATTTTGTTGAACCTCATGAGAAATAAATTTGATGGCATGACACTGGTGGTTGGCAAGCTTGGGGCGATCTTGTGAGGGGCTATCTAGGGTTTGGTGAGGTCGTCGGCCTCGTTAGGCTGGTCGCTAGCCTCAGGCGAGGTGGGCGATCGGCTAGGGGGGAGAACAGAAGAAGAAGAAAGCTTATTTCTTGAGTTGTTTCCAAGAACAAAAACGTAACTTTTTTTTTTTTGTTTCTTATTTCTATTTCAAATATGTTTCCAAGAATAAATTTGTTCTTAGGAACATTCTTCGTGTTTATCCAAATGGTTGTTTATTAAGGATGATTGACCTCAGAGAAAACCGACTAAGAGGGATTGTTCCGAGATCTTTTGGAAATTGCAGAATGCTAGAGTATTTGAATCTTGGTGACAACAAAATTAATGATAAATTCCCATTATGGCTTTTGGAATTGGCCTACCTAAAAGTCATTGGCTTGCAGTCCAATAAGTTCCATAGTCCCATAGAAGATCATCAAAGCCAGCATTACTTCACCAGTTTACACATCCTAGATCTTTCTAAGAATAGCTTCAATGGTAAACTTCCTTCCAAGTTGTTGCAAAGTTGCCACGTCATGAAGGTTATCGTTGGTCAAGATAAGTTGGTATATATAAATATTGATCCATGGCTTCATCTGTCTTATATTATAGTTGGCGGAAGTCTGATAACTTATGCGATGACATTGATGAATAAGGGCACGAGAAGGGAATATACAAAGATTCCAAAAATCCTTGTGGCAATTGACCTCTCTAGTAACAAGTTTGAAGGTTTCATACATGAATTCATTGGGAATCCGAAGTCTCTTCGTATGCTCAACCTTTCAAATAACTTCCTCACTAGTAGCATCCCTCCTTCCTTGGCAAACCTGACAATGCTTGAATCATTGGATCTTTCCCTAAACAATCTCGTGGGAGAGATTCCTCAACAACTAGCCAGCCTCACATTTCTTGAGGTTTTTGATGTCTCTCACAATCGACTATTAGGACCAATACCATATGGAACACAATTTGACACATTCGAGAGCAGTTCATTTGAGATGAATGAGGGGTTATGCGAAAGTCCCTTGCGAAATAAATGCACAAATGGTGATAACACTCCACCACCACCACCATCATCTTTCAAAGTAGATCATGAAGAATAGTCTCTATTCGACTTGGAATGGAAAATCATGTTGGCTGGCATTGGAGTCAGGTTTTTGGTTGGCGTAGTGCTAGGGAACCTGATCATTGATGAGAAGAGTAGGTGGTTCTTGCAATATTCCAAGAGAATGGCAAAAGGATGTAAAAGGTGAGGAAAGCTTTGGCAGACAAGAAAAATATGCAACTAGATACTTAATGCTCTGTATCTAAGTATTTTGTTGAGAATAGTTATACATGCATGTCTGAAAATTCTAATCTATGTTTGTTTGCATGTTTCAGTAAATTACCGTGAGATGTTGTTTTCCTACTCATGAAAGTTACTTCTTTAGGTTCTTAGAGAACATCCCTATCCATATATACATTAGTAATGTCATAATGTTTTGTTGTAATATTAATAGCCAAATCACTCACGAATATAGAGAATCTAAACTGGGACCTTTATCCATCCTTTTTCTTATTCTTCTTCTTCTTCTTTTTGAAAGCATGTAGATACTATGATTTAGAGACGAAAGTGAGATAAGGGGATACTAATCAGAAGCCAATTATTATACATGGTCAAGGAAGACGCAGAAAGTTTTGTTGTCCATGGAAACGAAGGTGATTGGTGTAAAAATCTTCATGGTTCATAAGTAGAAAGCGCCTTCATTTGGTTCAATAATTTCTTACTTGTTTGGACATAATATTTGGATTTGAAATTTCTGCTTAGATCTTGTTTCCTTCGCAAGCTCAAACTTGAGAGATGTTCTCGATAATTTCAATGTATAACTTAAAAACAGATGATTAGAAATTGATGTCATGTCAGAATATTCGTTTTGGTAATTTATATCATTTTATGTTGGAAGGCAAATGTTCCAATGTGATTGATTATACAGTGTTTGTCCTTAAAAAAAAAAAAAGAAGGGAAAACGTGTCATTTCATGTCAATTTCGTTTAAGTCATGTCATCTTCAGAGTTTTCTTGGAAAATTCGTTTTTGTGTTCCAGTCACCTTGGAATTGCCACTTCCCATACTCTTCCGGACATTAGCTTGCAATTTAAGTGAGTTACCAAGAGTTTTGGATCCTAATTTCTTTTATCTATTGTGATATCCTTCTAAAAGATATTTTCATAGAGATTATCTTAAGTTATATGTAAAATTGTTAGCCTAAAGAGAATAATTAAATGAGTGATTTATGTTTATGAGTATAAATGTAAACATGAAATCTAACAAAATAACAGTTCAATAGAACTTTCTACAATTGAACATAATAAAAAGGATTATATTGGAATAAGTAGAGTAGTGAGCAGGGCCATGGAAGTCCCCATCTCCATCCTTGTCCCACGCATGCGAAGTGCGAGGCATGGTTGGTGATTAAAGCGATAAAAAAAAAAATGGATCATTGAACAATTTTCAGTTCTTTTAATAAGAATGACAAAAAAAGAAAGTGAAAAGAGGAGAGATAAAAGGATACTATGTGTACCGATTGATGACATAAGTGAGATAGATTGAATTTGAACTCACAAACTTGTATTTAGAAGTAGGAATTACTAATGAAATAGGCAATGATCTATAAGAATTCAGAAAAGACCTGTGCTTTCACAAAAAAAAAAAAATTGAAATTTTTTTTTTTTTATGACATGAGTGAGATAGATTGAATATGAATTCACAAACTTGAAAATAAGAACACTACGAGTGCCATAACTTTTGCTCGGCGCTCACTTGAGTACTATAACTTTTTTCTAATCCACTTAAATACTTGAGTATCATAACTTTCAATCGATTAAAATATCAAAAACTTAAAAAAAAAAAAAAAAAAAAAAACGTTCACTCAAGTGCCATAAATCCGACGCAACATGACGCTTGTAGTGGACATTTTAAATTATTTATATCACTCAAGTGATCAATTGAAAAGTTATGTAATACTCAAGTAATCGGAAAATATATATATTGGCACTCAAGCAAGTGCCATACCAAAGTTATGAAACTTAATTGATAAAAATAAAAATAAAAGTTATGGCACTCAAATAAGCGTTATACGAAAGTTACGACACTCGTGTTATCATTAAATTAGTACATTATATTATACAACATCAATGAAAAGTGACCCGGATGCCGGAGCTGAACGGCCATTGCAAATCCCAAAGAGAGAGAAATTCAAGAGGCAAGAAACGACACGGGTGGGAGAGGAGATAGAGATTTGGAGAAATCGCGTCATGCAAGCAGGAGCTGCGAACGTTACCGAACGCCGGGATTGAACCGCCGGAGCTGGAAGCTGCCATCAACGAGAGAGACGGAGAAGATCGAACAGAAGAAGAGAAGGTGGGGGAATTGAGGGAGCGGAAGAAGGTGTGCGCTCAGCTCAGGTGCGCTTCGATGCAGGTTGGAATTCTGCTGGAAACTCGACCTACATTTTTCCCTCTTTAATTTCGCGTCCAACAAATTCGACCGGAGAGAAATGGACCCGCTACGTAATGGGCCTTAAACCCGCGATTGGGCCGCCTAATCGTATCCCAGGCCCGGTCTCGCAATGGGAAACTGGCAATTGTCGCTTTACATCTGTCGCCGTGGGTGCTCAAGAAAAAGAAAAATAAACAACTGGAATTGGTCGATTTTATTTATTACGATGTGGCTGAAACTAAGTCAAGGAACGACTTGGAAGATAAAGGGTATTCGGGGTTCATGAGTATGTGAAACAACAATCACATGTCCTCGTATATATATGGTGATGGGGGTTCTGTAGAAAGTATTTGAGAGTTGAGATTGTCATATTTGAGCTCTCCTGGAGATATTGTTTCATTGATTTACTAGTGGCCACCCTTCCAACTTGGAAGGGAGAGGTTGGGGGTTCAAATCCCCACATTCTCAAGGGAGATTGGGGTGGGGATGATTTCATTTCAGGAGTGGGTTTCGACTCCCACATCCTGCAAGGAGACAAGGGCAAAAGTCTAAGAGTAAGTGTTAGAATAAGATTTGAGTAGGACCGACCAAAAAAAAAATTAATTATATTTGCAACAAAAAACAATATAATCCAATATATATTGTATTTGATGATTAATGGCACGTTTGGTAACCATTCTATCTTGGGGAACAATTTTTTATGAGAAATGATTTTTTTGGTTTCTGTTTTTGGAATAATTTTTTAACAAAAGAACGTGTTTAGTAACTTACCAAAATTTATATTCTCGAGATAGAAATACGTTTGGTAAAATTCTTATATTTTTTATTTCTTTTAATTTTTAATTTTTTTATTATATTTCTTTTTTTCCTTTTCTTTCTTTTTCCTTTTTCTTTTTCTCTTTGGCTGGTCATCGGCCACCGCTGTGGCCGATGACCGGCTGGGCGATGTCTGGCATGCTCTGGAGCCTCGCCAAACAAGGGCGAGACCCGCCGAGCTCGCCGAAGGCCAGCCCGCCCCGGTTAGCCTCGGCCTCGCCCTGGCCTGGTGAGGCCCAACCTCGCACCGACTAGGAAGGCCGAGCCTCACCGTGGCTCAGTGTCTCCAGGGGCTAACAACGCTCCGGCAAGGTCACCGACGTCAACCTTGGCCAAAGCCGACGACCAGCAAAAGGAAGAATAAGAAGAAGAAGAAAAGAGAAGAAAAAAATAAGAGAAAGAAAATTTGATTCTAGAAATTATTCCCAGGAACAAAAAGTTACTTTTTTTCTACTTGTTTTCATTCCAAATCTATTCCCATGAACAAAATAATAGAATTTTTGTTCCCCAAACAAAGTTTTACCAAACACGTTTCTATTTTTTTTTTCGTTCCCTAGAACAAAAGAATAGAAATTTTTATTCCGGGAATAGAAATTGTTTTTAACAAACGGGCCCTAATTGGCCCTTTAATAAGGAGTCGATTCCACATGAGATATTTAGCGAAGTAGGAAATGCGCGGAGGAAAAACGATCATAGTACAAAACATGTAGAATAAGAAGGTTGCCATATTTTTGTTTTGTTCTTATGCTTTTTGGTAGATTTCGTTTCCAGTGGAGAAGCTTTTATAGGCAGCAATGAGCAATTCGAGCGTTGAAATTTCATTCTACTTGGGCCATTCATGTATACACATATGAAAGGACACCGGCACTAATTTTTGCCTACAGACTCATGCTTTGCACGGCCAAAGTCTTAAGGTGTGGATTGATATTGAAATAATTCTCGAAGTATGGTGAAACTGAATTATTTTTGTCTTAAAATAATTTTGTCCAAACCACATTTAGACAGCACAAGAATAATCTAAACATTCCTCGAAATTATTTGGTGAATTCAGTAAATTAATTAAATTAAATCTGAATTGTTAGATATGAGAGATCTATATGGAGTCTAATATCTTTAGTGGTTTATACGCAATTTGATACGTACATGCACTTAATAACTTCTCAAAGGTTCATCTTCCTTTCGAGTATATCCCGTCTGAACATTCTGATTCAGCTTGTTTCTTCAAATAGTAGTAAATGAGTGGTGGACCAAGAATTCAAGGTTAGGCAAACAAGACAAAAAAAAAAAAAAAAAAAAAATCACCTAGATATCGTTATATATAGTATTTTTGGGAACTTTTTACCTGTTATTAGAGAATTTTCAGACATGAGGGTTGGGGGCACAACTGGCCACCAAGGTCTGTGATATCCGTAAACCAATTTATCGATCGCACATTGAGTAAGATTTTACACTAAGGCAGCTTTGGCCTCTAAAGTTAATTTAAGTAAGAGACTTTGTAAAACGAACGCGACATCTACTCCATGCTTACCATGTGTTTGACTACTCAATCACATATCAAAGCCCTTGCATCATCATCTGGTGACGAATTCTTTTGAAGATTTGGCCTCATCCCTCTAGATTTTCATTTTGTACTCGCAGTCTTTTGCGTAATTGCGTTGCCTTTTGGCATGTACTGACCATGTCGGCGGACTCCTCGCTTTGGTTGAAAAGACAAGAAAGATGAAGTGCATTTGCACTACAGTGCTTGCATGCCTCAGGCGTTGATGAATTCTTACTCTCTTATCAATGTTACTCTGTATTTCACGACACTAATATATATCGATGATATGGCGAAATGGTGAAAAGCATGTAACTTTCATTCCATCAAGCAAGCTACTACGGATAGCTAGATGTCATAAAAAGGGATTAAGTGCATGTGAAGTCCGAAAAATGATCTTGAGAGTACAATTGATGAGTTATTTAATTTCCTATTGTCGGGAGAAGATTACTTGCCCAATTTCAGAGTCTCCCCCATTATTTTTGTCTACATGATATAGATCTTTCAACCATAGCTCAAAGACCTGGTTGAGTGCAAGAGACACGCTTCTGATCATAGTCAAATTGATCATTATGCATTTTCCTTGTTTTCAAAGTTGAAGTGGAAGACTTGGAAGACTTCTTTCGAGTCGGGGAGTGGTTGGCGTCTTTTGCTAAACGTGGACTCAATGATGAAATGCAACATTGACTTCACTTGCACGGCATGCGTTACCAGCATAGGTATAAAGGTGCCTCAAATTTTCCATTAATCATTATAATCTCATTAATGATTGAGATACACCTTTATAATTATAATTATTCCGTTTATTGCTTATAATCTCATTCATGATTGAGATACACCTTTTATACTCTCAACCTTCAATGGTATCTTATGGAGAAGGAATCGATGCAATTCAAGAAATTTAATCACCTACTTTACATACAGTGTACAGAAAACAAATACCAAGTACCAAGACATGACCCAATGGGTTTTAACTCGGCAGTTAACAAATGATCATTTTCAAGTTACCCAACGAGAGTCGGCCTTGCCCAAGCTAGATTGGGCGATATCGGCCCTCACCCAAACTGGGGTGGCCTCGCCAAGCATTGCCTTGGCCTTGGCAATGCCCGATGAGGCTCCTTTGGCTTGGGCAAGGGCTAGCCTTGCCAGATTTGGTGGGGGGAGCCTTCACCGAGCTCGCCCTTGCTCAGTTGGGCCTCAACTGTGGCGGATGACAATGACCCTTGTGCAGGTAAGACTAGTCTGCGTAGCCATCACCTATGGCTAGTGGCCTGTCACTGGTAAAAGGATGAAGAAGAAGAAGAAAAAGAAAAAAGTCAGAAAAATAACAAACAATTCAAAAAAATGTCAAAATATTATTAAAAACTGTTGTTGTCAATGCCAACCATGTCACATAGGATGACCAACGTCGACATCAGCAAATTCGGATTAAAATTGGCCGGATGAACTTTATTGATCGATTGGCAAAAGATTTAGAACTCAATTAACATATTGAAACTTTCAAAACTGAATTATAGTTTTAGGACTTTTTGGACAATTTTCCCACAAAACGTGCGGAGAGAGTGAAGTTGCAATTTGATTTCTAATTACAAAGTAGGCTCTCAGTAGATTTATTTTTCACATGCCTAAATAGTCGTCACGCCCCGATCCTCAGGCATGCACCCATCTCTTATCTGGTCGATTAATAGCGACATCCCAGGACGCATCGCGGACCCTTTTTTTTTATAATACGCATGTGGAAGCTGATATAAAATCCCCAAACAATAAAACAATGGGATAGGAAAGTAAGACTCTAAATTTCCACACTTTAAAAGCAACCACACTTACACACATTGCAAATCATAATGCAACTATGTACAAGGCGAATTGTTAAATTTGGCTTTAAACCATCGTTTCATAAAACAACATCTGCAGGAAGGAATCAACTTCCATTAAAAGAGAATTGTCCTATGACTAACTAGTTCAATAGGATCATCAATTCTTCAGGCTTCACCTCCTACACTTCGGGCCTCTGGTGCTTCACCACAGTCATCTAAGGACCTGAAAATGGTTATTCAATAACCAGTGAGACTACGTCTCAGCAAGTTCTACCCCCTAAGACCCGATTAGGAAGCCAATACACTTTAAAGGCTGCCTAAGCACAACACAAGTCAAAGGACTTACCTCTACCTCAATTTCTTCCTGCAAGTCAGTATATATATCAAACATACACGATCACATCACATCACATCAATCAAATCGAATCATCGATCAATCGACCTAGTCGATTACATGTCAAACAGACCATTTCTTGGTCATTTCAAGCCATATTGTCCCTTCTCCAAAATAATCTATCGGGTTACCGAGCCAGTATATTATAGGATTCATTTTCCTTAATGACATACCAAGCTACCAAGTATATTCATCATAACGTCAATTCTCACCGAGCCGTTATGGCATGTCGTCCATTCTCCAAAATGACCTATAGTCACTAAGCCGACATGGTATACCGAGTATATTCATCATAATGTCCATTCTCCAAAATGACATATTGAGTCACCGAGCCGTTATGACATATCATCCATTTTACAAAATGACCTATAGGGTCACGGAGCCGACATTAAATACCGTCCATTCTACAAAATGACCTATAGTGTCACGAGCCGGTATTGTATAACATGATACTTCAAACGTACAATCAATTTGTCATTTTATTCATTTTTGACAAAAGTATACGTGCGTGGGCACACGGTTGGCCTTAGCCAAAATATTATGATTTACTTTCCACAAATCCCACCCTTATCTGTAGTCTACCAAAACATTTTTGGTGTAGTCAACCGACACCCAGTTATTTTCCAATTAATTTTCAAAATTAATTAATTTAGGAAAATAATCCAATAATCACAAATAACTCATTTTAGCACAAAATAAACCTCAATTAAATAAACGGACTACACCACGACAATCAGCATAAAATTTCGGCCGTCGACTATTCCAAATAATTTTCGAAAAATAAATAATTAAGAATTAAATTAATTTCGAAAATTAATAAATAAATACTAAGGATCCAATTTAGGCCAGTAATGCCTAATTGGAGCCCGAGACGGGTCGAGAAAAATCCTGAGATGCATTTAATAAATAATATAGGCTATCCTCTAGCTAAATGCACTAACCATTTGCTTAACATGCATAGGTAAATTCCTAATTTAATTAGTCTAATCTAATCTAACCACCTAATTGTACTTAATTAAATCTAATCAACCCTTAAGCATCATTAGCATACTAATAGGGGATTAGTAAGCAAAACTTACTTGATTTGCGAAGACCAGAACACCGCGGCGACGACGACGCGACGGTGGCCGAAGTCCAAATTTTCGGCGGTGTCGGAGGACACTCGGGCCGAGCCTACAAGCCTTGCAAGCCCACAACAAAAGCTGGGCTTGACTTCGGGTTTGGGCTTGGCTACGGGCTGGGCCGACTTCGCGGGCCCAAGATGGGCTGGACTACTGAATTTGTTGGGCTTGAACACAACCGAAGATGGGCTTGAAGTTGGGCCAAATTCCAATGGGCTAAACCGCGGGCTTAGCTTGTGGGCTTGGGCTGCTGAATTGGGCTTACTGTTGGGCCCAAAACTTGGCTGAGTTGGCTGGACTGAACTGTTGAATAAGGGCCGAAGTTGCTGGATTTGCTGGCCAAATTACTGGGCCGTTGATGCAGCCGAAGATGGGCTTCGAACGGCCGTGAAATCCGTTGGACTGAGCGCTGCCAACCGAAGCAGAAACGGAGCTGCAGGTCTTTGAAATTTGCTTGCGACTGAAGATGGAGACGCGGGCCACGGAGCTGAGGACGAAGACGCGTGGCTTCGCTGGTCTTCAAGGGGCGTTGAAGAAGCTGCTTCGCTGGCGTGGGACTCGCTGACTAAATGAAGCTGGGCTTGCACGAAGAAGCCGCATGGTTGAAGGATGAACGGCAAGTGGCAGCTTGTTCGGTGGCTTGGTGGTCAACAACGGAGATGCTGGTTGACTGCACACACGGAAGACTCGAGGAACAGCTGAATGTTGGCCGCGTGGAGTTGCTGCGCTGGCATGTGCTGCTTCGGTCGATCTCACGCAGCAAGATGGAGACATCAACAGCGAAGGAACCAATGAAGCGGCAGACGTGAAGATCGAAGGAAATGAAGACTCGGCAGTGGAGCAGGGTTGTTCTTCGATTTGAGGCGAGACGTGGCCACGGGTGAGGGGAACGGAGTCAACTTCGTGAGGTTGAAGTGTTAACCGGTTGCTGCAGTGGTGGATGGCTTCTGTGGCCGACAAAACTCGATGGAGAAGACGCACGGTATGGAAATTGGAGCAGCAACGATGAGGGGGAGTTGGATTCGCTGGGCTGTTCGGTGAAGTGTTGGTGTGAGGGTGTGAGCTTCCAAGAGGATGAAAGAAAACGGATCAAAGAATGAGGCAGGGACAGCTGGTTTTGCTTGGATAAAGAGATTGGATTAAGAAGGCAAAGTCAATAAGGATTATCCAAATACTTCAATGCTTGGTCCCCCTTTGGCTTGCAAAAATATCCCAATGTCCCCTATTTCTTTCCAACCAATTAAAGCCATAAATTCATCAAATTGATGCCAAAATGCAGCCCTCAAACCATAGCTCCGAATTTCATTAAATTACCTCAATTTCTTCATGAAATTTCTCACATCAACGTCCAATTTAGTCGTGGAAAAAGCCCACAAAATTTCCACACTTTCCTATCGTCAAGTAGCTCAGCCTGGAAGTCAGAATTTCTTTTAATTGGGCTCGTCCGAATTTCCGCTATTTTTCCACGACGTCCGAAATGATTTTCCGTAAAAATCTCGGAATCTCTGAAAAATCTTCTGAGACTGAGTCGACGTTCCTAGAATTTATTGTGACATGATATAATCTTCAATTTCTGAAATCGAACTCGGATTCACGGTTAATTTCCATTCGACGCATTTTTAGCGTGATTTAGGCTACCGGATAACTTTCAGAAATTTTTAGTGCAAATGACCCATGGTCGATTTTCTTCGAGCCACAATGAACCCACTCGACACATTGGCGACTCTCGGTTATCGTGAAAATCTCGAAGATTCAAATACGAACACAAGGTACCAAAACAATAGAAAAATCAGTTTAGTGTTGGTCGACGAGAATTTTTCAATTTAGTTGTGTCACCCACGATTAGCCATACATCTCAGTCGAACCGACTTATCTCTAATCTCTAATCGATTTATATCTGTGCCGTAATGATCTCAACAAATGAGCATGGTCGAAAAGCCGATTCTTGGTCGAATTCTCAAATCTATTGCATTAAAATTCCTTAATGGCTTCCCCAGATAATTTAGTTATCTCGAGAGTAATCAGCTCTAAGAACAGCTCTATAGGCGCGTCAATGCAATGCTCGATTCATTTAGTAGAAAACAGCACTGAAAATCTGAGATGTCACAATAGTTCACCGTTCTCATTATGGTAGTCTAATCTGTATGAGTTTCGGCAGTGTGTGTATATACAACTAATACTTTCTATAACTCAACTCCTTTTGTGATTGTTGATTTTACTATTTCTCTTGTTGTTTGAGACCACATTGTTTGTATCATATGAATTTGTTAATTTCTTTCCAAATAAGGGGAGTGTGGATCAAAGAAATCTATATGATTGACACACTAGCCTTTCAACATATGTTACGGCAATTACAATATGATCTGTACCTAGAAGTTACCTCAAAATAAGAGAAATTATTTCACTTTCGGAAATTATGTGGGTGCTTGCTTTTGAGTTTTGTCCGGTCAAAGAAGAACTTAATCTACTGTTTTTACTGTGATTTCTTTCTCTGTCTAACGTCTCTTAATAATGGCTGACGAAAGCTTGAAGCATAACAAGTTTTTACACTCTTCATAGCCCTCGGTTTAGTGTTGCAGTATTGAATAAGATGTACAACTTTAGATTTTTCCATAAAATCTATGTCCGTTTTTTTCCTTTTCACTCCTCTTTTCCATGTTGCCCCCTTATAGAGCCGTATCTGCTGTTTTTTTTTTTAATAAATTTGAAGAAAACAAAAAGGTTTACGAAATGAAGAAGATGAACAAAGATAACTTTAATGCAGCATAAAAATATAACTAAGCCAACCCTTGAGCATGTAATGCAAATAATGAAGAAATAGAAAATTCACGAGCAGATATATATAGTAGTTTGGCCTTATCCCTAAGTCTACGTCCACTCTTCAGACTAATAGCCACAAGTCTAGTTAGATTGTTCAACAAGTTACAATTGGCAAGTGCTAATCCTATTATATGACAGATCACACTATTAGAACAACCCATACAATACTTTTTCCTAAACATTTTGCAAGCTCTCCGAAAATAGGTCTACAGCTCCTATTCTGACCCTACTGCCTTGATATTTCTGACAAATGCCTATTCTTATTCCTCGATAGACTTCCTGATCTTCCACTACGCATTTCAACCCTATAACAACTATAATCTTTTTCATCAATGAACATCCTCACATGGTCGTTGTTCAAACATGACTAATGACATGATGTCTCCAGCATCGACACAAACATTGCCATCAGCTGATCTTTAAGGTCCTTCCAAGTATATTAGCAATCTCGACTCTACGAAGTTGTTCATGGTCCTTCCAAGCTTCACCAAACATCCTCGTTCTAGGCTTGTTCACCATCATTAGGTCCATCCAACTATTCACCTCATTTGAAGATCATTCCAACTTATAGACATATTCAATTGCCTAATATCTTATTCACCTCATATATCGACAGAGCACTCTAGACAATGGTAAAGCACTCCTTATATAAGTTCATCTAGTGCTGGTTATGACAATATTATCACTCCAGCTTGTGCATATATCACCCGACACTTACTCAACCAATACACACATTAGTAACCTTTGATTGTTTTTGTCATCTTTAAAACAACATAGGGACTTTCCCAACATTAGCTACATCATAGCATGTATGAGGGAGACAATATCAAAATGACGTTAGCATTTTTCCTTAGTCAAGCGGGACGAAATTAATGGAAGGACTCAATTGCACTCATTTTTAACAAGTTTTAGGACTTGAGCAACACGAGCCATATGCAAGATGATCATATGAGCTAAGGAAAAAATGTTCCCTTTTAAAATAGCCCAAATGATACAAGCTTCATAGTGAGACATATCATTGGTCAACTGGACTTGGGGCGAAGTCACATGATCAGGATTTTGTAAATCAAATTTATTTTGAGGAGCAACATGTTCAAGCAGGTTTTGTTGTGACAGATATGTTCAAGGCTTTCTAGGATAAAAGCATATGCCTCAGAAAGGGAAATGAGAATTTTCTCACAATTGGTAATAGGATGGTGAATGAGCTAAGGCTTCAGCAATAACAATGTAAGATTGACTTTCAAAACTAAAAATGAAGCAAGAGAAGTGTTAAAAAAGTCCTAAACCTTTTGCATTTGTATCAATTTAGTCATAAACCTTTTTTTTGTGCCAATTTAATCTTAAGCATTTTTACGTTGTGCCAATTTAGTCATTTCCAGCCAATTTTGGCCGGATTTTGATGACTGGACACCAGCCAGCTGACGTGGCCGATATGCCCTAACGTTAACAACTTTTAATAATATTTTAATTTTTTTTTTTTTTCTTTTTTTTTTTTTTTCTTTTCTTTTTCCTTCTCCTCCTCCTATCTCCAGTTGATCGCCGGACCTTAGCGACCGACCCAGGCGACGGCCGGCGAGGTCAAGGTCAACCTCGCCGGTCACCTCGCCGGTGGCCACGAGGGCAAGCCTCGCCGAATTTGGCAAGGGTCGAGCCTCGCCCATGGCCGGCGAGGCTTGACCTCGCCGATCCGGCGAGGGCGAGCCTTGCCCGCTCGACGTGAGGCCGCCCTTAAGGCCGGGGTGGCAATGGCAAGCTCGCCCGGCCCGACGCAAGGCCGCCTTCGCGGCCTCAAGCTGGCCTTGCGCCGGGCTAGTGAGGCTCGCCCTCGACCCTCACCGCCCAAGCCTCAAGGGCGGCCTCGCCCATGGTAGCGGCGGGTGGGCGAGCCTCGCGGCCATGGGCGAGGCTCAACCCTCACCAAATCCGGCTAGGTCGACCTCGCCGGTCGTTGCCTCTAACCATTCGCCGAGGTTCGGCGACCGGTTGGAGGAAGAAGGAGGAGAAGGAAAAAGAAAAATCAAAATCAAAAATTAATATTAAAATATTATTAAAAGTTGTCCATGTTAGCGTCGATTAGCCATGTCAACCGGCGGAGTCCAGTCAACAAAATCCGATCAAAATTGGCTGAAAAGGACCGAATTGGCACAACGTAAAGAGGTTTAGGATTAAATTGACACCAAAAAATTACCAAAAAAAAAAAAAGTACAGTATTAAATTGGCAAAAATGCAAGAGGTTTAGGACTTTTTTAACACTTCTCCCAAAATGAAGCAGTCATGATTTGGAAAACGAAGATTTGAACCTATCCACAGAGGGATAGACTTCTTCTTGCAAAGTGCAAAAGATGGTCAGAGAAAGTCATTTAAATAGTACAGAGATGAAAATGCCATGCCTATCCATATATGAAAAATCGACAGTATGATTGGCAATGGGTTCACGACTTCTGACCAATCATATCGGATTAAAAGAGTGGGGAAGTTACTCTATACATTTCCTTTTAGATATCGATAAAATCAATGTGGAAGAGAAATGTTTTCTACTATCATTGCTCAAATATGTACAACTGAAAATATTAGATCATTGTGTATCAAACTTCTTGTATATTTCTATAAGTTTTGAAATATTGAAAGCTATTAATTTTGTAACGAGCTTTTACTTACGTCAATTTGTTTTGGTTTTTGTCTACAATTAATATTAAAAAAATTGTAACGTTTGATAACTATCACGCCCCGACTCTCGGTAACGTGACTATCCTTCAAGCTTGGTCGATTTTGAAATGCGATATCCCAGGACTATGTATCGCCGACCCTTTCATTTATATATGCACATGCGGAAGCAGTTATAATTCCCCAGACAATAAAGCAATGGGATAGAAAAGCAGGCCTTATATTTTTCTTACTGAAAATTCACAACCACACCTTTTTACACGCATCTCATAATACTCTACGATACTTTATAGACATAAGTCTGATCTAACATCTATTCACATGCAGACAAGGTCTGACAAGACAGGACGGGATCTCAGTCCTCATCCGGGTCGTACTCGGGGTTATCCTCGGGGTCCTCCTCCACGTACTCCTCTTCGGGTTCCTCAACAGGGATCTCCTCATCAGATTCATGCTCCTTAGGCTCCTCATCCAGGTCCTGAAATGGTTATTCAATAACCACTGAGACAACGTCTCAGCAAATTCTACCACATAAGACCCGATTAGTAAACTAATACACCTCAGGGCTGCCTATGCACAACATGAGTCAGAGGACTTACCTTGGCCTCAGATTCCACCCGCATATTAGCACAAATCAAATAGGCACCCAAGCAATCACATCACAGATCGAAGCATCGATCTAATCGACTTAGTCGATTACACGCCAACAAGACCACTCAATGTCATTTCCATTCAACCAATCAAGTCACAACATCAAATCAAGGCAAAGATCAATCGACTTAGTCGATTACAAGTCGGTCGAATCATTTCTAGGTCATTCATCCCACACTAAGCAATTCCTTGGATTTAGTGGCTTTACGGTCCCACCCGACCCTCTCAAGATCTAGTGGCTTTACGGTCCCACCCGACCTTTCCAAGATTTAGTGGCTTTATGGTCCCACCCGACCTTTTCAAGATTTAGTGGCTTTATGGTCCCACCTGACCCTCTCAAGATTTAGTGGCTTTATGGTCCCACCCGACCCTCTCAAGATTTAGTGGCTTTACGGTCCCACCCGACCTTTCCAAGATTTAGTGGCTTTATGGTCCCACCCGACCTTTTCAAGATTTAGTGGCTTTATGGTCCCACCCGACCCTCTCAATATCTAGTGGCTTTACGATCCCACCCGACCCTTCCAAGATTTAGTGGCTTTATGGTCCCACCCGACCCCTTTCTACGATGCCATACTCTGTCACCGAGCCACGTGCATTCTCCAGGAAGACATACCGAGTCTCCGAGCCACGTGCATTCTCTAAGGCTACCTTTTCGCCAAGATGACATATCTAATCACCGAGCCACGTGTCTTTCCCAAGTGACATTCCAATTCACTGGGCCACGTGCATTCTCCAGGTGATTTACCAACTCACTTTCAATACTGACAACCGATACCCGACCAATTCTCAATCATAAGGCCAAAATTGCATTATTTAATAACATAACTCAAAAATGCACCATTAAATCAATTCGACACGAGTTAAAGCTCAATTAAATAAACGGACCACTCTCCGACAATCAGCACGAAATTCTGGTCACCTGCTATCCGGTTGAATTTCCGGAAATAAATAATTAAATAATTAATTTCGAAAATTAAATAAATAAATACAATAAATTCAATTTAGCACAATATAAAGCTCAATTAAATAAACGGACTGCGCCATGATCATCAGCATAAAATCCCGGTCACTGGCCATCCCAGTTGAATTTTCAGAAAACTAAATAATTAAATAATTAATTTCGAAAATTAATATTTAATTCCTAAAAATTCCACCTAGGCCCGATTTGCTTAATTAACACCCGATAAGGGACGGGAAAAATCCCAAGAAGCATCCAATAAATACTATAGGCAATTCTCTATCTAATTACACTAATCAAACAACTAATATGCAATGAAATTAACTAATAATCGCTAATCCATTCTAATCTAACAACCTAATTACACTTAACTAACACTAATCAACATTTAAGTGTAATTAAAAAACTAAGAAGGCATTAGTAAGTAAAACTCACTCAAAACGACGGGCTCGACGCGAGGATCGACTTTCCTCAAAGAGGGCCGAGCATCCGGGCTCGGGAAGGCGGCCAAAACGGGCCAAAACCCCACTGTCATACCCATTTCTGCAACCCTCTGATCGCTGTTGGTCGGGGCAGATTCGGGGCCGGTTGAGGCAGCCAAGGGCGACTGAGGGCGAGGCGGAGCTCCGGCGAGGCTGACGGTGGTCGGAGGTGGTCGGGCGGCGGCCTGAGGTGGCCGAACGAGACCGACCAGAGGTGAAACAAAGGCTAGACAGAGGCGGTAGCTCGACTGGACGAGGCGAACGGCGTTCGAGCGGGCGAGAGGGAGACGAACGGCGGCGAGGCGGTGTGCGACGGCTCCAGGCGACGTCGACTGCTGCTCCGGCGTCTGTCCCAGATCTGCTGGGATCCGAAGTCTTCAAGGCACACCGAAGAAGGAAAAGAGACAGCCGAACAGCAGGGGGAGAGGCGGAGGGCACGCGGGCGGTCGCTGAGCAGCGGCGGCGACTCCGGCGCGACGGCGGTGGCAGCCCTGGTCCGAGCGACGATGGTTGCTGCTTCCATGGCGTCGCACAACCAAAGAAGAAGATGGGGGAAGAGAGAGACAGCGACGGGAGAGAGAAGGGGAGAAGAGAAACCAATTTCCCTTTCTTTTTCTCTCACTCTCTCTCTCTCTCTCTTAGGTCAGCCACACGTGAGCCATCACCAGCTGTCATCCACCCCTCATTTTTTGACAATTATGCCCCCTTCTAGAAGCATTTAGGTAGGTTAAAGTATGGGGTAAAGGTGGCATACGAATTTGCTATTTTTTCCCCTTCAATTTTACTCAAATTTGTTCACTTCTCAATAAATAAAATTTCAATTAAAGTCTAAATAAATCCATCAAGGCATCCTTGTCCATTTCATAACTTTCCCGTCATATAATCTAACTTGCATCCCAATTTCGAATTCAAGAACGGTCCTCTGAAATTTTCGATAAAAATGGCCCTACTTATCCAGTCGAAATTAGAACCCGAAAATCTAGATGTCACAATAACTATCATATAATAGCAATTTAATGGCACGATTTACAACAGTTCGATATTAATGTGGAAAAGTAATAGCTTTCTTTTTCCATAAACCCTCTAATATTTTACAATGGATATATAACAGTTTCTTAACTGCTCTCTCTTTTCTTTGAATAACTAATTAAACTTTAAACCATGATCTTTCAAGAAACACTGAATTCTCTATCTTTCCTTTTTTTTTTCTTTTTCTTTTTCTTTTTTGTCGAAAAAATTGTGTTCATGACTCAAAAGTAAACATGAAAAATATATAGACTTTCATGGTAAAGCTAATCAATGCAAAGCAAAGGCCAAAACACTATGAAACAAAGCCAAATCCAAAAAACGAGGATCAACAAAGCACCGAGGGATTAAGCATATACTTGTTCCAAAAGAGCAAATCTGTTAAGCAAAATAATTGATGGCCAATCACTAAATGTGGTATCATCGTTAATGATGAGCACACGCTAGAAATTCCTTTTCCAATAACTATAGTGTTGTCAATGATGATGTGCATTTAGGTTTGGCTTCCTCTCCACCATCGCCATACGGAGACATTCCTTTTCTTTTTGTTGGGTTAGACATATTGTTCCCATTCCTTCTATTATTCAATGTGGAGTGTTATATCCTAGGAGGACGCTAGAGCCTTACGCACTAAATTTTGTACTTCAAGGGGTAGAATTATCCTTAAGAACAGTGCTTGCACTTCTCAGACGATTAATCTTATTTTCTCATTTTTTCTAACATATTTCCAACATTTCTTATTTTTCCATATTATTTAATCTTTTTTTCACAAAACTTATGAATCCTTTCCTTCTATAAAAGTAATTGGAATTATAGTCGACGGAAAGATTTCCAAGAACAATCACACTCATACATCATATCCAGTTTTATATGATTTCATGAGAGGATAATTACATATACAATGTATGAACAAGCAGAGAAAAGATGTAGAGAAATAAATGTGTCATTGTAGGAAATTTATTTGCCTAGTAATGGAACTTCTCAAGCTGTAAAAGTATTTATAAAACGGATCTGCAATTTTTTTTTTTTGGTCGGTCCTACTATATTCCTATTCTAACTGGAACTTCTCCTCATTGCGGGGTGTGGGAGTCGAAACCCACACCCGAAACTATATCGTCCCCACCCCAACCCCGAGTAGAGATTTCCCCACCTCCCCCTTCCATATTGGAAGGTTGGCCACTAGGGCAAACCCCAGTGGAAACCCCAGTGGTTGGATCTGCAATTGACTTGGTATGTTTTACGTATCGTTGATATTACCCTTTTTAAAAATAATAATAATAATAGCTTTCTTTGTAAAGGAAAATCAAGTACAAAAACGGTTGTATTTTTTACAAGGCATAAAACCATAATTATTTCTCTCGTTTTCTATTTTGTATTTGAAAACTCATTTAGCCCTTGTTTAGGATATGATGCATTTGAACTGGAGCTACTTCAACAAAATCCTCTCGTGAACAGCATCAGTAACCTATTATTGCCCCAAAGGCACATTTAAATAAGTTAGTGAAACCATGTTATGAATCATATGTCAAACAAAATAAACATAACTTACTTGTCTCCACATTAATATCGAACGAATGCGTTGTCAGAGAGAGAGAGAGATCTGAGATTGAGCTAAATATTTTTAATAATCCTGAATAAATTTGTGTTGTACTTTCTTGGGTAAAGAAAAAAATTATATTAAGAGAAAACGTCTGAAAAATTTTACATTCATATCAATTGGAGACATACCTCCAATACAATTTTTAAGCAAATTATTGAGAAAATCACCAAAAAAATCATAAATCTATTGCATTTGTGCCATTTTAATCTAAGCCTTTCAATTTATGCTAATTTAGTAACAAACTTTTTAAAGATTTGTCAATTTAGTCCTTTTGGCCAAAAATCGTTTACATAAACACTGGCAATGCCACATGGGATGGCCCACGCTTATGGCAATGTCGGCGCTCATGGCAATGTCGGCACTGACATAATTTTCTCAATTATATAAATTATTTTTTATTTTATTTTATTTTTCTCTTTCTTTCCCTTTTCTTTTTCTACAAAGTCCAGCAAGCCTCGCCGGCCACTATTCACACTTCCATTGGAAAAATTCAGACCAACATAGTCTTGATCTTGCTTCCATCCGATAGCACCTGAGTGCATCAGCGCATCCTGCAGCCTCCCCAAACTAGTCTTCCATCTTCACATCTTGGAATTCCTTCATCCGCCTCCTGCAATCTTTAAGATTAGGATTCAACAAGTGACAGCAACAGGCGACATATTCGGTCCGTTCTCCGCATCTTCTTCTTGCACGCAGGACACCCATTGCAGATGCAATTCAACACTCGAACTTCGTCACACGATTTCTCAAGTGAAGCGTCCATGAGTTCCGACGCCCTACCCTGATACCCCAGTTTCCACGCCTATTTTGTTGAAGCAAGATGCTGAAATTCGATGAGTACAAACCACGACTTGTTTGGCAAGGTCAGAATAGCAGGCATATTTGTCGCGAGGGACATACATACCAACACAAGCAGGAACTGACCATGTTATGTCACATGCGAGCGGCTATTCTTTATCGATTCACTATGGCCGGCAAGGAAACATAATACGCTGTTGAAGAATTAAGTCTGAATATGAGATTTGCCTTTAGAGAGTAGTTTTTAGCTGTAGTAGGATTTGGGAAATTCTTTAGCTTTCGAGATCTATCTAATTACCATCTGAATGTCAAAATCTACTCGTTTCATAATGCTGAACGGGTGTTAATCACAGAATCGTAACCATATGATCATCCTTAATCCTTAATTTAGAAGAGGCTTTTGATCTGTAGAGGAGATGTTGAAACTTGCCAGTCTCTCGTCCAATTGCTGAATTTCTGCCATCAGTTATAGAATTGCATCATGCTAAATCGGACTAGTCTCCTTCGGACGATATATTTCCTGCCTTACGTGCAATTATAAGTCCTATCGATTAGAAAATTTGTCTTGATATCTACGTAGATGATCATTGTCATGTCCAAATTGTCAAGGTACCCCAATATAGAAAAATGATATTTGAGATTTTATTCGGCATAAGCTGTTCAGTTTCTATTGTACTAATAATCGGGTCAATCGACGAAATGGGCTGCCCCTGCCGTACAAAGAGAGGGAGGCACATACGCCACATCTTTCATAATCCCATCATTCTGTCAACAATACGCTAATTCTGTCCAGCTCGTAAAATCCCGAATGGTGAATATGGTTAGGGGATTCAAATTGAAACAAATAAGAGAAAATAAATATTTAGAGAAACAGATGGATAAATGGATGTAGTAGGTAACCCAAAACTTAAATAATTATAATAAATAAAAAGATGAATCGATACCAAAATTAGCATCCAGGCGGTGGGCAGAGGCCGATTTTCTACAGATTCAGGATACTTGGTTTTTTCGCCTTCTCTTTTGCTTCTCTTGCTTCTTGTATTCGTCGTATAAACTGAGTGCCCTTGTTGTACGATCTAACTCGCTCCTCAATCTCTCGTTCTCTTTTATGTCGCGCAGGAGCATATAATGTTCCGATGGCTTCTTTTTCACCTCATCTTCATCGAGCGAACCTGCTCCCTCCAGAACTTGGCCCACCCTGGATGCCAGTGCTCCTTCACTAGCACGTCTTCTCTTGTTGCTCGATTTTATAGCATTGCTCTTCAGGCTGAAGGATTACCGTTCAAGTGACAAGTCCAGGAACGCTTGTTGAAGGGACAGCATGGAGAGGTAAGATGCTCATGTTAGCAATGCCCGAAGCCATAGTTGAAATTGTTGGATGATCATGTTTTGTTAGAAGTTTGAGTTCCCAAAGCAAGGAAGCTAGTGCGCCACTTTGATTAGGGTCCAAGGCATATGGTTGATATTTCTGCAAAACTGTAATTGCTACTAGAGAGATTGTTCATAGTTTACTCAGCAACACAAAAGGGTATATGAAACTAAGTGATCTGATATGACAGAATCATGCGAGAAATTGGTCCTTTATTGAGCAGAGCTTAAATAAAGGTGAAGCCTATAAGAGTGCACTCTAGTCATGCAGATGGCAAAACATCGCTATGCCTGGGAGCATGTAAGATAAGCTCGCCCAATGCTCGTCAGAAAGACCGCCACCATAGCTTCTCAACAGACATTTGCAATGACAACTGAAAAAATGGATCTAGAAAGCAACAACAATCCTACTGATGATTAAGTTTAGTTTGATGATAGCAAAGGTACTTAGCAGCTTGATAGTCAGTCATCGGATCTTTCCTGTTGTTAGATGAGATAACCAACAAAGTTCACTAATGTTATCGCCTCGAAAAAAATTGAATAGAAGACATTTGACACGTACACAAATGCGTGCACATAAATTTCTGGATACCCTGTTGATGATTAAGTTTAGTTTCATGATAATGGACCTATTGCTAGCCATCTTGCTGAGCAATTCGAAGAGTACATGGAATGCATAGTAGATTGTCTGCATTCTTTGCATGACATGATAATTCTCTCAAAGGGATGATTATTGTCCAACATGACAGGAATGGTCAGAAGAAATATACCCTCGATATGCCAACGGACCTGGATATGTCATCTCGAGTGATATTGCTAAGTTTATCAACATAGAAACCGAAGCCTCAGCGTGAGTTTATCCAACGCCTGTGTGGTTTTCGTAAGAGTATATATCCTCCGAGCTTCTCTTTAGTGGCTGAACTGTTATATTTTTTGTTTGTGGGTAGCTCTTCAAGATGTAGAACGTGAGCATGGGGATATGGCTGGAGCAATTCAACAGTTCTGTGCCGGTACAGTACCCACACAGCTAGAAATTTTGCCAATATGGTTGCATGGAAGACTACTACACTGCACATTACCAGTCTCGTAGGCAGATGATCTGCTTGTGGGACAAATTGGCGAGGGGTCAAGCCCAATGCTGCAACTTTAGATGACGGAGTAACAGACGAATCTCGTCTTTAAGGTTTAGCCGTACGTAGTCCTCTTTGGCTTCTTGTAATTAAGCTTGCAGCTGGTTAGTTCTGTTAATCATGAAATAGGTCAGGCTGGCAATCCCAGTAGAGAATGAGATGAAGAAATTTTGACTGGGATATATTGTACCATTGCACTGGCTGTTTAATCGAGCTGAGTAATCTTGGTTAGGTCATCTTGAAGGGAGTCCATTTTGCACAACTGGGCAAATGTCTTCATTTAGGATGGAGTAGGCTATAGAGCGAAGCATCAACCAATAGGCTGAAATGGAAAAGATGGGTTCTCGGTTCTGTTCGACATCATAGTCTGCAGGCTGAATTTGCTTGAACTGGACCAAATAATGTCATCTCTGTTTTTTCAATTTTGATGACCAAATTGTTACTCCGATCCAAAAATCTGGTGAGTTCAATGGATGAAATTTGCACTTTTACAAATCGGGCATCCTATAGTCCCTCACTCCTTTGGAATTGCATAGAACCGAGTCCATAACCCAAATGCATTGCGGGCATCGGTCTTATGGAATTCACATGGAATTCACATAATGAAGGCCAATAGGGGTCCAACTGAATCCGGATTCAAAAAGGTATTTACTTGCCGCCCCAGCCGAACCACCACTTTCTCATTGCTGTAGTCCGCTCAAACTTCTTTTGTCTTCTGTGACAGCTTGATTTGGACCGTACAACCTGCAAGCCTTTGTATCGGCCATGTATTGGGTGTGTTGAACGTGCCTATAAATATCATCAAGTGAATTGAAAATTCTAAAATTTATCACAAATATACAATTAGATCCTAAAATTTTCAAAAAATACAATCAGATTCTAAAACTTATCACGAAAATATAATTAAGTCTTAAAATTTTCAAAAAGTGCAACCAAATCTTAATCTTGTTAAGTTTGTGAAATCAAATCTTTCATTTAATTCTGTCCAACTTGATAAACAGAAAATGTAAACAAGTTTTAGGATTTGATTGCATTAACTTGATAAATTTTATGACTTAATTATACTATTGTGACAAATTTTAGGGTTTGATTATACTTTTAAAAGTTTTATGGATCAATTGCACTTTAGTGGTATGTTTTAGGACTTCGGGTATACTTATCCAAATCATTATCATTGAAAACAATTGAGTGCTGCCGGTGGTGAGTTCATGGACACGTTATATTTAACGTAGGTGTGTAATGAGCAGCATAGATGGGTTAAAATTTCTCGATTCGAATTTTCTCAGCAATTAGGAAGAAATTGCTATATAATCCTAGTCGGAGACTTTGAATAACCAAATGAGACTGTGTATATGAAGTTCACTAGAACTTTGTATTTTAAGCGATTTAATATACATGTGATTGTTTGAATTCGGTACATACTATGTGGTTTTGGCTACAACCATAGCGCCACATGGCTTGCTCATGTACGGATTTTATCCAGCAATTTAATTTTTAAGATTCTTTAAGCAAAATTAATTCTGCGTCTCTAAGTCTTATGCATGTTCTGGAAATAAATCATAATCAATATTGTAATGATTGTTCAAAAATATTAAATGTTTGAAAATAAGTGTTTTTATATATAAATATACTCTATTTCGAAATACTTATATAATATATGAATAGATATAATGGTTTCTTATGGAGTTTTGAAAGAATTAAAAATGCAGGGTTATCTGTTTCATATTTGATGAATAAATATAATTAAGAGATCAACACAAAATATCCTTTATCAAAATATGAAATTACAAAAAAAAAAAATTATAATAAAATTACTCATAAAGGGTTCTATAACAAATTGCTTGTATTTCAACATGTGCGGTAAACACAATTATCACGAATAAAAGTTTGGATACTCATTATGACGAAATATTTGGTCGTACTTCTTAAGTGCATGATATTAACAAATTGATAAAGAAAACATGATAGCCCATATTTACATTTAAATGACAAACACTCGTCGAATCTTTCATGTTCTCAAATGAGATAACCAACGAAGTTCACTACACATGCACACATGCACACACGCATGCATATATAATTTCTGCATACCCTATTGATGATTAAGTTCACTTTCATTATAATCGACCTTTTGCTATGCTTCTTGCCGAACAATTTGAAGAGTACATTGAATGTGCGTAACGGTAGATCGTCTGCATTCTTTGCAGGACACGATAATTCTCTCAAAGTGATGATTATTGTCCAACATTACAGGAATGGCCAGAAGAAATATACCCTCCATATGCCATCGGACCTGGATATGTCATTTCGAGTGATATTGCCAAGTTTATCGTTTCTCAACATGGAATCCAAAGCCCCATGGTGAGTTCATCCAACGCCTGTGTGGTTTTTATAAGAATATATATCCTTTAAGCTTTTCTTATTAATGGCTGAACTGTCATATGTTTTGTCTGTGGGTAGCTCTTCATGATGGAGGATGTAAGCATGGGGATCTGGGCGGAGCAATTCGACAGTTCTGTGCCGGTACAGGACTCACACAGCTGGAAATTTTGCCAATATGGTTGCTTGGAAGACTATTACATTGCACATTACCAGTATCCTAGGCAGATGATCTGCTTGTGTGAAAATTGGCGAGGGGTCAAGCCCAATGCTGCAACTTTAGATGACGAGTAACAGACGAATGTCGTCTTAAAGGTTTAGCCGTACGTAGTCCTCTTCGGCTTCTTGTAATTAAGCTTGCAGCTGGTTAGTTCCATTATATAATGAAATAGGTCGGGCTGGCAATCCTAGGAGAGAACGTGATAAAGAAATTTTGACTGGGATATATTGTACCAACGCACTGTCTGTTTGATCTACTAAGAAAACTTCCCAATATGTTTAGAAGATTGACAAAACCTTCCACAAGTGTTTCCTGATTCTGATGATAGAATTTCTGAGTGATATTCTTGGAGCCAATTGGTTCAGATTTTGTTTTGAATATTGTTACACTTAGACTTGTTCGTCTTATCAAAATGTTGTAGTTGTCTTTGTCAAAGTCAGTGATATTAATTTGAATTGTATGAGGACAATAGTAAAGCTTGCGTGAGTGTTGTGAAGACAACGTACATGTTCAAACATTATGAGAAGCTTTCAGAACTTCATAATCAATGTGGATCATATGAAGCACAACAACTAGTAATTTGGCTCAAATTTCTATCCTTATATATATTGATTGTCTATCTATCCAGGAATGGTGAAAACCAATGTTATCCTCCTTCTCTTACGAATTCGTGATTCAATTAATCATTTAGAAATGATACATTATGTCCTAACGAGCAACTCTACCAAATGAAACCTAACCTATATTGTATGGGTAACAAAATCAAAGGGAGATTATAATCTTATAATCCAAACAACGATTAGATCTTCTCATATCATTCATGTCCAACAGGTTGATTGGATGAATCATCCTTAGAAGTATTATCCAACAGTCAACTTGGAAATCGAGGAGTATAAAAGGAGATCGTGGTGCTGAAGGAACAACAAGATCTAAAGTCTAAAATTCCAAATTTCAAAGAGAGCCTCAATACTTTCATACTTGTCTTTGTAAGTTGAAATTGTAATCTTTGAGTGGTAGTTGTTTAGAGTGACTGTGTGAGATCAAAAGATACAATCGCACATACTTGAATAGTGAGTACTCAGATTCTAAAATCTCTTATTAGTTCTCTTGTGAAATCCAGTCAATATGCTATCGACGTGGGAGAGTGAATGCATACTTTCTATTAATCGAACCACTATAAGTGTTGTATACAATCTTCTTTATCCCTTAACCTCTCTTTTATTCTATTGGATAATTTATTGCACACAGAAAGATCTCATCACTGCAAAGTTCTTCATCAGACGTTATTCCTTCCTGTTATTGAACTTGGTCATTTTTAAATTCTGCTTTAATCGTGTATAATTACCTATTTACTCTCCTCTATGTGATAGTTCTAGCTGCATCATGATCAAGCTGAGTAATTTTGGTTCGGTCATCTTGAATGGAATCCATTTTGCACTACCGGGCAAATGTCTTCAGGTCGTTGCTCTAAGTTTCGTTCTCGGTCCCATTTGACATCATAGTCTGCAGGCTGAATTTGCTTGAACTGGACCAAATAATGTCACCTCTCTATGCTCAATTTTGATGACCAAATTGTTATTCCTCCAAAAATCCAGCGATTTGGATGGATGAAATTTGCACTTCTACAAATCGGGCATCCTATCCAGTCCCACACTCCTCCGGATAAGGCTTTCCTGGATCCGAGTCCATGGCCTAAATCCATTGTCTGCATCGATCATGTGGAATTCACATAACAACGGCCAATCCATGTTGAATCATGTCTAGACAGATCCTGAGCCACTCCTCCATTGGCCGCCAGCTGAACCTCCTTTTTCCCATTACTCTAGGCCACTCAACTAGTTTGTCTTCTGTGCCAGCTTTATTTGGACGGTACAACCCGCCAGCCTTGGTGACAGTCATGTTGTGGCCATTGCCTTTTCACGAATCACGTCGATCTGTCGACTCGTTCATATGTTGAATGTGTCTATAAATATCATTGTAATATAAAAACACGTGAGCTTTGTCATTGGCAGGTTCTTGGCCCCGATGATGCCGACACAGGTGTGGAAGAAACTACTTTATTAGGACGGTACAGCCCCCAAGCCTCTGTGGCCATCACCTTTTCACAAATAACGTCGATCTATTGACTCTTTTGTACGTTAAGTGGGCCTATAAATATCATTATCATATAAAAACACGTGAGCTTTGTCATTGGCAGGTTCTTGGTCCCGTGGTTGCTAACACAGGTGTGGAATGGACATTGGCATAGTTGGGTCAAATTTTTCGATCAGAATTTTGTCAATAATTAGGAAGAAACTACTATATTAGGACGGTACAACCGGCCAGCCTTTTTGGAGGTCATGTTTCGGCCATCTCCTTTTCACGGATCACGTCGATCTTTTTGACTCTTTTGTATGTTAAGTGGGCTTATAAATATCATTATCATATAAAAACACGTGAGCTTTGTCGGTGGCAGGTTCTTGGTCCCGATGTTGCTGACACAGGTGTGGAATGGGCATAGGCACAGTTGGGTTAAATTTTTTTATGGGAATTTTGTCAACAATTAGGATGAAACTGCTAAAGAACTCTAGCCAGAAACAGTGCCAAATGAGAGCGAGTATATGAAGTTCATTAAACTTTCATATTTAAGCCATTTTGTATGTGTATGATTGTTTCAACTCATTTCGTTGTATGTGGATTTGCTTTGTGGAAAGAAAGTCAATGTTGTGTAGCTATGGTCGTAATGACGACCTAAGTAGCACAAACATCAACACACGACACGACACGATACGCGGACATGTTATTTTAAAAGAAAAAAATAAAAAATTTCGACACATTGTGATACGTTATATATTAAATGTATATTTTTATATATACATAATAATTTTTTATTTTTATAATTATCGAAGATATATCTCACTAGTTATTTTTTTTCTTTTTTTTATTGCACTTTTACATTAAATTGCACATTTACTTTTTCTCATGTTTTCCTGTATTGTCGTTTGCCCGTGGTTTAGACAAGTCACTTCCTTTCTGAAATGACACAGAACCCATTTCAAACAATAAAGTTGAAGTTTTGGCCCCTCGATGAAAGATATTTGTCGAGGGAACCTTTCCTCAGCAAACACAACCTAATCTCAGAATTTGTTATGGTGAATCTCAGATTTGGAACGTTACGATTTATGTGTCATAATTAGGGTTGTGTTTTGGCAGGCATAAAAGAAGGATGAGTGTATTTTCAATAATGAAAAAAAAAGCAAGGTGGATGGTATAATTGACATGGAGAAATGATTGTGTGGCAGTATTTAATTTACTATGAAAATAACAGTTTATTCATAACCACAAAAAAAAATAAAATAATTATAAATTGTTTTGTGGCCCAATCCTTCAAGAATTTATAGCTCAAAACAAGTTGTTATTCTCATAGTGGCCCAAACACTATTATACTAGCAAAGCCCATTCACATAAGGGTGCAAAATTGCATTATCAATGATAGAGGTATATATGTTAGTGAACTGAAAATTCAGACACGTTTTTTTTTCTTCATCAATATTCATGGACAGACTTGCCGGTGAGCGATAAAAGAGGTGCATGATATTGATGAATATAAATGGTCCTTGCAGTACTTTCTTGATGGGACAATGATTATGTTACGGCACCGTTATTCTTCCATAAGAAATGGTTGGATCTCCACCTCTTATTTAACTAAGGTACTTGAATTTCTTGTTGTAGATATAACATTTGTCAGATTTTTTACGTTTTTCGGAAGAATTCCATCTAGAAGGTGTCCTTCTTAAGAATTGCCATATGTGCCTTCTCTTTAAATAGATGCTGAAGTTCAAGCAGAAATGGATACCTCATCCTTAGCTTCTCAGTTGGGTAGAATGATTTTCAAAGTATTCCTTTAAAACTAAACGTATAGTAGGAAAGAAAAACATACTTGCCGACTTCCTGTCAAGACCAAATGCATTCACAGCATTTATCAACATGTATGTGATGAAGTCCAATGGGTGGATTCAAAACAACCAAGATGAAACCTGATAATCCTAGCAGAGCCTGTTTACCAGATATACCCAGGTACATTCAGACCAATACCCTTTTTGACAATCTTCATTGTCAAATGTGGATATACCAAGTGAAGATTTTTAGCAAGTATGGTGGATTAAGCCTTAGGCCAAATGGATTATATCCAGAATATCCATTCATCCATCCTATATCTTTCAACCCAAATGAGGAGTTCCTAGAACAATTCAAATGGTTCTATTGGTATTTAGTCAATTTTTATACCTTGGCCATTAAATTTCCAACAGCCAAAATGGTCTTAATTATTGGCATAATCATTTAGGGAGACCAAAGGTTAAGCATTTAGGTGATGTGCTTAATTGGTTTAAACCATTGGGGGTATAGAAATGTATCTTTAAGGAATAGCTCGAAGCCTGTAGACCTAATACAGAACTCCATACAACCATACTCTTCGACAGACCATGATTGCTTGTTCGTCCAAGTGGAGATATGAGTAAAACTCTAGCTGAGGGGTAACCACATACAAACCCCAAGTAATTCCAAAATGTCTCTTCTAGACTCTCCCCTGCAAAATCTCTGCATTCCCTCAGGAATATCGAGAGCACCAAAGGATTTACGCCGGTATAATCAAGTGATACCACCAGAGGTGTGGCTAGCAGGATCTACCAATACTTCTTGGGAGCAGCCTACTAATTAAAAATATCAGATACTAATTGATATAGCGCTTGATCAATACTATGGCATAGATATGTAAGCTGATATGGACTCTGCCAACCTCAAAGATACTCCATCCTCATCATAGGATCCAATTGGAAGGACCATTATCACAAGATCCATATGATCACAGTGAGTTTCAGCTTGCACTCACTCTAGGTCTCGACAGGAGTAGTCCATTACTCCAACGAAGGATTCTACCCTAGCTAGATGTTCCATTGAGTTTTATAGATGTTCCATCAAGTTTGGCTAATGTCACATTCACTTCCCATCAGTTTCTACATAAAAAGAAGAAACCCTAAGAGATTATTGAAAATGTATCTTTGGAAATTTTGGAAGTTGGAAGACTCGGCAGAGAATACAAAAGGCAAATGGATGGAGATAGTTCGGACAGCTCAGACTAAGACAACTTTGAAAAACCAGTTTGTTAATACGACCAGTGTAGACTGTCGGCTAAAAGATAGGGCTTGAATAAATGATGTTACTGTAACATCAGTGTAGTGTTACTAAAGCAACAAATGATATTATTGTAGCACTATTATAGTAGTTCCTTTAGCACTGCGTAGTATTGTAGCAAATGAAAAACATTGTCGGTCATGAATGTAAAAGTTGAAATTGTTAGCTACTAGTAGAAAAGTCATTAGTCACGAGTGTCCTAGAATTTTGTTTGTATTTTTCTTTTCCAAATGCCTATAAAAAGGCATCCTTTGTTTAATATTGGAGCAGACCAAACCCTCCCTAAAAAAAAAGTGTTGTGTGGTTTACAATGAATCCTTAAAACATATTCTTATCTGTCTAGTATGATTTTTTAGTAACCACGGATGTTTTTATTAATTTTGGTAGTATGCTTTGCGATTGTTATAATGTGGAACCTATGTATCAGAACTCGGCTATCATAAAATTTTCTATGATATGAACCAAAATTCGAAATGGAATTTGGTTGCTAAGAGACAGTCTTGATCCTGAGGCCAAAAGAGTTATGCATGTGGGATAGCATATCTGCCACAAAGTCTATTTTTGTTTTCCTTGGTTCATATCGTAATGAAACATTACACGAAAATGGGTCAAAACAAATTAAGTAGATCTATTGGGATAGAACCATTTTCGACCCGATTCAAACCCAACTCTACCCATTCAACAAGTCTATTTAAGACCACCCATCTATATAGATCAAGCCGTGTATGCAAGAAGTGATCATCACAAACTTAGCTGAAAAAAAGCATTGGCAACAACCCCACTTCATTTCTCTCCCATCTCCAAGATACAATTGCAACTACATTATGAAAAGCCTTCAATGCGACTGCCAGCACCTGCTCGAAAACGTCGTTGGCAATAACATTGCGATGAACCCTCTCGATCCTGGAGAGTTCAGGCGTCAAGGACACATGGTCGTTGACTTCCTAGCCAACTACTACGAGAACATTGAAAAATATCCAGTTCTTAGCCAAGTCGAGCCCGGGTATCTTTCCAAACGCCTCCCGAGTTCTGCCCCGCAGGATGCAGAACCCATGGAGGCCATACTCGACGATGTGCACCAGCACATATTCCCGGGCTTGACTCATTGGCAGAGCCCCAATTTCTTCGCCTACTACCAGACCAACACTAGTACTGCAGCGATCCTTGGTGAGATGCTTTGCGCGGGGTTCAACGTGGAAGGATTTAAGTGGGTCTCCTCCCCCGCTGCGACTGAGCTTGAGAGCCTAGTCATGGATTGGCTCGGGAAAATGCTGGACTTGCCAAGGCCATTCCTCCCTTTCGGGAATGGCGGGGGAGTCATTGAAGGGAATACCAGCAAAGCCATCATTTGCACTCTCACTGCTGCGAGAGACAGGGTCCTGAGGAAGTTGGGACATAATTCCATTGCGAAGCTCGTTGTCTACGGGTCAGACCAAACGAATTGCTCATTCCAGAAAGCTGCCCAGGTTGTGGGAATAGACCTGCGGAACTTCCGGGCCTTAAAGACGACGAGGTCAACCTTGTTCGGCTTGTCCCCGGACTCGCTAGAGAAGGCAATCCGTCTGGACATCAATGCCGGGCTAATTCCGTTGTACTTATGCGCCACGGTCGGGACAACTTCATCCGCAGCAGTTGACCCGCTGGCGCCTCTATCCAAAGTTGCAAGCGAGTTCAGCATGTGGGTCCATGTCGATGCAGCGTACGCGGGAGCCTCGTGTATATGCCCGGAGTACAGGAAATTCATCAATGGGGTGGAGTTTGCAGATTCATTCAGCTTCAATGCACATAAGTGGTTCCTGACCCCTCTCGATTGCTGCTGCCTCTGGCTAAAAGACCCAAATGCCCTCGTGAAGTCCTTATCAACGGACCCCGAGTACCTCAAGAATGAGGCAACTGAGTCAAAGCAAGTTATTGACTACGCAGATTGGCAACTTTCTCTCAGCAGGAGGTTCAGGGCATTGAAGCTGTGGCTTGTACTCAGGAGTCATGGCGTGCAGAACCTGAGGAGTCACATAAGGAACCATTGCCGATTGGCAAAGCTCTTTGAGGAGCTCGTGGAGGAAGATCCCCTATTTGAAGTTGTTTTCCCGAGAAACTTTGCGTTGGTTTGTTTCAGGATTCGTCCCTCAGGGGTTGCCGGCACGTCTAATGGCCATGTTGAAAACGAACATGGTGAAGCATGGAAATTAAACGAGGTGAACAGGCTCAATGCACAATTGCTTCACGCTATTAATGCTTCCGGTCGGGTCTTCATGAGTCATACAACGGTCGGAGGAGTTTATGTGTTACGGTTTGCCGTCGGGGCGACACTGGTGACTGAGAAGCACGTGATCATGGCTTGGAAGGTGGTGCAAGAACATGCAAATTCCCTATTAAGCATGCCGGCCAGTGAGCAACATTCCGCATGACTGGCCTACTGCAAAATTGCGCTGCATGGGCTGCATATTCCCTTTAGGCAGCACTTTTCCAAGGGTTGCTTATGCCGCCGTTGCCAAAATACAGGGCAATACTATGTCTGCGTTAGGCAATTGTCATTTTAATAAGCAACACTTGTAACTGAGTGAGGCATAGTACCTTCAATTGCCTACGCCTTTTCAATGTAAGACAGTAATTTAAAGATCGTTGCCAAACATATAAAATAAAATAAAAAATTTCCATTAAACGTTGCCTAAACTGTAGACATTAATTTGAAGATTTGAATCATTTGTCAAACAATTCCATCCATTTTCTTTTCTATTCTTTTACTACCAGAGTCACTTGCCAAAAGTCAATGTAGGAAGAACGCTTCCCCGCCCCTCCCCCCCAAAAAAAAAAAAAAATGTTGCCCAATGTCATAGTCAATTCCCGCTTTAAAACTTGTGTTGCTGTAGAATTTCCAAAAGCAACACATACCGTAATTGTCACAACCCCAGCTCTATTCCTAGGGTTTCGAGCAGCGGGACTTATTTTTGCGATGTCCTTAGTGCATCACTGTCCCATTTCTTTTTAATCTTAAATTTAAGCACATGCGGAAGCGTGTACAACAACTTTCTCTCAAACAACACGACAATCAAGCAGTCAAGAAAAACTACACAAAGCACACTACTAACTATATTACATCAATATATTTACAAGCCCTTCTCTATGGGCCTATTTCCTTCCATTTACATCACTCAAAAAGACATAGACTAGGGAATCCCTAACTCCTCTAGTGAGGCTACAACTCCAAAGGAGGAGACTTTCATACCTACAATTCTGAAAAACAACTTGGTGAATTATAAACTCAATAAGTAAACCCACTAATTTCCGGGTAGGAGGATGTATCGTCTTTCAACAAACGCATAACTTATCCCAAAACATTTGTTGATGGCAAATCAATGACAAAACAAAAGCTTTGTTTTGATTAGAACATGAGAAATCCCCATTTAATAATATGCAAACATAAATCAAAATTCATCCCACAACATGAGGAACTCACACCTCACTCATTAATATGCAAGCATAAACCAAGATCCATTACAGCATACTTCAATGTATGCTTACCTTCAACTTATCAATAAACATATCAACATATCATACTTATGCATGTATTGGCACGCATAAAAGATTCATTTAACTTTGTCCTAGCTCGATCAAGCCTTCTCGACTCGACCGAGGCTTCCAGCTTCATGCTGGGCGTCTTGGCTCGATCAGGGCATCTCGATTCGACCGAGGCTTCTCAAGGCTTCTGGGCTTAAACCCAAGCATCTTGTTGACGTTGGGGCATCTCATTCTCATTAACAAGACATCCCGTTGGCATGGGAACATCCCATTGACGTAGGGGCATCGTCACCACCTCAAGTGACGACAGTTCTTATCTTTCATTAGGTGATCACACGTGATGCCTTAGAAAAGCCAGTTTTTCATCTTTCATCTTAGCTTAAGCATACAAGGCTCGAGGGCCTGCTTATTCAAGAGAGTGTACCATGACCCTCAATATCATAATATATAACATGCTAGGCATGATTCTTGGTTCGTGGCTTGAACCGCACACCTAGGTCAATCCCGATACTGAGCAAGACTTGGAATCGGCACACTTCAATGCCGTATCAAGACCTCGTGGGCTTGAGCAATCCTAGTATTAAACAAGACTTGAAACTAGCACACCTCAATGCCGATCCAATACCTCGGGCCTTAGGCGATCCCTGCACGAAACGAGACTTGGAATTGGCACACCTCAATGTTGATCCATGGCCTCGCAAACTTAAGCCATCGCAAGTTGACATCAATTTCAAGCCGAGTGAACCTTGAGCTTGTCCCCGGGCGTGAACACATTCAAGCATGCAAACATGAGCAAAGCATACAAAATAACATTACAACATACACACGGCTTACACTGGTGAGCACACCACTAGACTCGATGACGTAGACAATTGCCCTAGCCAAAAGTTAGGAATTCTACTTACTACTCAAGCCTCATGACTTAAGCCGTTACGATTGAACGCCAACCTAGAATCGAACATGGCTTGGAATCGATACACCTGAATATCAATCGGAGACCAAGTAAGGTCCAGTCCATCGTGTCTTAATGCACATCCAAGATCAACGAGATCCCTTTTTGTAGTTCAAAACATACTTTGGCTCACGGGCACAAGCATCATCATAAAATAAATCGGCAACATAAGAATGATTGGAAACGTTACCAAACAAGTTCAAGTAAGAACAATCCAATCAACTTCAATCAAGGATTCATCACATATTTGGAATAGCATAACACAATACCCTAGCCAAATATTAGTAAGTCCACTTACACTCTCTAGACTGGCGGCCTCACAACGGCTCAAACGGCAGGGGTGATTGTTGGCAAGAACGACGACAAACCCATTTCAAAATCCAAATCTTCATAGAACAATTTGAATTTTGAATGTGTTGTAGACATGGATATCCTTTACAACTTTGATGAAGGAAGCATGTTTAGATTGCAAAAGAAAATTTCTATAAAATATCAAGAAGACAACTCAGCCATCGTTTTTACTACATTGGACAGGTTTGACATGATAAATGAATAGGGTCTCATACCAAACATTTTAATTCAAAGAAATCTGAAATTAGAGGATGTTGTAGATTAAGATGTTTTGAACAACTTTTATGAATGAAGTTTATCAAATTTGAGCCATCAAAAGCTCTATAAAATCATAAAACACTGAGGTCTAGTCGTTTCGAGAAACTAGAAATCAAAGTCAAAACCTAGGAAACCAAAGATTGCAAGTCTATAGAGGAAAGATGGCGCCTTGGTCTTGATTCAAGAAGCATTAATGGTTGGATAACCTTGTCCTCCAAGTCTCTAGATACGGGGATTGATTGACCCTAATCTAATAGGGACACATAAGTCGAAGTCATCCTCTTTATCAATGGCTTGTAATGATGACTATAACACCTAAACTTATGAGTCATCACCTTCATCAATTACTAGTTTCCAAAGCTTAGACTATTGTCCTCCAAGGCTCATCTTAGGGTAATAATAACCTTTTTCTTAATAGGGATACCTAAGATCATGAGTCACTCTCCTCATTAAATAACTAACTTCCAAAAACAATTAATGCACCTATAGGAAAGTAACTAAATTGAAAGCCGTCTCATTGGGTTGGAATTATGCAAGTCTAACCGCGACAAACTACCTTATTTGGTCCGAGGTTCATGCCTAAGTCATGATTGAACAAAGCTAGACGCAACCAAGCCTAATCAACAGAATGATTTTCAAAATTCCCTTTTATCGTGTAAAAAAGGCTCTCAGATAGGTTCAAGGTCCAGTCCTTAAACCAATCAACTGGTCCTACAACCAGTCCCGAGGCCAGTCCAGGGTCCTACACTACAATTTATGGCTAGTTCGAAACCGATCCATGTTGAGTTCATTCAATTCACGATTGATTCTCGGTTGTCATATAATCGTGTGGGATTAATCGATCCACCTCGACTCATGGTCACATTGAAGCGATTAATGGTCATCCACGACTAGTACAATGACCGTGCGGAGTCACCTACGACCAATACATGACCGTGCAAAATCGATTCATAACCATCCACTGATCAATCCATGACAATGCATGATCGTCCCACAATCGATCCTTGTGATTGAATAATCTACTCATGGTCAACCACTCTATCCAAGCATAACCAATCCCTTAGCCGCCTAATTCCAGAACAGGCTAAATGGCCCATAATCGACCGGTGTACCGATCCTTGGCCTACTAGTCGAGACCAAAATAACAATCGAAATCAAGAATGTTACAACTCTCCCCCTTAAAAAAAAAAAAAAAATTCTCGAAATTTAAATGTGTACCTAGTCATCCAAAAAGATATGGGTACTAGCACTTCATAATTTCTTCACTTTCCCATGTCACCTCTTCTATTTCATGGAACCGTCATAGGACCTTGACTAATTGAATGGTCTTATTTCGTAAAACTTGTTCTTTCCTATCCACGATCTGCATCGGCTCGATACTATGTCGTCTACTTCAATCTTTTCGGAGTTCAACACGTGTGCCAAATCAGGCTCATACTTTCTCAACATCAATATTTGAAACACATTATGTACTTGAGTAAGTTTCAACGATAAAGCTAGCCGATAGGTCAAATTCCCTATTCTTTCAAGAATTTCAAAAGGTTCTACGTACCTTGGGCTTAAATTTCCTTTCTTCCCAAGTCGCAACACACTTCTCATCGGTGACACCTTAAGGAAAACATGATCACCTACTTGAAATTCAAAAATATTCCTTCGTCTTTTTGCTACGCACTCTGATTATTATTCTTCCTACTATGATGTCAAAACGGTACATAGCCAATGCAACTAGAGCTATTGTTTCCTCTTGTGGTCACCTAGTCCTGAGTACTCGTGTGACTCACCTATGGAACAACTATAGGAATGCAAAGACAACTTTTCTTTATCAAGGGTCAATAGTCAAGAACTATCATCAAACAATCATTCACCCACACGGGTTGTTTTCCTAGCTAACTATCCCAAATCCTAGCACACCTTATCATTTCAAGTAATAACCTTGCTCTGATACAAAAAGCTATCACGACCACAACTCCATCCTTAGGGTCTCAAGCGGCGGGGGTTATTTTTGCAATGTCCCAAGTGCATCGTCGCCCCGTTTCTTTTTAATCTTCGATTTAAGCACATGCAAAGGATTAACCCCTCCCCCGTTATATCTTTTTGTGCAGGCTAATAAATCGGAATAGCCCTGAAGAAGTGCACTTGTAATGAATCGTTCTAATTTATATAAATGAAGCATATAAAATGTATAGTTTGTATATGTTTTCTTTACTATTCGTTTTACGTTGCCGATTGGATGATGGAGTTGCATGCTTCCGCATGTGCTTAATGGAAAGATAAAAATCAATGGGACGGTGATCCCTCCTAAGACATCACAAATTAATCTCGACGAAGTGGTCATTGCATTCCCGTGGTGAGGGAAGGTCTGGGGCATGACAACTTATGGCCTATTTATAGGTATCAAAGCAGGATTAATACCTGGATTGTTAAGGTGCATAGGAAATTGGGATAGTTAGCTAGGAAAACATTGCATGCTTGTGATTATTGATTGCTTTCTTAACTAGTGTTCTCGAGATCTAATGTTTTGTTAGAACTTGCTTTGGAAGTTTTCCCTAGAACTCCTATAATTGCAAAATGAATGCTCAGAGAGGAATGACTACTCAGGGCTAGTGAACCTCAAAAGGAAAGGCAAAAGCAAACGCCCGATTAGATGGAATTTTGCAAGCACTAGAGACCATAGAAAATATAATATATTAGTAGGTTCAAAATCAGGCCACTATTGCCCCTATTAATGTCCTAGTGGCTGGAATGGGTTTGGCAACGGGAATGGTGAACCATTGATGCATGGACTAGTTGAGCAATTCTTGAAATTGAGACCCTCAAAGTTTTCTAGGCCAGGTGATCCTGAAAAGGCCACTATAAGGATCAATGAACTAGATAAATTTTTTGCACTACTAAGGTGCTCGAATGAGGACAAGGTTACATTGGCAGTGTACCAGCTATAAGGTAACGTTAGTCAATGGTGGAATGCCACTAAAGAAAGGGTATTTCCTAAAGGCACCATTCCAACCTGGGATGCTTCATCAAGACATTCAATAGAAAGTATTAATCTCAATGTGTCAGCGATCAAAAGATGGCAAAATTTCCACGACTTTACCAGAATCAGATGACAGTTGACCAGTACAAGGCAAAGTTTACAGAATTGTCAAAGTCTACTCCCAGGTTGATTGAGAACCCAGTGGATAGGGCAAAAAGATTTCATGATGTTTTGAAGCCTAACATCCAAAGCTAGTTGGTGCCGTTGAACCTCAAGGATTATAATGAGCTATACAAGCGAGCCTAGCTGATAGAAAGGGATTCGCTAGAACAAGCAACTGCAACAAGACCGTAGTATCTATCTTCTCAGAATAACCAATGCATGGGCAAGAAGCCAATGGTAGGAGGTAAATGTTTCTTTCCTCCTAATAAGAAGAACAATGGTGGGAAGTCGATGTATGCCTCAAGTGATATATGTCACATTTATGGAAGACGGCATGAGAATGCACCATGTCTAGCTTAGACAAGAGCTTGTTATGGGTGTAGCCAGCAAGGCCATCATATGAGAAACTATCCCCAGTGTCAACCAGGGATGCAAATGTAGCAACAGCAAACGAGGCCACAATTTGGAGCTGCACCACAGAACAGCACCAACCAAACCCTAGCCCAAGGAAGAGTTTATGTCCTTACCCAAGAAGAAGCTAAGAACTCCCAGGTTGTAATCACATGCACAGTCTTCTTACAAGAACATGCTACTTACGTATTATTTGATGCAAGAGCCGCACATTCGTTTGTCGCTGAACGGTTTGCAAAGTTAGCTGGGTTAGAATCTAAATTGCTAGAAATGAATCTTAGTGTCTCTACCCCATTGAGAGACGAGGTGCTGTCCACCATAGGGTGTCGAAGGTGTAAAATCAATATAAGTGATCATAAGGGAATCATAGACTTAGTCATGTTGGCCATGTATGACTTTGATATCATTATAGGGATGGATTGCCTCGCTAGGCAATGAGCAGTGTTAAACTGCCATAGTAAAGTGATTCAATTTAGATCATCCAACCATCCTAGTTACAAGTTCATAGGAAACTGAGGAGAACGCTCCATACCCCTAGTCTTAGCACTTGAGGTAGCTCAACTTCTGGAGGAAGATTGCCAAGGTCATTTAGCGACCATGATGAACATGTCAGTTGAGGAACTAAGGATGGAAGACATCACCATAATACGAGATTTTCCCGATGTATTTCCAAATGAATTACCAAGGCTACCCCCATAATGAGAAATAGAGTTTGTTATTGAGTTAGCTCCTAGAACGGAGCCGATTTCCAAAACCTTTTGCCGAATGGCGTTATTAGAATTAAAGGAATTGAAGGCACAGCTGTAAGAGTTGCTTGATAAAGGGTTTATCTGCCCTAGTGCATCCCCATGGGGTGCACCAGTATTGTTTGTGAAGAAGAAGGACGGATCATTGCATATTTGCATCGATTATAGGCAACTCAACAAAGCTTCTATCAAGAATAAGTACCATTGCCAAGAATTGATGATTTGTTTGCCCAACTCCGAGGAGTTTCAGTGTTCTCCAAGATAGATTTGAGAGAGAATTATCAACAATTAAGGATTAAGAAAGAGGACATCCTGAAGACGACGTTCTAAACCATGTACGACCACTATGAGTTTCCAGTGATGCCATTTGGACTGACTAATACCCCAGCTGCTTTTGTGAGTCTGATGAACCGAGTGTTTAGGACGTACTTGGATAGTTTTGTCATAGTGTTCATTGACAACATATTGGCATACTCAAAGGATCCAGGTGAGCATGAACAACACTTGAGCATGGGATATCTCGTAGATTCTTGATAGGACAGATGTTTAAGCAAAGAATGAATTCCTTCGTGTTCATAGTTAAGGTAAAGCGAAGATTTTGTTATTGATCTGCTATCGACATGTTTAGGTCGAGTAATCATAAGGTCTTGATGCCAAGCATCTGTCTATACGAGGTTTAGGTTATTTATTTATTGAGTTTTCAACTCATTTGTTGTTGTTTAATCTTTTTCAAGCCAATTGGTATGAGTCTTCCACCATCTTGTTTTGGTCTCCCTATATATATAGAGGTTGTGGTGTTGGACGTGGGGACGCTACAACCGACATCCTCTTCTAGCACCATACCACAATGGTGTAGGTGGACAAGGGCGTGGAGTACCTGATTCCCCATCTATATGTGGCCTATTTCACCTGGGTTGACGAGGACTTCTACGGTCCTCGTTGTGGGTTCGACAATCTGCCCAGTGATGCTAACAGGTCAGTGTTGCCCCCTCTTGATACACCGTGGACGACCTCGAGTCCAACCCCGACTACGACCCAAAGTTCAAGCCCTAGCCCTAAGGACACTAGCTTTTGATGGGAACCACTTTTGGTAACCGCCCTTGTAGAAAGAGTTAAGACTAACCCCTCCCTCCTTATATCTTTTTGTGCGGAGAATGGCCCTAAAAAAGTGGGCTTGTCAATAAATCATTCCAATTTATATATGAAGTATATAAAATGTCTAATTCATGTGTGTTTTCCTTACTATCCATTTGACGTTGCTAATTAGGTGATGGAGTTGCACGCTTCTGCATGTGCTTAATGGAAAGATAAAATCAATGGGACGGCAATGCCTCCTAGGATGTTGCAAATTAATCCTGACGAAGCGGTTATTGTGTTTCCACGACAATAGAAGGTCCAGGGCGTGACAAGCAAGATGCTAGAATTCAAAGAGTACAAACCACAACTTGTTTGGCAAGGATAGTATTGCAAGCATATTCGTCGCGAGGGATGTACATACCAACGCTAGTAGGAACTGACCATGCTATGTCATGTGCAAACCGCTATTCTTTATTGATTCATTATCACTGGCAAGGAAACATACTATGCCGTTGAAGAATAAGTCCGAATATGAGATTTGCCTTTAGAGAGTAGTTTTAGCTGTAGTAGGGTTAGGGAAATTTTTGAGCTTTCGAGATCTATCTAATCACCATCCGAATGTCAAAATCTACTCGTTTCATAATGCCGAACGGGTGTTAATCACAGAATCGTAACCATATGATTATCGTTAATCCTTAATTTAGAAGAGGCTTTCGATCTGTAGAGGAGATGTTCAAACTTGCCAGTCTTTCTTCCAATTGCTGAATTACTGCCATCAATTATAGAATTGCATCATATGCTAAGTCGGACTAGACTCCTTCAGACGATACATTTCCTGCCTCACATGCAATTATTAGTCCCATCAATCAAAAAACTCGTCTTGATATCTACGTAGATGGTCAGTCATTTCCAAATCCTCAAGGTACCCAACGTAGAAAAATGACATCTGAGATTTTAGTCGATATAAGCCGTTGAGTTTTTATGGTGCTAGTAATTGGGTCGATCCGACGAAATGGGTTTCCCCTGCCGGACAAGAGGGGAGGCACACAACGCCACATCTTTCATAGTCCCATCATTCTCTCACCGATATGCTAATTCTGTCCAGCTCTTAAAATCTCAAATGGTGAATTCGGTTAGGGGATTTCAATTAAAAAACCAATAAGAGAATAAATATTTAGAGGAGAAAAAGATGGAAAATGGACGTAGTAGGTAACCCAAAATTTCCAAAAAAAAAAAAAAAGATGATTCGTTACCAAAATTACCACCTAGGCAGTGGGCAGAGACCGATTTTCTATAGATTCAGGATACATTTTTTCCACCTCTTTTTTGCTTCTTTTGCTTCTTGTATTCATCGTATAAACTGAGTGCCCTCGTTGTACGATCTAACTCGCTCCTCAATCTCTCATTCTCTTTTATGTCGTGCAGGAGCATATAATGTTCTGATAGCTTCTTTTTCACCTCGCCTTCCTCGAGTGAACCTGCTTCCTCCAGAACTTGGTCCACACTGGATGTGGCCGCTCCTTCACTCGCACGTTTCCTCTTGTTGCTCGATTTCATAGCATTGCTCTTCAGGCTGAAGGATTCCCGTTCAAGTGACAAGTCCAGGAACGCTTGTTGAGGGGACAGCCTGGAGAGATAAGCTTGGGTAGGAGCAATGCTCAAGTTAGCAATGCCCGAAGCCATAGTTGAAATTGTTGGATGGTAATGTTTTGTTAGAAGGTTGAGTTCCCAAAGCACGGAAGCTAGCGCACCACTTTGATTAGGGTCCAAGGCATATGGTTGATATTTCTGCAAAACAGTAATTGCTATGAGAGAGATTGTTCATAGTCTACTCGGCAACACAAAAGGGTACATGAAACCAAGTAATCTGATATGACAGAATCATGCGAGAAATTGGTCCTTTATTGAGCAGAGCTTAAATAAAGGTAAAGCTTATAATAGTGCACTCTAGTCATGCAAATGGCAAAACATTGCTACGCCTGGGAGCATGTAAGATAAGCTCGCCCAATGCTCGTCAGAAAGACCACCACCATAGCTTCTCAATAGACATTTACGATGACAACTAGAAAAATGGATCTAGAAAGCAACAATCCTACTGAGCAGACATCTTGTACAAGAACATTTAGTAAAGTTCCAGATTTCTTTTTGTTTTCTGCAGACTACAGTCAAAAGGCAAAGCAAAAATCATAAAACTAAACTAAGAAATGGTAGGAAAGGCTCCAAACGTAGCTACAACTGTAGTAAGGCTGCTAGCTACAACTTTCTCCAAGGCCCTGCTTGGAGCTAAATGGGGAAATTTAAATTTACTCTGGCAAAAGACATAGGGAAAAAAACTGAAGTCAATCATAATGAGGAGATGTTTCCTGATTTCCAGACTACACTTCACATGCATAAGTACGTTCATCTCCATTTTAAATCTAACATATCATGCATCAATTAAGGTTTCTGCATGGAAGCAGTAAATTGCTTACCGCAACAGAACCTGATACTGAGCCACCTCCAGGATCATTTTCCAACAAAACCCGACATTTAATATTCTTTTGGAGGAGATGCTTTAAAGTGACCAAGGCTGCAAGTAAGGGCAAACAAGTAACCAATTAGAATGATAATCTTAGTATCAAGGAAAGAAATAATTGGCATGGGATACCAAGAGGGTACCAGCCATGGACTCTGCAGACTCAAAGCATAACGAGAATGTGGCTAAACGCTTTATGAATGCTGCAGCCTTCTGCATGTCATGTTGCCTATCATTGCACAGCATCATCTTTAGAGCTTCAGCTAGCACCTCACCCCGATCTCTGCTTGAGACATCAGATATCAATGAGTAACCATACAAAGGGAGAAAGACACTATTGCCAATCTGGTTTGTTCATTATAACAAAGTCACTAATGCTTGCATGACTTTCTCTGTCATTGCCAAACATCTAGGACTGCAGTTATAAAGAAAATCATGTGAACGAAAGTGCATGAGCAGATGAGTCCAGAAAACCAGCTTGACAGCAAGGATATGATCTCTGCTTCAGACATCAGATATTAATTACAGTTAAAAGTGTTGTGGTCATGAGAAATAGATCACTATTTCATCTCCGAACAAAGTCATCTGCATTTAGAGCTATGGTGTATAATAAAATCAGGTAACTGAAAGTGCATGAGCACATGACCTCAAAAAACAAACTTGACAGCAAGGTACTGAGCACCCAACATAGAAGTGCTAACCTTCCAGGCCTGTATTCAAGTATAAGGTTGTATAGCTGAACAAAAAAATCTTGCAAATCAACGTTCAAAGCATCAAGATTGTTCCTCATTACTTTAAAAGCAATGATGCAACAGCGAAGTCTTTCCGAGACGGTCACGCATTTTCCTGAACTGTCCGATTTTCCACCAGAACATGCAAGCTTTTTAAGGTAATTCATGAGATCTCCAATATAATCCAAGTCAATCAGGTGAGAAAATTTTCCTAGACCATCCAAACATGGTCCAAGAAGTGGGTGAGCCTCAGTCACATGAGTTGTACCAGTATCTCCATTAGGTCTGTAAAACAAACAGAAAGAATGAAGTGATCACAGTATCCCGTTAGATACCATTCACAAAGACAATTTCTAACTCAACTTTATGCACATATTTTAGGTTGATTATAGAGAAAGATTAAATCAACACAGCAAATGGACAGCATCACTTATAATTAAGAACTGCAGCTTAAATTTGTCCTATGAATTTTTTCATGTCAATCTGAAGACCTGACCAATATTGAAACCCCAGTTTCAGTGTCTGATAAAACATTTGCTTTGACACAGTACTACGCACCAAGACCAATATGCCCTACCATGTTCGAATATTTCACTATAGTGTCAAAACCATACAAAATGACACGTGAAATCACCTGGGCACAATTGACTGCATAGTATGCTTCAGGATACGAAAATATATCTCAAATACAGCAGAAAGTGTCTCTGACTGCATCCTTCGGCGCTCCATAATATCGGGATCGAAGCTAGCTGCTTTATAATCAGCAGCAACCTGTTTACACCACCAAGCACCTCAATTTTATGATATGAAATTAGAAAATCAGAGAAAGTAGGCAGTTGTTGCATAAGAATCCCTACCTCTTCCCTCATTTTTGACATCATTTCTTGCCTAGATTTCTTTCTATCATTCGGTTGTGGATGGCTTGATTCCTCTGGTCGGTTTCCTTTCTTATAATGCTTCTTTTTAACTTTTTTATCCTTATCTGGTGCTTCAGATCTATGAAGGTCCTCGTCAAATGACAGAGACATAAGTACCTGAAAAAGCATTTTGATAGTTATAACAGAGAGAGAGAGACAGAGAGAGAGACAGAGAGAGGAGGGGGTGAATTAAACAAAATAACAAAGTAATTGAAACGCAAAAGTTCAAAATAGTGACCTATTAAACATACGTGGATATTTGACCAAAAAGAGAACATACTTGAATCGAGTCAGGATGCATCTGACAATTATGAGCTTTCACATAATTTGCAATCAATCGAACAGCTGCTCCAGTCACTTCACCACTGTGTTTACCCTCATTTGTAAAGAGTGACTTAATAGTGTCACAACAAAGTTTCCTGATGATATACATTCACATCTTTTATTCAAGAGAAGAGTAGAGAGGAAAAGGGAAAAAATATACATTCGAAGAAATGCTCAAGGAATATGACCAGAAAACTAGAAGTAGAATTGTCTATCACGTGTCATTGTAGCACTTGACTCTTTAAGGAGTAGCTCCTTTTCTTGTAGTCCCAACTCCGTACCAAAAAGTAAAAAGGTACAATAAATAGAATGTTATCTACTATTTTTCAGACTAAAAAAAGATCATACTACATTGCATGGACGACTTCATACAAGGGCACATGCACACATGCTCACAGATTTACATAACCACAAACATAAGCCATTGCATCTCTAAATGATTGCTAAGCGACGCTTCATCTATTTCCCTTTTGTTTGGGCAGGGAACTTAAACCAAAAGCAAGCAACAACTTATATTCATAGATAAAACAACATTGGTGATCTTATGAGTTCATCTGTCACAGAAGCACCCAAGCCATTCACAAAATGAGAATAGAATTCTGCACCCAAATGACCACATTAACAAAAGACTATTCTTCGAAGTTCTCAATTATTCAACCATTCTCCTCATCTAGTCAACCAAAGGTCTTATTTTTATTGCAAACTCTTAACATAAGAAGAATAATGAGAAGTGAAAAATATATGGCTAAACCTTATGACTTCATCCGAGGAACTTATGTTTCTGACAACAACTTCAACCAAGCTCTCGCGATAATTGAAATGAGGAACAGCATCTAGCAAAGTACAGATGCAGCGAACCACCGCATGTTGATACAAGGAGACTTTTTCTAAAACCATCAACTTCTGCAGGTAGGCCTGTTAAATAAATTTTGAAATAGCTCAGAGTATATAAAATTGGATTGCAACAAATTCTGAATCAACATTAAACTAACTAAAACAGGAATGTGTAAACCAAGATTTGTAGTGTTTTTTGTCCCATTTCTGGTGAGTGCACTTCATTCAACAATCACAAGAAAATCAAGTAAAACCTTGTATGCAGACAGAAGTGTCGACTCATAATACCGCATCTTCTTGACATCCTTTGAAACTTTCATCTCCAGCTCCTTCTCAGTAGGAAGTCTAATGCGGTAGCTATAATATCACAACAAAGGAAAACATCACAACAGTGCCAAGGGAACACATGGAGAGTAGACGTAACTGTAAAGATCACATCAAAATAAACTCGGCAACATACCCAGGAATGATGTCTTTGAACACAGCCATCAAAGATAGAAGCCCAAGCTTAACGATAGCATGATTGTGATCATTGCACATCTGCAGCATTTCTTTTAACAGTTTAATATTAGACTCTGGGTCAGCAAGCAGAGCAATTCCCAGTTCCGCAAGTTTACACTTCTTAGTTTCAAATGACTCTTCTGCAGTGATGTCCTCTTTCAACTCAGCCTAAAGAAAACATGACATTGCATAAAAATGAGGAGAAATGTATTGATGTTAAAGTACTGTATGATAACCGTACGATGATACTAGCAAACTTGTGATAAACATCAAGGCATAATATCAAGTCCAAATCTTCATTGCATCCAAACCAATGACTTAGTATAAGCAAGCTAAAGTGATCCCACAAGATATATGCACAAGTTTTACACAACAGGAAGCAAAGCACTGAAAAGAGAGGTATAGGTCCAAACTGATGCTACGCAAAGTATAATGAGATCTCCAGGGCATGCTGAATCTCACGAACAACCAAAGCATAAACAGAAAGAAAGAAAAGGCGAAAAAAGAGTATATCCTTATCCTTCCATCAATTTTAGCAGTGTTGAATTTCCAGCCCCTTACGAAGTATAGCCACTCAATTAGATGAAAAGATAGTTCGAGAAAACAAGAAGCAAAGACCAAAAGATGCACAGGGAGAGATGAAGTAATGCGATACCAAAACAGCTGTTTGGGGGTTGTCTTTCACTTCATCTGGAGGCAGCTCTTTTGCCTGCTTCTTAGCTTCTTTCTTGCTCTTTTTAAGTTTAGCTCGCCTTTCAGCTTTAGTGAGCTTCACCAGACCCTTATCTGTCTCTTGGGCGTGTTCTTCTCCTTCACCTCCATCTTCAGATGGTTTGGATGCTTTCGACACTGCATTTTCCAAAAGACAAAACGGCACAAAAGTCAGCACACGTCCATAACGAGCCGAAAGTGTATTCACATTTCTATAAGCAAGAAGGGTGCAAATACAAGGGCGATAGTAGAGTTGGCCGTCCAAGGTCTTGACAGGCAGAGCATCCAAACGACCCACTTGAATCCCGGGTTGCTCCTCCTCCTCCTCGTCTTTCTGCAAGGCCTTCTTCTTCTTCAACCTCTTCTCGTAGAGAGCCTCCAGGGCATCTTCTTTCAGGTCAGCCACCCGCGTCACATGCCTTGCGCAGCCCACAAACACAAAGACCATCATCAGCGTAACCGAAATACGCACCGACCCACCTACTGTTTCTACGAACTTGTTCACGGGGAATCCCCAAATGGGCTCACCGGGTACCCTCTTCCCTCCTCAATCGGATCAAGAACGACAAAACAAGAAACAAGAAAAGGAGGGGGGAGGGAGGCGGTCACTGACTTGGTGATGGAATGGGTGTCCAAGCGAGACACGAAGCCGGCGTAGTCGAGGTTCTCGTTCACGAACTGCAAGTCCTCGTCGGAGACCTCGATTGCCTCCTCCGACACCTCCGGCGGGAGGTCCGGCGGCAGTATCACCCTCTTCTGCTTCCCCATCTCCCAGCAAAGACCCACCAAGAAACCCGACGGCGAATCCCGCGTGCGTAGGGTTTAAGGATGGTCTGGTCTCGACCCAGGAAGCCTTAAACCCTCTCCGTTCTTCGGGGAGGGGATTCGACTGCTTTGCAAGATGGAAGAAGAAGATGAAGAACGCCGCCCGGTTCAATGGATCGAAACGACGTTCGAACGTTTGGGCCTTGAACCTAGCCATTGCAGAGCGCCGAGGGTGACAGACTGCAGTGCTGAGTATGGGCTTTTCGGCCCAATTCTTTTACAAATTTTCTTGCAACTTGCATGTAATTCTAATACAACTTTAGGTTTGTTTCTAAATTTCAGGATAAAACTAAAAAAAAAAAAAAAAAGAGTTCTAGAATAACGTTGGAAAGTATTATCTATAAAGTAAGAAATTTTTGTAGAATTTTGCGAAGTTAGAATAATAAATACAATTTGATTTGAATTGTATCGTGCCCATATACTTTAACACCAGTTGACAACTGAGATAACTTTAAGATTGCTTCGTTGAAAATTTATTGAGTTGGAAAATATTATCCAGGAAATTCAATTCTAGAGAAAATTAATCATATGCAACGTTTGTTCACACTGGAAATTAGTCGAAATAATTGGTATTTTTGGTATTTTAAAATAATTTAATTTGCTAAAGGCAACATGTAATGACTAATGAAAGGGTAAATTTATTGTAAGCGTACTAGTTTGGAGTTTTTTATGATCAAAAAAATAATTTAGAATAAATTTATCACAAACATGCTAGCCTAGGGTTTTTTATGGTATTAATCAAAAAAATATTACATGATTTATTAACCAACAATGAGTTTGACAGTCACAGTATGCAAAGGCTAAGATCGATAGAGGCAAAGGAGGTCGGTAGGCCCGTCCATTAAAGTAGGGGTGTCTGGTCTCTACTTTGCTCTTTTTGTGCAAAGATGTACTAAGGCTACGTTTGGGAATGGCCTTAGGAAGAGGCTTTGGACGACCAAAACCCCTTTGGCCAATATTTGAGCATTTGGAAAAAAATTTAGAAGCCCCAGAAAGGTTGGCTATTTTAAGGCTAAAAGTCCAAGGCTAGTCTTAGGATGCCTTGGGCTTTCAGCCTTCTCAGCATGCAAATTTGGGTAGGGCTAGTAAAAAAATTTCTTCCAAAACTAATCTCACTAACTTTTTATTTTCCGATTTTGCCCTTGTTATTTGATTGTTCATCTTCTTCGTTGAGATCGGTTGGCGGGGTTGCATAGGGTTGCAAGGGGCTGGCGACAAGCTAGAAAGAGACCGACCCAAGCAATTGTCGTCGAGGGGTCATACGACCTTTGCGCCATCTAGCTTGCAACAACCTCCACAAGGGGCCGCGCGATTTGGGTCGCTATGGCCAAGGTAAATGTTCCCCAACCCCAAGCAACCCTCATCGAGGCTACACAATCTCAGGTAAGGGTCTCACCTAGGTCGTGCAACCCTTGCCGGAGCCATTCGACCCCCACCAATGGTTGTCGAACCCCAAGTGGCCCTCGTCAGTGGTCTTTGGGGGCCGCTTGAGGTCTAGCAACCTCAAATGACGACCATTGGTGAGAGATTTGGATCGCCAGCTGCCATTGCCCTTCACTAACCAGCTTTTTTTCTTCTTTAAAAAAAAAAAATAAAAGGTCATTTATAAATATAATTTTTCCAAACATTATTTTGCTCAAAGGTGTTTCATAATGGACTTTTAAATTATAATTTACCAAACACAATTTGCATTTTGAAAAATCCCTTTACTTTAAAGTCATTTGCATTTTCCCTAAAGACTTTCCTAAAAATCCAATCAAATGCACCCTAAGAATGGATGGAGGGAGAAGGTGTTTCTTGAGGTGAAAAATAGAAGATGCAAATTGCAATATGTCAAATTTTTAATGAAAGGTGTATATAAAATAGAGGTGATTGATTCTCAGTTCGATCCAATTCCAAAGTGGAATTAGGAATTGGCTTGGAATTGGATCGAAAGGACCGATTCCCAAAGTTAAGAACCAAGACTGAGGACTTGGAATCACACCGACCACGTGTCTAGTCTAGCTCCGGTCAAATCCAATGGAACTTATCACTATTTTTTTTTTTTTTTCATATTTCCATATGGATATCTTGTTGTCCAAAGCATGATCATAAACAAATTTAGAGCTTGAGACAAATTCTATACTTCCATCTCGATATGTTATTATCTAATTACAGGCTCCTATTTCCTCAGAGATAATAAACTAAACCCACTAATTCTTTTAAAGAAATAAAAATAATAATAACAAAGTATATGTCATTGGTCTAGTCCGCTTTCCTCTTGAAATTGGGAACCAGACCACCTGGACATCGGTTCCACTTTAGTAACTGGGAATCGGATCGACACTCTCGAGAACCGAATCTAATCAGTCGATTTGAGCGGTCCGTTTTGCTCACCCATTATATAAAGTTGGCTACGTCAAAGCCTACCCAATTTTTGCCCTTTTATTAATTATGAAAATTCTTGGTAATTTTCATTTATTATTCACGAAATTGCATAATATCAATCGAGAGGTAAAATTCCCTCTTTGACTTTGATTTTTTTCTTTTTAATTTATGACTTTTTTTTTAAATAGTTTCAAATCAACATCCCTTACGCAATATGAAATTTAAAAAAAAAAAAAAAAAAAGCCAAGTCGGATTTCGGCACGCCAAGTTAATATCACTTATGCAAAATGAAATTAAAATACACCACACCTAATCTCAGCATGCCAAATCAACGGACTCAGCTGTGAGCTCGTACGAAGGAGTACATGGCATCTAACATAAAAGTATTTAAGACTTGATTATACAAATCATTTGCAGTATCATTGGGTAAATTAAATTCGGTCCATATCACTAATTCATAAAGTAGAATATATCGTAAATGAAAACTTAGATGAGTGAATTATGTTCAATGCCTAGAAAAAGTCTTATCAAGTTATAATTAATGAAAACTAAGATGAGTGAATAATGTTTGATGCCTAGAAAAAGTCTTATCAAATTATAGTGTAAATTAATTTTGTAGGCTAATCTTGGCCTGCATACCAATAATCTAAGTTGTGAGAATATTATCAACACTATCTAATTGAATAGCACATTTATCTTCTAAGGATGTTAAAATCAAGTAAAGTGCAATAATTTCATATGGTTTCCAAACAGGAGAATGACGTTGCCCTGATTGCTAGACTACAACAGAGGAATAATGTGACGCTCCTGGGTTGCTACCTGAAGTGAAATAAGAAGCTTCTTTATAGTTCAGGATGAACTATTCATAAATATCTCCTCCTTCTTCCAGAGCATTTGATCATGTCCAGCAGACAAGCTCCTTTACGATAACACTAGTGATGGCAACACATCAAACCAAGGAAACACCTAAAGAAGCTGCTCATCTGATGCCGGAAATGAAAGTGCTTATCCAGCCGAGCTCGTCGGTTCTGTTGGCCCAAGAAGTTCTATGCTGTTTCCACCCGGCATGATGACAACAGACGACATGCACGGTCGGTTCTCAGTCTTCTCTGCATCTTCTTGCACGCACAACAGCCCAACGTGGATGCAATTCAGCACTCAATCTACATCATATGACTGCTTAAGCGAAGGATCCATCAATTCCAGCGCTCAGCCCTGAGACCACTGATTCCGTGCCTGTTGCATTGAAGCAGCTTGTAGATATTAGAGTAAGAGTAGAGCTATAACTTGTTCGACAAGAAGGGGGCCAAGAGCATAATCGGTATAAGGGAAGTACCAACACAAGTAGGGTCTGACCAAATTATGTCACTTGCAAACAGCTATTTTTTTCTCCCACTAATTATCTCTAACACAACAACCCCAAAGTTATAAACGTCCGACTTCATCGAAGAAATTCCTTCCATCACATACTCAGGAGCCATATTCCAGCAATTATTATTTTTCATCGTATCTAAGTGGCTGTAAGCCTAATTAAAGGCAACTCACTATGTACATGCTAATACATTTTCCTATCTCTTAGAGCTCTTTCATTAATTGTCTGATAGAAGTACCAGCATCTGTATGACTGTTTCTGTCTCTACTCCACAGTATTTGCGAGAATTCCATAAAGAAGTTCAAATCTCCTTTTGGGAAACGTTGTGACCCTTTATAGATTTCGTGTTAGCCTTATCAGTCATCAAACTTGATGATCTTCGTGTGACATTCTAAGTTGAATGTGGGAGGCCTTTTTTAAGCATACAAACAAGATCTACCCTCCCATATCACAACTTTGTGTGGATACTTGGGCTTGTCTCTGGCCGAATTGTGACATACATACACATATCCAAATTGTGACAAATGTTATCATAGCAGAAGCTCCCCAGCGGAAATGCGTGGTTCAAGGATAAAATATACAAGCCAACCCAATTAGAGCAAGGAGTGCTGGCCAAGGTGAGAGGGCTTTCAAAAGATATAACTCTTAATGGACTTCTGGGGTGGCGGCAGGCTAGAGATGAACCAGATCACACATTCAATGGGGGAGTATGGTTGAGCAATATGAGCCTACAATGATGACGACTTCAATGCTTCAAGTGGGCAAATTTGACAAATTCAAGTCTCATATTCGGAAAGAGAGATCTTGAAATTTTCAAACCAAAAAAAAAAAAGTATCCCGCAGTGTCACTGCCTTATTTAGATATTTGCACAATTCTTTTAGGGGCTTAGTTGAAGTGGTTCCGATCAGATCGTTGTACTTTGAATGCAAACGAAAACCAAATATAACGTTGTGAGTAAGCACTCATTAAGGGAAAAAAAGCACCTACTCAAGTGAATAGACAAGAGACTTTATTATTGTGATTTTTAGTATTAATGAATTTTAGTAAATTTAAGGTAGATAACAATTTTGAATATTCCCTCTTGTTTGTAATGTAGATAATTAGTGAATGCGTTTATTTGCCCTTTATCTTTACCAAACTTCTTTTTTCAAAGCCACTTGGATTGCTTAAAGGTTACTACAGTAAATGCACAAGAGTAGACATCATCATCTCTATCACACGTGCACCCGAGTGCACACACTTAGAGTGCATTTGTTTTGCTAAAAACTACATGATAAAGGAAATTTTTTTTTCCATAGAGATCATTTTCAAGGACAATTTGTTTATTGATTTAAGGAAAATATTTTTATTTTTGCCAGAAAGTGAAATTGTTTTTTCCCAATCTAAATTTATTATTTTCAGTCATGAAAAACTTTTCCACCATCCAAACACCAGAAAATCAAAAACAAACAAACTCTTAATTGAAGTTTTGAAACAGGGAGTGCATTTATCGTGACTTGCAACATGGTGCCTTCATGTTGTGGGTCGCCTTAAAATTACTTCATTTCATTGAAAATAATTGTTTTTTTGTAAAAGTTAACATCGACTTTCTACATTTTATCTAGGATGAAATTGAAATTTTCACAATGACATTGAGTATAAGGGTGCACTTTTTTTTTGGGGGGGGAAAAACTCTATGATAAAGGAAAATACTTTCCAGAAAATCAATTTCCTTGAAAATGATTAGTTTTTCTTTATTTGGTAATATGTAATCGAAAACTGAAAACTTTTCTAATATCTGGATTTCATTTGAAAAATAAATTTAATTTCATGACTTTATGTTAAAAACAGAATTTTAAATCAACTTTTTCATTTTTTTTTTTTCTTTTCTCTTCTTCGTCTACATGGCGCCGCACCGCGAAGCAAAGCTAGAGCTGAGGCTTTTGCTTTGTTGGAAAGGAAGAGGAGGTCCGTTGGATTGGTGCGATTCGGCCAATTGCCTGAGGACTTGCAATGGATAGCGCCGTGGACGAGGGTCCTTGCCATGGAATTGAATTTCCAAGGCTCCTTCTTAGATTTAGGATTTTATTTTTCTAATTTCATACATAAATATTTTTTTTCTTGATCGGAAAGTATTTTCAATTGACTAATCATTTTCAGTAAATCAAACAAGTGAGAGCGTGGAAAACTAATTTCCAAAAAGAAAACTTTCACTCAAACAAACATACTCTAAATAATGTTATGTTTTTAGCTCACGGGACTCGGAAAAGACGAATGATAAAATTGAGCTAATATACATCTATCGGCTGCATGAGGGCACATATCCTTGTTCGTTGAGGCATCACCCAAATTAAAATAGCCTGCCCACATGTCTGTGTTAGGGTGTGTAATCGGGCTGGTTCAATTTTTAAAACCAAACCAAATTGTACCGAACCGAACTAGGCCTAACACAACCAGTGCACGTGGGGACAGGCCTTAATTGATTCGGCTTCCAGTTGCCCGCATTGAACACATGTTAAACTGGTCATTAAAAGTGCACTGTAAAATCTTGGGATTATTCTGATGATGATGCTTGTGATTCAGCTTCGAATTTTTGGTAATAGTCAATTATTTCTCCATGCAGTGTAAAATCTTGGGATTATTCTTGATTCAGATTTTTGATGTCAATTATTTCTCCATGCAGTGTAAAATCTTGGGATTATTCTGATGATGATGCTTGTGATTCAGCTTCGAATTTTTGGTAATAGTCAATTATTTCTCCTTGCAGTGTAAAATATTGTGGAACATTTCCTCCCAGAGTATAGAGAACAGAATCTGTCTAGGGTTTAGTCTGTAGGGATTTGTGTTTCGAATTTACAATCCGTCCGAAGGGATTCAATCTTCGACGAAATTTAAAAGCCAATTTTGAAGCAGCTGAGTTTTGGATTGCATTATGTACACCAAAAAAAAAATTGAAACAGAAAAGGAACAAAAGAGCATAGCACTATCAAACAGAGGCCACAGAAAACATTTAAACGATGGTCAAAGGTTGTCTGGGCGAGTGTTCGATGGGCCCAGAGAAGCAATGAGGGCCCAAAAGATAAGAAATCCACACCAAAAGCCAACAGGCAATAAGAAATCCAAAGACTGAAATTGTCATCTGTAACCTTTTTGTTACAAGCAAAAAGTTGGTTAGGACTAAGGCCCTGTTTGGTTGGGCATTTGGAAGGCACTTTGGGACTCTAAAGTCCCTTGGCCAAATATAAACGTGTTTGGTTCGTTTTTTTGGGAGACTTTGACAAGATGCAATTGTATCTCCAAGTGGCTCTAAAGGCCTTTAGCCCAATGCAGTTTCGGAGGTACTTTGGGAAGTTGCATCTTTGGAATACAAATCCTCGGTACTATTCATCTTCTCCAAAACCATCACAAGAAGAAACCGATCGGAGGTCAACGACCGCCGGCCAAGGGGTCGCGCGCGCCGGCGACCGCCACCTAAGGGTCGCGCGACCCCCGACGATTATCTAGGGGCCAAATCCAGCCATCCGACCGCCAGATCCGGCGGTCCGGTGGCCGGACTTCAAAAAAAAATACAATTTATTTTTTTTAATTTGATAAAAGTCATTTACAAATGCAAATTTTACCAAACGGTATTTTGGCCAAAGTTGTTTTTCAATGCAAATTTTACCAAATGTTATTTGCATTTCGGAAAACCTCATTCTCCTAAAGGTTGTTGCATTTTTGCAAGTGCATTCCCCAAAAGCCGAACTAAATGGGCCCTAAGTCTACGCAGCTCTCTATAAATTGATCCTCTATCATAATTGTGCCAATGACAATAATTACCATGCGGTAATTAACATTTAGTAGAAATAAGAAAACATTGCTCTTTTTCCTCTCCCTCCCTACCCTAGAAAATTATTGCGTGGTTAATAGACCATATCAAGCCCTCACGCTGGATCAAGGTCAATCTGAGGTCAAGCACGTCCAGCGGCCTCGATTTGAGGTCACAGCCGTGCGGGCTTGGAGCTCGAGGCAGCGAGGAGAAACGGTCGAGGGCGAAGGGAGGCAAAGGCATGACAAGGGAGGGAGACTTGAGATGAGACGGGGACAGAGTGAGCGAGAGGAGATGGACGTGAAAGAACCAAACTTATTATTCTAATCAAGGGACGAATAAAGAGACGACGACTGCAATGGACGGCGGAGGGAACGTGATAACGAGTGCGACAATCGCGGCATGCGAAGTCCGAGGTTGATAGCGGCAGCGAGGTTGTGCTCGATTCTGCTCCCTCTTTTCATGTAGAGATTACAAATGAGGCAGGGAGGCAGGGAGGGAAGGAGGGAAGGAGGGAGGTGGTGTCTTCTACGGTGGAAACGCAAAATGAATGGAATAAGAATGGTAAAAGTGCCAAAACTTTCCTATGATATTCACTTATATGCCAAAACCTTTTTTTCGCTCATCTTTATGTCACATCGAAAAAAAAAATCGATCACTTGAATATCAATTCCAACCAAATATCTTAGTGGATTTTTTTTTTCTTTTTTTTCTTTTTTTCTTTTTTTTTGCTTTAGGGCCAGCAAGGGTCACTGGGAACCCTTCTCGATCGCAACCACCTCACCCTCGGCCGCAAAGGCCCTAGGCGAGGCTGCAAGGGCCCTCGCCACCCACTAGGCGGCCTCAAGCAACACCACTGAGAGCAAGCAAGGGCCATCACAACCTAGCCGAAAGTCAATGAGGCCTAACCCCAGATCTAGCCACAAAGGCCCTGGGTGAGGCCGTGACGGCCCTCGTCACTTTGGGTGGCATCTAAATTTAGGTTGCCTATAGCGGGCGAGGGCTGTCGCGACCTCACCTATGGCCTTTATAGCCGAGGGCCAAGCAGCCACAACTGACGACACGTCGACCTTAGAGGAAAAAGAAATTAAAATTAAAAATAAAAAATATGATAATAAAATATATATTAAAAAAATTTTAAAAAAATTTCAGGCGGGGAAAATAGAAAGTAGTAGTCAAGTGATCAATTTTTCAAATTTGTGACATTCAAATGAACTAAAAAATAAATATTTTGACAATTGAGTTAGCACTGAACGAAAGTATTGCACTTGTATTGTTTTTACTCCCAAAATGCATAGTTCATTGTGTCAAATTTTTTATGTACGATCCATACAAAGTTGGGTATGCCTAAATCTACCCAAATTTTTCGCTTTCGTTAATTAAGAGAATTCTATGGTAGTTTTCATTCATTATTCACGGAACTAAGGTTAAATAGGGAATGTAGGAGAGCCTACCAACCCTACTGAACTAATAAGGTTGGTCACGTTCCGTGATGGTGGTTGGAGCCGATCAGAAGGCTCCAGGTTCCAAAATTTCAAAATAGGTGAGTGCATAATAAGTACTAGAGTTTGGGGTTACACCACCCTATACTCATCTTTTACCTTGCACCTTGAACCAAACGTAGGTTATCCTATAGAAATTGTGTCCCGTGTGTTGTTTCTTAAGTAAATTTTCGTGTTTTGCGTACTTAATTATTTATGACTTTTTTTATGAAATTTCAGATTTATATATGTGAGGGAAAAAAATCTCTAATCCTCTCTCTCTTTGTGACTAGGTTGGCTATTTCTACAACCATACAATTTCATGCTCTTGGTCGAGCGAGATAAATTTTCCTGTAAACCTAGGCACAAGCTGATTTATTTTGCTGTTTTTTTAACTTTCGATGTTACTGTAGTTTTAGGATCATTGTAATTAGGCATGATCTAATATATATATATATATATGTTCAATATGTCAATAACCAAAGCGGCGACCTCTTTTCTTTTCTTTGGATTAAAGGCTTTGAAAAACTATGAGGCACGCTTATACATGCGAAATCAGCAGGTTCCAAGTTGAACAATGATTTCCAGAGCAAGTTCTTAACCGGGCTAGAATTTGCGCACTCATCATTATATGGTAAAAAAATTTTCATTCGCTCAATATGGGGACTAATATCGAAATTTGACATCAATCGACTCTCTCCAGTGACCTTTGTCAAGTATGCATATACACATATGTCTTTATGTTTGCTAATAAAAGGAAGTGAACATAAATGAGTCCGAATTCCAACTCTTTGATGCTTTTGCTCGTGGGAAAATTGTCCAAAAAGTCATAAACTATCGTATGGAAGCCAATTCAATTCTAAACCTTTCAATTGTGCTACTTTAGTCTAAATTTTTTAATGACTTAATAATTTAGTCCTAAACCTTTTGACAATTTGTAATATAATCATTCCAACCAAATATTGGGACTAAATTGACAAATCTTTATGAGATTTGTAACTAAATTGACATAAAAAAGGGTTTTGATTAAATTAGCAAATCATAAAAAGTGTAGAATTAAATTGACATAATTGAAAGATTTATGACTAAATTGAATGTCACACAATAAATTATGACTTTTTGGACAATTATCTCGCTTATTATTCCTTCTGCTCCTTTTTGTGCATGTGAAGTTTGACATTTCGTGAACTTACAATGTGCATCCACAGTATAATTCCAACAGAAAACCTAACTTTTAGATTACTAAACTTTTAGTCTCGAGTCGAATAATATCTTCGCAAGATCTTGCATGCCCCCAGGATTCTCCTAACCTCGCATGCAAACTCCATAATCAAAACAGATTACATTATTAAAATAATATCCTCAGTTAGCTAAACAACTTTACTATAATCGATGAATAATCTGATAATTCATTCCGCCGTTGTGTTTATTCCCTTGAACAACAGCCACCGTCCGCCGCCGCAAGTGACCACCAACTCCGTTGCATTCTTTAAGGTTTCTGTCCCCTCTTTTTGCCAAATTGCCATCTGCCTCTTTAGTGCCCTTAGCCGCAACAAAACTAACATGTGTATCAATCATTGGCATTCATTTGTCCATCAGTTTTAATTATTTTCATTTAAATTTAAATGTAAAACATGGGAACCAATACGGTGTTAATGCTCACGGGAAGAATGTAGCAATAAGCAGCATTTAGACGTTTTTTTCCATATTTGTTTTATAGTGTTGATTAGGAATATTAAAAAATCTTAAATCTATTGCAATTGTACCCATTCAATCATAAATATTTTTTTGTTAATTAATTTCTAAATATTTTGTATTTGTATCAATTTAGTCTATTTGGCAAATTTTAGTTAGCTAACACTAATGTTGGAATTTTTAATGATATTTTCAATTTTTATTTTTATTTTTTTTTCTCTTTCTTTCTTTTTTTCCATCCTATTCCTTCTTCCTCTAGCCAAAGGCGAGCACAAGCCTTGCCATGGCTGGATGATAGTCGAACCCTCACCAGTAGCTGCGAGGGCAACCTCACAAGCCATGGTCAAGGCCCGACCTCACTAAATGAGGTCGTGCCTTGACAAGCCACTAAGAAGTCTTGACCTTGCGGCCTCTAGCAAGGGCTTGAGGCTTGCCGGCCCTTGCCTCTAGCTAGTCATCAAGGTCCAAGGACCAACTAGAGGAAGAAAGAATGAAAGGAAAAAAAAGAAAAGAAAAGAACAAATAAAAATAACTAAATAAATATTCAAAAAATTATAATATTATTAAAAATTATTTACATTAGCATCTATCATGCCACATAGGATAGCCAACATCCGCATCAATACCGACTAGTCAAAATTGGCTGAATGGCGTGAATTGGCATAAATGCAAAAAATTTAGCACTCAATTGACAAAAAGAAAAATTATGACTGAATTGATACAATTGTGATAAGTTGAAGTTTTTTGGGTAATTTTCCTATTTCTAAATTTTGAACCAAAAATTTTAATTTTCTTTTTTTCCTTTTTTTTTTTTTTTTTTTTTTCCATTTTCCTTGGCCAATATCAAGCCTTGTCGATGGTCGACAATTAGCCACAAGCCAAGGGCTTCCGGAGAGGGTCAACCCCACTAGATTCGGCGAGGCTAGCAAGGTTGACCTTTGCTAATGGCTAGGTAAGTACACCCTTGCTCGAGGCCAGCAAGGTTGACCTCACCGACCATCATCGAGGCCCAATGACTAGCAAAGGAAGAAGAAAAAAATAAAATGTTAAAAAAATTCCAAAAAAAAGATAGAAAAATGTATGTTTATGTCAGCGATAGTCATGCTACATAGAATGTCGACATCCACGTCAATGTAATTTTCGACAAAAATTGGCTAGAAAAACTATATTGACAAATCGTTAAAATGTTTATGATTAAATTAGTTAAATTGAAAAGTTTATAATTAAATTCGTATTTGTACAACAAATTTGTGAATTTTTTTTTTGACAATTTTTCACAAACCATAATCATCAATCTCACTTTCTCTTCTCTCTCTTATTGCCTTTGCTGGGCAGTGCCTTGCAACATTTCGGTCTCTCACCGATACCACCTCTAATGGTGCCAATACCATCATTAAGGTTGTAAGAAATTCCCATCGCGACCGCCACCATCTTCTCTCTCTCTCTCTCTCTCATATCAGATGTTTTTGAGTCGATATAAATTAAAATAAAAGGCAGAGTTTCACTTTACCAAAAAATAAAACCTTCCTGATCAAATGTTTTATTGACTACCATGTGAAGACTTTCTACCTTCATCTTTTTTAATTATTACTTCTATTTGTAATTCCAAGGGATGCCCCTAAGCTGTTGTAGTTCATATGCTTTATAATACTTACATTTTCAACCAAAAAAAAATTAATATTGCAACCGTGTGTCGGTCATTCGGACTCTCCGTCTTCCTAGCAACCCTCACTCATTGCAGGAAATATCAATACCATTGCAGAACAGATTATTTCCGGCTATTATCTCCACATTTTTTAAGCAGTTCCCTAGCTCAAGTTCAGTATCTAAAGATTGAATATCATATAAGATAGAACCAACCACATGCATGTTCCTACTTCTCAGCAACGATAGCAACACTCCCCAAAGGACAAGAATAGCCGCTCCGCACCGCGAACAGACAGCCAAATGCACGTTGAATCTCGATCCCCTATAACGGGGCTAGCCAGCCAGACAGCAGCGCAAGCGTCATCTTTCTTCCCATGTAAGCTCGACGTGTTCGAATTCCCATCGATGTCGCTCGATCGTTTTTTAATTTTAGGTGGTAGTCCGTGCATGTTCTGCATCGGATCGGATGCAGCAATTTGGCAGCAACTTCCGCGGGATATCTTTGGCGACGAGGCAGACAGAACTGCCGCTCTTAATCAAAGTCAACGGTGGGACATTGTCCTGAAGCCCTGCCTCTAAGTGCTCACCGCTTAGTTAGCCAACACATGGCCTTTTGTACGATAGAGGCGAAATTAAAATACTTAAAATTGAACCTCCACGAAACACCTAGGTTTTAGGCAAAAATTACCTAATCAATTATAAGTCTATTATACGAATGCTAAATTAGTGTTTCATTTTTTTTTAAAGAAAAAATTGTTAATTTAATCTTAAACTTTTGTGCGAGATTCCATAATAATCCTTTTGATTAATTTTTGACAGATGACATCACGATCGAGTCATCACCCACTATCCTACATGGATTGCCAACCGTATTACGTGACTCACCACTACGTCAACAATTTCAGGTGACTTTTTTAGAAATTATTATCCTTAATTAGAATGAATTAGCAACTTTTCTCTTATTAAAGTACCAACTAGTTTTGGAATAACAACTCTAATTTGAGTTACTTAAAAAGTTTATTTTTTATTTTAATTACCAATTTGTCCTATCTTTAATCAATTTTTATTTATATTTCTAAACTACGCCTTAAAATTACCAACTTCCATATGAAATTATTAACTATAATTTGAGGGGTTTATCAAGTTTTCCCGATTAAGATTTTAACTAGTTCTAGAATATCAACTTTCATTTGAATTAAATCAAATTTTCTATTGAGTTACTCAATCTGGAAAAAAAGTTGATGAGTCATTCAAAGGTTGGTAATTCAATGTAATGGTTGGCGAAGTTAAGAATAAAAGGTAATAAATCTCATGATAAAGTTGGTAATTCCAAAAAATAGTTAACAAACTTAAGGCTTTGATAAGAACAGTAAATAAAAGTTGATAACTTTTTTTTTTGTCATAAATAAGAGAAGTCGGTAATTCAAAAGAAGAACTAACTTGGTCAAATAAGAATTGGCAATGCGAAACTAGTTAGTACCTTAATTGGAGAAAAATTAGTGATCACTTTAATTGAGGTTAGTAATATCTAATTTGGTCCAATCAACCATAAACTTTGTGCTTTAAAAGGTTTAGACAGCATTTTCTTATTGCTGGGAAATACCATATAAATGACCACTTGGGTTGAGATTCGGCATGCACATCTTTCTATCAATGGAAGATATGACATCCACACATATTATGTATAATTCTAGTTTTATTACAATACAAACAAAGCCTAACACGTGTGCTGATGGTTTGGTACATGCCTAAATCTAATCAATTTACAAAGTGATGGTTCATTTCCTAGGTATTAATCACATTTGTCAACCGTGGGCAGGATTCTTCTTTACTGGAAAATTCAAAGCTTAATAGTTGAAAATCTTGTGTCAGCCAACAAAATCCTCCCGTATCTCCGCATTCGGCGCGTGTTCTGTCCGTGTCATTCAACCAAACCAATTGACTCGTCACAAAAAACAATGACTTTCGGACAATAAAGAACTGTAGTGCGGTCCAATGTCGTATAAAGGGTAAAATGATGTCAGTCCAAAAGTGAGATTACTTTGAAAAGGCAGCACATGGTCCGGTTTTACCACGGGGCACACCCATAATTGCTTATCAGTAAAATTTGTTGACTCGTATCTTTTTCTTTTGAGCTCCAGTTGATTCTGTCCGAGGCCATTCGTCAAAGCACCGAGGTGGGATTAGCAATTGATTAAGTTAAGCCGTGGGTACTCGTGTTTACTGATGTAGGATCCCCAATTAAATCATGGTCTTGTTGGTCAAGGTTATAAAGTAGGGGAAAACTTTACTTTTATTGTAACAACCGACCCCAGTCCATAGGGGCCGGTACTCGAAAAGAGGCTTTCTGACGTCTAGTGTAAATTTAAAGTATTCATAAAAGTTCTCGTGATATAGAACCATCATCGTCAAGGCCAATTTGTATAGTTTTAACAAACAACACATAGATAGAAGTAGAGGTGGCCACGCAGTTTCGAAAGATGGCTCCTTTCTTGAAGCATTTCTATCCCAAATGGATTCGAAACGGGATTGATCGTGTGTTCAAAAGTTTTGTTCTATGTCAACTAGACTAATGTCATTAGCATTGACATGACAATTCATATGGATCAAACCCTTAAAATAAATGATATAATTTCACGATAAGTCAAGAAACGATGATCAAAATGAAATCTCTAGTTCTATATCACTGATTAAAATTTTCTATTTCCTACTCAACGAGGATGGTAGCTGGGACGAAAATAGCAAATTTGTCCCGAAATGATCGAAAGTTAGATAAAGCCTTTTTCACTTTGCGTGCATGATTGACGCATGCCATGCTTTGCTTTCTCTCCTTTCCTTTTCAACTACCACTTTTCCTAAGATTCGTCTTCCTTTGTTAACTCTCTCTCTTAATGATGAAAGGAAAATTATTAAATATGCTAGTCAAGTAAAAGATCTAGTATATTAAACATTTCTCTAATCAACTCTCATTGACAGAACGTCGTTCCTCATTTACTACATAAGAATCATTTGACGGTAACGGCTTTGGTGCATAAAATAGTAACGAAATCCTTATATTAATCCTAGTGTTTGAGCACAGCAATGCATAGGCAGCAAAAAACAATCAAATTGAAGAATCCCTATTGGATCTTGAGAAGAGGAACAACAGGATTTAAACACAAGATGTGGGGACAAGAAACATATTATAAAGCAGCAATGGAAAGTGGGAATTATATAAATATTGCAAAAGAAAGAATCTCACCTTCCTCATTACTTAAGAAGCTAGCTACCTCACGCCTTCCCCTTTAAATTCACTTGCTCTCTCTGACCATCACTACACACGAGACAACTTCAACAGTTAGACAAAAACGCAAGAAAAAATGCAGAAGAACCGGTGGATTGAGCTTCTCTTGCTCTGTGCCTTTCTCTTGAGGTTTTCTCCCATGGCGTCGTCGTCGGACCGGAGCGGAGAGCTCGGCGAGGAGAAGAACTTCGAGGGCTCGTCGGATCTTGTGGACCTTCAGTACCACATGGGTCCTGTCCTTGCATCTCCCATCAATCTTTACATCATATGGTATGGCCGTTGGAACCAAAACCAGCAAGCCACCATAAGAGATTTCATCTACTCTCTCTCCGCTCCGTCCTCCTCCGCCTCTTATCCTTCGGTCGCCGACTGGTGGCGCACCGTCCGGCTCTACACCGACCAGACCGGGTCCAACATCACCGGAAACATCGTCCTCTCCGGGGAATTCTACGACTACAAGTACTCCCACGGAGGTTACCTCAGCCGGTTGGACATCCAGTCCGTCATCAAAAACTCTGTCGCCGCTTCGGATCCACATGCTCTGCCGCTCAATCCTCACGATGGCCTCTACCTAGTCCTCACCTCCTCTGATGTCCAAGTCCAGGATTTCTGCCGCGCCGTGTGCGGGTTCCACTACTTCACGTTCCCCACGATCGTCGGGGTCACCGTTCCTTACGCGTGGATCGGCTACAGCGGGACGCAGTGCCCAGGGATCTGCGCTTACCCGTTCGCCTCGCCAAATTACTCGGGCATGCCGCCGCCAGGCACGAACGGGGGCCACGACGTAATGAAGCCGCCGAACGGCGACGTGGGGGCAGACGGGATGATCAGCGTGATCGCCCATGAGCTCGCCGAGGTCTCCAGCAACCCGCTCGTGAACGCATGGTACGCAGGGGACGACCCCACGGCACCGACCGAGATCGCCGACCTGTGCCTGGGGATGTACGGGAGTGGTGCGGGAGGAGGGTATGTGGGGGCGGTGAACAAGGACTCATGGGGGAGCGGGTACAACTTGAATGGAGTGAAGGGGAGGAAGTACCTGGTGCAGTGGGTGTGGAACCCCGCGAGGAGGAGATGCTACGGCCCCAATGCTCTCGACTGAGGAGGTGGGGACTCCTGGAGACGGGTTACATGATGACTACCTGAATGAGTTCCGACTCCTGGATCCCAATGTCTACTGACCGGCGCCGGCTTGTGGAGACCGTGCCGCCGGAACGGAACGAGGCTCTGTCCGGCACGCCTCGTGACGGCAGCTCAGTGACGTCCCCTGTCTCTGCTTCCTTCGACAGTGAGGATCCACGAAAACAGTGCTTTTTAGAACATCGTCCTCCTGCAGCACAAGAACTCAGTAGTGCAGTTTACTATCTATTGCTTCCATTGTAATCATTCATTTCCCGTTGCTTGCTGTAACTCCACTAGTTTCCTATTTGTGAAGTAAATATTAACGTTAACTGAGCTTTACTAAGCCAGTGACGAGCTTTACCATACGCCTCCTGCAAAATCACATTAGAAACGAACCCGAGCACAAGAATGCACGCTCTACAGATGCCTAATAATTCCAACGAGAATGAGGGCAAAGTCCCGAGTGACTGCCGAAAATGTAGGCTTCCCTGTGCTTCTGATGTAAGTTAGTAGTGGACGAAGCAACAGAAACAAAGCAGTCCTACTGAACGTGCTTGCTATAAACGTCACGGGAGGGGACAAGCATTTACACTTGCTTTAAACAGAAGCATAACCCCACGTGCTTGCTCGTCGCCCATTTCTTGACAATGCAGGATATCTGCAGATGCCTAGACGACATAAATACTGACATAACAACGAAGGTAGCATACACAATCCTACATGGTCACTGTGAATACTAACAGTTAATATTAATTCAAGGGAAGAACATTTTTATTCTTGCCATTATAAAAAGGGAGAACCACGGTTTCCATTTTCCCACTAATTCATTTGTACAAGCACTGACAAAAAAAAAAAAAAAAAAAAAAAGGACAACTCTTAACGCAGATGATAAAGAAAATAATTAACTGTACAACAACATATATGCCCCCCTAACATAATCCCGTATATGGTCAGCTTCCTCCTGAAGCCGATCCTATAGGTGGTAAGCCCTCCTCTTCATGGAAAGAAATACATAGAGCCCCCTACTCTTAACCAAAAACTGGGCCTCATATCAGAGCAAAAACCTGAATCTCCTCGCATTTGACCAGTGAATGCTTCTAGCCAATTAGGGTGCTAGCTGAAGTCTTCAATCAACTTGGGGAAAAATTGGGTGAACTTCACAATACGTCAGAGCAATGGATACATCTGTGGTCAATTAGCCTGGTTACAAGACTTCCCGGCTCAGGAACTAGAGAAGAAGTAATGCTATTCCAAAAATGAAGTGTCAAGGATTTATCCAGAATTTTTCTGAAAAGAGAATCTTGTTGTGCATGTTCGATCTCTGTTGAAGGAGCAACGAAGTACCTGTTGGCAGCTCACAAAGGTCAATTTAAGGGCAGACAAGCTTTTGACAGAAAACATCAAGCTCTGTATGGTTTAAATGAAAAAAGAACAAAGATCTAAGGAAACAGCTCAAATGGCATCAGCAGTCCAGAAAAGAGTTGTTTATAACAGATCTAATGTGCACGTTTCAACAAGACTGGCGTGGAATTAACATGTATGCACATCCATAAGCCTTTGTTCTTGTCATAACTAATTAATAGGCATGAAGTTACATTAGTGTATTTACCGAGAGGGTGCAATCAGCATCATTCTTTTGCTGGTTCAAGTTTGTAAGATCACACACCTCTCTCATACAATCAGTATGATAGAGGCATACTCAAGGTGCTATCGCAATCAGTATTCCTGGTTCAAGTCAATGGAAATTGACATCTCCAATTGCCAGGATTAACAATTTAATAATCTTTTGCTGCAAATTTTCATGAAAATGCATGTATTTTTCCCCATGAAACAAAGGCTAAATGAAGACCACTGGAAGCAAGCATCCTGAAAGATATCTGCTCAGATTCAACAGCTTTCATCGTACTCCATCAAGCCCAATTTATTATTAAGCCCAAAAAAACCCACTTCATCATGCACACAGCGTAGACATTATATATTCACACCTTCTCTCACACCTGAAACTATCTAATCATCCCATCACTTCAGAATATTCCCGCAATCATCTTGCCTATAAATTGCCTAATGCTTAGTCACACCAATCAAATTGTGGAGGTGCTCAATTTTTTAATTTAAGTTTTGACAAGATTCTATACGCACAGACAACGGGTTTCTCCGAACAAACCCCCAAATTATAAGCTAACTGCTGTAATTTAAAAATGAACTCTCATATCCCAACATGAGTGATATCTAGTTGTCACTTCCTCTACTGTCTTGTGTGGAATTTTTCTGGTTTGGGATCCATAATCTAATGACAGATCAAGCATTTTGCTTCCATTGGGCTGACCTATTTCAATTTGCAGCTGATGCCGGAAACTATCCACACACTCATTTCTGTCAAGGAGTACACGATGACCTTCACATCCATAAGGATTATAGTCCTCATCACAAGTAAAAAGTATTGCTTTTACTGTCTCCCAGAGTGGTGCAGAAGATAAGGGAGCAGGTTGTTTCTCAGAATCCTTCTGAACAGTGGCATAATAACTGGACCCATCTGTGTTGACACTTACAGGCATTCAAAGTTCTTAGATTTCTAATTTTTCCAATTCTCAATCAACTAGCCCTAAAATATTCAGCGGCAATGTCCACTTTCAACAGCAATGCCTCCACATGGCAATACAAAACTTACGTATTTTAGCAGGTAAGAAAGCTTGATGAGAAGGAGATGAAGTTAACGCTTTCAACAATTACCATACTGCGTGTCCTATTACTTAACCATAGCATGTCACTTAACCACAGCTGTTGATGTAATTATCCTCAATCCATACTTGCTTCGTTTTATAACAATCAGCTTGGGATATTATCTCATGGTCTTGCATAGTTTGTATATTAAGATGTTCACAGCTTTGATCGATACATCCAAGTGACCTTATGCGTTAAGATGTATAGTCCGACATGAGGCCATGAGTTTCTTGCATCCAAAATTATGTGGAACACACACATATGCAATTGGGTCGAGTAGGGCCGAGATGGCTCCTGGTGCTACATGCTTCTGCATAAATATAGATATTTCCAACAAAGAAAAGAGATACCTCATAATATCTTGGCTACTAATAGGAAAGAAGACAAAGAAGGGTTGCACTTTCAACTCCAAAAGCTCAACTTCTCTTCTCCCACTTCTTGAAAAATTTCCTGCCACTCTCGTCAAAAGTTCAGCCCCATTCCATCTAAACTGGGTATCATCATAAACTGAGTAGAACTCCCTCAAGCACTCCATTATGAAGGGGCTGCAAGAGTAGGTTAGCAATTAATGACTGAGCATAGAGTAACAAAAAATAAATAAATAACGAATCAATGCATGCCATCAGGAATGTGTTATACAAAATAAGCAGATACACACTGCAGCTCTTCTTTCATTTTATTTAAGGATCCCGAAAAATATCCAAAGTAATCATTGTTTTTAAGTTTTGAGCGACATGAGAAAGCCAATCCTGCACACTTTTAACACATATATTCTTTTGTGGAGGTGGGGATGCAGTGTTCAAATTCATGTGAAAAAAAAACTTACAATAGTTGTAAATAGTAATGGTATTGCCCATGGAAGTAGAATATTCAAACAACATAAAAGACATGATGAAAGAACAGAAAAAAATTATTCCTCAATTTGCATAGATATATCAAAACAGTGCCATATTTGTAAGCCTCAGTTACAAAAGCCATTTGATGAAAGCATCTATCGGTGGTGAGTAAAAGAAACACAAGCAGAATCTACAAAACTACAAGTTATAATCACAGTTGACAACACATGCATAATTCCTCCATGGCTAGAAACAAGAAGTACCTATGCCTTCTGAATGCCATTACAGCACCATTAAGAGACTGTCGATCAAGCCGACTCTCCAAACCAACAGTGTTGTTTAGAGAAGAGAGTGATTTCAACACAATGATGTCAAAATCAATATATATTCCACCATATCTGCAGAGAAAAGAACAAAAGATATATAAGTATGTACATCGAAATTAATTATCCATGGCAATTTACAAATGTGACAGAACATTAACTATCCCATATCTGAGCAAAACAAAAAATTGAGCATTGGGAAATCAACCAAGAGATATTAAAGACATAGCATGTCCTATACATTAATTTTATAACCATAAAAAGAGAGATGACTTATATGGATAAACTGAATGAAATTTCATTAAAACTACAAGATGGCATAACCCTTCCTCTCTCTTTTTAGGCTGTAAGATGTAATGCTAGAGAGAAACATTTATGAGGAAAGAATGCTAAAAATTCAATCCTGCATCTTCACTAAATTACCAATAAAATCAGCATTGCAAAGTGCTAAGCACCTATGGAAAACTACGCCTATACTGCTTTCTTTCCCTTAACGAGCCTTTCCATCTCCCATTCCTCTCCCACACTATCCAAAAAGGTATTACTCATAACAGCCTTTTCTTCTTCTAAGCAATATATGAAAGTCTACCAAGGATATGAATAACCCCTTGCATCAGTCAGAATAGTATAAAACATTCACAAAGAAGGACAGCTGTTTTTGCTAGGCTAATACAACAAGGGAAAGAATGGTACCAAATTAAGACTTTAGAATCCCATCAACATGGTCATTAAGCAAGCAAACCAGAAATAAACAAGTTCTTTAAAGCTGATTACTAAGATAATTAGAACCCCTTCTGTTGTTGGCAAGCGAACAAGGACAAACATGGCACTCGTGGAACAGACAATACGAAAACTCCCACCTTAGAGGTAAGTGCTTGAATATATGGAAACTTATACCTAGGCTAATAATCTGAAGCAATTCTAACTTCTAAGCATAAGAAATACCCGATGACTGTCTTAAATGTGAAGCTTCACTCCTGCAAAGGAAGTTGATCTTCTTCATGCATGACACATAATAACTTAACTAACCAAGAAGGAACTGAATTTCCATAAATGCAGCCTTGAATACATCCTCAACTACTCTGGGTATCAGCCTATTTACCAACATGAAGGAGTAAGCAAGAATTGGGCAGATAAGAACCATAATCCATGCCTAGATGATATACATGCAAATAGAGATGCCAAGTTTGCTAATGTAGATGTCTCACTGCACTAATAGTAGCCTAGAGCCAACTATTACAGTGATTCTTAAGGGTGCACCACCATATCCCAGTTAAATTCAATTTCTTAAGGAAAAGAACTGTACCACAGAGGGAACACCCTTTCTCATCACTGATAGAATTATTCCATTCATGTTAACATTCTCAAATCTCATCAACTGCTTTTGAACTTCCAATACCAAAAGCAGAAAATATTGAAAAGCCAATGCTAGAAATAGAATCAGATACTTATATAACATTCAGAAAAATTTCAGCCTAGTGTTATTTAGGAAATAAAACATTTGCAATATCACAAGCAAAAGTTAAATTTTGCAAAGAGGTAATCACCAGGAAGGAGTATACTGATTTAGCAGATCAGTTGAATTTGTCGCCTACACTAAAAAAGAACTAAAGAGACCACTATGTAAATTATTGACTCTAAATTCTGGCAGAACTCTTCTGTAGATTATCAACCCATTGTAGAGATCAGTTCAAACTAAGACCACTATGCAAATCATGGCAATTTTAAATTGGCCAATTGTAAGCTTATGCCATTCTCATGCAAGATCATATCACAGGGGACCTGTTAGAAAATAACTTTCTGATGCTAGCTATTCATGCAGCACACGCACCACACCCACCGCCCCCCCCCTAGGGGGCCCAAAAACAAAAACAACAAAAAGCAGACACGTACATCCGCACATAGGTAGGGAGAGAGAGAAGGGTTATCTCTCGGTCCAGAATAGTCCCCTCGTAATTCCAAACTACCAGATTCCCACATTCATATAACAACATCAACTAACTAAGCTTTATTCCACTAAGCAATCTCAAGTGTATGAATCCTATTCTATTGTGCTCAATCCTTCATTTACATCCTAGGTAAGCTTTAAATATATATTTCCTTATTGTCTCCTTCCACATCTTTCTACGTCTTCCCCTGCCCTTCTAACCCTTAACTCCATCCATTAGTCACACCTTCGCACTGGGAAATCCGAAGGTCTTAATTCACCATGGCATACCATCTTAATAAGTTCAACAATTACTTTGAAGCCTGATTTTTACCAAATTTTTATCAGTCTTTGGAAATAATTTCGCAAAGCTAGTTCTACTTTCAGATAATCAAAAGGGACTTCAATAGAGCATATCAATTTATAAACATAAGCAGATAAAAACAGAAAAAGCCCAGAGTTGACAGCTTATGAGTGTTTTTACAGATTCTTTGACTTCTAATTTCAATATTTCTCATATTTCAATAATATTTTGATAAAAATCTTTTTAGTAATTTTCACTTTTGGAGAAACTAAGTAAATCCTACAATCATGTGTAGAGATTTAAATTACACACGCAGAATCACATATATGACACATTTTAATCACCAGAGCACATCGAAATCTCACTAGTCAAGTACGCATTGTGATATAGCAACAGCTCATTATACAAACAAAACCATAGCATCAAAAAGACTTGCATGAACTACTGAATACATTGGGAGTCCTCAATTATTATCTAATTCAAATGAGACGAGTTGCAAAAATTTCAATGAGGAATAGAAATATTTAAGTTGATGAAAACCTACTTGTAAAGGGCAGCAAGCCGGATGAGCTCACTAAAATGAGTAGGATAAAACTTTGTCTTTCTCCACTCAAACCAGACAGAAGCAAATATGAGTGCAGGCGTATCTTTCAGCAATTCTTCAAGATTTGGCATGGCAACAGCAACTTTGTATCTACGATATTGAAAGCAAGCAGTCAGTTAGAAACCATCAGGTACGTCAGATTAGTTGTGTGAAGCTGTGAGCTTACTTATGCCCCAATCCAAGAACTGCAATGGTAAAGGGCAAAAAGAGCCACCATAGAGGAACAACTATACTAAAGAAATTCCCTATGCTCCGTTAAACTGAATGATATCTAAATGAGAACAAAAGTTGACTAATTTTAGAAAATAAGAGGTGTGTCCGGATAAACTGCAAAAACCCAGACATCATTCCAAAAAAGAAACTTCAAATCAAGACAGAAAAGACTTAACACAAATCTGCTCGTACAAAACCACACGAGATTACTCAAATGAGCCACTAGATGTGTAGAAACTCGGGTTTATTCAGTCCATATTATCACCAGAAGGATACGACAACCAGTGCAAAGCAAACTACGAAAAGAGCAACAATAACTAGTTGAACCAAGTAAGAAGCAACTTCATGCTTATTGTTTAAAAATTACAAGATACCTATGCTTATCCAGCAAAAGTTCGTCTATAAAAAGAAAAGCAATGGGAACATAAGCAATTACCCATCCTTGAGAAAGCTATCTCTGAAGAAATCAAGCTCGATAGTCTCAGAGAACACAACAACACAAGCATCTGGATGCTGTGAGAGCAGACTCTCCAGTGCCCTTTGATGTCGAACACCAAACATCCATGGTGGCGAGTTCCACACCATAAAAACTCTTAAGTGACATCTACCTGTTCTGAAAAACGCATTCATGAATTCTGAAAATGTTAGCCCAGGATGCAAACCAGGGTAGTAACCCCATCTCCTTCCATCTGCATATACATGACCTTCAATCTCAGAACTCCGCCTATTCTCACGAATTGTCGCGCTCTGACTGTCTTTGTCGGACAAATTGCTGTCCACATGTCCATTGGCGTCGCTTCCATCATTTTCCACAACACTATCAGATGCATTCCTCACATTGTCATCTAAGGTCCGTCTCTCTGCCCTCCTAATCTCTTCCCTCCCTTCAAATTCACCATCTTGACTCTCTGCGCTACCAGCCTTCCTACTACTAGCCACATCATTGTTTTCTCGCAATTGGTGACCATCCTCTGAGATCCCTAATGGCTTCTTGACAGAAAACGGCACTTTCCTGAACTCATTCAACCACCATTTCTGCACCAATCTATCCCCTCTAGTATACCCAGTCACGCCCACCCCATCCGGATCTTGCAACATCGGATTGTTCGACGGATTCAAAATATCAAAACTGGACCTGAACATTCTATCCTTCCTCAGGAAATCGCTTTTCTTATCAAACCAATCGCCCCACCCTTCCCTCAGCGGCGAAACCCTCTTGTTCACCTTCAACAGGAGAGCATCCTCCACGCTCATCACTTCCGTCACCTTCCTCCTCAAACCCTCGTCCACGGGAATATCATCGGATCCAAACGCCGTCTTACTGCGATCGTCAGGAACCGACCCCACGCCCAAGATCGAGCCGTCGTCGTCCCACTCGTCGATCGAGCGCTTGCTGAACGCTCGACGTGTGGACCCGGTCACGTGGTCGTAGAAGTAACTGCTGTCCGCGGGCGTCGAGCGATCGGCCTCCGCCTCCTCCTCCTCCTCGTCCTCCTGGTCCTCGCCCTCCCACCGCGAGTTCGACGCCCCGCCCCGGTCGGCCTCCTCGTCGACGATGTCGAGCTCGTCGATCCTGTCGTCCCCGCCGCCGCCGAGCCCGAGCCCGTCGGCGGCGTCCGCGGCGGGATCGGACAGGATGCGGCCGGAGACGGCGTCCGCGGCGGAGGCGGCGGTGGTGGAGGAGAGGCGGGAGTAGAGGAGGGAGACGGAGAGGAGGAGGAGGACGGCGGAGATCAGGGCGCAGGCGTGGGCGCCGCAGCGGGGCCGCCGCCGGGATCGGAGTGTCCGGAGCATTTTCTTCGGTGGTTTTTTACGCTTGAGAAGTTTTTCGGCGACGGTTTGTCGGCTTCGGCTTCAAGTTCCGGAGCGGCCACGCAGGTGCGCCACGTGGAAGTGACGTCAGCGAGGAAGAGAAGGTGCTTTTCATTTCTCATTTTCTTCAATTTTGAAAAGATATGGACAGTTTTAAATCAATCACTTTGGTGCCGGCTCCTTTCCTTTTTTTTTTTGCGAGTAATTATTCAAGTGTTATAACTTTCAAATCAATCATTAAGTCATTTAAGTTAATTTTTTTTTTGAAGAAAAAACTTGGTGCTAAAGTGATCATTCTTCACCTTCTAGCGTCACCATATATTTTTAAACCGTGTGATTCTCAATTTATCTATGGTTGATATACACATAATTTTTATTTAAACAAAACAAAGCCTTAACATATAGATGATTTAAGATTGTTACTACAACTTCGGTATGTATAGAGATTGAATATGTTAATAAATGGATGCCCTCAGCTAAATAAATAACAAAATAATATAATCAGGAAGCAAAAGCATTGAAGGATATATCTTCTCTAATTCGATTGCTTTTACTTTTGTGCCAAATGACTTCCATCCATGCCCATCACTTGGATGAAAGTCATGCCAAATTGAGCTTATAGGTTTAAGAACTTGTTCTTTATATCACAAGAAAGTTCAATCAAGTTAGTAGCGAACCAAAGGCAAGTGAAAGTCTTTATACATAAAGCTATAAAGCTAGCTCTAAAACGAAGAACTACTCAAATCTGTCAAAAGTTGGGGGAGAGGTTTGAATAGTCAATTCTTGAAAGAATACTTATCAACTTTCAACACTTCTCTCTATATCTTTCTTTGTTCATTTCTAATATTGACACTATAGGATGCTCAAGCTTCAATGTGCAGTTTCTATTAGGCATCTGGGGTTGCTACATTTCAAAACTTGATTAACACCAGTAAAATTATGCTCTTCAACTAAAGGAAAGATTGTGATTGTGGACAAGGAATACTCTTTTTTTGTTTTGATTGTTGGCAAGCATCTGCAATAGTTGCATATCTGATGTCTTTAGCTAAATGGGTATATGGGTTAAGGGCCTGCTTGCATTTTGGGATTTGGGTTTTGTTTTAGGTTCCTTAAGGCCCGTTGGCTCTTGGGTTTGTGAACAATGGGCCACTTCAAACATTACTTTTCTCTAACTTTTCAAGAGACTTTCGGTTTCTTACTTACTGACTTTACTTAGATAGAAAGGGTTACGAGATGTAAGGACTTGCCAACAAAAAAGTTGCTCATCTTTTTTGACGAGTGCCCTAAGAGCACATTTGAAGTAAACAAATCAGGAAACTCTACAGTTTTCAAGGCATTAATTTATACTCGTGCTATGCATTAACGGTGTGCAAGTGGACAACTGTTGCAAACCCAAGTGAATACATTAGACAATGATTATCTTCACTAAAGTCACACCAACAACCTAACTAGACTCCGGGGACGACGCTCCCAGATTGAACGCCATGTCCGTGAGTTCCAACTACCTCCTCAGGCACCTCCACCAGTGCCTCTGCTACGCCTCCACCGGCGCTACTACGAGAGACCGACTACCACATCTCCACATCCACCAGAAAATTAAGCTGCCAATGACTAGGATGATGGCTCCTATGATCACGGCCATTACCGCCACATCATGGCGCTTACTGTGGTCACGATAAGGCGGGTAGTGTGTGGTCGTCTAAATCTCTCTTATGAACATGCAATTCAAACCAAGAAAAGAGTTAGAAAAGATTGAAAAATTAATTTAAAAAATTTGAAAAAATAAAATAATATTAAAAAATTGTCCACCAATGCCAACGAGTGTCCACGTCAACATCGGCCGGCCATAGCGGAGGGTCAGTCGCCGGACTAAGGCGACCGACCAGTCGAATGGAGGGCAAGGTCGCCGGGCGAGGGCCGCTTAGCCACCGGCCAGGCAAGCCCTCGCCAGATCTCGCGGCAGGGGCTCACCTCGACAATGGATCGGCGAGGTATGAAAGAGCATCAAGAATCAGCAAAAAAGAAAATTGCAGATTTAAGCCACTCCCTAGAAGTCATCTTGGAAGAAAACATGTCTCTAACTTCTAAAGTGTCCGAACTTTTACATGACATTGAGAATGCACTAGAAAAAGATTGAAGACTTCAACATTGAATCAGGAGAAATGAAGAAAACTTTGGAGGAAAAGGAAAGGGAACTTTTGGCTTTGACAAAAGTGCATCAAGTTCATCAGAATGATGCATCAGCTCAGATGGACATGCTGAAAGCTCTTGAGATTTTTTCTCAAGTTGCAATTCCAATTCAGCTTTCTCTACCTAAGGAAATAAACACATACACGAATAGCCTTTGACATTTATTCAATTTTCTCTTCTCGGCCTAAGGAAAAATTGATCCTCGTGGACCTAGACTCCTTGAAGAGGGTGGAAAAACAAAGAGGACTTACTCTTTTTCTTGGGAATGGAGGATGCTCCTCAGGCTAGAGAGGAAGAAGACAAACTGAGAGAGAGAGGGAGAGGGAGAGAGGAAAACGGGAGGCTGAGAGAGATGAGAGGAAATGGTGACGTTTGTAAAGGCTTTCCCATTTCATGCTGAGTAGCTAACGTTATTTTTACGTTGATTGAATTTTATAGCAGAAATAATGAGCTCTTTTCCTTTTGTTGTTTGTTCTTATTGTGGGTTTACAAATATGCTGATGAAAATGTAAATACAATAACTGAAAAAAGAAGCATGGTGCATAAAAAGATGAAGTGTGTATGAGTAGGCAATGTGCTAGCCAAGACATTATGAAACTGGTTCCAAAACGAAGAACTACTCAAATCTGTCAAAAGTTAGGGGAGAGGTTTGAACAGTCAGTACTTTAAATAATACTTATCAACTTTCAACACTTCTCTCTATATCTTTCTTTGTTCATTTCTAATATTGACCATGTTGGGTGCTCAAGCTTCAATGTGTAGTTTCTATTTGGCATTTGTGGTTGCTGCATTTCAAAACTTGATTGACACCAATAAAATTATGATCTTCAATTGAAGAAAAGATTGTGGTTGTGGACAAGGAATACTCTTTTCTGTTTTGATTGTTGACAAGCATCTACAATAGTTGCATATTTGATGTCTTTAGCTATATGGGTGTATGGGTTGAGGGCCTGTTTGCATTTTGGGAATTGGGTTTTGTTTTAGGTTCCTTAAAACCTGTTGGCTCTTTGGGTTTGTGAACAATGGGTCACTTCAAACATTACTTTTCTCTAAATTTTCAAGAGACTTTCGATTTCTTACTTACTGACTTTACTTAGATAGAAAAGGTTACGAGATGCAAGGACTTGCCAACAAGAAAAGCTGCTCATCTTGTTTGACGAGGGCCCTAAGAGAACATTTGAAGTAAACAAATTAAGAAACTTCTGTAGTCTTCAAGGCATTAATTTGTACTCGTGCTATGCATTATCGGTGTTAAGTATGCTTAAAAAGTGTCTCGAAGGTGCTCCTTGTCACATATAAAACATGTGATTCTCAAGCAAATTTGATGCATGTTCTTGATATGTCCACTAATGATAAGTTTTTGAGATGAAGAGGTCGATCATTGCAGTTAGTTAGCTGTTTGCATGTGACATGGCCCACGGACGAAGCATGATTTAAGACTATCTGTGATGTGGCCGTGTCACGCACAAGGGCTTGTCCACAAGTAGCCCATGACCGATCTATGAATGATCAATGATCCTCACACAATCAGCCCATGTGCAATACGGACAAAGGCCCATACACGACTCGTGCACGAACCGTGATCAGTGTTCGGCTGGCCTATGTGCAACCTACAACCGTTCACCTACGCCATGTCAAGCGGCCCTACTAACCTACCCTTACTTCTGACACATGCCCATGGGCTTTCCAAGACCTAGCCATTGAGTGGCCTAGTGTATAGACTTGTAATGATGATACACGTTCAAATACAGCTGTTGGATCGGATGGACGATCAACGGATGAGAGAAGACCCGAACTTGTATAAATAGGGGTCCCTCCCCCTCATTGTGTTTAGCTCGTTCATAAGAGAATATACTCGTTCATTGCTCAAACGACCCTTGTGTTCGTGCATGTGTATGAGGCTAACTTGGGATAAAAAATCCTAAGGCCGCACGGGTGATTGATTGATCGGAAACAATCGACCCGTGACAAGTGGTATCAGAGCTATCGTTCCAAGCGCAATGGCTAATCCTCGTGCTGATGTCCTAGTTGTTTAAGGCGATGACCGAAAAGATCGTGGGCGACTAGCCGAGAAAGCCACCCGGTCAAAGAAGAACCGTGCTGTCTCTAGCTCGAGGGATCTAAAGGGGGATTTGGAGAATTGAATGACGGTCCTAGAGGAGACCGTTACAAACGTCCAAGCGTCAATGGATGAACTGAACCAGATCATTAAAGGAGCGAAAGCCGATAGGGAGGAGTTATTGGCCGAAGTGCAAGAACTCAAGGCTGGCATGGGAGAGCTCCGTGTCAAGGTGCTGGAATCCCTTACGCACGAGCTACAGCAACAGAACGAGACATGGGAGGCCGCGATGGTGGCCATGTGCGCGGAAATAGTTGAGCTGAAAAGCAAGCTCGCCGAGCTTGAAGCTGGACGAGTGAACGGGGTGGTCACTATGCATGCAAATTCACGAACCGAAGCACCCAAACCGAGAGAGTTCAAGGGCTCGTAGGTGGCTAAGGATATGGACAACTTCCTATGATACATGGAACGATACTTCCAGGCCATAGTAATCAACGGCAACTCATCTCAAGTAAACACTGCTTCAATGTATTTAGTTGATAACGGGTTGTTATTGTGGTGTCGTCGGTCGGATGATAGGTGTGGCGACCCTATCATGACATGGGCTCAGTTTGTCAATGAACTCAAGCGCCTAGAGCAAAAGGGCGGAGTCCACGACTATGTGAAGCGATTTTCGGAGTTGTTGCTCCAAATCCCATCCATGACTGAGACGGAAGCATTTCACCAATTCATGAGCGGACTCAAACCATAGGTCAAGTAAGAGCTTAAATGGTGCCATGCAACGGATCTCACAACTGATGATGTCTTTCTCTTTTGTCAAGCGGATATGGGTTCTATCTTTCTTCTAAAAGATGGTCTACATACTTTCTCGGCGCGGAGCGGATTGAAGCCAAACAACAACAAGAGTGAGATATTTCTTGCAGGTGGCTCGGAGGAGTTACGGAATAAGATCAAGGATGCCCTTGGTTTCATTGAAGGAAAGCTGCTGGTGCGTTATTTGGGAGTTCATATTATATCCTTGAGGCTCGACAAAGCGGACTATGTGTCCTTAGTTGATCGTATAATGGCCAGGGTCCAATTTTGGACTCAGCGCTTTTTATCCTTTGCTGGCAGGGTTCGACTAATAAGGTCGGTCTTTCATGCCATCCAAGCTTAATGGGCAAGTGTTTTCACCATTCCTGTTGCAGTTCTGGATCGCATTGAGCTAATCCTCAGACAATTCCTTTGGAAGGGCCCTGGCCTTGGAAAGGGTGGCGCTAAAGTATCCTGGGAAGACGTGTGCCTTCCAAAGGAGGAAGGAGGACTTGGAATTCGCAGATTGCAAGAATTCAACAAGGCAGCGATGCTCAAGCACATTTAGATCCTGTTTACAGACAAGGAGTCCTTATGGTACAAGTGGATTCACTCAACCTTCTTGAAACGGAAGAGTTTTTGGGTGGTTGGGACACCAACCTATTGCTCTTGGGCTTGAAAGAGAATCATTCACCTAAGATTCGAGTTTCGACTCTACTTCCAATGGTTAATTGGAGATGGCCAGTCAGTCTCCCTTTGGTTTGATCACTAGCACCAGAGAGGTCATTTACATCTTATTTGCTCAGATCAAATGATACTAAATTCTGGTTTATCCAAATTTGCCACAGTGGTTGACCTTTTCTCACCAGCGGGACAAGATTTCAAGACAGTAGTTGAATCTTGGGATTATCCCCTCCCTCTCCTCTCTAGAGCACCGGACCGCTTTACTTGGAGCGACGACACTTTTGGTCTCTTCTTAGTTGCCTCGGCTTGGCATATTATCAGAAGAAGGAAGGATAAGGTTAATTGGACATCCTTTATCTGGAATAAGGTTATCACCCCAAGATATCAATTCAATCTCTGGCTTATTATAAAGAACCGTCTTCCCACCCAAGCCCTACTCATGTCGCATGGCAGAATTGGGAGAGAGGTTTGTGCTTTTTGTAGGCTGATGCCGGATTCCATCGATCATCTCTACTTTAGGTGTCACATCACTACCAGCATGGCTTTCTTTTGGGCGGCTAAATGCAATCTCCTTTAGCGTAACAAGACATGGTTTGAAAACCTTCAGTGGGCGATGAAATTCCTCTCCAATAAGGACTTTTATCACTCCATTGGCCGCTTTTCTTTTGGTGCTCTTTGCCACCTTATTTAGAGGTACAGGAACAACATACTCTTCAGAGATCACACGGTCACAGTTACGACAGTTAAAAATCATCTCATTAAAGTGGTGAATGACAAGGCCTTAACTTTCATAAACGTTGAGGATAATCCAAGAAACAAAAGAGACTAGCATAACTGGGGGATAGATCCTTGCATCTTCTCTCCTTATCCGATGGATCCTTAGTGTTCTTTGGAGTGGTTCAGAGAAAGCTTGTGGTTGGGTCGTGGCTATTGTCTTCTCGGGCGCTTGCTATATGAAGGCCTTCCGCCTTCTTCCCTCGGCTGGGACCATGTTCACCTTGACTGGTTTGGCTGCTGTTCGTCTACGGCGGTGACCCATCCTTGGTGTTTAGTGACTGTTTTCTTTCTTTGTTGTCCGTTCTTTGTTTTGGTTGTTTTGTCGAGGTTGGGTTCCTTTTGGCCATGCGTGGCCTCCTCTTTCCTCGTTTGCCTATTATTTAGGCTGTTATTCGTTTTGGCCGCTCTTGCGAAGTTCTTTTGCATCCGGCTCCCTTCCACTCGTTTAGACTTATTGTCTTCATGAGTGCAAGTTTTGTGGCGTCAGATCTTATGTAAATGTTTGGCTCAAAGCTCAATATACTATTACTTCTGACAAAAAAAAAAAAAAAAAAACGGATCTCACAACGGCTACTTCCGTAGCCGAGTCCCTTGTGGAATACAAGTCAACATCATCAACTAAGCTAGACTCTCATCCGAGAGAAAAGGCCAATGGTGGGGGAGATCGGAGCCGATACAACCGTCTAAGCGGAGGCAAACCACCATCAGTCCCTCCTAGGACTCAACCCGAGTCGAGCAATGGAGGATACCATCGCAAGGTACACACCTACAAGTGCTTCTTTTGCAACGGTCCCCATATGGCCCGAGATTGTCAGAAAAGAGGAAAGCTAGCAACCTTGTGCAGGGAAGATGAACTGCAAGAGGAGGCACGGTTGGGATCGTTGTGGATCCTTAGGTCAATCAAGATCAAGAAAGCCAAGGAACCCAAAGGGATGATGTTCGTGGATGTGAAGATTGTGGTACCATGATGGGTGCGCTCGTGGATATCGGGGCATTTAACATTTTCATATACAAAGAGATCGCGAAGAAGCTGAATCTTCCAGTCGAGACGGGAGATGCCGATTGGCTTAAAACGGTGAACTCCAAGGAAGTCCCAACTAGTGGCGTGGCTAGGGACATGGAGTTTCACCTTAGTCCATGGACCAGTAAGGAAAATATTGAGGTAATCCCCCTTGATGATTACGATTTCATACTTGGTTTAGGATTCCTCGATTGGATCAATGCGAGCGTCATGCCCTTCACGGACTGTATTTGCATCCTAGATAAGCGGTGCCAATGCATGGTCCCGATCTACCGCGAGTCGGGACGTGATAGGAAAATGCTATCAGCCATGCAGCCGACAAAGGGATTAAGGAAGGGCGAGGTGACCTTCTTGGCAGAGTTAAAGGAGGAGAGCGTGGAAGAAAGTGAGGTACTGGAGAAAGTGACCCGAGTCATTGAATGCCTTCCAAGATGTGATGCCGCCCAAGCTGCTCAAGAAGCTACCCCCTCAAAGAGAAGTGGACCATCGAGCTCGTGCCCGATGCTCGACCACCGGCCATAGCACCCTATCACATGGCCTCACCTGAATTGGAAGAGCTGAGGAAATAACTCAAAGAATTACTTGATGCGGGATACATTCGGCTGTTTAATGCCCCGTTTGGTGCTCTGGTTTTGTTCCAAAAGAAACATGATGGATCCCTCCGCATGTGCATTGACTACCGGGCATTGAACAAGTTCACTGTTAATAACAAGTATCCAATTCCTCTCATTGCAAACTTGTTCAATCAGCTGGGGGAAGTCCGATGGTTCTCCAAGCTTGATCTTCGGTCGGGATACTACCAAGTTCGGATTACCGAAGGAGATGAGCCGAAAACCATGTGCATGACCCGCTACGGATCATATGAGTTCCTCGTCATGCCTTTTGGCTTGACCAATGCGTCGACTATGTTCTGCACCATCATGAACAAGGTACTCCATCAGTTCCTTGATCGGTTCATTGTGGTTTACCTTGACGACATTGTCGTGTACAACTGGATGCTCAAAGAACACGTTAAGCATTTGAGTCAAGTTTTCCAAGTCCTTTAGAAAAGCGACTTGTACGTGAAGCGTGAGAAATGCGCTTTCGCGCAAAAGGAAGTCCCTTTCCTCAGGCACATCATCGGGGGCAAATGAGTGCGGATAGACACGGCCAAGATCCGTGCCATCGTTGAATGGGAGACACCGACCAAGGTGACGGAACTGAGATCCTTCCTTAGTCTCACGAATTACTATCGGCACTTCATCCAAGGATATTCGAGTCTCACCGTGCCACGCATGGACATGTTGATGAAAGAAGGGCCATGGTAGTGAATGGATCGGTGTCAAGAGGCATTCGATCAATTGAAGCAAGCCATGATCAAAGAGGTAGTGCTAATGCTGCCCGACCACACCAAGCCATACGAGGTAGAAACGGATGCCTCTGATTTTGCTACCGGTGGTATCTTGATGTAGGAAGGGCACCCGGTTGCATTCGAGTCTTGAAAATTGAACAACATCGAACAACGATATACGGTCCAAGAGAAGGAAATGACCACGGTAGTGCATTGCCATCGTACGTGGAGGCACTATCTCTTGGGATCCCCGTTCGTCGTGAGGATCGATAATGTAGCCATGAGCTACTTCCAAACCCAGAAGAAGCTCAGCCCGAAGCAAGCTCGATAACAAGACTTCCTGGCTGAGTTTGATTATATGCTAGAGTACAAGCCCATAAAATCCAATTTCATGGTCGATGCCTTAAGCAAGAAGCTGGAATTGGCCAACATGATGAGTCGACCCGACTATCCATGGATCGACCATATCAAGGAAGGGCTGAAACACGATTAAACGGCCCAAGCCCTCCTCCGGTACACACAAGAGGGTAAGACAAGGCGATTCTAGTGTGCGGATGACCTTTTTTACACCAAAGGATGGCAACTCTACGTGCCGCTCCATGGAAAACTCAGGAAGGAAGTCCTACACAAGTGCCACGATTCTAAATGGGCGGGTCATCCGGGAGTCCACCGCACCATGGCACTCATCAAGGATCAATACTATTAGCCACACATGCGGGATGACATTAAAGCTTACGTGCGGACATGTCTTGTGTGCCAATAGGATAAGATAGAGCAACGATTACTGATGAAGCTCCTTGAATCGTTGCCTATCCTGGAACATCCATGAGAGAGCGTCTCCATGGACTTCATTGTGAACTTGCCGAAGTCTGAAGGGTGTCGAACCCTCATGATCATGGTGGATCGTTTTCCCAAGTATGCGACGTTCGTGCCAGCCATGAAAAATTGCCCAGCCAAGGAAGTAGCCAAGTTATTCCTCAAGCACATCGTCAAGTATTGGGGCATTCCATGCACGATCATGAGCGATCACAATCCTCGATTCACAGGGTGGTTCTAAACTGAACTCTTCAAGTTACTGGGGATGAACCTCAATTTCTCCACAAGCTTGCATCCCCAAACCGACGGGCAAACGGAGAGGGTGAATGCTCTCCTGGAAATCTACCTCCGGCACTACGTAAGCAACACGCAAGTAAATTGGGCATGGATGATCGACGTGCCCAATTCTCCTACAACTTGCAGCAGAGTGAACCCACGAATCAAAGCCCGTTCGAGATCGTGACCGGGCAACAACCGCTTACACCAAGCGCGATTGCCTCGGGATATAAAGGGAGTAGTCTTTCCACATACAAGTTCGCTAAGGAATGGGATGAACATGCGGACTTGGCGTGAGTGTGCCTACATAAGGCCACCAAGCGCACGAAGAAGTGGGCCGACAAGAACCGACAGCACATGGAGTTTCAGGTTGGAGACTTGGTGTTGGCTAAGTTGCACCTAGTCCTTCGATATCGTGACGTGCACAAAGGGCTGATCCGTCGCTATGAAGGCCCCTCCAAGTGTTGCAGCTGATCAAGAAGGTAGCATACAAGTTGGACTTGCTAGACAAGCTCAATGTACACCCTGTGTTCCATGTGAGTATGCTGAAACCTAACATGTGGATGAGGAGGATTCGGACCGACGCGAATCGCAATGAGCGCCCCTTGGAACGAAAACCTCCTATGATCGGGACGTCAAATGCATCATGGTGGACCGCGTCATATGAAAGAGATATTGTGCCTCAAAGAAGGAATACCTCATCTAATGGAAGGGCCTTCCCGAGAGTGAAGTGAGTTAGGAACCATCCGAGACTCTATAGTAGTTCAAGAAACACATTGATACCTTCCATGCCACAGACGCGATGAGAACGTTGCCCGATTAGGTGGGGGAGATTGACACGGCCCATGGATGAAGCATGATCCAAGACCATACGTGATGCGGTCGTGTGCACAAGGGCTTGTCCACGAGCGGCCCACGACCAATCTATGTGTTGGAATATAATATACGGAAACGACAGGATCTTGCAATTTACGTCAACGTGAAATCACCAGAGAAATAAACGAGAAAAATAAGGACACTAGAAATTTACGTGGTTCAATCCAAGTATCGGTACTTACGTCCACGAAAAGAGCCAGCAGCAAATAACCCATTATAATCGGAAAATCAGAGTTTACAATCACTCAAATGCTTAAGTGTTTCCCACACCTATATTTAACCACAAACCCAAAGTGTTTATAAATAAATAACTCACTTGGACATAAACTCACGGAACAAAAATTATCGCGCGTTCAAGCTCAAAGTATAACGCACGCGGCTCTCTCTCTTCAGCTTGACGTGCGGCTCCTTCCTCTCGTAAAGCTACAGCGGTTTCTTCTCTACGTAGGACTTCGGCGACCTTTTCTTTCGCAGGGTTTTTTTAGCCGCTAAAAAAAGAAACTTGAATTTTGTTCGTTTATATGTGTACCCAGAGTCAAACTTTGACAGTGGGCCCCCACCGGCTATTTCCTTTCTCAACTCCACGTGCAAAGGTTTTGGTAGCTTCTTTCTTCTTTTCTTCATCGGCTAAAAGAAGAAAACCCATGCCGTGGAAATTGTGTGCCCAAAGTTTAGGCCCCACCATGGATAAAGAAGAATTCGGCTCCTCCTGCATAAAGTGAAGAAATTCATATCTTCCAATTTTTTTTCTTTCTTTTGTAAATCTTCATGGAGTCCCACGAACTTCTACTTGTCCAAGCGAATCGCGTTTTGCAAAAACTCAAACTCGAGATATAATTTAACAACTATCCACATTGGCTTGATGTTTGAAGCCAAGTTATAGTGTTCATTATCCATGCTGCTCTCTCAACACCCCGACGGGCGCTCACTCTCCACAGACGCCAATAGAGCTCAAGCAGAGCTTGAGCTTCGCCAAAGGAATAGACTTAGTCATCATATCTGCCTGGTTATCTGCTATAGCAATCTTTTTGACAATAATATTACCCTTAACTAAGACATCTCGGATGAAGTGATACCTGATATTGATATGCTTCGTTCACTAGTAATAAACTGGATTATACGCCAAATATATCGCACATTGGTTATCACAGTGTATATCCACACTTTTCTATTCTAAACCAAAGTCCGAGAGCAAACTTTGTAACCATATCGCCTCCTTCATTACAAAGGTTAGTGCCATGTACTCTGCCTCAGTTAAAGACAAGGCAATGTGATCCTACAAGGATGCTTTCCAACTAACTGCACCACCCGTTAGCGTAAACACGTACCATGCTAAAGACCTGCAATCATCCAAGTCACCGATGTATCCGAATCCACAAAATTAATGGTCTCACTGCCATTGTTGTCCCTTTGATACATTATACCCACGTTTGTTGTCCCCTTCGAATATCTAAGGATCCACTTCACAGCTTCCCAATAAGCTTTACCAGGACGCTTCATATAGCGACTAACCACGCTCATAGCTTGTGAAATATCAGGCTTGGTGTACACCATAACATACATAATACTACCCACGACACTAGAATAAAGAACACGGGATATATGCTCTTCCTCCTCCTCAGTCTGCAGTGATAATTTATCTAAGTTTAAAGTACTTCGCTATAGGTGTACTTACAGATTTTGTCGACTGCAAATTAAAACGTGCCACAATCTTCTCAATGTATTTCTTTTAAGATAAATGTAAAACCCCTGCAGTCATGTCACATAAAATCTCCATATCCAATATTTTCTTTGCAATACCTAAATCTTTCATCTCAAATTCAGCATTTAACTACATCTTCAGCACATCAATATCGGACAGATTTTTAGCTGCTATCAGCATATCATCAACATATAAAAGTAAATAAATCAAAGAACCATTCTCCAATCTCCTATAATAAACATAGTTATCCATATGACTTTTTGAATAGTTTTGACTAGCCATGAAAGTATCAAAACGTTTATACCATTGTCTAAGAGGCTGTTTTAGCACATACAAAGATTTCTTCAATAAGCAAACATGATCTTCCTTATCCGGAATAACAAATCCCTCTGGTTGCCTCATGTAAATCTGCTCCTCCAACTCATCGTGAAGAAAAGTAGTTTTCACATCTAGTTACTCTAACTCGAGATCTTGCGAAGCAACCAATGCAAGTAAAATATGAATAGAAGTATGTCTTACCACAGGAGAGAACACCCCATTATAGTAATGCCCTCACGCAATATAAACCTTCGCCACAAGTCTCGCCTTATACCCCGTTGCCTCGACACCGGGAATGCCCTCTTTATGTTTGATAACCCATTTACTTCCGACAATCTTTTGGCTCTTAGGTACTTTGACCAGCTCCTATGTCTAATTTCGATGGAGTGATTCCATCTCTTCACTCATAGCTTCTAGCCACTGCGACGACTCCGAACTAGCCATTGCCTCAGAGTAAGACGAAAGCTCATCTGTCTCCACCTCATCACCTACAGTCAATGCATAAGCAATATCTGTATAACCATAACGTACCGGTGATTTAATTTGTCTTATTTGTCTATCTGCGACTATAATGTGCTGCGATTGTGCTAATTATCCATTATCACCAACTTCAGGAACTGCGACTTTATCTGCAATCTCAACTTCAGTTACCTTCGAGGTCTCCGAAGTCTCCACCCGATGCTCCACCTCACCAATGACACCATGATCTGTCTTCTCTGCTGGTTGTGTCTTAGAACTCCTCCATTGAAGCATTGTAGTCTCGTCGAAGATCACATCTCTACTGATTAGAAAACCGGGTGATTTGGGATCAGTGCACCACAGCCGGTAGCCTTTCACCCCATGTGCATAACCCAGAAATATGCACTTCTTCACCCTCGGCTCAAGCTTACCATCACTCGCATGAGCATACTCAAGACATCCGAATATACGTAATCCGGAGTAATCAACAGGTTTCCCCACGTATACTTCCTTAGGAGTCTTCCACTCGATAGCAGATGATGGAAATCGATTAACCAGTTAACATGCCATATTCACTACTTCGGCCCAAAATTTCTTGCCAAGTCCTACATGCGAAAGCATGCATCAAGCTCGCTCAAGTAAAGTTCTATTCTTTCGTTCTGCCACGCCATTCTGCTGTGGTGTCCCAGGTTATTGTGCGATGTCTCACAATACATTCTTTCTCGCAAAACTCAGTAAAATTTTTATCACAGAACTCTATGCCATTATCGGTTTTCAGGCACTTGATTTGTTTATCTGACTGCTTCTCAATCAATGCCTTAAATTTCTTGAATTGATCAAACACATCATATTTGTACTTCAGAAAGTATACCCATACCTTCCTTGAATAGTCGTCGATAAATGTCAACATATATCGGGCACCTCCTTTTGAATGAATCGAAGACGGGCCCCAGACGTCTGAATAAATATATTCAACTAGTCATTTGGTCGAATGAATAGCTGTAGTAAACTTAACTTGGTGCTACTTCTCAAAAATGCAATGCTCACATAAGTCCAGCTTTCCTATCTTTTGACCCTTCAACAACCCCCTTTCACTCAGCATCGTCATATCTGCCTCACTCATATGCCCTAAACGTATATGCCATAACTGAGTCAAGTTAGAGTCTGACTCACCTAATGAAACTGCAGTAGTTCCGGTCACGGTCTCTCCTAGTAAATGATAGAGAGTATTCACTTTCTTTCCTTTCATCACTATCATGGCACCTCGAGAGATTTTCAGTACTCTACCTTCAGCGGTGTACCTAAACCCGATGTCATCGAGTGTCCCTAGAGAAATAAGGTTCTTCTTGAGCTCTGGTACATGCCTCACATCTGTCAATGTGCACAACACCCCATTGTGCATCCGAATTGTCCCTATCCCCATAGCCTTACAGACTGCATTATTCCCCAAAAGAACTCTACCACCATCTACAATATGATAAGTAGTAAACAAGTTCTTATGAAGCGTCATATGATAAGAACATCCCAAATCTAGCACCCATTCGTCTTCTGACGAAGTAGTAATCACACATAAAACAGCTTCTGCATCACCAGTGCTCCCCTCAGCAACGTTTGCCACACTGCTTGTAATATTCTGTCTATCAGCTTTATTCCTCCGCTTTGGACAATCTCTCCTGATATGCCCCTCCTCGTGACACTCAAAGCACTTCACGCATTCCTTGAACTTTCTATGGCGTGATTTCAATCTGTTTTTACCTCTGTTGCTACTAGGCCCTCGATGTTGTTCTCTACCCCTAATTGTCAGTGCTTGCGCTACTCCTTGTGCCAAGCTGTCATCTTGCAACTTTCTTTGCCACTCCTTAGAGAATAAAGCGGACTTTACCTCTTCTGAGGTAATCGTAGTACACTCCTGCAATAGTGAATCAATAAAGTGCTCCCATGACTCTGGTAAAAAGGCTAACAACATCATGCCCGATTCTTCATCATCAAGTATCTTACCGATGTTCTTTAGATCCATCATGAGTTTATTAAATTCATCTATATGGATTCTAATATACATACCTTCAGTATATCTAAATTGAAACATCTTCTTCAACATGTACAAGCGATTGTTCAAACCTTTCTTCACATAGAGTGCTTGAAGTTTTACCCATAAAGCTGCGGCATCCTTCTCCTCAACAACCTCTATTAAGACCTCATCCGACAAATTTAACATGATTGTGCTCTTTGCTTTTTCCATTAGCTCTACCCTCTCAGAAGCTTTCATTATAATAAACAAATCATCTTCACCATCCAGTGCATTGGCCAAACCTTGGGTTGTCAATAAAGCTCACATCTTGATGCTCCATAACGAAAAGTTGTTGCTCCCGTTAAACTTCTCAATTTCATATTTCCTCTCAAACATAATTGCAATAACAGAATTTTCAGATAATAATTAGACAAGCAAAAGCTCCAAATCACAATTAAGAAATCTAACCCCAAGTTCTAATACTAATTGTTGGAATATAATATGCGGATTTGACAAGATCTTACAATTTACGTCAACGCGAAATCACCAGAGAAATAAATGAGAAAAATAAGGACACTAGAAATTTACGTGGTTCGGTCCGAATATCAGTACCTACGTCCACGGGGAGAGCCAGTAGCAAATAATCCACTATAATCGGAGAATCAGAGTTTACAATCGCTCAAACTCTTAAGTGTTTCCCATACCTAGATTTAATCCTAAACCCAGAGTATTTATAAATAAATAACTCACCTGAACATAAACTCACGGCACAAAATTTATTACGCGTTCAAGCTCAAAGTATAACGCACGTGGCTCTCTCTCTCTCTTCAACTTTATGTGTGGCTCCTTCCTCTCGTAAAGCTACAATGGTTTCTTCTCTACGTAGGACTTCGGCGGCCTTTTCTTTCGTAGGGTTTTTTTAGCCGCTCCACCTTCACACGCACCAAAAAAAAAAAGAAACTTGAATTTTGTTCGTTTATATGTGTGCCCAGAGCCCCCACCAACTATTTCCTTTCTCGGCTCCACGTGTAAAGGTTTCAGCAACTTTTTTCTTCTTTTCTTCATCGACTAAAAGAAGAAAACCCATGCCGTGGAAATCATGTGCCCAAAGTTTGGGCCCCACCATGGATAAAGAAGAATTCGACTCCTCCTACATAAAGTGAAGAAATTCGTATCTTCCAATTTTTTTTCTTTCTTTTGTAAATCTTCATGGAGTCCCACGAACTTCTACTTGTCCAAGCAAATCGCGTTTTGCAAATAATCAAACTCGAAACATAATTTAACACTATGAATGATCCATGATCCTTGCATGATCAGCCCATGCACAATACAGACAAAGGCCCATGCACGACCCATGCACAACCCATGATTAGTGTTCGACTGGCCCATTGGTAACCTGCGACCGTTCACCTACTCCATGTCAGGCGGCCCTACTGACCTACCCTTGCTTCTGACACACGCCCATGGGCTTCCCAAGGCCTCGCCATTGAGTGGCCTAGTGTACAAACTTGTAATGATGATACACGTTCAAACATAGCCATTGGATCGAAGGGAGGATCAACGGATGAGATGAGACCCGAACTTATATAAATAGGGGTCTCTCCCCCCCCCCCCCACCTCATTGTGTTCAGCTCATTTATAAGAAAATACGCTCACTCCTTGCTCATACAACTCTTGTGTTCGTGCGTGTGTATGTGAGGCTGACTTGGGATCGAAAATCCTAAGGCCGCACAGGTGATCGATCGATTAGAAACAACTGACCCGTAACACATGAATGCAAGATCGAATGATGAATGTAGACATTTGAAATTAATGGAACACCTTTTGAATATGAGATAGCATTGTAGGCAATTATGGAAGATAATCATTTGTGTCTCTCGATTCATAGACAAAACAGTTTTAAGTGACTATTAGTATTTTCTCAACATGATTTGATATTAGTATCTTAATTTTCGGTATCATTTCACATACTAGTAAATGTTGGATTGACCGCATGAAATATGCGTTTTGATGTTTTATGTAATAGGCCATAATAAACTTCCTTAATTGGCTTCATACTTTCTTGATTATTATCATTAGTGGTTGCCCCCAATTATCATTTTCATCTCTTTTGTACCGTGCAATTTGATTTGTCAACTCATGAGATTGGAGAGAGTGAAGTCTTGAAGATAATGATGATAACACATGATGACTCTTCGCAAGATGGCGCTTATGCTTAACATGAATCCCCCCAAATCCTTTTTATTGTAACATCATTTTTTTCATTTAGTTCATTGTTTTATATTAAACTTAGGGATTGCCATTAATTTAGGGTTGATTATGATCCAAGTAAGGTGCAAAAGCCCACCTTACTTTTGTAAGCCAAAGATTCGTGGGTCTAGGGGTTGATGACGCGAGATACCTTTGTTTTATGCTCAATTTGATACTTTCCTTTTTCCTTTTATATGTAAACATTTCATGGAATCTTTTCGTCATGGTTCATCCTTAAGACATGCATCCAAGTGTCCATGTATCGTTATTCACTCAAATAATAAATTAATTCAAATAATTGTAACACAAGTAAAGCGCGGGTAAAAGCAAGAATTCGAGCCATATTGAGCAAAATTAAGCCAGCCCTTATTATTACACCCCGAACAAGGCTCTTGCGAGCGATAAATAGAACATCTAGTAATTTTAAATACGCATAGTAATTTTTTTTTTTTGGTCGAATACGCATAGTCATTTGATGACCGTAAACAATGCATAAATTAATTTTATCAAGCATATTTATTTCAAATTAATTTTACTTAAAAATATTTTAAATTACACATGTGAACATGATGGGTTAATACTATAAAAAGTACTAAACCATAAATTTATCCTAAATTAATATTTTGATCACAAAAACCCTAAAACCAATACATATGCAACAGACTTTCCCCCCTTTAGTTTTCATTAAGTTTTGCGAATTCATCGTGAGGTGAGGGGAGCCACAGCGGATAGGGATCAATATGCACTAAAATCCACCTTAACCTGGCTTTGATGCTAATCTGGAAGAGACTCATCCTCAAAAGACGTCTTGTGAGGTGAGGGGAGTCGCAACATTACCAAGTAGGTCAAAGGGCTTCTCCTAAATGATGCGGGACTATCTTGCATAGCAGCGTATAGGGATCATCATACACCGATTTTTCGTGATCAACATTATGTTTCGGCGAGAAAATTAAAATCCGAATTTCCTCCTTTCTTTCCTCTCATTTTTTTTTTTTGGGAAAATCCCAAATAATGATCCAAAGTGCCCTCCTTTTCTCAAAAGAGGACTTGGAGTGAAGTCTGTCTCAAATAAGGACCAAAAGTAGTCAATTAGTCTCAAAGAAGGACCTTACTCGTCGGCCAGTGAATAGATGCATCTCTGATGCATATTCCGGTGGCTTGATTAGGGTATTTTCGTCCAATTTTTTTTTTTCATTTTTGGTTGCCCTATTCATCATTTTCTTTGTCCCCTGTTCACTTCTTCTTGCCCAGATCAAGAACAAGAAAGGCCGGCGAGCACCGGCCGCTAGTAAGGGTTGGCGAGGGCTCGACACCCATCACTGGCAATGGGTGAGGGCTCGACACCCATCGCTGGCCAACGGGCAAGGGCCGTCTAAATTGAGGCCCTACAAGGAGGTCCTCCAGGGCAAAAGGGGTAGCCGAAGAAGTCGTCGATCTGGGAGCGATGGTGAGAGGAAGGGATGAAGAAGGCAACATGGGCGTCCCAATCGTACTCCTGGCAGAAAAAGAGGTTGTCGGTGGAGCGACAGGCGGAGGCGGGGGAGGTCGCCCCTCGCCGATCCTGGGCGAAGGCTCACTCACCTCATTGGCCACTGATAAGGGCCGGCACGGGCCTATAAGGCCTCACTCGCAGCCAGCAATGGCTCAACGACCCTTGCCGGCCGTGGTCAAGGCCACCCTCGCCAGATCTGGCAAGGGTCGGCCTACAAGCCCTCACCCGTAGCAGGCGAGGGCTTGGCAACCCTCGCCCACTACCGGCGATGGGCATCTAGCCCTCGCCGGCCCTCACCAACGACCGACGCTCGCCGGCCTTTCCCAAGTCTGATGTTCTTGAGAAGAAGACGAATAAGGGACGAAGAAGATAATAAACGGTGCAACCATTGACCCAAAAAAAATAAAATTAAGAACAAGACAATTGAAATTTTAAAAAAGTAATAATTGGACAAAAATACCATTGATCAGGTCACCAGAATATGCATTGGAGATGCATTTGTGCACCAACCGATGAGTAAAATCCTTCTTTGAGACTAAATGACCACTTTAGGTCCTTATTTAAGAAAGATTTCACTTTATGTCCTCTTTTGAGAAAATGAAGACATTTAGGTCTTAATTTGAGATTTTCTCTTCTTCTTTTTTGGCTTTTTTTTTTTTTATGAGTCCCACGTCTCGTCATGTGGTATCGTTATCAACACGCCGTGAAGTCCCCCCTACACCAGTCCCGAGTGTGTGAACTCGCGCCGTGCCAAGTGTTCCCTCCTCCGACCTCCCATGGCCGCTCCTCCTCCTCCTCCTCCTCCTCCTCCTCCTTCGCTCCTCGCCTTCCTCAACGCCCCCGCTGCATCGATGACGAAGCAGCAGCAGATATCTCCCTGACCCAGAAGCGCCAAACTCGCCAAGTTCCCAAATTGACCTCTCCCCCACCTCTCTCGCTCCCACCTCCTTCTCCTTCGCCTTCTGGGTCCCTCTCGAAGGCGGGAAAACATCGAGTTCCGGCCCCGTTTCGCTCCGTTTCGAGCTCCGTCCGGAATGCGGGGCCCCCCCGGAATGCCCGCCGCCGCCGCCGCCGCGACTCGGCCGTCGAGCGGGGGAGGTGCCGGCTGCTGTTGATTCGGGTCGGTTTTTGTTCTTTTTGGGCTCGCCGTGCTGCTTGTCGCCGCTCCGCGTTGATTTGGAGGGCGGCGGCTCGTGGGGAACGCTCGGGCACGGTGCTCGGCTGTTTCGGGTGGGATGTTTAGGAGCAACAACGTGGCTGCGAGGATTTTCGAGCGGCAGATTCGGACTCCTGCTCCCGGCACCAGCGTACTCCTCTCCTGCTCTGTGCTTTTTTCCGTTTTTTTTCCGTAGCAATTCGATCTTCGTTGTTGCTGCTGCTGCTTATGCTTGTTCGTCTGCGTTGGGGACCTTCCGGTTTGGGCTGAATTCCGAGTTTTATTTACTTGGTCTTACTTGCTGAACTGAAATTCGGGGCTACTTCTTGGAATGATGTGGTGCAAAGTTCTGTCTTTACTTAAATGAAGAAATGGATGAGGAATTGCTTCGTTTGAATCTCCGGAACTTGGAAACATTCGATCACTGTTAGTTCAATGGAAGTGAGCTGGATACACGCTGAACTGTTGTACCGGACTATATCCCGACAGTCTTTCGCTTCGACTTTGGAATAGTAAAAAATTGTATGACTTCTCGCTCTCGTCACTACGCAGTCGGTTTGCACGATCAACACTTATAGAGCAGAAACTGTCAGGAGAAGTGTACTTTATCCGACATTATATTCACATGGTGCATGGGGGTTTGGTTCTTCCACAAATTTTATTGTGTGCGGCTCGATTTAGTAAAGTAATGCTTAGTCGACTAACAAACTTGTTGGAGTTGGATGTTGTAGTAATGGAAGTTCATGTGCATTCTTTTGGAGCGGAAGAAAATAAAAAATCGAATAACTTTGGTGTACTGGATGTGAGTGATTCTGCATGATAGTGGGAGAATGGGGAGAAAGAAAGTAAGATGATAAAATTTTACATTAGTGCTTGTAGCATGCATGCTCTTTTTGGTTGTCCATCTAGCATATCATAAGATGTATTCTAGTCTCTGGAACAAGCAGTAGACAGATAAACAATTTATATAAGATATTTGGCGTGATGTAATGAATAAGTTGGATAGTCGCAGCAACAATCACTCTGGACATGGCAAATTTAACTAATTGTGCCAGTAAGACGAATGTTTTGTCCTTTCTGGAGTCATAATTGGGGCATTGACATGCAATGCGTGTGGTTGCATCAAGATGAGACTGATCAGATCTGCACCTTGCAGGTTCACCGTGCTAGACTATTTTATGAGAATATGGTCCCAAGCCACACTATATATGATGTTGAATGTCCAGATCATTCATTCCGAAAATTCACTGAAGATGGTCGTTATCTCATAAGTTTCAGCCGGAATAATCAAGATTTGATAGTATATAGACCACGATGGTTGTCATTCTGTTGCAAAGAAGAGAACTGCATGCATGATCTCCCCCAGAAAGCAAAAAAATTTGAGAGTTTTTTCACTGAACTGTACACTGTCTCACTTGCTTCTGGCAACGAGCAAATATGCAAAGACTGCTTTCTTTACTTGGAGAGCAATCAGTTCGGGGTCTTTGTTACTTCTACTGCTCTACTTCATGATGCACCTTCATCTGGGGAAGCTGTCCCTGGGATCCCTTCAATAGATAAGATAACTTTTCACCTCTTAAGGTGGGTTCTTTAAAATATGAAGTCTCTGGTATCAAACCTTGCAAAGCTTTGCTAAATGAAGTCCTTTAATTTTCTTTCTTTGGTGGATTTTTTTGGTCCCGATAGACTTGAAGATGGAGATGTACTGGATAAGAAGGTTTTTCACAATGATTTTATTAACTTCAACCATAACGTGGGAGTCTTCTTGTATGATGATCTACTGGCTATTGTTTCTCTTCGCTTTCAAACAATCCACATACTACAAATTCGAGACTCTGGGGACCTAGTTGATGTACGAGCTATTGGAACATTCTGTCGTGAAGATGATGAACTTTTCCTCAATTCCAATGCCCAGGCAAGTGGACTTCTCGATTTTTTTGTTTATGGTCTGCATGGGTTGCATCTCTTTATTTTATTAACCTTAAGCCAGTCTGCTTCAAGGAGAAATAGATGGTTACCAACGTAGTAGAACAGTTACTTCTTGCCATAAGAGATGTGATTGTCACTAACAAGCTTGTGACCTCAATATACTCAGTAGGATGGACTGCATCTTAAAACTATATTCTTTGTCGGAATATTGTGAGCATATCATTTTAGAAAATCAAATTTGTGTGAGATTACCAATGTGGTTATGCCCTTGTGGAGTAGTGATCCTCTAACTAAACTAGCTCGTTTGCTTTTGTGGGCCTACGAGATGTTTTTAATGTTCTTTGTTGTTCTAATGAATGTGATATGACCCTGTCAATTGTGTCAAGCCATGGTGGCAAGGAAGCGGGGAAGTCAACAGAATAGGCAGCACATCTTTATTTATTAGCAATTCTACTCTTTAATGTTCTTTCTGATAGATAAAACTTTATTGAAACTCAAAGGTAAGAGGGAACTGCTAGTTAATTGTTCAAAACTGTTCTGTGTTTCTAAAGGAGTTCTCCTTTTTCGCACTATGGCTAAGTGGCTAAAGGAATGTGATCCATATGGATGTATGGTCTTTTTAGTCATCTCTTTATGTATATCTTTATGCTAGTGAGTCCACTGGACATGGTCTCTTTGGTCTGTGGTCTTTTTGGAGACTATCGAGAAAACTTGTCATCAGATTACTTTAGCATGATGAGGTCCTGTTACAATTGCGTAAAAGATGATATGGTTTGCTGTTTTGAAATTATGAGTATCTGAATTCTGAACTTACTAAATCTTGGTTGCTTTTCAATTCCAAGGCTGTTCCCTATTTGGTTTGTTTTTTTTGGTCTTGTTTGTCATCTAAGGTTGTAGTCTCAACTAATGATATTACTGTTGATGGCAGTATATGCCAGTTTCTGACCAAAGTCAACTTCACTCAGAGAATCATGTGGAGACTTGTGCGCATCAAAATCAGCTTTATCAAAACAGTTCTTTTTTAAGTGGCATCAAGCAACGCTTGCTGTCATTTATTTTCCGAGCAATATGGAATGAAGAATCTGATGATGCCCAGGTTAGTTCCTGGATTTGTTTTCTGATCATTAGCTAGCTTACCATGCTGCTTTTGGGATATGGCAGTTGTTCATTCATTTGGCAGGTGGCATATCCATAGCAATTGCATTAAAAAGCTTTTTAGATCTTGTCTATGCTGATCACTTGCCATTGAGGCACTAGCCCATTAATCCATCATGGCACTGCGCGGTTGCAGTCAAAAGCTGCGAGAGCTGCACTAAACATACCTGCTGCAGCCTTGTTATGCTTGTCAAAGTGGTCCAGAAACCATTTAGATTGCTAGCACATGGAGCACAAGTCGATATGAATAGAACTTTCTTTAATGATTACGTTTGTCAATGTTTACTAGGTGGTGGTATCTATCCAAGACAAGCAATATAATGCAATTTGTAGGCACTTTTAAGTTCTAAAATGGTTTTATTTGGAGTATCCCGACCGTTGCCGGCAGCAATATTCTTGTATCTATTGTATCTTGTGTCTCTTGCAATCCAAGGACATCTAATTTTCACAATGGGGAGCGGTTCTTTGTTTAGGTTGTATCGATAGGAGACGAAGCTAGCTCCTTTGCCAGATATAAAGATAAAAACTAGAAAATGAAGGCAATGGCTCTGATTGGTTTCTTTCCTCCAATCCTATAGGAGAGCCCAAAATATCCATCCATACCATATATCTATGTATAGCCCCACTCTCTGTCACAAGCTCTAGTCACATGCCACGTTCCTCCTAAACACTTACTGACTCTGCATAGGGTGAGAGGCAATAATTTGTCGATCATTTGGCATCCATAGTTGAAAGCACAGCAAACTGTCTTGCAAGACTATATTAAACTGAGAATCAAAGATATCCATATGAAATATTATTATTGAGCTACCTTGGGATTAGATATAAAAAATGCTGAATTAAAAAGATGTTGGAATTTTTGGAAAGGAAACACACCATATCTAGTCCATTCAGCTGATGAATTCTGTATAGTTCTGAATTCAAGAGCTTGAAGGAAGCTCTTTTCATTTATCACTAGCATCTTGAGGGAGTCATAGGAAAATCCAAAATTTAATAGTGGAAGCTTTATAATCAAAACTTAATTCAAGCATATGTTGTCAGTAGTGAACTCAGTTTGCTATCTTTCTCAATTTCCTGACGTCTTTCTAATAGAAGCAATCTTTCTCAATTTCCTGACATCTTTCTAATAGAAGTACTTGCTTAAATACTACTCAAAGGGGCTCATCATAGTTCTTTGATATCAAGATACTATGATAATTCCTTGTTTTAATTAACTTTTTTTCTTGGTTCAGAGAGTTCAATCCCTGAAGAAGAAATTTTATTTCCATTTCCAAGATTATGTTGACTTGATAATCTTGAAGGTAAGATATGAAGTTTTCACAGGATGATTTTACTACATCCCTTTGCCCTTGGTCCAGATGGACATTGCTTTTGTGTCTGTCTTAATTCTAGCTCTAAAATATCCTTTCAGCAGGTACAGTTTTTGGACAGGCACCATTTGCTAATAAAGTTTGGGAGTGTGGATGGAGTGGTAGGTGTCACTTTTTTTAAACCTACTATGGCACCTCTTATAGTAAAGTTTGTTGTGTAATAAATCCAAGACTACGATCATGGTAGAGATGCTAATCACAGTGCCGGGTCCCTAATGACCTTCAAGCTGAAAATAAGGTAAAGATAGGGTTACGTGTCAAGCTGGAAACAAGAGGAAAATTAAAGTGTTACATGGATACCACCTTGTGATGCATTTGGATTAAAGAACCCATATGGAGCCCAAAAACTGTTCTTGCTTAAGGTCCTTTGTGCTAGTTCAGAAACAAATTAGATGAGACACCGATTATGCTCAATGAGTGCAGCTCCTATTAATCCATGTCAGATGGTGCAATTGGCTTCACTGATCCTGGCTTATTGTATTGTAAACTTTGAAGTTTTTTCATTTTAAGATCCTAATCTTTCCTTCTCTTAATTGGAGAAAGTACTTTGTAATACAAAAGATATAAGACTAGATCTCCTGACTTCTTTTCATTTTAAGATTTCGGTGTCAAGGAACGCTGATCAACAAACCGCATTCTTTGCTGTTTATAACATGGAGACAACTGAAATTGTTGCCTTTTATCAGGTACTATTTGTCTCAAAGCTTGCCACACTTTCCATTGTACTATTGGGACTTATTTGCTGATGGATTCGATTTTCCATTTGTAGAATTCAGCAGAGGAGCTTTATCTCTTCTTTGAGATGTTTTGTGATCATTTTCACCCTCACTCAAAAAATTCACCACACATGAATTTCATTTCTTCTCATTCAAACAACATCTATGCTTTCGAGCAATTAAGAGGCATTAAAAAGAAACCAAACTCTCAGGTTAGTCATCTGAGCTGGTGCATGGTTAATGATAATATTTTATATTTCCTGTGGGTCATCTTAAGTTTTATTTTCTTGTAAAGCCTTGAATGGAAATGATTCTAGATTGGATACATTTACAATGTGTTCATCCTCATAGTGCTTCTCTTGACCAATAAAGTAAGAAGAAAGATTCAGTAAACCTGGAACCCTAATCAATGCTTCAGCTAGGAGCTAATTTTTTGGAATTTCTAATGTTTTATCGAGTAACTTCAATAAATTTGAAATCCATTTTTCCAAGAAAGAATTTATTAGTGTTGATTTTCATCAACAAAGAAAAAATACACTGAAATCTAATAAAAGTGCGACATTCATCTTGCAGTTTTTGAAGAAGATGCTGGGTTCTCTTCCTTTCAGCTGTCAGTCACAAAATCCTTCTCCCTATTTTGACCAATCACTCTTCCGGTATGACGAAAAGGTTTGTTTTGGATGCTTCTCTAATTTATAGCCCTACTACATGCATGTCTTGTTCCATGTGTGCAAAGCAATTCAATCTTGCACTTTGAGGCTGGCTTTTGACAAATTTGCAAACCATCAACATTTTGAGGTCTAGCTTCACCAGTGAGCATGGAAGCTCTAGATGTTCGAATTTGCATTTCAAAAATGCACAAGCTCAACCCACTTTCAGTGCTGAGAATTCGTATTGGGTGACTTTGGGCAGAGGATCTCTTGGACTGTAGAGTTGCTTGTTCAATGTTGGCCTGTGGAGTTGCTTGATTTTAAGGTTTTGCAAATTGTTCTTTTATTGGGTTCTGAGGGACCAATTGTTGTATTGTGCTTGCTGCTGAAGTCTGTGGGTCTTCAAGTTTTCTTGCCAACAAACACACATTAAAATAAGAAGACTGAGTACACTGCATTCCTAGTGTATGAAGCTAACAATTTCCAAACATTTATCCAACAGATATGACAGTCGACTTAAACATGACAGTATATGGCTTCTCTCCCTCAACAGTCGACACTGTTTCTGTCCTACCGCTAAATTGTTTAATTTTTCAGAGATGGTAATCAGCTTAGTTGCTCTCTACCAATTTCTTTACTGCAGCATGTCTTTCACCGGTAGAGGTCCATCGTTTTAGCAGTCTTGCGGAGTGACATATATGGGCCACAGCACCTTGTAATGGATGATTACCAACATGTCTAACCTTGGTTTTACACATGCGGAAGCAAATCATCGATGATGGATCCTTTTAACTTTGAGTAATTGCCAGGAGTTATCCATTAGATAGCTTTCAGGGAACATAGAAAAAAGCTGCACCTGTCATTCGCTAAGCATGTGTCCGAGGAAGTCAGCAATGGGAAAATGTTGCAAGATTTCTGCCTACAATAGTTGGTTACACAGAAAACTCTATGCAACTTTTATCTGTACACTTCGCCGTAGTCTTGGGTACTTTTTAACTCTGTCCACCTCTAGCTTTGATCATTACCAAGAAATTTTAAGCCATAGAAAATCAAAGGAAATCTGAGAACCAATGATGGGAAGACCTGGCTACAAGTTAGAATAAGTGTAAGAATGTCAAGGTTATTCCTAGATGTGGATCGTGGAATTGTGTCACATCCTTTTCAATGCCTGGTTTTGTTTCCTGTTTTGAAAAGCAAGATCATATCAGAGTTTGTCAATTTTTGCTCACAGTTTCCATCTAAGATACAGAACTGTTACAGATACATTAAAAGAAATGAAAATTATCCTTGTCCACGATTAAAATGTTTCCTTCAGTTAAAGACATAATGTTACTGGTGTTGATCAATTTTTGAAATGCAGCAATCCCAAATGCCTAATAAAAACTGCACACTAAAGCTTGAGCACCCAAGATAATTGATGTTAGAAATGAAGAAAGAAACATAAATAGGTTAGTGTTGATGAGTATAAAAAGACTTTTAAGCACTGACTATTCAAAGTTCACGTCCAACTTTTGACTGATTGAGTAGTTACTTCGTTTTGGAGTATGTTTTATGGCGTATATAGAGACTTTCACATGCTCTCGGTTCACTGATAACTTGCTTGAGCTTTCTCGAGTTTCCAGTAGTAAGTCCTTACACTAATGAGCTCAGTTTGGCATGATTGCATCCAAGTGATGAGAAACAATAAATAAAAGTACTTTGGCACAAGAGTGAAGGCACTTGAATCGAATAAGTTTCACAATTCATCCTCCATGGTTGGTTTTGATGTTGAAGGGTTCCACATGGATATATCCTTTATCACTTCTGCTTCCTATTTTTTTTTTAATTCTGTTATTGCATCAATTGGTGGCATCGGTTCAGCTATTTCAACTTAATTCATCCTGTTTATTACACATACTGAAGCTGTAGCAAGGATCTTAAGTCATCTATATTCTAAGTTTTTTTTCTACTCTTTTCTTTCTGGCGAGGAGTTGATGCATTCACATATTTGTTTATTAATCTATTCGAAAGTGGTTTTTCTCTTCGAGGACGGTCCACTCTCCATTCTTGGTTTTCTTACAATTGATGTCATGTGTTATAAGATTAGACTGGAAGGTTGTCTACTGGTCTGATTCTCCTTTTCTTGCAGTTGATCTCTGCAACTGATCGGCCCAGGCCGACAACTGACCATCCTATCAAGTTTCATATGAGAAGGAAACCAGAGACACTCAAGTTCAAGATTAAATCAGGTGAACCCTTTTGACTACGTTAGACATTTAAGTTGGTCATAATCAAGGTAGCGAGGGTTTCACCATCCGCATGTTTCATCGTTTGGCAAGGTTTAATGAGGGTTGTAGTTCCAATTCCTTTTCTTGATTGTGATATTTCATTTTTCTTACACTTAAGATTAGAGAAGCAAGTGATTGAAATCGACATGGCTTTTGACTAGGTCCGGAGGCCGGGAGCACGGATGGTCGGACTAAAAAGATATCGTCTTTCCTCTTCCATCCATTTTTGCCCCTCGTTCTCTCCATACAGCATACGCCGATCTCACAGCCATCACAGCCATCCATTAACATTCACTTCCGTAAATGAGGTTTCGTGATATCACTTTGCGGCATTTTTCCCTAGTAATAGTCTTGTAAATGTATTACAAAGATAGTAAAGTTTTACATGGGTTATAATTGTACATTTGGCGCCAGGGGCCCTTGGTGAAATCGTAAAATTAGGGTAGATCTTTCGTAGTCATACGTCTCCAATAAATTGCAATTATATTTCCCAAGAACAATGCTAGGTTATACTATGACTCGTCTCATGTGCATCCAGATGACGATCGGTTAGTCTATGTGCTTATGACTCTTAAGGTTTGTGTTGAGTTCTTGATGGATTCGAGCGACCTGATTGAAAAAAAAAAATCGAAAGGATACAAATGCTTTAATACCATGAAGATGATCAAGGCTGCAATTTAGGTTGAGCGTCGCATCTTATGTGAATAACTTGCCAAAATTGGGGAAATTGTCCCATCAGTTCTAAATTTTCTAATTTGGTCAATTAGTTAAATTTTCGTGCGGAATTTGGATACAATCTTTTCGGTTAATTTTCATTGTAAATTATTTATATGGTGGTGTGTCGTATAGGACGGCTAGTGATAATTGAATAGCCATGTTAGCTTTTTTCAGAGAAAATTTATCGGAAGGATTATATTGGAATTTACATGCAAAGGTTTATGTTTAGATTGGCAAAATTAAAAAGTTTATGACAATAAATTTAGGATTAATTGAAAAAAATTTCTGCGGAAATTGAGTTCAATGAGCAGGTTTGCAAGAGTGAGATAATATGATGGAGGGTGAATAACATGTTAATACAACCTACTCTTAATCTTAAGCGTAGGTAGATTTAGAAATCAATGAACTTAAAGGAATTCATACAATGATGAGACAAAACCTTGTATTTAACCACAATAAATAGGTTGTACGCGGCACTTGGAAAAAAAGCATAGATGACGAGCGTCAATGATCACAAATCACACAAGAAAACAACCTCTGGAAAAAACTTCTGGATGCCGGGTGAGCCGATTCGTCGGCTTGGCCGACCACGCCGGCATCGTTCGAGCCATTCTCGGGGGCTCCTTCGCGATCGCGACAGAACATTTCGAAAGCTGATTCGACGTACTTCACGGCGTCGACCACCGTCATGTTCTCCACCAGCTGGTGCGGATAGATGTCCTTCTTATGGTCCCCGTTCATCGTCGCGGCCAATTGAACCAGCTGTTCCTGAAAGTCGTTGAGCTGTGCTGCCTCTTTTGGCCCTGATTCTCTCAGCTTCACCGGATCCGGCAAAGTCACTGCCATTTTCATGAAAGATGGTATAAGTCTAGATGGAGTTTTACAAGAATGAAACAAATTACCATCTAAAAAAGAGTAACAACGAGAACCAATGTAAGAAATCGATGTTAACATTTTGAGATCGCAAAGAGGCTTTGACATGCTTTTGGAATCAAGATTGATCTTTAGTTATTACGTTACGCGTGAAATTAGTGTAGCTAACATCTTTACTAGGGACAATACGCGTGGTGCTTGAGTGGTGCATGTTCACCTGGGCAATCGGTTCTTGGACCGGTCCGGTTCAGGTTCAGGACGACGTCGAAGGTGCCCGCCCACTCGTCGCGCTTCGTTAGGAAACTCGGTAGATTGAAGATCTTCTTGACCGTCGCTGGGATTGAGGAATGCTCGAACTGGGATGTGGGATATGGCCCTGAAGGCTCATGCAACACTGCAAGACACAGAATGCAACATTGTCAAGGAATGTGACCAAGTAAAATTGACCATGCATATGAAGTTCATGTGCAAAAACCTGTTCCGGGTTCAATCCAAGGAGAAACCAATATCGCCGGCACTCGGACCCCGAGACGGTCGAAATTGAAGTTGTAAGGTGCGGGCCCGACGATGCCATCCGGGCTCGGGACGCCCTCCACCGGCGTTGGGACATGGTCGTAGAAGCCGCCGTGCTCGTCGTAGACGATCACGAACAGGATCTCGTTCCATTGAGGGCTCGATCTCAACGCCTCGTACACCTCCTTCACGAACTTCTGCCCCTCGGAGATGTCGTGAGACGGGTGGTCGTCGTTGCCGGGGATATGAGGCAGCTCGAAGTACCTTTGCTCGATCACGGTGTAGTTCGGCAACTTCCCCTCCTTCGCATGTCTCTTGAAATGCAGGTCGAACTGATGGAAATGTTTCAAGTACTTTGGTTTTCTAAGGTTCCTGGAGAAGGAGAAAAACAGTTTTGAATTCGCCTTGGAGGTCCAAATATAAGCTACTGATCATCTTAATCAGAGAGAAGATTAGCAATATTGGCTCCATGATTATTACATATGTTTTTGCAGCTTGGGAACTTAGCATTAAGAATTCAACTGTAAATTTAGTTATATGAGAAATATAATTTATGCATGAATGCATGGTGGGTCCACTATAATGACGTTTATCTTGTGAATTTCAATTAAGATAATCAAACTCCACTAATTCTTATGTTTGAACAAAGGAAACAAAAAAAAAAAAATTTTTTTAATCATTCCATGCTCATATTATACATTTGAATAGCTAGATAGATTCAAACCTCTCGGCTTGCATTATAAAATGACTAGAAACGTGTCATTAAGCCAACGTTTTAACCTTAATAAATCAATAATTAGTGTCAAAGGACTCTATTATATGTCAAGGGAAAAGGACATTGTGAGGACCACCAGCATATTTGATAGGGTTTTAACGACCAAATCCACTCAAATTAAAGAGACATAAGCAATGATGAAAAACAAAATGCCAAAGAATAGGGGGGTATGATCCGTGGCTAATTATGCCATGTCAAAGCATCATGATCAGACTTGCACCTAATCCTTGCTTACCAAAATTAAAAAAACAAAGCACGTCGCCGCCACTCTGTCAGAAGGAACATGGCCCCAAATCTAACTGGATCTAAGAAGTGGAGGTAATGTCCGCGTATGGCCAAAGAAAAGGTAATTTCTAACTAAAAAAATTGTGGAAGTCGAGATGAACTCTCATTGATTAATCGAAAGATAATGGTCCGGAGATCATGTTACTTGATCCTTTCTTTTTCCTACGATTGCGGGGCAACGCACCTGCCTGGAGATAAATGATATGTCACCATTCTTTCTTCTTTTTTCTTTTAAGCTGAAAATAGCTGGAAGACCATTTTCAATTTCGCAGCTCTTACTGAATACCCTCCTTGCATTTCAGAAACCTGTATTTTGCATCTCTCCCTACCTAAAAGACCTTTATGATTTTGGGTGGATCTACATTCAAACTCCTCTCCTCTCTCTCTCTCTCTCTCTCTCGCATGTTGACTGACCACATCCATCCAATGACTCAATGCCACCCGGGCAGCGACCACGCGGCCTGAACTCCCTTGCCGCCACCGGCCGACCTTCTCCCCTTGCCTCCATCTCCGTCAATGGCGAGCCAGCTCACCCCTCATGAAGATGCAAGCTTGATCGGAGATCGCGACCATGGGAGCCTCTACAACATATCATGCTGAGTTTCTGCAGCTCAGCTTTGCCACCACAACATACTGTGGCAACGCCAATCTCATCCTCCCCAAGCCCCACGCAGCAGGGCAATCATCCCCATCTCAGCACCCATCGCCCCGTCGAGGCAGGTGGCCGTAGGGTCACCCCGAGCAAGACAGGTTCGAACGGGCCCTATAGTATAGGGAAATTAGCTCTCTTTGGGTCGTCCCTACACATGTGACAATTAACTATGCAATTCCATTTTTGCCCTTTCTAAAGACCCATCTAATTAATATATGACTCCCTTCAGCTGAAGCATGTGACCCACGAGGACAAGATCAACTTTGGATCCGACATTGACAACACCCTAAAGCAACGACACAGCAAAATCCAAAATTTCCATGCTCAATCCTCCCAAACACCACCCCCCCCAAAAAAAAAAAAAAAAAGAAAAAACACCTTAGTTTTTCTAATCTGAAACGTCACAGCACGTTCTAGATGCAAAAACGACGTGTCAAACCAAGAAAAGCTGGTCAACGAAATCACGTCAACTTGGATGGATTTGATCGAGAGATGTTAGGTGTAAAATATAAGCAAATAACAACCTCAACTTTCCAACATAGTATATAATATTATCTGTTATAATATCCGGTGTAGGGCACTTAAAGTTAGGTCAGATCCGATTCTATATTTTATAAACCAAACCCAGATTTAAAATAAATAAAAAAAAAAAAAAAAAAAAAAAAAAAAAGCATATCCTTCTTGGAATCATTCCCCTTCCCGAGATTGCGCCCATGAACACGAATCGAATATTTAGTAAAAGTTTCCAACCAAAACCAATAAAGCAACAATGCAATTAGTCTAACTTTTTAGAGGAATTTAAGGGAAATTCATTTTGATTTTCGTGGGCTGGGACCGACCCACTTTAGATTAACAGTAGGTCAAAAGAAAAAGTGAAAATGCCAAACTTTACTTTATAATATTACTGCATTTTATTCTATCGAAAATGGTTTTGATTTGCTTTCATTTTTTTTCCCTTGTTTTCCCGGTTTCATCGTACCTGTAAAAAAGGGTAGATGGAGGGTAAGCGTAGTAGATCCCGAAGCTGTGGCCGGCCTCGTGCATGGACTCGAAGACGGTCCTCTGCGGGTACCCTTCGACCAGCTTCTGCGTGTCGTTCCCCGTCGCGCCGCACGAGGTCGCCGCGTGCACGTACAGCCTGTTGGGCTGCGTCGACGCCGGGATCGACGCGAACCACCGGTCGCACACGGCGAACTCGGAGGCCAGCTCCTTGTAGACCGGCACGGCCTCCGGCCTGAACCCGTTCATGACGAACTCGGACAGCCCCTGCTGCTTCCGCTCCGCGTTCTGCGCGAACCCTTCCATGGCCGGGAGCAGGTTCTTGGACGGCGAGGTGGCGTCGTCCCACGGCTCGCCGAAGACCTGCTCGTAGATGGCCTGGAAGGAGTGGTCCGGGTCGGGGTCGACGTACACGGCCGAGTCGCCGAAGGTGACGCGGAGCGAGTTGGAGTCGGCGACGGACAAAGGGTTGGACTGAGTGCCGTCGACGCCGTCGATGTCGGTGGTTGAGGGACTTCATCCAGCCGACCATGTGGTCGAAGGAGCGGTTCTCCTGGACCAGAACGACCACCGTCTTGATGGGACATGCCTGAGCGGCGGCGGCGGCGCTGCTCTCGGAGACCATGTTCCGGTCGGGTTTGATCGGTGAGGGACGGTGAAATCCGGTGAGAACAGAAGAGTCTATAGATTGAGAAGAAAGAAGAGGGAGAAGGTGAGGGCCTTATGCAGATGGTTCAGGTTGTCGTTCTTGGGGTCGAGGAAGGTGCTACGAAAGTTAGGTCCATGTGCAAATATTTCACATGTGAAATAATTATAAAATGCTTCGATTGAACTTATGGATAGAGGGGACCCAAAATTTCAAATAATTAAATAAAATTAAATTGTCAAGATGAATTGTAGATGGCACTATCTAATTGATATAACTGCACGACTTGACCATTTTCTTTGTTGAAATAGGAGTTGTTCGAAAAATTACTAAAAAATTAATAGACATGTTGCACTTTTGCCATTTCAATCCCAAACCTTTTTTAATTGTACAAATTAAGTCTTAAATCTTTTCACATTTTAGTAATTGAGTCCATCAAAGAAATTGCTTATGGGGACCCCAAGCATCCTATGTAGCTTAGCCGGCAAGGGCCAAGCCCTCAATAGCCATAGTGAGGGCATTGAGTGAGGTCGAGTCGGCGAGGGTCGGCCATTGCATAGAACAAGAAAAAGGTAGAGAAAAATTGGAAAAAACCAAAAAAATATTATTAAAAAATCTACGTCAACATCGGTTGTGCTAGGTAGGACTGTCATCATTCATATTAGCAATTTACAGCCAAAATTAGTTGGATGGGCTTTATTGGCAAATTGTAAAAAGGTTTAAGACTCAATGACACAATGAAAATGTTTATAACTTAATTGGCAAAAATATGATAAGTGTATGACTTTTTTTGATAATTTTCCCATAATTCTTCCTGCTTGTGAGAGTACACAATGAAAGCTCCTCACCTTATTGAAAAGTAAAGATTAGTAAATATACCAACTCTCAGGTTTTGAGATAACTATCATTGTTGTTTATGGGAAAGAATACCATTTGGCTTCCATCACTATTTCATTTTTCGCACCAAATACACTTACGTGATAGTAACACGTGAAGAGACAAGTTAATTGTAGATAAGAAGAAAAAAAGATAAACCAAAAAAAATTTTTTGAAAAATTAAAATTAAATAAATGTTATTATCACAAACATCCAACACCCAAATAAATCTCTCTCTCTCTCTCTCTCTCTCTCGTTGAACATTAACTTTCATTGTTTTATGTTGCTGAACACGTGTCAAATCTGTACTCGTGCAATCTTATTACTCTGAATGATGATGGTGTTGGGGATGCTAAACTCAAGTGTACAGGCAAAGCCATACCAATAGATGAAGATCTCAATGTATGCTTATTATTACAGACAGATTCGGTGATCAGCCTCTATTTTTTGTTTGAAGAAGTCAGACATCTACTATTTGAATGCGTGACTCCTAATTTTATTTTGATGATTCATTTTGTTATCTGGAGTTTATTTTATTTTAAAGCTATATATGATTTGGTTTGGTTTCCAGTTGGATCGCATTATTTCTCTTTTGTATATTTGTGAAAATGAATGAAATGTTATTTTGACGAAGAACATTCATTTCTCAGTCTGCATGATTAAGTATTTAACATATTCATCAATCAATCTCGCATAGACATTTACAAGTATACGTACTTTGGGATTTAATTCAGTTTGCAAAACACCCATGGTGCATAACCCGAGGATAATTTTTACTAAACTTTTCCTCAACTGGCTACTTTCCAAGTTTTCTTAGAGCGCTTGTTAATAGATCCACGCGACAGAAATTCATTTCAAGGAAGATAAGTAGCTTTTCCCTTGTTGAAAAATTATTGTGGGCTTTTTGTCCCTTTTACTATTTTAGCGAGTCAAAAGTAAGAATTAAAGAGTAAAACTAGGTTTTTAATAGCGCATTTGATAACCATTCTGCTCAATAATTTTTTATCGAAATGATTTTTTCTGATTCTGTTCCCAGGAACAATTTCGGAGCAAAAAAACACACCTAGTAACTATCCAAAATTTCTATTCTCGAAAAAGAAATGCATTTGGTAAAATTTTAAATTTTTTGTTTCTTTTAATTTTTTAATACTTTTATTATATTTTTCTTCCTTTTTTTTTTTTTTTTTTTTTTCTTTTCCTTTTTTTTCTTTTTCTCTTCTTCCTCCTTCTTCTTTGAGCCGGTTGTCGGCCATAGCGGTGGCTAGCGACCTGCTAGGCAAGGTCCAGTGAGCTCGTCAGAGTCTCGCTAGGCCAAGGTGAGGTCCGGCGAGCTTGTCGGAGGCTTGCCCTCGGCCAAGGCGAGGCTTGACCTCGCCCAAGCAACATAAGGTCGGCCTCGCCCAGCCACGGCGAGGCTTGGGCCGACAGCCTCACCGAGCCTCGCCGGGCTAAGTGTCGCTGGCCCTTGTCTGGCGGGTTGTCGGCCATAGCCGAGGCCAACGACCGACCAAAGGGAAGAAGAAGAAAGGGGAAGAGAAGAAGAGAAAAAAAAAATAAGAACTGATTCTTGGAATTGTTCTCAAGAATAAGAATTTACTTTTTTCTACTTCTTAATTCTATTCCAAATCTATTCCCGAGAATAAAAATTTTACCAAACGAATTTATGTTCTTTTTTTTGTTCCAAGAAACAAAAGAACAGAATCATGCACTATTTGGAGTAAAAACAAATGAGCCCTAAGTGGCCTTGCAATTTTTTCTTTAGTTTTCAAAGGGTTGGACTGGGTGTTGTCGACGCCACCAATGTCGGGGTTGAGGGACTTCCTTTAGCCTAGCATGTGGTCGAAGGAGCGGTTCTCCTGGACCCGAATGACCCCCGTCTTGATCAGCCATGCCTGAGCGGCGGTGCGATGACGACGGTGGCACTTTCGGAGACCATGCTCCGGTCGGGTTTGATTGGTGAGGACAGTGAAATCCAGTGAGAAGAGAAGAGTCTGTAGATGGAGAACAGAGAGGAGGGAGAAGGTGAGGGCCTTACGGTGATAGCTTAGGTCGTCCTTCTTGGGGTTGAGGAAGATGCTACGAAAGGTAGGTCCATGTGCAAATAATTTACACGTGAAATAATTGTAAAATGCTCGATTGACCTCATGGGATAGATAGGACCCAAAAAGTTAAATAAAATTAATATCATCAAGATAAATTGTGGATTGTACGATCAAATTAAAATAATTACCACGACTTGACGATTTCCTTGTTCAAAAAGGAGTTCTTTGAAAAATTATTAAAATATTACTAAACCTATTGCACTTTTATCATTTCCTTTCCAAACTTTTTAATTGTTCTACTTGAATTCTAAACTTTTTCACATTTTGCTAATTGAGTTAATTTTTATTAATTTTGATCGAAAATTACTGACATGAATCTAGGGCATTGTGGCCCTCATCTAGGCCCTCAATGGCCATAGCGAGGGCTGCTATGCCCTTGCCCAAAGTTGGCGAGGTTTGGCCACTGCATAGAATAAGAAAAAAAAGTAAAGAAAAAAGAAAAAAACCAAAAAAATATTATTAAAAAAATCTACGTCAACATTAGTTGTGTCGCATAGGATAGTTAGCTACATATCAACGATTTCTAATCAAAATTAGCTAGATTGACTTAATTGGCAAATTGTGAAAATGTTTAGAACTTAATTGATATAATTAAAAATTTAGAACTTAATTAGCAAAAATTTAACAAGTTTATGGTTTTTTTTGGTAATTTTCTCGAAATTCTTCCTGCATGCAAGAGTACGCATTGAAAGCTACTTGCCTTATTTGAAAGTAAATATTGGTAAATCTAGCGACTCTCATGTTTTGAGATGATTGTCATTGTTGATTATGAGAGAGAATACCATTCGGCTTCTATCGGTGTTTCATTTTTTGCACCAAATACACTCATGTGATAGTGACACGTGAAGAAATAAGTCAATTATAGATGAGAAGATTTAGAATGGGATATGATTTCTTCAAATCGGGATTTTAATTGGACAGCTATTTTTGGAAATAAAAAATGCACAATTAAGTAAATATAACATCTTGTCTATGTTGGTGAACATTAACTTTCATTATTTCATGTTGTTGAATATTCTCGTATTCATACAATTATCTTTTTCAACCTTCATGAAGGGGAGGGTTTGAGCTAAATCTCTCCCTTGACTCCCTTTTTTATTTTCCTTAGCTAATTCAGTTTTCTATTTTTGTTTTAATTTTTTTCTTGCCATCCGTTTTGAAAAGCTTTTTCTCTTCTGATCTAATTTAGATCTAAAAGTTGTCCATGCCCTTTTTGGGGAGGTTTTTACCCCAATCTAATCTAGATTTGGGTCTTTTTGCATGTATGATTTGGGGATTTTGCTTTCCTTAGGTTTCATTAGTGTACAAGTCCAGTGGAGATTGGATAAGTTTTGTGAATGTTTAGCTCTCATAGGTGTCAAATCTATACTTGTGCAACCTTATTACTCTAAACGACGATGGTGTTGGGGATGCTAAACCTAGGCTCATAGCACCAAAAGGTAAAGTCATAGCAACAGTTGGAGATCTTGGTGCGTTCTCCTTATTAAAGATAGATTCATTGATCAGCTTTTGATTTTGATTATAGATTTGTTCTTTGGGCATGTGATCCCTAATCTTATTCCAATTACTCATCTAGTTATATGGAGCTTGTTTTATCTTAAAGTTGTATAGAAGTTGTCTTGGTTTGCAGTTGGATTGCATTATTTGCTTTTTGTGTTTTTGTGAAAATGATGAACTGCTACTTTGACGAAGAACACTCATTTCTCAGTCTGCATGATTAAGTACTTTAACATATTCATCAATCAATCTCGCATGGACACTTTATAAGTATACTTTGGGATTTAATTCAATTTTCAAAACATCGATGTTGTATAATCCGAGGACAATTAATGCTCGGGAAACTACAAAGTTAGCTCAACTGGCTACTTTCCAAGTTTTCTTAGAGCGCTAGTTAGTAGATCCACGTTACAGAAATTCATTACAAGGAAGATAAGTAGCTTTTCCCTCGTCGAAAAATTCTTATGGATTTTTTAATCCTTTTCTATTTTAGTGAGTCAAAAGCAAGAACTAAAGAGTACAGCCATGTTTCAAGTGGCCCTGCTTTATTTTTTTTAGTTTTCAAAGGGTTGGACTGAGTGCTGTCGACGCCGTCGATGTCGGGATTGAGGTACTTCATCCAGCTGGGCATTAGGTCAAAAGAGCGGTTTTCCTGGACTAGAACGACCACCGTCTTGATGGGGCATGCTTGAGGGGCGACGGCAGCGGCGGTAGGGTTGCTCTCCGAGACCATGTTTCGGTCGGGTTTGATTGGTTTAGGACGGTGAAATCCAGTGAGAAGAGAAGAGCCTATAGATTGAGAAGAAAGAGGAGGAAGAAGGTGAGGGCTGTACGCAGATGGTTTAGGTTGTCCATCTTATGGTTGAGGAAGGAGCCGTGAAAGTTAGGTCCATATGCAAATAATTCACACATGAAATAATTGTAAAATGATCGATTGACTTTATGAATAGATGAGACCCAAAATTCAAAGAATTAAATAAAATTAATATTATCAAGATGAATGATAGATTGCACGATCCAATTAAAATAATTGCAACGACGACTTGACGATTTTTCACATTGAAAGGGGAGTTCTTCCCACTCGTGAGAGTACGCATTGAAAGTTACATGTCCTATTTGAAGACTTCAAAAAACAAAAAATATGGATGAGAAGACTTCAAAAAAGATATAATTTCTCCAAATCGGAATTTCAATTGAACAATTTTTTAAAAAATTGCAGTCATGTGAATGTTATTCTCACAGACATCCAACACCTGAATAAATCTCTCTCTCTCTCTCTCTCTCTCTCTCTCTCTCTCTCTCTCTCTCTCTCTCTCTCTCTCTCTCATTTCTTGGCCTGCATGATCATGTACTTACATATTCATCAATCAATCTCACATAGACACTTTATAAGTATACTTACTTTGGGATTTGATTCAATATTCAAAACATTGACCATGCATAACGCGAGGACAATTAATACTCGAGAAATTGCAAAGTTCCCTTAATTAACTGCATTTATAAGTGTTGGGTGCTCATTATCAGAGTCCACACGACAGAAATTCATTCCCAAGAAGATAAGTAGCTTTTCCCTTTTAGGAAAATTCTTGTGTCTATTTAACCCTTTACTATTTAGTGAGTCAAAAGTAAGAACTAAAGAGTAAAGCTATGTTTCAAGTGCCCTACGATTATATATTTAGTTGCTGAGTAATTATATTCATTGATCAGACAAAGGAGAGAACCGCTTCTCATCATAGGCCCATAGACAATAGCAAGAAACAGTCCCCAACCCAAGAGCCAACAGGCCTTAGTCCAATTTCCACAAAGCCCAAGACCCAGCAGACCCATTCCCAGGTGGCTAAACCAGTGAAACCAAATGACTAACATCCAAAAGCAATGTTTTTTTTTCCCAAAAAAACAAACCCGACCCGGTTCAAGAACCGATAGGCCCAGGGGTTCACTAGCCTGCCAATTCAACCAGTTCAACCAAATTCGAATGATTTTTTCTTTTCTTTTTTTCTCGAATTACATATTCTACCAACTTAAATTACCATAAAACAGTCATCCACCATAAAGCACGACTAGTTGAGGGTTGAGGCGCTTCTTCTCATTTTGGGGGTCTAGACCTTTGCTTGTGCGAGTTATAATAAGGCCAAAAAATGGTCAAACCGTTGTCCGGTTCTCGACTGCTCCGATTCTTTCACAAGAAAAGGGATCGGTTCCTGCTCTAGTTCTTAGTTCAGCCGATTGAACTAGCCAATCCGGTCCGGGTTCTAATACTCTGTCCCCATAGTCGCTTCAAAAACCAAATGGATCTCGGACTACAAGAGGACTCACCTTCACCTGGACATATATAGCTGCACTTGCAAGTGAAATGTTTCAGACCCTGCAAATGACCCCTTCCCTAAGTCAGCATTCAAACACATTCAAAAATCTAATCTTCCATCTCCTACATGGCTCTTGAAATTCATTGGGAAGGACTCCTTTTCAATGATAAATATAGAGTCGTGGACCGGAATTATCATCCCGAGTGGAGCGGTGCCCTAGAGACCAAGCCAATCCCTACAAAGGAAAGAAGGAAAAAAAGTCAAAGCAACTACATTTTCTTCAAACCCTAAAGTGAATAAACCACTTCCTTAGACCACTAAATCCTCAAACAATGAGAAATCCATTTTGTTCACTAGGGCAAAAAACAAAAAAAAAAAAGAGACCCACCTCGAATCAAAACGATGTCTTCTTTCCTTTTCTATGCTACCCATCTTCCTTCTCTTAAGAAATTTCTTGTTCAATCGGTGGCGCCACAACCTACATCTCGTGAACGGCCCAATCACGTCGCTACGGAGATTAGCTCTCTTCGGGAGGAAGAAATGGCACAAGGGGTGGTTTGGAAGGTCGACTTTCTTCTTTTTCGGCGAGATTGCTTTCTTTTCTACATTCGATCGATCTAAGACCTAAGTCTATCGCAGCTTCGTGTGTATCCTCATCGTGTCTAAATACAAGACCACACGTGCTATACGAAAGGCCGACTCGTCTTAATTTTTCTGCCATTGTTAATCTTTTTCAAGTCTTTTCAAAAGACTTTTCAAGAAAAATTAGTGGACGAGGTAACGTTGTTTTCTAGTCATCGTTATCCCATCCCACTTATACACCCACGTGTCGAGAAATAAATAATTACGTGTGATCCTCTGCCTTTTCCAAGAAGATATTTATCTATATACCAAACTCAGTTTATCTTCATTTTCCAATTTTCCATTTTCAAGAAATCCTCGAATTTAGAGCTACAGCAGCTTCGAGCTCCGACGAAACTCCCATAACCAGAGAGAGAGAGAGAGAGAGATGGGGGTGGTGATCATCGACGGCTCGACGGTGCGGGCCTTCGTCGGCGAGGAGGAGCAGTTCAAGAAGAGCGTGGACGAGCGGTTCGCCGCCCTGGACCTCAACCGCGACGGCGTCCTCTCCCGGTCGGAGCTCCGCAAGGCCTTCGAGTCGATGCGCCTCATCGAGACCGACTTCGGCGTGGACGTCGCCACCCCGCCGCAGGAGCTCACCCGCCTCTACGACTCCATCTTCGAGCGCTTCGACTGCGACGGCAGCGGCACCGTCGACCTCGAGGAGTTCCGGTCGGAGATGCGGAAGATCATGCTCGCCATCGCCGACGGCCTCGGGTCGTGCCCCATCCAGATGGCGCTCGAGGACGATAACTCCGGCCTCCTCAAGCAAGCCGCGGACCTCGAGGCCGCAAAGCTCGGCGGCGGCGGCGGCGGCGAGGCCAAGTCGTGAGGCTCCGATCAGGCCGGTGGATCGGTGATCGGTGATCGGTGAGTAATGAATAAGATACGAGATGTGTAATTGCGAACCCGAGAGCTTGCTTTCTCTACAGTTTGAACGAACCGGTTACGATACGGGTCGGGTCGGGTCGGGTCGGGTATGTGCCGGTTGTTTAGACTGATCTCCAGGCCTTTGCAAGTTGAGGATCCGAATCTCAAGTCTTACTATGATAAGCCTTTGAGAAAAAATAAAAGTTCACCAAAAAAAAAAAAATTGTAGCTCGGAGTATGGAGGCATTGATATCTATGTTTTGTCGGTTCGATTCGTTAAATTATCTGAATTTTCGAGGAGAAAGTTGCTCGATTATTTTATTGTTGTGTTAATTTGTGATGCCCAAGGTTTGCCATTCGAATCATAGTGCTACTTTGTTTGTCTAACGAATGGGGAAGGTCACCAATATCATAAGGTAGATAAATGGCATTGGACAAGTAGGATCGATGTGATTATAAGCAGGGTTGTCGATGGATCGGGTCAAATATGCTTTATGGAAGAATGGTGTTTTCTGCGACCTGAGAAGAACCCTAACTGAACACCTGATTTGGGATGCTGGATCAATCTCCATTTATCCGAACTCTCACTTTTCCAGCGCAAATTATGCAACAAATTGGTAAGCAAGAAATTTGAGATGGATGATTGCTCCTGTTGATACGATTCCTTAAATTTTTTAGCATGGTTCCCATTGACAGAAAAAGTTACTGGGTACATGTAATCTATTTCTCTTATAATTGATGAACACTTATGATCACGTGCCTACATGTTCATCAATCAATCTCACACGGTCACTTTATAGCATGCGTACTTTAGAATTTAATTCAATTTTTAGGACACTGATGGTGCATAACACAATGACAATTAATGCTCAGGAAACTACCAAGTTTCCTTGATTGACTACTTTGTGTTCTCAGGGCGCTCGCTAACATAGTCCCTATAACAAAATTTGTTCCAAGGAAGATAAGTAGGATTTCCCTTGTTAGAAAATTTTTGAGGCTCTTCAACCGTTTACTATATTTTTTTTTTTAGTCTGTTTCACTTTAACTCTTAATTTACTCTCAAATTTTGTTAGTCTATCCAGTCGAGCAACACACCCAAGGCCAAGCCAATCTCTACATAAAAGAATAAAAAGTCAAAGTAACTACATTTCCCACCGGACCCTAACGTGAATAATTTGCTTCTAACAGTGTCATAATCTTAAGGGTTAATATCTTGAAAAACTCCAAACTAGTACACTTGTGATAAATTTACCCCAAATTATTTTTTTGATCACCCAAAACCCCAAACTGGTATACATTTGACAAATTTACCTTAAACTGTTACATTTGTGACAAATTTACTCCTATGTTAATTTTCGTTAAATTTTACCGTTAAATTATTAAGTAAAATATCACGTAACAATTGACTTATATACTAATTTTGGATTTTATGCTCCGTTTATCACAATTTATAATTTTTTTGATTTTTTTGTAGTATTAATTCAATTTAGCGGAAGGTATATTTGTCACAAATTTATCAGTTTGTAGTTTTTTGCGATCGAATAAATTAGTTTGGGATAAATTTATCATAAATGTATCAATTTATGATTTTTTATGATCAGTCGGGGTAAATTTGTCACGGGTGTACCGGTTTGGGGTTTTTCATGGTCAAAAAAATAGTTTGAAGTAAATTTGTCACAAATGTATCAATTTGGGGTTTTTCAGGATATTAACCCTAATCTTAAACAACGCGAAAGCCTTTTTTTTTTTTTTTTTTTTTTCACTTGGGCAAGCCTGGGGAAAAAAACAGAACCACGTCGAGTCAAAACAATGTCTCCTCTCCCTAGCTCCGCTACCATCTTTCTTCTCTTGTGAAATTTCCACTTCGACCGACACCGCACCACGACCTCTCCTATCAAGGGCCTGCTGCAGCCACATCGCTTTTGGGGCTTAGCTATCCGGACGTCGAAAGAATGAAAACAATGGCAGCTTGGAAAGCTCGACTTTTCTTCATTTTGGCGCGACAGCTTTCTTTGCCACATGGGGATCGATCTAAGACCTCCTAAAGCTTATTGCACCTTTGCAGTGCATCCGTTGTCATGTGCCAAACAGAAGACCTCCCCCGGCGTACCATGCGAAAGGCTGATTCGTCCTAATTTTCCGCCAAACTACATAAATAAAAATTAGATTTAAAAAAATGCGAAATTAGGCATTACATGTGATCCTTGGCCTTTTCCACGAAGATAATATCTCGTAAATAAAAATTATTTTAAAACTCAATTTTCCATTTTCCATTTTCCATTTTCAATAAATCCTCGAATTAGACAGCTTCGAGCTTTGACGAAACTTGCATAACTGGAAAGAGAGATAGAAATTAGAGACGGACGTAGTGATAATCGACGGTTCGATGGTGCGTGCCTTCGTGGGCGACGAGAAGCGGTTCAAAAAGAGTGTGGACGAGCGGTTCGCCTCCCTGGACCTGAACCGCGATGGCATCCTCTCCCGGTCCGAGCTCCGCAAGGCCTTTGAGTCCATGTACTTCGGCGTCGACATCGCCACCCCGCCGCAGGAACTCACCCACCTCTACGACTCCAACTTCGAGCGCTTTGACTGTGATGGCAACAGGCGCCGTTGACCTGGAACAGTTCCGGTCAGAAATGTAAGAGTTTTCCTAATGTGGACTACATTAATTGTTATTGTAATTTACTGTTTTTACGGCTACCGTAAAACAGGGCTGGTCTAATATGAGATAGAAGGTTTCTTAATTAGTCTAATATGGGGTGCATTTTGGTAGTGTGGGCCGAGTTGAGCCCCCGTAATGAGGGCACAGTTGAAAACTCTATAAATAGTGCTCAAGTCTCTCCTCTAATCCTAATTCTCACCTGTATCCTCACCTAAGGGGCGTTTACCTAACGCTACACGTGAGGGGGCTACACGTGAGGGGGCCGCCTCATTGAGCCAGTGAAACGGAGGGCAATAGAGGAGAAGGACTTACGCGTGGAACATTGTGTTTCCGCTTTCGCTTCAAGAACAATGGATCCCAAAACAGGTGCGTTAATCTTTCTACTCAATTATGCATGTTCTTGTTCTAGTTATGGAGATCTTGAGGTTACGCAATTGGCGTCCAACATGTGGTATCAGAGCCTCCATAACCCTAGAACACGAATGCAAAGGGTTTTGCCCTAATTTGAGATTTTCGATATTTATCGTTCGATAAAAATTAAATTAAATTATATATTCGGATTGGGCTCGACGAGACGAAGAAAACCATAGGCGGCGCATCTCCGGAGGAGGCCGAAATCACCCCCACGCGCGTCCACGCGCCGCCCAGGCGTCGAACACGTGCCGCGCGTGAGCTCCACGCGCCGCGCACTCAGGCGGCGCGTGCGGGCGCGTGGAGTGTCCGTTCGGTGCGTGGTTGGTGGAGTTGGATTCGTATTGGCATGTTCTATCTTGTGGTATATTTATTTTACATGTTTGATGATTTTATGGATGTGAAAATACATGCAAAGCCCTAAATACGTGTATTTTTGCGTATTTTTCTTGTATTTTCTGTATTTTTGGAAATACTTGTGTTGGGTTATTGTATGTTATCACATAAGCATTATAAAAGTTTTATTCATTAATAATAATAATAAATTAAACTTTATTGTATTTTATTAATGAATAAGGCAGTATAATTAGCATGGCATGTGATTTGAGTGATATGATGCCCCTATCACTAAAATTAAAATCACATGTATATGATGTATGTGAGATGTAAAGATTATATCCCTGGTATGAGAGAGTTTCAAGGATTCAATTGGGTTGTGACCGCCAAAATGGCACACTTGATTGAGTTTGAGAAATTTCGATCTCGTATATTGATTGGGATGTCTCCTGATCTAATGCATAGTCATACTCCCAAAGGAGGTGATTGTGTATTAGCTCATGGAGGGATACATGATAGTGTGGTGGAGGAGTGACCGATCCTAATGGTTCATATGCCCAAAGGTGATGAATTCACGAAGATTGGAATATATTCTCATAACCGCTATCGTGTGGGGAGTGTACAATTGCATGTCATGTATTCTGCCCAAAGGTGATTATGTGATTTTGCATGTAACTCTCTGGATGTGTACTTGTATGTCAAGTTACACAATGCTCACATAATGCTAATTATATATATACTGCTTGTCTTTCAGTCACATTTTCTATAAACGGTAACTCCGTCACTATTAAGGTTCTTGCTGGTTCAAATTTTAAGAAATGGAGAGAAGATTTTCTGTTTGCTATGGAGATGGCAGATGTTCATATGGCTCTTACTGTCGATCGGCCGGCAGATCTTACTACTGAGAGTACAGAAGCTCAAAAAGCTCATTTTACTGCCTGGGAAAAGAGCAATAGAATTTGCTTACTATCGATGAAGCGTTCCATTCAGGAACACTTGAAAAGTGGTTTGCCTGCAGACTGCACTGCTAGGCAGATGATGGAAGCCTTGATGGCTAGAAACCATGTGTCGCCTAATGCTGAGATAGGAACACACCTGCAAACACTATTTACCATGAAGTATGATGATTCGGTGGAGTTAGAGACTATGTTATGAGAATGGTAGATTTGCGACAAAGCTTGAGGCTCTCAATGTTGTTATTCCCACTGCTTGCATTGTGCATCAAGCTCTAAATAATCTTCCTCCTGATTTTGGGATTATCAAGACCAATTACAGTTCCCAAGATGAAACCTGGTCAGTTAATGACTTAATTGCAAGGCTGGTGGCAGAGGAAGAAAAATTGAAGAAAGATAAAGGGCACATTGTGAAAGACTATGCTCGCCATCGCGGACGGCCTAGGGTCGTGCCCCATCCAAATGGTCCTCGAGGACGACGGATCCAGCTTCCTCAAGCATGCCGCGGACCTCGAGGCCTCGAAGCTTGGCGACGGCGAGGCCATGTCGTGAGGCTTCGATCGTGCCGGTGGGTCGTTGATCGGTGAGTAATGAATAAGATTCAAGATTTGTAATTGCAAATCCGATAACCTGTTTTCTCTGCAGTTTGAATGAACCGGTTACGGTTCAGTTTTGTTCGGATCGGGTCAGGTCGGGTCAGGTCGGGTCAGGTCTCGTGTTCGGTCGGGTATGTGCTGGTTGGTAAGAATGATTACTAGGCCTTGCAAGTTGAATCCCCCAAGGATCCGGGTCTTATTACAATAAAGCCTTTGTTGGCATATTCGACTTCCCTTCTACATAACATGAGAAAAATTAAAAATATTTACCAATCAAAGTTTGTAGCTCCGAAAATGGAGGCATTGGCAGTAATGTTTTGTCGGTTGGATTCGCTAAATTATCTAATTTTTCGAGGAGCAGAGTTACTCAATTATTTTTATTGTCATGCTAATTTGGGATATTCAAGCTTTGTCATTCGAATCATAGTATTTTGTTTAACCAACAGGTGGGGAAGCTCACCGAATGTCATGAGGTAAATGGATGGCATCAAACAAGTAGAATTGATGTGATCATAAGCACAGCTGTCGATGGCTCCGGACGCGTATCCTTTTTGGAAGAATGGTGTTTTTCTATGACTAGAGAAGAACCTGAACTAAACACCCGAGTCTGGTTGGTTATTGGTTTCCTGTTGGTCATAGACGTTGAATCAATCTCTTTTTATCAGGACTCACACTTTTCCAGCACAAATTTTGCGACAAATTGCTGGGAAGCAAGAAACTTGAGAGGAGTGATTGCTTCTATTGATATGGCTCCTCAAAATGTTAGATAAAATGTTAGATGTGGTTCATACTCCTCATTGACGAAAATAGTTTCTAAGTATATATAATCTCTTTCTCTTATTATTGAAGGATGTAAAAAAGAGATGCGAGATGGTAATTATAGTGGAATTTTCTACTAGACGTAACCCAAATTTAAGGATGAATCAAGATAAAAATCTTGTATCTCGATTTTTTTTCTTGCTTTCATTCTTTATTTCTTTGTAGTTGTAATTCGAATCCTAACACAAAACGCTTCCATCCCTATTGGCAACCTTCAAGATTTTCAATCACAGTGAACACCAATGTGAGACTGAACTGACACTCTGAGGCAAGATTTGCTCCAAAATCTAGTCTTATTCTCATCATCATGATTTGCTCTTGTTCTCGGTCGGGTTTAATCGGTGAGGACATTGAAATCCAGTGAGGAGAGAAGAGTCTAATACAGCTGGAGAAGAAAGAGGAGGGAGAAGGTGGGGCTTTATGCAATGGTTTAGGTTTTGTCCTTCTTGGGGGGGAGGAAGGAGCTGCAGAGGTTAGGTCCATCTACAATTGAACAGGGGAGTTCTTCCCACTGTCGAGAGTACACATTGAAAGCTACTTGCCCAATTATTTGAAGGTAAAGATTGGTAAATCTATTGGCTCTCATGTTTTGAGGTAACTATTATCATCAACCATTAGGAGATAAGATCATTCAATTCATATCAATACTTTATTTCGGATTGAATACACTTACATAATAATGACACGTGAAGAAACAAATCAATTGTGAGGATTTCAAAAGAGCCACGGTTCCTTTCAAACAGGATTTTAATTAGACGGTTTTTTGAAAATCGCTAAACCAAAGTAAATGTAATTCTCACAAAAAACCTAACCCCTTAAATAGAACAAAACCCTAAGCCAACCCAGCACCAACCACCTTTGATCCCTAGTCTCCCGACACTACAAGATATAGCGTAGATAGTGACATTTTCAAGCCTAATGGGAACATCCAATAAACGTCCCTAACTAAATTGGGAAATTTCTGTGAACGGCTCAACGCCGTCAGGATATACAACATTCGAGACGCACCTCAACAAGCGTCCCAAATATTTTGTCCCCTCTAGACTAACTTATTCCATATGATCAATGTCAGTAATCTCCTTAACATTTCTCTAACTTATCATTAGCATACAAAATGAGGATACAAGTATCAAATTAGCTCTCCAATATCATAGCATCTATACATGATAATGATCCTGTTAACTCGTGCCCCTGAGATGCTTTTTTTAGTATATTTAATTCGAAATAATGCATTTTCCGAAAAAACTAATCGTGTTTCACATGTGGATAACAAATGCTTTGGAAACTGCCAAAAAAATTAATTGATTACTTAACAAGTACTCTCTAGGACACTCATTAACAAACTCCACGGGATTAAATTCTTTCGAATAAAAATCCAGCAGAGACAAGAAGCTTTTCCCCATTAAGAAAATCCTAGTGGCTTTTTACCCCTTTTTCCATTTTAGTGAGTCAAAAGTAAGAACCAAAGAGTAAGTAATGTTTCAAGTGGCCCTACATTCATTTGTATATTTATTTATTTATGCAATTGTCTTTATTGATCGAATGCCAAAGACAGATGGGGACAACCACTTCCCATTGCTCACTAAACCTAAGAGCCTACGGGCCTCAATCCTATTTTCACAAAGCTGAAGACCCAGCAGGCCCCTAAACCCATACGCAAGTAGCTAAACCAGTAGACGAAAATCACACCCAGAAAATCAGATGAAAAATGTCCAAAAGCAGGGTTTTCAAACCCGACCCAATTCGAGAACAGATAGGCCCGGCGGTTCGCAGGACCCACCAGTTCAACCGGTTCCATCGCTGGTCGAACCGTTGGAACAATTTTCGTCTCAAGTTACACGTTTTATCAGTCGAACTTAGATCAAGACATACAAAATAAAAAACATCTAAGTTCCCACTAAAACAGTTATCCATGATCCCTCGCTTCTGCAAGGTTAAAATATTGTTTTTATAGGGCCAAAATATCAGTCATACAGTTTGGCAATTCACCGACTTGACTCATTCTTGACCACTCCGATTATTTCCCAAAGACCATATTGGACCACGATTCTGTTTTTAGTTGAACTAGTTGAACCAGGCAATTCAATCTGGTTTCAGACCCTACAAAATGCTCCCATTCTCGGCTTAAACCGATTAAGACAGCATTTGTTTTGTGAAAAATGATTGATTTAGAAAATATTTTTTTAAAAATAATCACTTGTATTGCCTATAAAAATAAATAAACAAAAAAATATTTTCATCGTTTACAAAAGTGTTTAAGCATAAATTATTGTTGATAATGAAAATATTTTTCATTGGCTAATTATTTCAAAAAATAAAAGTGATTACTTTTAGGAAAAAATTTCCAAATCATTCATTTTTCTCGAAATAAATTAAACCTAAAAGTTAACTTTGTCCCAAAGTCTCTAGAAAAATCAATACGTCGTGGGATTGCATGAGAATTCACCTTCATCTGGACAAACATAGCTACCCTTGCAAACGAAATGTTTCAGACCCTGCAAAAATTCAAAATTTTAGCACTTTCAACATCTAAGTTTCCATCTTCTGTGTTAGAAATATATTATTTAATTTGGAGTATCTCTTGTATCATAAACTCGTTATTCTAATTGATTGTATTTTATACTATAATGTTATGTTACTATAGATAGCAATTTTGTAAAGCCTATAAATAGGCTTATGTATAGTTCAATGAAATACATAAAAAATTTCATAATTTTATTTTCCACTTTACACTTATCATGATATCATAGCCACTATAGATTGAGTGCTATACCGCCACTTTCTGTTGCTTCTTTCGTAAAATTGACGCCACCATTAGACTCACCACCTCCAAAAGAACTAGACCAAGAAATTTCATCGCTGTTAGCCGCCAGACAAGCTCTCACGCTCCGCCACGTGCCGCTACCTCTTGGACTCATGGACCCCGATAATTTCAATGCTGTTTTGACATTTTTAATACCATAATTCGGCAAATCAACACCACCATCCACCTCTACATCGATCTGGGAGTTAGAATATGGGAAGATTGTGGTCGTACGACGTGTCACGCACTGTCGAAAGCTTCTACAAGCGGCCCTCACAAGATCTGTCGCACTTGCTGACGAGTGACGTCATTAGACATGTCATCATCACGTCACCTACCATAGGTAACATATCTCCTTACGAGCGCTTATACGGTAATGTTTTGAATTACAATCTTCTTCAAATCTTTGATAATGTCTGTTTTGTGCATCTACTCCATAATGAATGCACGAAGTTAGAGCCTCGTGCTCGCTTATGTTGCTTCCTTGAGTATGACATTGAGCATAAAAGGTATTTATGTCGGGATCCAGTCTCTAGAAGTCTACGTGTCTCACCATGGTACTTTTTAGGAACTCTCATCTCTCTATCCTTTTGAGTCATCTCTAACCATTCGCTTCTTCACCAACCTTTCAGTGGAATATTTCGTAATGATGACATGATTGCATTGTTCTCTTCGGAGTTGTCCTCTTCTAATCTTGATGCAAGTACATCTGGCAATCCCATTTCAGGAGCTCCTGACATGTCCATGTCATTTGCAAATTCTCCGCCCTTAGAAATACCTTCTTCTCATGTTCGTCATTCCACCTATGTAAGTTAACCATCTATTCAACTTCATGATTTTCATTATTACTCTACTATTTGCTTATTTCCACAAGCCTCATACATTTAGAGAAGCTTGCACTAATCCTCTTTGGTAGCAAGCAACGGTGGATGAGTTGTAAGCATTAGATAAATCCTATACTTAGGATTTGGTTGATTTGCTACATAAAAAGTTTGCTATAGGTTGTAAATGGGTGTAAGACCAAAACAAAGGCATATGGTATAGTGGAATGCTATAAAACTCAACTCTAGCAAAAGGTTTTACTCGGGAGTATGGGATTGATTATGATGAAATGTTTGCTCTAGTTGCATGTCTTACATCCGTTCAAAGCCTTCTTGTTGTCACCTCTATTAAGTGATGGCCTTTGCTCCAAATGGATGTTAAAAATGCAGTTCTTAATGGTGATCTTACTAAGAAAGTATATATGGAACCTCCTCCAAGATATACTACTTCTAATAAAGTGTGTCAATTATGTCAAACATTATATGGATTGAAGTAGGCTCTTCGTACTTGGTACTCTAAGCTCAGCTCTACCGTGGAACGCCTTGGATTTAAATCTAGTATCTAAGGCAATGCTTTATTTGTTCAACAAAAGTCTCGTGGGTATTTTATACTACTTTTACATGTGGACAACATGGTTATAACTAGCAACGATTAAACCAACACTACAAAATTCTAGCTATATCTCAGTCAATAGTTTGAAATGAAAGATCTCAACCGACTCAATTATTTTCTAAGTTTGGAGGTTACTTTAGATTTCTCTGGCTATTATCTTTATCAAGCTAAATATGTCACTAATGTCCTTTTTTGAGTGGGACTCATTAATAACAAGACTACTGCAACTCCCATTGAGGCTAATGCCAAATTTAATGACAAAGATTAGACTCTTCTTTCAAATCCTACTCTCTATTGACAGCTAGTTGGTAGTCTTATATACCTCATTGTGACTCCTCTTAACATAGCCTACGACGTTCACATTGTTAGTCAATTCATTACTACACTGCAAACCACTCATTTTGCTATTGTTCTTCGCTATTTTAAGGGCACCTTATTAGATTGGTCTTCACTTTTCTGCTAAATCTACCTTATAGTTGAAAGCTTGCTTTGATGTTGACTAGGCTAGCAACCCTCTTGATCATCGCTCCACCACTAACTACTGCTTCTTTCTAAGTAACTCACTAATCTCCCAGCATAGCAAGAAATTGACTATTGTCGCTCGATCTAGTATGAAAGCAATATATATATATATATATGACTTGGAAATCGTACATACAACCGACAACCGGTGACGTAAACCTAGGACAACGCTAGCATGGGGATCCATCTCCCACGGCGCCGCACTTAAGTCACGCAAGTGCGATCGCGGTGACGTTCACAACAATTATTACTTATCAAATTGATAAATTATTAAAAGATTTAAAAATGCAATCACTATGATTGAAAGTTTAGCAAATTGTACTATCAAAGGGGGTGCAAATAAAGTTGTGGACTGCAATTATTGTCCTCGAATTTCGAGCACTAAGTATGCTTTTCCCATTAGACAACAAAAAAAAGTATGCTTTCCCCCCAAAAGGAAACATTTAAAAGAAATCAATCTGTGGACATTGTATCGTAAAGTGTCCACGTTACCCCCGAGGAATAATTAAAATAGAAATAAAATATCTCTCTCACTTTATTCCCCTTAAAAAAGTAAACAGAAAAATATCAAATTCAATTTTTTTTTTTTTTTTTTTGCTTTCCATTTTCGTTTCTAATACATCCTCACTTCAGACAAGCTACCAGTTTCGAGCTTCGACAAAACTCACGTAACCATAAAGATAGAGAGAGAGAGAGAGAGAGAGAGAGAGTAGGTAAAGAGATGGGGATGGTGATAATCGACGGCTCGACGGTGCGCGCCTTCGTCGGCGACGAGGAGCAGTTCAAGAAGAGCGTGGACGAGCGTTTCGCCGCCCTGGACCTCAACCGCGACGGCGTCCTCTCCCGGTCGGAGCTCCGCAAGGCCTTCGAGTCGATGCGCCTCATCGAGTCCGACTACGGCGTGGACGTCGCCACCCCGCCGCAGGAGCTCACCCGCCTCTACGACTCCATCTTCGAGCGCTTCGACGGCGACGGCAGCGGCGCCGTCGACCTGGAGGAGTTCCGGTCGGAGATGCGGAAGATCATGCTCGCCATCGCCGACGGCCTCGGGTCGTGCCCCATCCAGATGGCGCTCGAGGACGGCGACCCCAGCTTCCTCAAGCGCGCCGTGGACCTCGAGGCCTCGAAGCTCGGCGAGGCCAAGCCGTGAGGCTGGCCGGCCGGTGAGTGGTGAATAAGCTCCGGGATTTGTAGCAATGATGAACCCGAGAATCTGTTTTCTCTGTAGTACCCGTTTGTTACGGTTCGGGTCGGGTCTTGTGTTCGCTCGTGTATGTGCTAATATTCGTGAAGCATGTTTCTTTAGAATATCGATTTTATATAATATGAGAAAAATTAGATCAACGAGCAAGTGACCCATTGATTCGGGTTGTCATGTTAACGGTTAAGCCTACCGTTTCTTGGTGGACGTCCTTTTTTATCTACGACAACCAGCCTCCACCCCCACCACTGACGGCGGACTGCCGCCACGAACCACCTCAACCGCCACCGGCAATGTGGCTGGTGGTTGCCGCTAGGGCCACCAATTGGGACATCATCAATGGTGTTTGGTGGTTCACATACTGTTGTAGATACCATATAGATCTGTCCATTTTCTTGATTTTGGCTTTTACATCTTAGTTTAGATCTACCTTTGCTAAAGTGCTTTTGGTCATCATTTCTTCATTTTAGTGATCAGCATCATATTTAAAATATGAGTTATTTTGGCGGGTTTGGATTAGGTCTAAAGTGAGTTGGGTGTGGGTTACATAAATTACTTTATATGAAAATGGTTTTATATGGGTCAGTATAGTCCACACTCATGTGTGGTCACTCAAACCCACTCACCCGTTCATTACTTTTACTTTCAATTGTATTGTTGACCGCACTCATGTTGGACGCAAAAGGCCAAAATTATGTAAGAAAGACATGCATGCGACCAATCTATTGTATAGCCACTCTCAAATTAAGAATTGAAGATCCCATAAAAAGTCATGACGGGTTGATTTTTAGTTCTCGCGATCTTCCTTTTTGCTTAAAATTTGAGGTGCAACTTTGAGTTCTAATCTTTATTTGGTGCGATTTAGTGTTTATCATTTTGATGAGCTCAGGTTTGTGTAGTCCCATTTATTTAGTGGGGAGAGAATCCACAAAATGGGGAGCACTGCTCATAAGGATTTATAGATAGATGGTGACCAATTTTCAGTGGGGTCAATTGGTGCTCCATCCCTGGCTTTCTGCCTACTCCTTTTCAAGGTCCATAAAATATAAATTCTTGGTATTGACATCTTTTCATTCCAAGCGAAAATTTTCTGACTAATTCATTCTTCTCTTCCTTTGTCTCTTCTTACGATAAGCAGTATCTAAGTCTCTGTTTTGACCAACTCAATTCCATGCAAATTGGATCCGTCAAAATGGGTGAAGGACCCATCTCTTAATACGTATTTAATGGGTTGAACCGTTAAATGGGTTGCGTTATATTTAATGAATTAGTCATAAATAGGTGTAGACCCAATTCTATAGTCATAAATGAGTTTGATATGTATACAAATGGATTTAGAATTTATTTAGACCCTGTCCACTTTTATGACTTTCTCTCGCATTTACTTGATCTTGCGTTTACCTTAATTTCCATATGAGTTTTTCTAAATTTGGTTAAACATAAAAGTATTTTAGCAATACTAATCGGATCATATATATATATATATATATGTGTGTGTGTGTGTGTGTGTGTGTGTGTGTGTGTGTGTGTGTTATAAACCACTAAATTTGTACCATATTGAAATGAGTTGAAATGACTTTTTTTTTTTTTTCATATTGAAAAAAGGGGTGGAAAGTATAAACATAAGAAATGACTTAGATGAGTCAATTTATGTTGAACTATTTTTGGCTCAATTCATCTATAGATGAGCCTAATGGAACTTGTCACTTCACTACCTCATTTCTATTTATCTACTATAGTGATCGAGTCCCTCTCTCCATCTTCTTTGCACCTTGCCATCCAACTATTGTGCTCTTCTCCCCCATTTGTCAATGTTCACTCACTCTAACTCCCATACTTTTGTTGAACTCTTTATTAAATTACATATTGGACCTAAGTATATCCTTAAATTGCTTCATCTGGGTCTCGTGACCTCAACATCTTTGGACATAAAACAACTAGAGAGTAGAGTCAATAACAAGGCTCGAGAAATATACTTTACCAAATTTGAAAAACTGATATATGTGAGTACCGACACGTTAAAGTAAAAAATATAGTCCTATCGATCCACCAATAATATATTCGTTAGATAGGCAAAGCAGCCATCAATTGATTTTGAAAAACACTTGATTTTAGGTGAAAGAACTCTGAAACTTCCAAGGGTCCTAGGAGTACCCCGGTCTATTGAACTCTTTATTAGATCACATGCTGAAGGCACTCGTTTGTTAATTTTGGGGGAAAAAAGAACAGTGACGTGACGGTGCGCTCCATGATTATTGTCCTTTCTCCCCGTCGAATTGGCGGGACATTGTCAGCAAGGATGCGGCACTCGATTTCTCGGACGTACCACGCGGCCACGCCTACACAAACGAAGACAAGGAGGAACTCGGGTACTTGATTAAAAAAAATGGGTGCAAATTTAGGGCACATAATAAAATTTCTATTTTTTTATTTTTCTATTTTTCTATTTCCCAGAATAGGTTTGAAACAAAAATCCGTTTGATAACGCAATTTGATTTTTTTATTTTTGGAACATATTTTTATTCTAGAAATAGATTTGAAGAAGGAATCGGAAACTAAAATTTTTAACTTCTCAATTTCTTGCTAGAAATCAATTTCTATTCTAAAAATTTTGTCATACGCACCCTTAAGCACTTGCGACCCATGCGATAATTTTCTTAAAAGTCTTTATTGTATTATGAAGCGATCAATTTAATTTTAATTTTTCAATTCAATCAATATAATCATAAATCTATTGAAAATTTATCAATTTAATTATACTTTTTTAATGATTTATTAATGTAGTCATTCTAATTAAATTTAGTTATAAATCAATGAGAAATTATAAAAAGTTAAAAAAAAAATTGAAAAATTGTCCACGTCGACATTGACGATACCACGCAGCATGATCGATGTGTACTTTAACAATTTTCTAGCAAAATTACTCAAACAGACTTAATTGATAAATTATCGAAAGATTTGAGATTAAATTAATCAAATCAAAATATTTATGATTGAATTGGTACAACTGAAATAGATTCAGGACGATTTTAGTAATTTTCTCGGAAGGAGACTCGCCCCACAACTTTAGGGTGGGGTCCAGCCATTTTGGTTGGATATTTTTGGCACCCCTTTATCGGGGCACGATGCTTTTCGAATTGAAGCGGGCAAATAATTCCGTCACAAAGATGACCGAAAGGACCGATAGAAAGATAAAGGCGCATAATCTAGGAAAAGAACCACGATCGAGACAAGAAGAATCCCAATTAAGCTCGATCTCGTGCATGAATTGTGATCCACATTCGTTCGGTCGGAACAAGGATTGTGTAGATGTCAGAAGTACCTCGACTTTCTTTTAATTCGATTAAGTACATGAACCGAACAATAGGCTACTTCTATTAAGATAATTTAATTTAGTGGTCCTACTTTGACGTGGCCAACTTCACCGTTAAGTCACCTTTAGTTGGACACGTTTGCATGCCGATGTCTTTTTCAGCAATGATGCCAAGTCGGAAAATAAAACCATCGGACGGTTGAGATGCATCCACATCGCTCTCAATACACCGATCTTAATTAAGGCTCCGTTTATTTCGCTAGGTAAATGAATGATTGAAAAAGAAATTTCTCTAAAATCAATCATTTTCACTACTTGAAATAATTAGATAATAAAAAATATTTTTATCATCGACAATAATTTTAGGCTTACTCTATTTCCACTCTTTTATTGGTTTCTATTTCTAACACCCCTATCATATTAAATTGACTACATTAATTCTCACAGGTTCCATTCTTAATTTAAGATTATTTCTTAACTTTTTCACCCCCTATTATTGGCTCTTAACACTTTATATCACATCGAATTAATTACATTATCCCTTACGATTCCCGCTCTTAATTTAATATTATATTTTACCTTTATTTCTTCTTTTTTCAATTTTATTAAAAGAAAAACTTACCCAAGTCACTTTCAAACAACTTTTTTCTTTTACACTAGCCGATTCATCCACACTCGTTACATTTCAACGTTTCCTTCATGTTTGTCTTCTTCAAAACTTATTCTCAACTATTACAACCTAAGCAAGTACTAATCATATATTGGAGTAAAGAAATATTAATTTTATCTATAAATTGTTTACTTTATCTTTGTAGATTATCCTCATGAATGTGAATTTTTTTTACTTTGAATTTTGGTATAAATTCTCAAAAATCGAATATTGTGGCTATGTATGCATTATATATAATTTACTCAAAAATTATCATCTTACTTGTGCTTAAATTACTTTTCCAATAATTTTATCCTAATATAAATAAAGAAATATAAAAATCATTAATAAAATAACTATTTTTTGCCAGAAAAATAATAATTAGGTAGCGATCTATAAAATAAGTATTTTTTTTTTTTTTTTAAAAGAGGGGGACCAATATTGTTCCAAATTGAGAAAGAAAAATGAAAAATACCAAAAAAGAAGTAATAAAGGCAAGTGTGGGTCTTAAACCAAGAGTGGGCCTTAATATTAATAAATATGATTTGAGGGAGGCGTGTGTAGTTTGTCTCTAGTCAAGTTGAAACAAATAAAAAAGAAAAAAAATGTAAGAGAAATTTTTAAATCTAGAGTGGAGCCCGCAACGGTTAGTGTAGTTAATTCAATATAAAATAGGGTTTCAAGAGCCAATAAGGGTTGGAAATAGCGTAAGCCTAATTTTATATCTAAACATTTTCATGGATAATGAATATATATTCATTCTAACATTTTAATAAATAATATAAACGATCATTTTTAGGAAAATTATTTTCAGATTATTCATTTCTCTCAAAATAAACAAATTATCAATCTCTATTTTATTTTTTTTAACTTTTCGTTTCTCTATTTTATTTTTTGGAGCCACCGGTGTCCGCCCATGAACGAGAGTGGACCAACGCCACACACGACCACTAGGACTTAGAAACTGAACCGCCATAAGCCTGGCACTACCATAGCCAACTTGCGCCACCAACAACAACGACCATCATATAAATCGTACCAACACTAGCTTGCATCACCACCACGAACGACCATCGTGACCCGCTTAATAAGGGGTTTTGCATCACCCATATTTACTATTAACAAATATTATTTGAGAGGGGCATGTAGTTTGTCTCTAGTAAAATTGAAACAAATAAAAAAGTAAAAGAAATATAAGAGATAATTTTAAATTTAGAGTGGAGCCCACAAGAGTTAATGTAGTTAATTCAACGTAAAATGGGGTTTCAAGAGCTAATAAGGGTTAGAAATAGTGCAAGCATAATTTTATATCTAAATATTTATGTGGATGATGAATACATTTTCATTTTAACATTTTAATAAATAATATAAGAGATCATTTTAAGAAAAGTATTTTCAGATTTTTTTTTTTTTATAACTCGGGGAACCCGCGCACCGTACCAACACGGACAGCCCGACAGGCCCGGGGTAACGGGGGTAAACCCTGGGGCGACTCTAGCAAAGGACCCACCACCCCGACGTCGCACTTAAGATCCCGTGCAGCCAGCGGGATTCGAACTCCTCTCCTCCTCGCAAAGAATCATGGGAGTCTTATCCAACTGGGCCACCGCAGGTGGTGGTATATTTTCAGATTATTCATTTCTCTCAAAATAAACAAAGCATTAACCTCACCACTAGCCGTGGTGGCTCCCGCTGGGTATGCTTCAGTCATTTGAGGGAAGGTCAAGAATTCGAAACCCCTGCAACGCAAGTTGCAAGGGGGCTGGTAGGCTATTAGGTGATTGATGCGTGGCGTTGGGGTGGTGGTTTTCCCGCTAGCATCACCTGGGGGTTTACGCGGCGGCTGTCGGCCAAAGCGGTTCCTTCAGTACAAAAAAAAAAAAAAAAACAAAACAAAGCATTAATCTCTATTCTTTTTCTTACTTTTCGTTTCTCTACCTTTTTTCCTGTCCCCCCTCCCCCGGCGCCCCTGAGGCACTTGCGCACGCCACCATAGCCCACCTTCGTTTTATGTTCGAGTTAATAAGATAGGTCGGCAAAAACTTTACGACTCAACATATGGTTTAACGAAGTATTAACTCGAGCTACTTTTTGAAAATCAAGACACTCCATTGAATAGGGAAGAAAAATTCAAAGACGTAATTGAAAATCCGGCGGAATTTTAGGAATTTACGGATTCATTATCCCTGTCTCGTCATAAAAGAATTCTTGATATGTGATTTAAGGTTGGTGGGCCGACTAGTCTTGTCTTAGACACCACGTCCCAACTTATGCAATTTTCACGCCTCCTTTCTCAAGTGGTTGAATTCCCCAGATCGATTTCTTCTTTGACTACTTCCCATTCCAGGACAAAAAACACAAAGGACGAAGAAGATAAATGTCACCATCCGTTCTTTGAGATCGTTCGGCCAAACGTCGCTCTCTGCTCGTTTTAGTTTCAGGGCAGAGGGAGTAGGTGCACTGTCTTGTCCTTTCCTTTTTACTCCCTTTTTCTTCTTCTTTTTCTTAACTGTGAATTTCGCTGGCCGAAAGTTGCTGGCCGGAAGGTGTCCCTCCCGACCTCTAAAACGTCGACACTTGAAAAAAATGACTAATTATTGACCCAAGAGATGTAAATAATTATTATTTTGGGAGAGCAAGGATGGTGATTCATCGTGAAGTCAGGGAAAGGAATAAAAAGTCACTTCCATGTGGGAACCCTTGATATTAAATATCAAATATTTGGAATCGTAATAAATTTCTGGTGCTGAAATCAATAATAATAGCACTTGTTGACAACAGAGTGACGGTGACCGTGTTGGAACTAGGAATCTAGTGGTGCCTCCTTCTCCTTTCTTTTTCTCTTCTTTTCTCTCTCTCTGGTAAAGTCAATGAAGGTGGTAAAAACCTTAACCAAGAAGTGCAAACAAAAAACCCAGGAGAGAGAGAGAGAGAAAGAAAAAGATAGGGTTTTTCTGCAGAGGAACACCAAGTGCAAATCTCATGTTCTTAATGTTCCGGATGAAAGAATGTACATCAAGATCTTCTGTCTTTTGTTTGGTATGTTGCGTCATATGCACAAGAGATTGTGTTGCTGTTGTGTACAACGAAAGGGTCAGAATTCAGGTGTGTTTTGGGTGAGATTCCTCCCTCTCCCGTACCTTCCGAACGTGAACCTCCCAGTGGAAACTGATCGCTTCATCTCCGGCGGGCTCCTTTCGATCTGGGGCGTCGCTCTTGTTCCGTGGTGGGAGTTGGAATCTTCTCCTCCGCCGACGGGTGGCTTCGAGGGTCCGATTCCGGTCGCGACTTGCACGTCCTCCGCTAGAATGCAATCGAGACGATGATGATGATGATCGTCGTCGTCGTTATCTTCGCAATCCCGCAGAATGTCCGCGACCGAGACCCGTCCTTGCGATAGGCCGGAGTTCAAGGACACGGATCTCCTCATTCTTTGAGCATCATCTTGGCCAAGTTCAATTTCCCTATCTTGGGTTGTCCCCGGAGCGCGAAATGGAGACTTCGAAGTGGCAAGGCCATGGCTAGCGGCGGCCTCGTCGCGGTCCTCGATCCTCAATTCATCGCGGATCTCCAGGACGGTCTCATCTCTATGCCGGGATCCTAGCGCTTCGACGTCATGGCTAGGCCGAGGAGCTTCCTGGGCAGGCACCGTATCCTGGGGAAGAGTCATCGGCGGCGGGTCGTGATTAGCCGCCGCGATGTTGGATCGGCAGAGCGGGCAGCTCGAGTGCGACTTTAGCCAGGTATCGATACACGGCAGGTGGAAAGCGTGGCTGCACTTGGGCAACAGCCTCAGGCTCTCGTCCTCCCGGAACTCGCTGAGGCAGACCGAGCAGTCCGTGCCCTCGACGAGGCCGTCGCCTCTCTTGTACTTGCAGACGGCTATCGACTTGATCGCCGCCTCGTCGAGCCCGGCCGGCGCGGCGTTCTGCCACGACCCGCTGTTCATCTGATGGTCCCCGGCGGAATCCGCCAGGTCCAGAGAGTAGTTGCTCCCTCTCCTCCTCCGGCAGTACTTGGTGATGATGGTGTAGTAGCTCACTAGAAGGAAGGCGCTCGCCAGTATGCCGATGACGGCAATGACCAGGGGGAGAAGTAGGTGCCTCCAGAGCCATCGTCCCCGGAGTAGTCATCAGGTGGGGGTGGAGGGAAGATGACGTAGCACCACTGTGGGCAGTAGATGGAGCAGATTCCTAGGGAGCAGTCTTTGTAGGTGTCGTATGGTGCCCAGGGGTTGCGGCCTGAAGATCCCATTTTTGTCTGCTCTGATTTGGGGGCGCTAAGTGCTGGGACAGAGTGCCAGGATGTCTAGTTTCCCACACAACCTGAGCTTAACTTGCATATCAGGAAGAGGAGAGAGAGAGAGAGAGAGATGATGGCAAGTTGTCAAAGGAAAAAGGAGTGCAAAAGGCGGGTCGTGGATGAAAAGGGAAGCAAAGTTGAGGGGGAAGAGAGAGAAGAAGAGATGGAAAGGTGACATGCCACCTTATCATCTGCTTTTAAATTTCTTTTGGTGGGGGTCTTTGATGAAGGGTGAAGTTTCTACATAGGAGGTGATGGTTTGTTGACTGACTGAATATGATTGGTAGGTTGGTTGTGTTTTCCCCATCGAAGCAATTAATCAAATTGAAGTTCTCTCGAGCCAGGAGCCAGGTGATCTGATCAAAAATAGGAGGAGCCACTGTGCAACGAGGCGGATGAGTATAGCCTGTTTAGGTGAGAGGAATCTGGGGCATAGCTTTGCGTTTTAAGCGTGAAAATGAGAGCGCCACCCACTTCTGACTTGATCGACCAATGAAAACACCGCACGTCGGAGCACATGATGCCTAAAAAAGAAAAGAAACAGAGGACGTCTACCTAGTCTCTGTACTTGGTGGTGCCGGCGTGAACTTAAATATTCCAACATTCGGTAACGAATATGAGATTCTCACAGTAACAAATAAGGCAAGCTTTTGTGCCCATCGTTCAAATCGAATAAGAGATTATACCTCACAAATCTGGATTTGTAGTTTAGCCATCTAACGAGTCGTTTTCTCAGTCGTAAGCGGTTTGTTGAGCCTTGGTCAAAGAGACTCTAGATATGTATCGTAGCATTTGAGGTCAATGGTACATAATCTTTGTTTTTGCTGCCGAGATGGTGCTTTAAGACATGATTAGCAAAGTGTCAGCATCTCTTGGTGGGTGAGAATTGAGAGGACAAAAGTTTCGGATCCCAATCAACAGAAAAGGGTAATTTGAGAGAGTGAGAGAGAGAGGTTATCTACCGAGACATGCCAAACGAAAAAAACAGACCATGTTCGCGACCGGGCTTACGCTCTGTGCAAAGCATCAGATCTTCGAATGAGTTTCATGCAATGAGTAGTAAATCACAACTTCATTTCCCACTTCTAGCAACTAGTCTTATTCAATATCACGTCCTCCAATCAAGTTGCATTTCAGCTGTCAAACAAAAACATATATCGACCTCAAGTTTTTCGAGGCCTTTTCTTGAAGTTCAGTGACAAGTGAACTAGCCAAGTTCCACTCCACTAAATTTTTTATCCTGTAAGAGGAGAGTCTCTTAATGCAGCGTACAAAAACAAGACATTGCAATTTCAGGCAGCCCTGACCACGTGGAGTAGAGCTCATGTCAGAAGTTCTAGTCGCGGAAAGGCATTGAGGACATTGCTCACTGTCATCGATTAATGCAGGCCGTGTAGTGATGCCTACGGTAAAAAACATTACAGCCCGTAGAAGACAAACAATTACAGAATGAATTATCAAAATCAAATTACAAGCCTCGACATCAAATCGTTGTTTCTGGATTTCTATGGTGGGGGGAATTTTACTATTGACACTACGACCGACTCCCTAAGTCTATGCTCTTGCTTTTCTCTTGTCCTCCAGAGACTGCACATGGAAGACGTTGGAAAATCAGAGCAAATATGCTGGATTAAAAATAGAAAAACCAAAAGAACCAAAAAAAAAAAAAGGCAACATGCACAGTTAGTATCTTTTGGCTTTGTTGAACAGCTGCATTTCTAAAAAAACTTAATAAGTCATTGGGAACGTTCACATTGTCTATCAAGCAAATGTCTAAGCAGCTTCTTTTCGACTCTGATAAGTATTTCCTAGTTACATGGTACAACAGATCGGAACTCTTCTCTTGAATATCATCCTTTTAACTTTGGTAGCCAATATTTGGGTGCAATAACTGCCGCATGGTTTTCACATGTACATGCTTTCATCACATGAAGAATGGAATTGGGTCTATGACTCTCATTGACGATAATCTAATGTAAAGGTTGTGCAGTGGACTCACACAGTATCCAAAATGAAGAGTAACCCAGAGCCAATGAAATTAAAGTTTCCATATACCAATAAGCTTAAATCCATATCAAGCTTTACTGTAAAGCAAGTTGTCAAAATCACAAGCAGATCCAGGAAGCAGAAAAGAAGGCATTTAGAGCCAAATTTTACTAAAAAGAGCAGGAAGGGAAGCTCCTTTTTTTTTTTTTTCTCCTTCCTTCTAACAGTTGTTTGATGAGGAAAAGTACCTTGTTTTGGAACATTCTCAGGGTCACCACAAGAGTGTCGCGCCTTCTACAAAAGTTACAGAAGAACATCATTTCAAGAATTGGCGGTACAATCTAGCTCCATTTAATGCATGAAAGAGAACACAGGATAAATATGAAGTAGCAATGCTTCTGTTAAAAACATATAAACAGATGAGATAACAAAAATCACAGGCCAATGAGTATCAAAACTTTGGAGAGATGAATTCACTTCCATAGGGAGAGGAATAAAACATGGTGGAACTTTATCCAGAGAAACTCAATTCGTCAAGACCTCATCACGCAGTATCCTGTTTGGGAATAATTATCGTTAACTATCCAGATGGACACCTGAAAACATCGTTATTTTAAGTGGTTTGTGGCTCAAGGTCCAAAGCTTATCAATAGAAAAAGAAAAAGAAGCCATCACAATAGTTCAGTTGCAATGGGCATTTAGCAGGAAAATTGCAGCAGGTAATTATTAGTTTCTGCATTTGATGTAGAAGATTAACAAACATAACTATCACCAGGCAATAAATTAAGCATAGTGTAGGTGCAATCCACACTGGGGGTTTTGTTAGTCCAAAAGCCGAATTAGTGTCCTGGTTGTATTAGCAATGCAGTATCCTTGGCATAGAATTTACAGGCATAAATTACTTGCATCCCCTAAAATATTCTCACTTTACACAGGCTAATGGAGCCAAGAGTTCAATTTCTCATATTTACCTTTGAGACCCTCATCAATAGAAGAAATAACAATTTAAAATGATAAATATTTCAGGGTAAGAAGAAACTTAACTATCAAAATATGGTGTAGCAAATGAACGCTAATGGTGACAATTAATATACACATCAAAATATGTATTACCGGACATTGTATGTGTTTATAGGATAGGATGATCCATCTGAACAAGTCAAAACAAACTGCGTCGAGAGCCCAGAAGGAACTTTTATCTGCAATAGTAGCGTCATATAAGTTCCTCCATTTGAAGTATAACCCAAAAATGGTGTCTTTCATTGACTTCTATGCTAATGTGAAGTAATGCAGTGGAAAAATCTCTCATGAAAGCAAATCAAATCAACTTGGGCATATCTTCACCATATAAAGAAGTGGCACTTTTAAAAGGCAACGCATTTATCTTGTTAAGAAAGACTACTAAAAACTGTCTGCAGTAACCAAATTAGTGCAACATCATCAATGTTACAGAAGTATGAGTTCAATTATTATAACTTGTGCATGACCTAGTGTTCATCTAATGCATGTGCTGTCCAATATATGTTGAATTTACAAGCACTTCACTTACAGACGACTGATTTGAGAACTTCTCAGCAATTAATATAGCCCCCGTTTCAATGATTTTGATCTCATAGGCAGACCGTCCCAAAACTAGGGTAGCTGATTGCCAATTCTCAGAAGAATCAACCTGCATATAGTTTAGATGAAGGACTGTCAAGAGTAGAACTTGCCACTAAAAAATAAAAAAAAAAACCAACAGCGCAAATAAACTAGGGCAGCTGGTTCCCTATTCTCAGAAGAATCAATTTGCTCATGCGATTCTCAAGTCTGATTTGGAGACAGCCTAGGTGTACTTTAGGCATAATCCCTCAAAAACTTCAGCATAAGGTTAATTACAAGCATGTCCCTTTCAGAATTCATTCTAATTGAGGCTCACTATTATGGGACTCATTCTCCAAAACGCTTGGTATCAAAGCAACAGTACCATTGCTAAAGAACTTCCCAATATGTTGGAAAATGCCAATTTGGATACAAAGTTCGATGTCTAGCAATACCAGCTCAGCATATGAGAGTTCACCAATTCGTAAAAAGCAAGTCAGAGGATTAAGTCAGCCGATTCTATCCAAGACTACAAGCTCAGACAAGCAAGTTGTGTCTAGCAGATCTAAGAATTCTATATCTTTGACAAAACTTGCATTTCATGCAAAATAACATTAACTAGGGAAAGGAAAACCAAGCTAATAGCATCTTGGTTTTCCCCCATTTTTCTGAAGAGAGAAGTTCAACAATATGCATAAGATCAGTCTCCCTGCCAAGGAATCATGTTAGCAAAGGAGAGAGTGCATGGTTTAAAGTTCCTCTAACATTACTTTAAAAGAGTATTTCAATCCCTATTTTTTACTATCGGCTTCAGTATATCCTTCCAATAGTCACTCCATCTAGGGGGAGGGCTAAGGATGCGAGATCAAGGGTTCAAAATCCCATGACCTCAACCACATAAGTAAGCATCACAGCAGGCAATAGTAAACATACTAGAGTAAGAAACAGAAATCAGTGCAACAGTACAACAAAACGGGTAACATTTACAGCAAAGCCAACCACAACTTACCAGCATTATTACAATATTAAACATGGCCTGACCACTAGAAAGATATGTATCAATCTCCATTTGCATTTCTGGATCTGCAATGAAGCTAATCCATAAGCCATGACAAAGCATGCACTTCAAGAAAAAATTTGTTAAGCAAGCTAGAACATGCTAACAGCATTAATTAATCTGGTACTCCATAGACTCTGTAATACTGATGCATTAGTCATCTAAACCAAATAAAGATGCAATAATTACACAAGAAACAATCATGCATATAAGAAAGATTAGAAAACCTTGGTGGTCTGAAACAAAGATACACTCAAGAAAAGTCATAGAATAAGCATTACAAGTCATGCCTACATATTCAAAGAAGAATCAGGGAATATGCGCGCAGTCAATGATATTAGGTCCAATATACTTCTTTGACAAAGAAATATTTGCATAGCGATGAATAAATTTCTTACAAGGTCCACATTGGGACAATCAGTCCATTTTCCTTGAGGCCAAATTGAAAATTGTGCCCATCGTAAGTTGTGTCCTATTCTTGAAAAAATATAGAAGACTACATGTTGTCTAATCATTAGTTGGAAAAAGGAAACGCTGAGGCATACCAGAAAGTATTCCATAAGAATAAGCATGAAAGGTTCCTCCTATTTAGAGAATTTTACAACAAAAAGTAACCACAGAGCTTCTGAAGATTGGAACTCGTCTAATCAATTCTTAAAAGATCAATGATTCCCTTTTATTCTGGATGGTTTTACAGTTTTCCTTTTTCACATCCAAGGGCTGCAAACACCCCACATACAAGATCATTTTCAAGGTCCCACTCATATCAATGAATATAAATGCTCGCTTAGTACTGAAAGACTTTTGCTAGAGCCACTTTATCAACGTGTCAATAGAAGTACTGAATCTTTGCAAATCCACCCTTTGTTTAAGTACTTACCACATTTTATTTTATTCTGGTCGTTAGCAAAAAGCCTCACGATGTCCCCCTGCATACAAGTTAAGCACAATAATTAGTACAATGCTTAATTGAACATACTATAGGCTGACTAAGCAACACTTCTAATGAATCATTCCTCCAGATGTAGAAAAACTCTACAATACAAGGTAAAAAAGGCTTTCGAACAAAAGCAGTATATGGAGAAAAGGCAGTTGGTGCAACCAAGTCGTGGTAGGTTATGTGCCATTGTAGCACAAACCCAAATATTTATCTATATTATGGTGGATGCAAACACAAAAAGAGACACTACCTAAGGCTGCTTCCAGAATTAACTCCTTAGTTAGACATCATGTATGAAAATCGATAAGTTATTCTGTGATAACACAATGAATCTAAGATGAGCATGTAAAAACTGCAGATGGACAAGAATGGAAGGTTGTTCGCAAAAACAACAGCAGACAAAACAGATGTGACTTTGGCTCTCCCTAGTTTACAATGATGAGAAAGCCCACCTAAGGTAGTTGAACCCAGAAGACTACAAAGGTAGATGAACCCCAAAGACTAGAAGAATTTCTTTGATCCACAATTTTTTCAGGGTACTTGTGAGCTCAACCCCGAATATCATCTCTCATTGAGGGCAAGTGGTTAACAATTAGCCATACTAGGTGTGGAATTGAGTTGGAATAGATAAGAGTTATCAAATCCAACCAGATTTCAAAATGAAGAAAGGGGCCTGAAAGAGAAATCTTTCCTGTCTAAAAGATATTTAAGCAGATCTCAAGGAGAGAGATCTGCAAGTAATATGATGGTAACTTAGGCAACCATATCAAAACCCACCATCCCATAGATCCAGAATTGTCTCTTCAAGTAAGGAAGCAAGATATGACATTGCTCTATTGCAAAAATATAGGCAACCACTGCAGTACCCACTTATAATGGTCTCACAGCTAATAATTCTTCTTAATTAGACATGCCGAGGTTTGGGTTATGCGTACAAAGTTTATTACATGATCCTTGAGCTGATAAAAATTGATGCTCAAATTAGCAAACTACAGAGTGCTAGTCTTGATCTAGACAAGTACACTGCATGTACTTGTAAAATATAAGACCAATTCCTTGAAAGTGTGAATCATGAAATGGAAAGTCCCTTGACATGATTAGCAACTTTCTGCTGCTGGCCAAGTCGAAACATACTAGTCCATGAAATCACAAAGAATACTACAAAGAAAAAGTATTTCGCAACTAAAACTATCTTTCTATCATCTTTGCAGATACTTGAACCTATGGGCTTCATATTGACTCTTGCTAGTCTAAATTGTAGCGAATGATAGAACCTGTAAGTGTAAATATACATTCAGAGGAGGGAGAATACCTGGCGGCCTTGGTCATCCATTGGTATGCATTCAACAGCAATAAGCTTGTCAACGTCATCAGCAGTAACAATATATTCTGGATTTGTCGCACCTGAGTCAGTAAGCCCAAAGAAAGTTAACACAAAAGCTCCATAGAGAATTAACAAGGATTTTTGTTCATTGGCCAAGAAATTTCCCACAAATGAAGACTTCATCACACCACTTACCTTCAATGTACTGCGTAGTACCATCAGGAAGATGACGGACCCACTGATTTTGACAACAATGACAAGACCAACTTTAGCTTTCCAAACATGTACAGCAGCTGAAAGAAAGTACATAAGCTAGAGTATCACCTGAAACATACAGAGTGAAGTTCCACGAACAGGATATCCGCACCCAAGAAGTTGGTTGCCTGGTGTAGCTTCACCAACAATCTGAAAACTATCTATACCCGGTCCCCCTGAATTGAACCAAGGCACATGAGAATAAATCAGAAATCCTTTACTAGTTGTATATATGAGAATGTACACACCTTGAGAAGCACTGGAAGCAACACTGTCATCATTGTTAGAGTTCGAGATACTGGCTCCATCATTGTTCTACCTGAAGACCTACAAGGAATTGGTCCAACAACTGGGATGTTACATTGAAGGATATGTCTGTAACGAGAGAAATCTTGCTCAAAGAAAAGTCTTGCTCTAATTAAAGACATCAGGATAAACTTCTTTCTGTAATAACATATATGTTCCATAGAACTTAATCTCAACTCAAGCACCAATTTCAATGATACGCATCACACTAACTCACTGCATGTTTAGGTAACAGATTTATGGAACTTCTAGGATCATGCACCAAGTCTCAAACAGTCCATGCTGATCTAATTTTACTGAGACAAACCTTTTTGTTTTTTAGTCTGTTACTGCCACAAACTTAAACAGGTGAAGTTTGGCAGGAGCTGTAGAAGAAAATTCTTTGAGACAATTAAAGGGATAAGATGTAGGAAAAGTAAAAGCATAATAATACACAATGCAATCTGCTACATATACTAACACCCTGGCTACAATAGTTGAGAGTGCTTTTACAGCCAATAAAGAGATGAAAAGAACAAATTTGAACATCAAGGTCCTATATAACAATAATAGAAAGAAGAAAATAATCAACCAATAAAGATCATGAATTGGTTTTCTTAGGAACACTCAATAAATGGTCAAAGTGAAACTTTAAGCTCCTCAAAATGCCACAGTTCCCCTATGGTCCATAAACCTTGTAGCACAAAACTATTATCTTCCTATTATAGGCCTAGCGGAACGTCCAACATTAATATCTTTAATTCAATAAAAAAATGACATCTCTACACCAACTTCTTAAAATGCCAACACGGAATAAAATGTGAAGAATGCCAACCTGCGTATATCAAATGCAAATTCTGCTGCATTATCAGTACCCAGTTGCTGGCTCATTGCACGATCATGTGTTAAGTTCTGCAAAGAGGTAGGTTGATTGTAATGCATGTATTTTGACAAGTTGTTCGTTAGCTCCAAAGCATTCCCATCTTTATATGTGTCTCGACTGGAAACACCCTGATGATTGTGCACAGAAGAGCGGGAATATAAGTAGCAGACATAAGATTGCAGTTTGTACTTCAAAAGGCATTATAATGGGACATGGTACAAATAGAATACATGCCGAAGTTACCATCGATGTTTGGGGAACTTGTCTTGTTGGCATGCCAGACCAATAATTGTCTTTAACATCCGAAGCATTCCCAATATGGATTCCCCCTGCATTTTCTGCTTCTCTAATTTTATCCTGTTTGGGAGATTCAAATCAGTGCAAAGGTAGCTAAGTACATGTCTTCAGGAATTTCCTCAGGTCCAATAGCACGTAGGCAAAGTATCAAGAAGACAAACCATGAAATCCAATACATTTTTCAAAACTCTAGCACAGAGCTACTACTATATGTGAAAAAAAAAAAAAGCAACTCTATATTACTTGTGAACACTGTTAGCGGCATTAAAGGGAAAAGTGGTCTTCAGGGCTTTAGGGCTTATTTTATTGGTGATTACTTAATGTATATATAGACTTTTATTGAATAATGCAATACAATTTTCCCTTTACAAACACAAATGCCAATAACTCATATTTATGTGGAGGAAGTACTACGAATTGAAAGAAGTTACCAGATACTTATGAAATCGCAGAACATGTCCATAAGCAATTTTTAAACCTAGTAATATCTGAAGTAGTAAAATGCTCGTTCGATGCCAAGGAATGAAATGTCACTACAGTTTGATGGTAAAATTCATTGTTGCACTGATAGCGAATTCCCCAAGTTGAATAAGGAGGCCCTTAAATCCCTCCTATTAGTTTCATTGAATACATAAGTACATTGCCAGCGACCGTATATCTGCAATGGTAATCTAGAGAAAAGTAGTTCAATTTTCAGTTTAAGAGATGGCTCGTTCATTCACGTCAGTTTCATTCCATGTATTTATTGATTAGCTTTTATCTAACAAGGGAGGGATCTACAATACAACCAGATATAAAATACTGATCTCATGATCATGCACTTCTGCTTGCTAAGGCTTCAAGTGAGGACCAATTAAAAGTATTACGCAATTCTATAGTAATTGTTAGAAGTATTAATTTCCAATTTTATTTTCTTCTACCACTTGACCATAATATAAATCATGTGACTTGATGATCATGTACTCATGCCCATTAAACCTTCACAAGATAGAACCCCTTCAAAGCATGACACGATTCTAAAACTTCAATGGTTGTTTAAATTTGATTTGCTTTTACCATTTGACCACAATTCATATTATGTATGCTCATGATCATATGCTTATTATGCTCACAAGCAATGCAAGAAAAAGCCGCCTTTAAACTACTACATTATTAGGAAATTTTAAAAATCTTTTAGAAGCTCTAATTTTAATTTGAAGTTTGATTTAAATTTAGTTGTAACCTTTTGCAAGAGGAAGAGACCCTCCATCTTAGCAAGCAACACATTTCACTTAAAGAGGAGAATGATACTTCATTAGGGTTTTGTAGATATAGATATCAAAACTCAAGCAAGGTGGAATCACTAAGTAAATCAATCTTCTTTGCACAAGAATGAAGCCACGCTAACTAAGCAAAGAGTCCTCAACAAGTCTGTATGTGACATACAACCCAAATGCATCATGGAACTCCAAAAAGTTTGATAAACAAGATTAACTGTTATTTATTGTGATATGTCTACATCATAACATTTGCCAGTAACCATTATTAGCACAGTTAACATTGAAAGAAAAAGTACACAAACAGAGTAAAGAAGCACGCAGATATAACTAGAATCCTACGTCAGAAGAGAGAGGAACGGAAGAATGGTAACGCAACAAACTAATGCAATGTTTGCAGGATTACCTCTGAAGTCCTAAGCTTCCACTTTAATTGATCATGCAAACGCTGTGGACAATTAGAAATGAAGGAAATGAAGAAATGCAGTAAGAAGAGAAACAAAAAATAGGTTATTTAACCAATAGATGAGAAACTGTTACTCAAATAATCCAATATTGATTCCTGCAGTCCTAAAAGAAATTATCAAATGGAGCCACATAAAACTTTACAGTGTCAACATTCTCTAACCAGATTACAGTCCATGGTTGACACAGCCGTCCATTGCAAAATTAATACCATACGTGAATTAATGCAACATTTGCCGAGTAATTTCAAAATTTTATATTTTAATTGTACTAGATGGCAATTTTAAATGCTTACAAGAATATCAAGAAGAAATATGCTTCTACCTTAATGTATGTGGATATGGCAGTGGCATTCAAGACTGGTGGCCATATGTCATATGAAGACAACAAACCAAGCATGGAAGACACAAACATGTATCTTTCATCCTCTGATTCCTGGAGGAAAATCAAACTTGTAACTTACACAGCAAAAGCATTCTATTAAACACATATGCTAAAGAAACTGAACAAAAGAAGATTAAAAGCAACAAATCAGTGAAAAATATGACGCTTCACTAAATGCAAATAGCAAAGAGAGCAACGCTAGGATAATAATAAAAAAATGGTAGAAAATGCAAGCAAATTGAATAAATAATATTCCAGTAATATGAACGCTAAACAGACGTATCTGGTGGACAAATAAGATATAAATAAGAGAAGGATTACAAAGCCAAGTACACAGGAAGTGTTGAAGTTAAGAGAACAAAAAGCCGAACTACCAGATTTGACTGATATCCTTTGCACTCAACCGACATGATTATATTTTTCATCATACACGACTATCTTTAAAATTGTTCTCTTAATTACATCGTCACCAAGCTTTTTGTAATGCAGGCAACCAGAGTCAGATGGAACATTTGTCAAGTATCGAGCTTAGTGCATTTACCCATCCCCTACACAAAGATCAGGAAACCACTATCCAACCACAGGGGTAGCCAACCAGTAATTACTATAGGTAGAGTTTGGAATCTCAGACTTTCTGCTTCTTAAGCAACCAGATACATGTCAACTGTGCCATGAAGGCTAAAACAATACAAGAAAGATGTGATTATAGAATGCAACACCAGCTTGACAACCAATCTAAAGCAAGATTCTCTCAGTTTGCCCTGCTTGGCTTGTATGAACAAGTTGGCAGTTCTCGGATTAAAATATTAACTAGACCAAAGATTTCATTCTATTTTGGTCCTCTCTTCTACTAGAAAAAATCAAACGTTCATCCCCACAACCAACAATGTAACAATGGAGCATCCTTGCTCATATATACTAGGCTCAGCAGTATTCTTAATGGCTATCACATGGATGAGGGACTGAATTACTAAAGGACAATTAGTCTGACCTCTAATAGGTAGGAAAGTCTATGATACCTACCTCAAAAACAACCTTTTAGCGTAACTTCATGAAGCTTTCACTCATTGAGCTTGCTGATTAAAGAGCTAGCCTTCGTATGTAGACCGTCCTAAGAATGTAAAATGGCAACATTGCTTGCGGAAGAGTGAAGACAGTTTCAGTTTAGAGATCCTAAGGAGCCTATGAATGTCTAGAAAGTGATAAGGACACCTCATTCACATCTTCCCACCTCACCGGAAGTATTGTTAGGTCAACAAGGTTACTAGGCTTATTTTTGACAAACTGACAAACACGATGGTCATTGCAGAACACCACAAGCCATGATAGCACTATTCTTCTGTATCAATGTATAACCAAGCTAATACCAGCTGTGGCTCCACCAAAATTATTGAAACTCACAGCACGTAATTTAACTAAACTTCCATCCCAATTTTCTAATTGCGCTATTTAGGTAGCAATGTCATATACAACTAAATTCAACTCCGCTTGTGATTCGGAACTTTAAAGATATCAATTAAGGACCCAAACCCCCACAAGAACCTCGACGGACTCATAAACAAACAAGTTCTGACCGCATTTTAGAGGAAAATGAAAAGCAACAATAATAATCAGGGCAATTAGGAGCTTTCTGAGGATAAGGAACTGCAGTTTACCTTCAGTTCATGAGCTAATTTTAGATTTTGCTCCAGATCACCTTTCCTATGGGCCAGTTCATTTGAGGCATAGGCAGTGGCTTCATTTTGCTTTTCATCGATTGCCTATAAAACCAAATGGAATCGTGTCAGCACTCAGAAAGAACTTTGTGATTTTATTTTCTGAGCTCTATTCCGATGTATATCATGCAACAGGAGAAAGACAGACCAGTCTTATGTCTGCAAATTTCTTCTCTAAGGCATATTTTTCACTCAAGAGCTTCATTTCCTGATACCATAATGATCACATTGTGGCAAGTTAGAGATACTAGAGAACACTGCTAGATTAATGATCCATAGATAGGCTTCTGACAGAAATAAGCAGTATACATTCACGTAAGCTGCGGCAATTTGTTCATGAAGAGTCTGGATCTCCCTTTCTTGTGCCGTAGCTCGGGCATAAAGTTCCTACTTTGAAAACAAAGATTAAAAGGGCGAGGTTAACTGAAACAACAATGCTAGATGCAAAAGTTCAGGAAAAGAAATGGACACAAAAGAGAGGTACCATAGTCTCTGGGTCTGGGTCGTGTGAATGATCAATCTTGCCATCTCCATTGGAAATCCTTTCGTGGGAATGTTTTCCGAGGCCACCTCTATGAAAAAGTGAAAAAAAAAATTTTGCATAATTCAATTTAGTAAATAGTTAATTATGTATCTCATGGCATCGCTGACTGAAGTTACAGCAGAACAGAAAAGAAAGCTATAAGTGATTTGATGCATCTGAAAAAAAAAAAAAAAAAAAAAAAAAAATCTTAAGCAATAAAGTTGCAGACACTAAAGTTGCAGAAACACTACTTTTGACAAAGAATTATAACCTGCTTAAAGCACCAGATTGTTGGCTGCCAAGACCATCGCCACTAAGCCCATTTCTTGAGTTTCTACTGGCAGACATCACACTGCCAATTCTTTATCCTCTTCAGCATAAATTATGACAGCATTACAGCTAAAAACTTCCATTGTTAACAATCCTAATTTGCATCTTAGTGCATTTCAAGCTTCACCCCCTATGTTGCTTCCAAGGATTTGATCAACTTTCCTTTGATAGCTGTGAGCTCCAGAATGCTGGAAGAAGCTATCTACGAGAACAAAGAAGGCCTGCAATTAGCATCAAAGTCAAAAAAGAAATCTTAATGTACAAAATAGAAATGATAACCAGAGATAGTGCGTATTGCTTTTCAGTTGTTGAACAAATTAACAGATAAGCAATCTTCTTATGCAGTCCACTTTTCACACAAACCACACAGGCATAATGTCAAGAATCAGTCATTTTCATACCCAAGCGTTCACCTTCGACAACCATAGAAGGACCTATAATCGGACTCGTAACACCAATAATCATTACTCACGGAACAAAAGGCAAGAACAAAAGGTATAGGCAGCTAAAAAAAGTAAGCACGTGACTAAGCAAGTTTGCTACATGAAGAACAAGTAGGATAACGGAAAAGAATCCAACTTTGAGAAACGAAGGACATCGACTGCAGTCTAATTATTCGAATTCCAGTCGTCACCCGCAAAAGTAACAACATACAAGTTTTCGCCGTTAATAACAAGGCTGATAACGTAATTCAGCCTCTGCCGAAAACCCAAGACTATGTAGACCAGCAGTCTTAACAGCAAATGTGCAAACCAACACACCAGTTCCTCCAAAAACAAAAACGTAACAGGTCAAGCCACGGATTACACAAAAACAGAACTTTTCAATTCGAGACGAATCGCGCAATAACCGCACGTATCGCCAAAGTTCCACCGGCACAAAATTAATCAAAGAACCCCGCAAACTCAAGCAGAGGAAGCCGTGCCTCTTGAACCGTGGGCGATGGCCATGCGACCAACTCCCGTCGCACGACCAAAAAAAAAAAAAATCTCCCGTCGCTCGACCGCGTAGATGACGGAGTACGAACGCGACGACGACGACGGCGGCGACTGCTTCAGGAGCTCACCCGCGCATCAAGCAATACAAAAACACGGAGGAACGCGCGCGAAGTGAATTCAGCTAGCGACTGAGCTCAAGCAGCTGGCGCAATGCTTCAGCTCCGCCGCCGCCGCCGCCGCCGCCGGCGGGAGAGAGCGAGAGAGAGCAAAGCCAGCGACTAACCGTCCAACGACGACGGAAGCAACCGAAGCGCGCGCGCCGCGATTAGCAACACCTCCGAGCTCCACGGACTAGATCGAGCAGTGATACGATCGCCACCTCCCCGAACGACGAGCAATCCGCGACGCGAAGCCGAAGCCGAAGCCGGAGTCTCGATTGATCGATCGATATCGATTGAGATATAGAGAGAGAGAGAGAGAGAATGCGGTGGGGACGCGGCGGTGGCCTGCGAAGGCGAAGGCGAAGGCGAAGACGAAGACGAAGACGAAGACGAAGACGAAGGAAGGAGGAGGGAAGAAAGTCAAAGGAGGCGTGGAAACGGGGGGGGGAAGGAGTCGTGTCGCCCCTGCGATTCTGTTAGAAAAAATGTTCGAGATTCAAGCGTGGAAAGGGCGGAGGAGGAGGATGGAACGCGAAAACGACGGTCGCCGTTCGTCGTCGCGACGGGAGCTTCTGCGGTCCTGCTTCGCCTTCCCCCCATCCGGCCCCGCCCCCGCGCGGGCCCCACCACCGGTCGTTTCGAGCGAAACGGGAGGAGCACGGCGAGCCAGGTGTCGCGCCGCGTCGTGGGGTTCGGTGATTTTACCGATCTGCCACTGCAACGGAAAATTTACTCCGTCCGAGTCGAAGAGGGGGAAAATGTCCTTTTCTTTTTTTTATTACTTTTTTTTTTAAAAATTTTCAGTTTCGTGTTAAAATAAATCTACGTATTTGTTGGGTTGCTGCGTTCGATTTTATTATTCAATAATTTCGCATAGCTTCCTTCTTAAGATTAATATCTTGAAAAACCCAAAATCGGTACACTTGTGATAAATTTACCCCAAACTATTTTTTTGACCACTAAAAACCTCAAACTGGTATACTATTGACAAATTTATCTCAAACCGGTACATTTGTGACAAATTTACCATCTGTTAGTTTTCGTTAAATTTAACTATTAAATTATTAAGTTAAATTACACGTAATAGTTGACCGGTACACCAATTTGGGATTTTACGCTCCGTTTGTCACGGTTTACAATATTTGTAATTTTTTTGCGGTATTAATCCAATTTAGCAAAAGGTATATTTGTCATAAATTTATTAGTTTTGAGTTTTTTGCGGTCAAATAAATTAGTTTTGGGTAAATTTGTCATAAATATACCAGGTTTAGGGTTTTTTTATGATCAATTAGTAAATTTGTCGCGAAATTTGTCGGTTTTGGGTTTTTCATAATAAAAAAAATAGTTTTGGAATTTTTCAGAGTATTAACTATTTTTCTTAAGATGGGGTGTGAACTGAAATGGAGGTGGCTTTCTCGTGCAATGAAAATGTGTTTTGGTTAGTTTAAATGAAGGGATATAAGTCAATTATGGTGTGGAAGGAAGTGTTAGGAAGCGAGGGGATTCTACCCTGAAGGGTCGGCCTCGCGTGGAAATAGGTGTTTCGATATTTTGGAACGGTTGAATAATGTGATCGGATCGTGAAGTCAAGCGACCTTTTCGTAGGATGGATGTCTGAATTGAAATAAATGTTGCTTTCCCATGCGACAGAAACGTGTCTTAGATAGTTTAAACGAAGAGATATAAGTCAATTATAGTGTGAAAGGGAAGGTGCTAGGAAGCGAGGGAATTCTTTCCTAAAGGGTCGACCCCATGTGGAAATAGGCATTTTGATATTTTAAAGTGGCTGACTAACGTGATCGGATCGAAAAGCCTCTCGAAGAGCTACTGGAGGAGCTTCTAAGTCATCCTAGTTGAAAAAATGACGATGGACATGAAGGGGTTAGAGTGGTTCTTACCCCCAAAATAGGTGTTGGGCCTAAAATTTTAATTAGTTTTGAATTAAGATTATGATAATTTAATGTGGGATTTGCAATGCAAGTTGTCGGAACTTTTCATTGCTTCTACTTTTATTTATTCAGTCTTTGCATTTGATTTTATTATTCTCTAGTTTCAAATAACTTTTTTGTCAAATATATGTATTAGCTAAAATGAAGGTTTTAGAAAGCGTAATTTTTCCCTAAAGGGTCAGCCCTACATGGAAATAGGTGTTTCGATATCTTGGAGGCGGCCGACTAATGTGATAAGATCATAAAGTCTCTCCTCTCATTAAAAAGCCACTAAACTTCGTAGTCGTTGTCCCCAAAGTAGGTACTTGGCTTGAAATTTTAGTTAGTTTTGAATTAAGATTATTTAATAATTCAGCATGGAATTTACAACGTCAGTTTTCAAACTTTTCATCATCTGGTGCTTATAAATCTCTACGTCCATCAATTATCTCGAATTAAATTATTTTTGCGGCAAGCCACTTGACTTGAAAGACGTCAGAAAAAAGGACGATGAAAAATATTAAATACAAAAATCTGACTCAGCAACCTAATTATAGAAGCCTAGACTTTTCATACCTATGTATAGACTACTGAATTAAATGCCCAGGACGATGGGAAGATACATTTCCTTCTAGCATGCTACACGTGTCTTCCGACCATTTGGGTCAACCTTCTTTTCGAAAAGTCAACCCATTTCCACTCCTCTATTTGCCTCCGAGTGAGGTTAGCGACCTTTTTCATGGCTTCTTCCGCTTTTTACGCCGGTTTTTGCGGCCGAGCTCGTGTTCTTTCTTCTTTTAGAAAGCGCACGTTTCCAATAGGAAAGATGACTTCTTTATTCCGACCAAAAAATAAAAAAATATATGACTTCTTCATGCTAATTTTGTTACTTAAGTTACAATTTTGTGTACCCTTTAAAAGATTTCGACAAATTAATTAATTGGTAGAGGCAAAAAAGTAGGACTCATGCTTAATTTTGTTTGGCGATGAGAAAACTATCATGACAGACTATTGTAATCTTCTTATACAAATATGACAAGAGGGCAAATGTAATGAACACGTTGTGATGATGATGATTTAATTTGCAACGGAAGCTTTGCGAACCTCAATATGGTTTGGGGCTAATTTATGCGTAATTAAAGCATCAAAATGGTAAGTTGATCTCAATCCGGTGAAATTACTTGAAAGTGGTCTATTATGCCTAAAAAGGTAGTGAATTTCCATTATGTCTTGATCAATACCTTACCCTTACTTCTCAGGATCTCTCACTTGTAGTCAACATAGTTTACCAATATATGCATGCCCCAACTGTTGCTCACCATCAAATGGTAAAGCATATTATGCGATATGTTTGCACCACTTTGCACCCTGGGCTTCACATTTTGTCTCGTAGTTCTCTCCATTTATTTGGCCGATGCAGATTGGGCTGAGTGCAAAATCACCTGATGTTCCACTATTGGTTATTGCACTTTTCTTGGATCAAATTGTATTTTATGGTGTGCCAAGAAACAAGATACTATGGCCCGCTCCACAGCTGAAGCTGAATACTGAGCTCTTGCTTCCACATCTACTAAACTCTCTTGGATTTCATACATACTACGTGACATTGGGATCTACCAACGTCAACCTTCGTTACTTTTCTCATACAACATATTGGCATTGCATCTCACAATGAATCTAGTTTTTTATGCTCAAACAAAGCACATTGAGATCGATTATCATTTTATTCGGGAAAATGTTGCTCTTAGTTCTATTGTAACACGCTATGTCCCATCTTCCTCACAAATTACTGATATTTTCACCAAACCATTGACTTGAGATATGTTTGTCAGTTTACAAATCAAACTTGGTCTTTGGTCCTCCCCATTGACCGATTTGAAGGAAGTATTCAAGCAAGAAATCAGAAAGGAAAAATTCATAGTATTTGCAGTGCAGAATTTTCTATAAATCAATATGAAGATAACAAATCTAATAAAGTTTTTTTTTTTGGGTCAGAGTCTAATAAAGTATTAACGAGTTGATCATTTGGAGATCTTTTGTGACTTGTTTTCCTTGTAGATAAAATTGTTATCTTTTCTTTTTATCTTTCACCATAATTATAGATGGTGATGTCTCTATATATATATTGTACAACATATCCATGAAAAGTAATGCTTCATTGACTCAATTTCTGAATTTCTTTAAATGGGACATTGCCAAAAAGTATGATCCACCGTCATTTTAAGCCTAACAATGAAAAGAATGGCTGTAACCAACCAATGTGGCCTTCCTATATAAAATATGATTGGGGGAGGGAGGGGGGCAAATGTGTCTCTATAATAGACACATTTCAATAAATGACAATTCAATTGTGGCCGGAGTTTGGGGAATCACAATTTGCTTTTGGGTGAATTTGTCAATAACTAAAGCATCAGAATGCTGGGTTTATTTCGCTCCGGTGAAATCGCTCGAAACTGATTGGTTCGTTTCACCTAAAGAGCGCCGAATTCTCGTCATGTTTGGATCAATATCTAATTCAGCTCGTTAATAAAGCCATCCTTTGCTTGTTTCCGAACTTATCAAACTTCTCAATTTTAGCAACTCTAAGACCACTTTAAAAATTTAATTTTTGATCATTTCTTAATCCTATGTTAGACTTAAGTAGCGTTATAGACTAGCATGGAGAAATGACCATATAAAATCCACATGAAGAATAAAATAGTGGGTGAACTAATGGTTAACTCGCAACCATACTGGGTCAAACCAACTCGGACCCAAAATTAAAAAGGGCGGGCGGGGCCAACCCGATTTTAACCTAATGTGAACCAATATGTGAATAAATCTTTTGTGTTTGAGCTGTAGTTTGGGGATTTGGAATAGTCAAACTTATATGATATCCGGTCTTGTTAGGCAAGATCTTTGTAAAATCTAAAAGAAATATGCAACTTATGTGATTTCATATGTTGAATGGGCAAAACAAAACAAATCGAATGATGCAAGATATATTAAGGCCCTTCCACTAATTTTGCTTGCTAGATAATATGACAGATCTTTTGGTGCTTAAATGGTTCAAGTAGCTTGGATAACTAGTTACAGATTGTCACATTACTTAGTAATTTAATTTGCTCTGTTAATTTTAGTATCTTTAGCATCGATGAAATATTGGAAAATCGGGTTAGGTCAATCCGATTTAACCCAACTTGACTAGACATGCAAAGAACTCATTTTTTTTCTTTTTTTTTTTTGGCTTGAATAATCTTTGCAAAACTGGAATATTCAAACTACTGAATATTTGATCTTGTTAGCCAACTTGACTGGACATGCGAAGAACTTTTTTTTTTATATTTTTTTTGGAGCTGCTACGTTTTACTCCATGGTCGAAGCTTTATTACAATAGCGATTTTGTCGTACTCTTTTTGGTGGTAAAAAAATATAATGCCAGCTTAAATATTTGCTTTTGATCACACGCCTCATCAAGATCGAATTAATCATGAATTTAAGGCATAATATTGTTAATTCTTTTATTAAAGTGATTGTGAACGTTATATGGGTAATTTTATTTGTTTATTTTTAAGGTGTGTTAAGCAAATTAATTCATGAATTATCCTGAAACTATCAGACATTTGCGATCAATGTGTAAATTTCTATTTATTAGTTTGCTGATGGAATATTGGCCTACTAAAAATATGGTTCGTTAAGAGAGAGTAGGTTGAAACAACTCAGCTTTATAATCATGATCCATAGGAATACTTTTTGTCATTTCCTTTTACCTTACAACTATTTGACCTAAAAAAGGATAGGCTTATGCTTAAAACAGTGACTATGGCCCATCTACAGTGACGTAGATCCTAGAGGCAAGTGGTCAAAAGGGTTCAATCATGTCGACGGTTGTATTGGGGTAGAGGTCCAAACTGGGCCACGTCGAAGCCTATGACAAACTCTTCCTTACCAAGCAAAAGTCGCGAAAATTACATGAAATCCTAAAATGCTGAAGTTATAAATTTGGCTAGCGTGCTTTTTAAGCTCACGACGTGTCAATCATAAATTGGATATCAAGTTCTTCAATATTTTTTTTATATATGTTACAAGTACATTTTAATGTGGAAGGTGTCAGGTTGCAATCTTCCATGCACCTCCTCCCACTTATTCTTTCTTCGAATCTTTTTTTTCTGATTTTTCTTCCTTCTTTTCACATTATACGTTCAAATACTGTGTAAAATAATATTAATAAATCTATAAAGATATTCTACAAACTAAAAAAAAATTGTTATGCTTTAATTGAATTGCTAAGGGTGAAGACCAAGGTTTATTCTTTAGATATTGAAACCTAACAAATGACTTATGAACCGCGATGATAGTTAATATATATTCAACATTAACTTCAGGCAATTAGTCATTGACTGTGATCTAATGAAAGCTTATCAAGGAGGATAATGCCTTTTCCCTTTTTTGAAGTTCAAAGTCAAACTTTACTCATTCTTTTCTTGAAACATGCAAAGCAACAATGAATTTGTATTTGCTAGGAAGAAAATACCTGATTCACATGATCATGGAGCCCGACATTTCAATTTTGAGAAATTTCATACGCAGAGATATATATCGTTATTATATGATTGATAGAAGTCCATCAAAGCTTTCAAGATTTTTGACTTCTATTTAAAAAAAAAAAATCAATATGGTATTATAGTATGCACTATGTTAAATCGCTTTTTGATATAAAAAAAAGAAGAAGAAATGTTGAATGTAAAGAAGTAGATTTTTCCAGCAATCAAATTACAATGACTGTAAATCGCAGAACGTGCGGACCTTCCCCAATCAAGCATTCTAATGACGGACATACTATAGAAAAAAGTTTGTGGGTCTGTATCATTCCTCACTTTAGTATACATCAAGTCAATCCTTCAAATGAATAAGTGCTTTAAAAACTCACTATGAGTTATATATAGAGAGAGTAAGAAAAGAGATAGTTGATGATAGTTCACGTGAGGAGTTGAATACCAAAATGAGTGTACGCAAAAGAGAGGAAATAAGGAAATTGGCATCGACACTACTATTGCCCGCCCGCCTTGCTCGTCCAAGATGTCTTTTCATGCTTGTGTCAAAAGAACAAAGAAGAGCGGAAAATTACCAAATTAATCCTAAATTTATTGTATAAATACCAATTCAATCATAATTTTTTTAAATTGGCTAGTTTAGTTATAAACTTTTGTGCAAATTCCAATGGAGTCCTTTCGGTCAAACTTTGCTAGAAATCCACTATGTGGCACAATAATTATTGTTAATCGTCCTACGTAGCACACCGTCACATTAGTGATTTTCAAAGACAATTAATGGGGAGGACTATATTGGGATTTCGCACAAATGTTTATTGCAAAATTAGAAATTTTTGGAAGGAATTGACATCCATATAATAAGTTTAGGATTCATTAGGTAATTTTCCCAAAGTCAGCACTTTGATTGAGAAATGGGCAATGAGGTGATATGAGTGTCTTTGAGCTCTACTTCTTGAAGAATGGAATGGGATCCAAAGAGTAACCAGAAACCATCAACTGAAGAGCCTCATCAATGAGAGGAAGCCCAGAAGATCCAGGAACAAGAACAACGTTGTGCGTAAGCTTCTCCCACCTGTAAATCTAGTGAGCGAGGCATGCGACGATTAAATGGTCAAAGTTGGCACATGGTTCTGATATTCCACATCGCTTGTTTCTCTGAGAAGATGAGGTGGAAACGAAGTGGAGAGGATGAGATGACAATCCATATAAGTCATCTCTCTTCTTTTGTCCAAGTCGATTTGGGATTTGCATGCTTTGCTCAAGTCGTGTGGTTTTTATATATTTGCGCATGGAGCAAATCATGTGTTACAAAATTTGCATGGTATAAGGTTGGTGGCCATGGGTTGACCTAATAAGAATGAGTGTAATAATTTATCTGTACCCTATGGTACTCCTTGGTATATAAACCAAACCAGTTTAACACTTTATGGTCATGAATGGAACATGAATTTTATAATATCACAAATCACACGTGCAATTGAGAGAGATCGCTAACTAATTTGTAAATGATGCACGCTCCCAAGATCACCTCTTAAATATCCTTTTAGGAGATTAAATGATCTCATGTGTATATAGATTCACGCTCCTTCGAGATTTTGAGAAATTTGTTAACGTACATTGTTGCACAGCCTAAATGTTTGAGGATTACTTCTTCCTCTTGTTCTGTGAATTTGTTCTTGAAATAGAATGGTTTTCAAGGATACAAGGAACCATAAAATTGACTACTTCAAGATCATAAAGAACGCTTTATTTCTCCCTTTACATTCATACTGCCACTTCATACAGATTTGCGGGTGCAAGTGTCAAGGTGACCGCTACTACCAGCGGCACCAACGAGACCATCACACCTTTCTCTCTATGAGAGATTTACTATGAGCTAATTTTCTGTTCATGAGATGAATTTGGCAGCTTTTTCATAATATTTAACGAAGGTGGGAGGAGCTTTCTTTTCTTTCCTTTCTGGTTGAGGAGGTTGGAGGGATTGAGCTGAAATGAAGGTGATTTTCCATGCTATAAAAGTGTGTTTTGGGTAATTAGATGAATAGATATAAGTCAATTATGATGTGATTGGTATTCCTTAGAAGTAATATTGGAATTATGGAAATAAGGTGTTAAGAAGCAGGGGATTCTTCCTTGTGGGTCGGCCCCGCATGGAGATATGTGGCTGGCCACCCAGTCTTTCAACTGGTGCCATCATTTCCCCATGGAGATATGCCTCCATTTCCCTTTTGTTTCGATATGTATGATCTCATTAAAGTGTCATGAAATGAAGGTGGCTTCCCATTTCATTACTTTTGCTTTATTTACATACGCATTTTATTATTCTCTAATTTCATATAACTTTTTTTTTCGTTCTTTGACTAATTTAATGTGAAATATAAGTTGATTATGGCGTTGAAGGAGAAGGTGTTAGGAAGCGGGGGATCCTTCCTCAAGGGTCGACCTCACGTGAAAATAGGCATTTTCATATTTTGAAGCAATTGACTAATGTGATTGGATCGCAAAGTCTTTGATTTCATGAACCTGGACAACTTTGAAGCTCCTCTACTAAAATTATTAGCAAGTTTTGAATTAAGATTATGATAATTCAGAGTGGAATTCACAGCATGAGTTTTTGGAACTTTTCATCACTTCTATTTTATTCATTCAGCCACTGTATTTGATTTTATTGTTCTCTAATTTCAACTAACTTTTTTCGAAAGGCAAATATATGACCTGAAATGAAAGTGGCTTCCCGTGCAACATAAGTGTGTTTTGGCTAGTTTAATTTGAAGAGATAAGTCCATTGGTTTCGAAGGAAGGTGTTAGGAAGGGAGGGATTGTTCCTCGAGGGTCGGCCCCACATGGAAATAGGTGTTTTGATATTTTGAGGTGACTGACTAACGTGGTCAGATTGTAAAGTCTCTCCAATCATTGAAGAGCTACGAGAGGAGTTTCAAAGTCCTTCCTGTTGACGAAATGACTATAGGCTTAAAGGGGCAAGAGAGGTTCTTACCCCGTAGTAGGTGCTTAGCTAAAATTTTCCTTAGTTTTGGATTAAGATTATGATAATTCAGTGTGGAATTTGCAACGCGAGTTTTTAGAACTTTTCATCACTTCTATTTTCTTTATTTGGTTGCTGCGTTTGATTTTATTATTCTCTAATTTCAAATAACTTTTTTCGAAAGACAGATATATGACCTAAAATGAAAGTAGCTTCCCGTGCAACATAAACATGTTTTGGCTAGTTCGATTTGAAGAGATATACATCAATTTATGGCATTGAAGGAAGGTGTTAGGAAGCGAGGGATTCTTCCTCAAGAGTCGGCCCCGCGTGAAAATAGGCATTTTGATATTTTGAAGCGATCGACTAATGTGATCAGATCGCAAAGTCTCTCCTATTGTTGAAGAGCTACTAGACGAGTTTTGAAGTCCTCCTAGTTGACAAAATGACAACGGGCTCAAAGGGGCGAGAGAGGTTCCACCCCACAATAGATGCTCGGCTAAAATTTTGTTTGTTTTGGATTAAGATTTTGATAATTCAGCGTGGAATTTGCAATGCGAGTTTTCAAAACTTTTCATCACTTCTACTTTATTTATTCAGTCGCTGTGTTTGATTTTATTATTCTCTAATTTCAAATAACTTTTTTCAAAAGATAAACATATGAGCTGAAATGAAAGTGGCTTCCCATGCAACATAAATGTATTTTGGCTTGTTCAATTTGAAGAGATATAAGCCAATTTTGGCATTGAAGGAAGGTGCAAGGAAGCGAGGAATTCTTCCCTAAGGGTTGGCCTCACATTTCAATATTTTGAAGTGACCGACTAATGTGATTAGATCGCAAAATCTCTCCTATCTTTGAAGAGCTACTAGAGGAGTTTCAAAGTCCTCCTGATTGACAAAATGATGATGGGCTCGAAGGGGCGATAGAGGTTCTTACCCCATAGTAGGTGCTCAGCTAAAATTTTCGTTAGTTTTGGATTAAGATTATGATAATTTAGCATGGAATTTGCAACGTGAGTGTTCAAACTTTTCATCACTTCTGTTTTATTTATTCGATCACTACTTTTCATTTTTTTATTCTCTAATTTCAAATAACTTTTTTCAAAAGACAGATGTATGACTTGAAATGAAAGTGGCTTCCTATGCAATATAAATGTGTTTTGATTGGTTCAAATAGAAGAGATATAAGTCGATTTATGGCATTGAAGGAAGGTGTTAGGAAATGAGGGATTTTTCCTCAAGGGTTGCCCGCGTGGAAATAGGCATTTCGATATTATGAAGTGACCGACTAATGTGTTCATATTGCAAAGTCTCTCCTATCGTTAAAGAGCTATTCGAGGAATTTCAAAGTCCTCCTAATTGACGAAATGACAATGGGCTCAAAGGGAAGAGAGAGGTTCTTACCCCGAATTAGGTGCTCAGCCTGAAATTTTTGTTTGTTTTGGATTAAGATTATGAGAATTCAGTGTAGAATTTGCAACGCGAGTTTTTGAAATTTTTTATCATTTCGTGCTTTTAAGTCTCTAAGTTCTTTAATTATCTCGAATAAAATTATTTTGCCGACAAGCACCTGAATTTATGGCTAAACCCAACTTTTGACATTAAAGACAAAAAACCATGAAAAGTAGCAAATACAAAATTCGTACTTAGCATGCTTATTCTAGAAGCCTAGACTTTTCATACCTATATGGACCCTACACTATTATGTGCCCAAGACGATAGGACGATACGTTTGTTTTTAGCCCGTTGCATGTGTCCTACGACTATTAATGGCGCATTTGATAACAATTTTATGCCGCAGAACAATTTTTAATGAAAAATAATTTTTTCTCGATTCAATTTCTCAAGAATAATATATATATTTTCTTAAATTTCTATTTCCGGATAGAAATATGTTTAGTAAGATTCTTAGATTTTTTTTTATTTCTTTTAATTTTTTTATTATATATTTTTTTTTTTTTCCTTATTCTTTTTCTCTTGGGCAAGTGGTCGGCGACCGGCTAAGCGAGGTTCGGCAAGCTTGCACCGAGCCTCGCTAGGCTAGGGCAAGGCTCGGCAAGCTTGCCGGAGGCTAGCTTGGCCACAACGAGCCTCAGCCTTGCCCAGGCAGTGCGAGGTTGGCCTTGCCTTGGCTTGGCGAGGCCCAACCTCGCGTCGGGCCGGGAGGCCGAGCCTCGCCTCGCCCAGTGACTCGGGCGACGCGATGAGCCTCGCCGGGCCGGCAACGCTCAAGCGACCAGCCAAAAGGAAGAAGAAGAAGAAGAAGAAGAAGAAGAAGAAGAAGAAGAAGAAGAAGAAAAAAGAAAGAGAAGAAGAAAAAAAGAAGAGAGGAAAATTTGATTTTAGAAATTGTTCTTGAAAACAAAAAGTTACTTTTTTCTTACTTATTATTTCTATTCCAAAAAAATAGATTTTCATGTTCTCGAGAACAAAAGTTTTACCAAATAGGTTTCTATTCTTTTTTTGTTCTTCGAAATAAAAGAACATAAATAGTTGTTATGGGAACAGAAATAGATTTTAACAAACAGGCCCTAAGTCAACCGATTTCCGAGTCCTTCTCCTCTCTCCTCCAAGTGAGATAGTTGCCTTTTTCATAGCTTCTTCCTCTTTTGCTGCCAAGCTCGTGTTTATGCTTCTTATAGATAGTGCATGTTTACGACAGAAAAGTGACTTCTTCATGCTAATTTCGTTGCTTAGGTTACATTTTTTGTAGCCTTAAAAGGTTTTTGACAAATTAATTAGTTGGTAGAGGCCAAAAGCATGATGACTCACGCTTATTTTAAGCCTAATAACGAAAAGAACGGTCACAACAGACCATTGTGATCTTCCCATATTAATGTGACGAGAGGGCAAACGTAATGGAGACGTTGCAATGATAATAAATCAATTTACAGCAAAAAGCTTTGCGAACTTTAGGGCTAATTTATACATAATTAAATCACCGGAATGGCATATTGATGTCACTCTAGTGCAATTACTCGAAAGTGATATGTCCAATTGTCCATTCCATCTAAAGGGGTACCGAATTTCCATTATGTCTAGATCAATATCTAATTGACTTATGAAATCGACCTCTGGATTGCTTCCTAGCTTATAAAAACTTCTCAACTTCAGCATTCAAGGATCATTTTTTGTACCTTAGAAAATTTGGGACTAATTAATTAGCTGGCTAGAGGCGAACACAATAGGATATTGCCAAAATTTTTGAGCCACCGTTGTTTTAAGCCCAACAACGAAAAGAATGATCATAACAAACCAACGCAATCTTCCTAAATAAATAAGATGGGGGAACAAATATAGTAGACACTTTTCGAACATAATAATTCAATTGCCGTAGAAGTTCTATGAATCACAATTTGCTTTAGGCAAATTTATGAATAACTAAAGAATCAAAATGCTAGGTTGATTTGGCTCCAATGAAATCGTCTGAATGTGATCAGTTCGTTCTGCCTAAAAAGCTTTGAATTCCCATCATGTTCAGATCAATATCTAATTCAACTCATTTACAAAATCATCCTGTGCTTGCTTCCAAACTTGTCGGAACTTCTCAATTTCAGCACTCAAGGATCACTTTAAAAGTTTAATTTTGGATCATTTCCTAATTTTATCCTAGACTAGCATAGAGAAATCATCACCATATGGAATCTACATGGAGTTAGACCAGTCCAAAATAACCCCAATCCATTAATCCGCACGAGCCCACCTTGAAGAATAGTAGGGGTGAAGTATTTGTTAACCCTGCAAGGATACCGGTTCAACCCGACCCAGATCCAAATTCGAGAGGTGGGCCGGGCCAACCCCATTTGAACCCAATGTGAACCGATATGTGAAGAAATCTTTGGTGCTGGAAGTGTAGTTTGGAGGTTTGGAATAGTCGAACTTACATAATATTCGGTCTTGTTAGCCAAGATCTTCGTAGAATCCCAAAGAAAGAAATATGCAACTGATGTAATTTCATGTGTTGAATGGGCGAAACAAAATAAATCGAATGATGCAAGATACATTCAGACTTGTCCGCTAAATTTGCTAGCAACAGATCTTTTGGTGCTTAAACGGTTCTAGTAGCTTGGATAACTACGTACAGATTGTCATATTACTTAGTAATTTAATTTACTCTGTGAATTTTAGTATCTTTAGCATTGATGAAATATTGTAAAATCGGGTCCGGTCAATCCGATTTACCATGACTTGACTAGACATTTGAAGAAAACTAATTGAAAATTTGGAATATTCAAAACTACTGCAATGTATAATCTTGTTAGCCAATATATTTATAATATCCTACAAGGATTATATAGTCTGTATAGTTTCTTCAAGCCGCCACATTTACTCCATAGCAGAAGCCTGATTTCAATAGTGATTTAGTCATACTCCTTTTGGTGGTTTAAAAAATGTACTGCTTGCTCAAATGTTTGCCTTTGATCACACTCCTCAACAAGATCGAATTAATCATGAACTTAAGGCATAATATTGCTAATTAGTTTATTAAAGTGATTGTGAACGTTATATGGGTAATTTTATTTGTTTATTTGTAAGGTGTGTCGAGCAAACTAGTTCATGGATTATTCTGAAATTATCAGACATTTGCAATCAACATATAAATTTCTATTTATTAGTTTGCTGAGTGGAATATTGGCCTACTAAAAGTATGGCTCATTAAAAGAGAGAAGGTAAGAGCGACTCAGCTTTATAATCAAGAACCATAGTAATACCTTTTTTCATTTCATTTTACCTTACAATTATTTGACCTAAAAAGGGTAGGCTTATGATTTAAAACCATCATTGTGGCCTGGTTGCAGTGACGTAGATCCTAGAGACACATGTCGATGTAAGTAAAGAGGTCAAAAGGGTTCAATCGTGTCGAAGGTTCTATTGGGAGTGGAGGTCCGAACCAACCCACACTGAACCTACGACAAACTCCTCATTATTAAGCAAAAGTCACAATAATTACACGAAATCCTGAAACGTTGAAGTTATAAATCTAGTTAGGGCTCTTTTCAAGCTCACGACATGTCAATCTGTGATTGGTTGTCAAGTTCTTTGATATTTTTTATGTAACATATGTTACAAGTATATTTTAATGGAGAAATATAAGGTGCCAAGTGATAGACATGTCAGCTTTATACTAGTCCATTCAACAGTCAACGCGTGTCATTTTTCAGAGACCCTTGCATCCCCTCTTTCTCTTCAATTAATCGAACTCTCTCCTCTTTCTTTTGCCTTTTCTTAAAAAGAACAAAGCCTACTCTTATTTTTTTCAAAATGCTCTCTCACTTCCATAGACCCTGCCGCCTTTGTCACGCTGCCTCGTCGCCTTCATCTCCAACCTCTAGCGCCATCGCCTCCTGTCTAACTCCTCTTGTGCTCTCTGCATCGATGCCTGTGTCGACTAAGAGCTCGAGGCCCTCCGTCGCGTTGGCAAACCATGTTGTCGCCTCCGCCTTTGCCTCGTTTGTTGCCTACATTGACCCCGATGGCTCACTCGGGCTTAGATCCACAATTTGTGGCTCAAGTTCGCCAGTCAAGCTTGAGCATGACAATGGAGGATTGAGACGGTGGTGAGGGTGGTGGACTGAGATGAAGGTATGGTGGTGGAAGGCGATTCGCAGGAGTCTAAGTTGAGGTCGTCGCCCCCGACGGAGTGAAAGGAGGAAGAAGAAGAAAAAAAAGGGGAAAAAAAAAGAAAAAGAAGAAAAAATTAGTAAAAACATTAATTGAAGAGAGAGGATGCAAGGTTTTTGATAGATGGGCCCCAAAAATGACATGTGTTGGCTGTTGAATGAATTAGTATGAAACTAATGTGTTTATCACTTGAGCACCTAATATTTTCTCCATTTTTTTTTTGTTGGTCTTACTTCATTTTTACTCTAATTCTCATTTTCAGACTTTTGACCTGACTCATTATAAAATATGAGAGTCAACATCCACACTTGAAACTAAGGGTGCGTTTGGTAACATTTTTGTTTAAAAATTGTTTCTAACGAAAATAGAAAAAAGTATTTCTACTTCGGAAATAATTTTTTAACAAAAAACGTGTTTTGTAAATCTGTTCCGTAAGTATAAAAAGAATAGAAACACGTTTGGTAAATTTGTATAATGTTTTTATTTCTTTTAATTTTTTAATATTTTTATTTTATTTTATCTATTTTCTTTCTTATTTTTCTTTTTTTCTTATTTATTTTTCCTTTTTTTCTTTTTCCTTTTTTTTTTTTCTTTTTTGGCCGGTCGCCGGCCTTGGCTATGGCCGGCGACCGGCCGACGGCCTCGCCCATCCACGACGAGGCTCGCCAACCCCCGGCGAGGCTTGGCCTCGCCGGATCTGGGCGAGATCGAGCTCACCCGGCTCGGCGCGAGGCCGAGCCTCACCAAGGGCCGGCGACGCTCGGCCTCGCCAGGGGCTGGCGAAGCTCCGGCGAGGTCGTCAACCCTCGACGGCCGGTCGCCGACCATGGCCGAGGCCGACGACCGGCCAAAGAAAAATAAAGAAAAAGAAGAAGAAAAGAAGAAGAAAAAAGAGAGAAGAAAATGGAAAAGAAAGAAAAAGTGTTCATAAATTTTGTTCCGTAAACAAGAAACAACTTTTTTTTGTTTCTTGTTTCCGTTCCAGATATGTTTCTGGGAATAAAAAAATAATTTTGGAACAAAAACGCAAACAAATGCGTTTCTGTTTCTTTTTTGTTCCCAAGAACAAAAAAACAAAAATTTGTGTTCCTGGGAACAGAAACACATTTTACCATGCGGGGCCTAAATTGTCCCTCCCCAAAAATGATGATTCGAACTCTTCACCTCTTCTTTCCCATGTAAAAAAGGTGGCTATTGGGACAAACTTAGTGGTTTATTTTCTTCATTTTAATGTGGAAGTTGTTAGGTTACAATCTTTTATGTACCTCCTCCCTCTTATTCTTTCTTCTAATCTTTTTCTTATTTTTCTTCTTTCTTTACACATAGTGTAAGATATTATCTAATAAATCTTTAAAGATATTCTATAAACTAAAAAAATCGTTATGCTTTAATTGAATTGCTAAGGGTGAAGACTAAGGTTTATTCGTTAGATGTTGAAACTTAAGAAAGTGACTTATGAACCGCTATGATAATTAATATATATTGAACATTAACTGCAAACATTCCTTACGAAATAAATTCCTCTTTGCATTTATTGATATTTCATCCGTGTCATTTTCAAACGCTACATCTAAATTCAAATTTCATTTTGAGGCAATTAGTCATTGATTGTAATCTAATGAAAGCTTGTCAAGAAGGGTAATGCCTTTTTCCTTTTTTGGAAGTTCAAAGTCAAACTTAACTCATTCTTTTCTTAAAACGTGCAAAGCAACAATGAATTTGTATTTGCTAGGGAGAAAATAATTGATTCACATGATCAAGGAGCTCAACACTTCAATTTTGAGAAATTTCCAATGCAGATATATATGTTATTATATGATTAATAAAAGTCCATCAAAGCTTTCAAGTTTTCAACTTCTGTTTTTAAAAGTCAATATAGTGTTATAGTATGCACTGTGTTAAATCGCGTTTTGATAAAATATGAGATATTAAATGTAGCAGATTTTCTAGCAATCAAATTATTATGACAGTTTAGTTCATAGCACGTAAGGACCCTTTCTAATCAAGCATTCTAATGGCGGACATACTATCGAAAAAAGTTTTCGGGTTTTGATCATTCCTCACCTTTGCATATTCCAAGTCGATCCTTCAAATGAATAAGTGCTTAGAAATCTCACCATGAGTCATATATAGAGAGAGGAAGAAAAGAGTAGTTGATGATGGTTCACATGAGGAATTGAATGCCAATACGAGTGTATACAAAAGAGAGGAAATAAGGTGATTGGCATTGACACTACTATTGCCTGCTTGCCTTGCTCGTCCGAGACGTCTTTCCATGCTCGCATCAAAAGAACAAAGAACTGGTGAAAATTACCAAATTAATCATAAACCTATTGTATAAATACCCATTCAATTATAAATGTTTAAAATTGGCTAGTTTAGTCCTAAACCTTTGCGCAAATTTCAATGGAGTCCTTCTGGTCAAACTTTGCTAAGAATCCATGACATGGCACGCTAGCCATAAACAACCATCCTACATAGCACATGGTCATATCAGTGATTTTTAGAACAATTAACAAGGAGGACTATATTGGGATTTTGCGCAAGTGTTTATTACTAAAAGTTGACAAAAATAAAAATTTTAGGATGAAATTAGTATCCATAAAATAGATTTAAAACTCATTAGGTAATTTCCCCAAAGTCATGATTGTGAAATGGGCAATGAGGTGTAATGAGTGCCTTCATGTTCTACTTCTTGAAGAATGGAATAAGGTCCATAAAGTAACTAGAAATCATCAACTAAATGGTCTCACCAATGAGAGGAAGCCTGAGACTTGAGCAGGTCTTTAAACTGCTTAAGGAAAGAAATAGGCGGAGGGACCCGCCCTGGGGTGGGAGTTCCTGCGTGTTTGTTTTCCGTAAAAGCAAGGTTAGGCCTTGAAAAAGATTCTAACCCCACAGCTAGACCAGCCACAATCCCTTTACTTTAAAAAAACGGCGCCTCGCCCGATCCCCGTGAAGCCTTCCCTGTAACCAATCCGTGGGCGTGGTTCGGGGAGATGATGGTGCCAGGATAAAACAAAGAACCGGGAGCAAGAACAACATCGCACTTAGAGATCTCCCCCCTGTAAATCTAGTGAGCGAGCCATGTGACAATTAAATTATCAATGTCGGCACATAGTTCTGATATTCCACATCACTTGTTTCTCTGAGAAGACGAGGTGGTAACGAAGTGGAGAGGGTCACGGTCCTATAATTTATTCTCTCTCTAATACAATTAAATGATCAATGTCGGCACATAGCTCAAGTTGTGTGATTTTTATATATTTGCACATGGAGCAACCGTGTGTTATAAAATTTACATGTTTTAAGGTTGGTGGCCATGGGTTGACCTAATAAGAATAAGTGGAATAATTTATGAGGACACTATGGTACCCCTTGGTACATAAACCTAACCAATTTAATCTTTTATGGTCATGGATGGAACACAACTCTTATAATATCACAAATCACACGTACAATTGAGAGGGATCATTAACTAATCTATAAATGATGCACCCTTCCAAAATCACCCCTTAAATATCCTTTTAAGGGATCAATGATCTCACTTGTATATAGATTCACACTACTTCTAGATTTTGCGAAATTAGCTTGTGTACATTATTATAGTGAACACAACTCATGTAATGTCAAGGCAATCGCTACTACCGTGGCACCAATGAGACTAACGCACCTCCTTTCTCTCAATGAGAGATTTACTATGAGCTAATTTTCTGTTCATGAGATGAGTTTGATAGCTTTTTCGTAATACTTCTTGGAGCTTACCAAACATAGGTGGAAGGAACTTTCTTTTCTTTTCTTTTTGGTCGGAAAGGTTGGAGAGATGGGCTTCCTTCTAATCAAACACTTTAGAGTGATAGTAGTCCGGGCTTCCTCTGTTTTCGAATTTGAAATTCAAAATCTAAATAAAGACCCGAATCGAATGATCTTTTTCATAATTTGATGGACTCTTGATTGATGTCATATGATTCTTGTTTGAAGCGCAGAAAAACCTTCAAATATACGCGTTCACGTGTGAATGTGTCTGTAGACCCAAATTTCCTTCTTATATCCTTAATGGGATGATTTCATCTGTACATCCCGATCTTCCTCTACAATCTCCAACTCTCTTTTTAACTCGCGTGCTACTTCAAAGACTCGGAACCATTCGCGATCCTCTAGCTACAATTACCCCTTAGTCGATGGACCCCTCTTAACTTAGATTTCGACTTCCTTTCACTTTTCGAGTTGATCGACAAGCGCCTCGTGAATCTCAATTCGAATTCCATAGTCCATTGGCTTCTTAAGTCGAGTGTATTCTCATGAACATTTATAATCGACGAGCTTGTTTAGACATATTGTTAATCGCGACGGGAGATTAAAATCGACTTTATCCGAGGTCATTTTGGTAATTTCGAAAGCATCCCCCGCCCCGGGCACAAAGATAAAGTGACGGAGACTTGAGGGACCACTTCTGCAATTTCGAGAAAGAACTTCTCTAGCTCAGAAAGAGAGAGAGAGAGAGAGAGAGAGAGACGACTTTTTCTACTTCCCGGCTCCACCCCCGTCGCATAGCCGCCGTCGGCAATCGCGGCGCTCGCGTTTCAGCTCCGGCGCTCCTCTCCGGTCGCCGCCGCCGCCGCCGCTTCCGGCGGCCGGTTCTCCCTAGAGCGTCGGAATCGCCGCGGCGTATACCGCGAACCGGATCCTCTCGGTCCGCGCGCGATGATCGCGGACGGTTCGTGAAGCCGGTTGCTGATCACGATGTCGCAGCACCAGCACCAGCACCAGCACCAGCAGCACGGTCATGGCAACAGCAGCGGCAATGGCAACATACCGGTGAGCGAGGTGTATTGGTCCCTGGTCGATAAGGCCGACAAGAAGTTCTCCAAGATCAGGGACTTGCCCTTCTACGAGCGCCAGAGGTTCCTCTCTCTCTCTCTCTCTCTCTCTCAGAGAGTCCGTGTGTGGGCGGCCGGGTGGCTATGGGGTGATGGCCTGGGTCATGTATTGATTCAGTGGATTAGGAGAGGGTATTAGGTAGAATTCTGTTGATTTATTGTGTTCCAGTAGCAATTTGTAGCATTGAGTTTATTTGATTGATTGAATTAGAAGATGGTATTAGTAGAATTGTGGTGATCTGTTCTCTTCTCTCTCAGCAATTTGTAGCATCCAATTCAGTTAGTTTAGCTCACTGCTGAGTGTTAACTGTAAACATTGATCCGTATAAAGTCAATTTTCTGTTTATTAACGAAGCCAGATCTTTGCGTGTCGTATGTTTGAGAAACTTGAGAAAATGGAAGTGGCGTGATTTTAATTGTTGTACCTTTATTTTGGTAACTTTTTCAGACATGGTAAGAGTTCGTCGCTACTTGTTCATGAATTTTATGTATGGTCATGCTCTGTTGATAGGTACGACACCTACTTCTACAAGGTGTTCAAAGTGTACACCCAGCTGTGGAAGTTTCAGCAAGAGAATAGGCAGAAGTTGGTGGAATCTGGGCTCAAGAGATGGGAGATTGGCGAGATCGCGTCCCGGATTGCCCAACTGTATTTTGGGCAGTACATGCGTACAAGCGAAGCAAGTTATTTATCGGAGTCCTACATATTCTATGAGGCCATTTTGACCCGGGAATATTTCAAGGAGGGATTGTTTCAGGATCTCAATTTGGCCAACAAGCAGCTGAGGTTCCTTGCCCGGTTTTTGATGATCTGTTTAGTCTATAACAAGAGAGAAATGGTGAATCAGTTGGTCAGTCAACTAAAGTCGTTGGTTGATGAATGCAAGAGGACATTTCAGGTTCTTATTCTTCCCTACTGTGAGCCGTCTACGTGACTAGTATTTTTTAGTTTGTGGCACTCATGTCTTTTATTGTTCTTTGGAGTTTTGCTGACACCTATATCTTGGATGTTGTCATTGACTACACATCTACATTTCTCTTTAATGAGTTCTACGTATGCATTGGACGTATAGGCTCGTCATCTTGAATAATAGTAGGGACGTGGAGATGGTCTCACTGAACCAAACTTACCTATACTTCAACTGGAAAAGGAGCAGTTTCCCTTTAAAAAACAAAAGTTGACTAGATTACTGTGCTGAACAGCAATTGGATGCATGTTAGCATTTGAAAGCCTAAAAATGTGAAGAAGTTGGACAATATAGAGTGTTAGGGGGCTTCAGCTTGCTTTTGGTTTTTCATATCTAACATTGAATTTTGGGTTTGTGGCATTAACTGTGACATTCTGTGATTGTAGCACTGGGAATTATAGGCATTTGTCTATTTGATAAAATGATGAATTCCTGCAGGTGGGTTATAGATTTTAAATTGTCTTTTCACAATAAGATGCTTTTATTATTTTAGACAGTTATTTTGACACAGCTAAAAGATAACCAAAAAAATAAAAATAAAAATAAAAATAAGGAGGTGGGGGAGTGGGAGCAACTTCCTGTTTCTAAGTAGTATAGGTTGGGTTTTGTGTGGCTTATGAATGACAGAATGAGTTGGATCAAATTTCAGACACCATAAGTAGAATTGAGGGGAAACTGCTCCAAATAGAATGCTTTGAAAACAGTGGATATCTGATTGATTTAGGAAGAAAGACTAAATTGTCAAATGCTATGCCTGCATATGTACAGGGTATTCTCATCTTGCCATTTGTCTTTAGTTTTTAAAACATAGCTATTATTATGTTATTATTGATGAGATGTACAGTCTATGGTTCTTATGAACTGCTGCTATGTGAGCAGAGGAGGAGCTTTTGACTGAATGCAAAAAGCCAAAACATTTAGAAACTACAATGTTTTAGTTTAGTAGAGCACCTGAAACTAATTATACGAAAGTTATCTTGTCCCAAATAAGCTTTCTTGACACTATCATAGATATATTGGCGATTTATTTACACCATGAGCATTTATATACACTATCTAATGAGAAGTTCTTAAATTATATCTTGGCAATACAAAGTTGTCGTGATTCTTTATTTTTTATCGATTGAGCTTGATGTGTACATGATCTTATTTTCAGGACACTGATTTTAAAGAATGGAAGCTGGTGGTTCAGGAAATTAATAGGTTTTTGAAAGCTGACACAGCTTTTATGAATACCGGGCCTTTGAGATACAGTCTTGCTTTGGATCCCCACACAGATTCTCTGCCACATGTTGCTGCGTCTATCACAAATAGAAATCTGAGATTACGAGATGCAATACTGAGCAGCTATCACCATAATGAGGTAAGCCATCAGTTGTCAGGCCCCTTTCCTACTTGTTTCTGGGAATATCTTTGTACCCTTATAGTTGCCTTTCCTGCTTTTTTAATCAGGTGAAGTTTTCAGAGCTCACTCTTGACACTTTCAGGATGCTTCAGTGTTTGGAGTGGGAACCAAGTGGCTCATTTTACCAGTCACCTGGAACTAAGCTTGGTGCTTCTGCTCATACTCGCACTAACCACTCTCAGGATATTGTTGATCATACTCTGCCTCCAAACCCGCGAAAAGCTGTTTTATATCGACCATCAGTGACGCATTTTGTGGCAGTAAGTATATTGCAGAGCCTAAATCCCCCCGTGCATGCACACAGCCCAAAAAAGAAAAATGAATAAAAAGTATTAATATACAAGAAATCTTACTGGTATGCTACATGTGGAACATGTAAGGTGGCCTCAAAATGTGATGGCTGAACAAAACATTTATGATAGATGCTGATATCCCGAGTCAAGCCAGCCTAAAGTCAAAATGTTAAATGGTTTGATTAAAATGTTACAGCTATTTCATTCTTCATGCCATCATGTTGCACAAACAATGTGGAGGAGTTTTTCCTTTTACAGAAATTTTCATGGACTGTGAATTTAGTTACTCTGCTATTTGAAGGTGTTGGTTTATATTGCCTAATGCTCTTCTTGGACAGGTACTTGCCACTATTTGTGAAGAGCTTCCTCCAGATGGAGTTCTTTTACTATATCTGTCAGCTTCAGGTGGGACACTTTTGGATTTTCTTTTTTTTTGGCTCATGCTTGCATGGGAAGTACAATCATAAATTCTGAGACAACTATTACTTTGCGTCAGGAAGAAGAAGATCTCCCATTTCACTGTCAGCAGGGGTTGGAGCTTTTTCTGATTTTACAGAAAACATAACAAGAAACCTCCAGACCGTTGCAATATCATCTGATGAAACCTCTTGTATTACATCTGGCTCCCTAAGTGACGATGTACCTCCATCTGGACAAGGCAAAGGCGACTGCATGCATCACCGAAGTCCTTGTTTGCAGTTTGGTAATCGCAATAGTGGAGGTAATCTCTGGCTATGGTTGTTGAGACGTACTATTCATAAGTTTAATGTGTTTGTCTGTGTATGCATGTGAATATTATATTATCTATCGAGACGTGCGTTCTGATTGCATCTGACTGTATAAGTTCTTTCCTTAATGGTGACTGTAATTTTCACAGGGCTAGATGCAAAGCATACTGTAATTTTCTTTCGATAGAGGCTGTTGTTGCAGCTTCTGACTTCATTGAAGCATGTTGCGAAAAAAAAGAAAGAAGCATCACCAATCTTTGTATAGATTTACAAGCTTTAACTTACTTCTAGTGGACTCTTTTGTCAGTGGGAACACTCAGTTTAGTTTGAAGGAGATGGACATCTTTGCAGAGCTTTGTTAACTGAATTGCTAGGGGTGAAAAAGTTGGCTTTTGGCTTTCTCTCAAAGTAAACTTTCTTTAGATAATTAGTGCTTTTCCTTTACATAGCTTATAGCCTAATTGATCAAGTTATTTTGTCAATTAAATAATCATCCTGATATTGTCTAGTACATTTCTGGATCTTGGTGTCTGTTACTAATTTTTTGTTGATTAAGATTGTTATAATAAGATATTGAATTTGTGAATTTGTGAACTGGATAAGCTTTGCCTTGTATGCCTTCCTGCACATGAACTGCTGGTGCAACGTATGGTTTGCATCAAATTACATGCTTAGTTCTCATTTTGAGAAAATTTAGGGACCAAAATAGGATCTAGATGATGGACAGCCAATATTAAGTAATGTTGTAAAATGGTGATTGTTCTGCAATATTGGTTTTGAAACTTGTGATACTTCCTTTTCTTAATTATTGATCCATTCAAAAATTTGGAAGGACAGTCTTCTGGAGAAGTTATATCTATTATCTATATTTGCAACTTATTTTATGGTGCTGATACTGTTGAACTGCTTTTGTAAGTCTTGCAATATTTGGTTCCTCTCTCATAAGAAAGGAGTTAAATACTGTCGATGCTATTCTCCATTAAGAAGATTCTCCTCCTAATTTTGGACAGTAAACTGTCAGGTTCAAATTGCATATATCCCTGTGACTTACTTCCATTCACAAGGAGGCCACTCGTTTTAATAGTTGACAGTGACAGCAGCATGGCCTTTGAGGTAAGTGAGGCACTAGCTAGATCTACTAACTGCAAGCTTGTAAATTTCCGTTTTTTCTTGAAAGTAGGTGAGTTAGTGAGCAACCTAAACAATATAAAAACTGCATGTTGCCAGACTGATTCCGATGATACTTCTTCCATTCTTAACTTTTGGATCCATCAACCTGTTCAATCAATAAAAGACAATGATTTTGCCAGACTATGGATGCTGTGTGATTTATGTTACCAGTGATAAAGAATTTTCTTTCTGCTAAGTCCAAGTATTTCTCCTGTTGAGCATGTAATTTTTGTATCATGCTTGAAGTGTCTTGGTGGCATTTATGCAAAAATCTTGCAAATCAGGCTATGAAGTGTATGACACAGACTAAACCTCATCCCGCTAAGTGCTGTTGGCAAAAAATGAAGTGTATGCTACTTGGAAAAAAAGAAGTTTTTTCAAGAAATTGTCATTTAATAACTTTGATTTACTAATGGAGGTAGTCTCCTACCTTTGAAATATAGCTCCTAAGTGCTAGCAATCGATGTTCATTATATATTTGAATATAGTAACCATTTTTCTTATCATGAGGTGATTTCAGCTCATTGAGATTCATATGGATGGATTGTGTTATACTATAGCAGAGTGAGTAAATTAACTACAAGAATGTATAGGAGAAGGTGCACTTATAGATCCATTCACACCTCTCTGAAGTAAGAAACATCTTCCATTAGAAGCTTGCCCAAAATATCTTCCTTATACATGGAAGTATAGATGACTGTCCGACCTCCATGACAGCCTAGATTGAGGTCACAATGTTGCAACCATGGCAAGCTCCGAAGAGAGCTCGCAATGGGCACCTCAACGAGCTCCATGGCCACCATGGTTGAGCTCTGAATAGAGCTTGCCATGGTGGATCTCTGAACAAAGCTCGAGCCCGAGCTCCATGGCCGAGCTCTTTTAGAGCTCGTGCATGAGGGTTGGGGAGAATCGTGGTAGTTCGCATGGTGCTGGTCAGTGCTCTGGCCGCAAGCAGCGTATTGGTTGGTGGTGGGCAGCAATGGACATGGCAACTGATTTTGGGTTTGGGTAATATGGACCTTGGATTAGTTACATGGCGGTGGGCAGTGTTTTTTTATGTGGTTTTCTATTAGAAAGAGGGGCAAATGAGTCTTTTAAGCTTTGGATTTTGTCTGGAGGGGCAAATTGCAGGTTTCAAAAAGTGAGGATATAAATTGATACGGATTAGAAAACTTAGTTGGTTTTCCAAAAATATAGATCCATTCACACCAGTCTAAAGTAAGAGACATTTTCCATTAGAAGCATGCCAAAAATGTCTTCTCGCACGTGAATAAATTTTTTTTACCCATCAAAACATCTTAGCACTCATTCTCACTTGTTCTACCATTTTGTTGGTCATTAGGGAGCATCTAAATCATAATTTCTTTCAACATAGGCGAACTGTGACAATGCTATTACGTTCCTGCTCCTTTTGTAGTGAGAAAACTGGAGTTTGGCTTGACAACATAATCATGTTGACAGCAAGATTGATAGGTCAAAATCTTTTCCTATTGCGTACCTTTTGGACTGACCTCGCGAAAATTAGAGTCAACATGTTGTCTAACTTATGTGTTCTTCTTGTTCTTCTAACTTCCAGAGATTTTCTATTTGACTTACTTCTTGTAGAGGTCTGGACTCTGTCTGGTATAATTTAGCAATATGTGGCAAATTTAGGAATTTCAGTTGATTACTGTCGTTGCAGGCTATACATGGAGCGGAAAAAGGAGAACCTGCTGCCCTTCTTTTATCTCCAAGAAGTTTAGCTCCGACTGTCGTACCTGATTTCTCTCGTTGCCCTGGTGGAAGCTTATTTACGGTCTTCCTCACAGCTCCATTGCAGGCTTTCTGTATATTGCTAGGTTTTTCTAGCTCAGAAATTCATATGGTATGTAAGAATGAGGCCTTCTCGCTGCTCATGCTTTAAGTTTCTTTTTTTTAGTTTCTTTCAGTAAATTAATGGGAATAAACCATTCAGGAAGTCTTTAGTAAAGCTGAGAAGTTGCTTTCGTCCTCATTGAATGACTGGGGTTTGGCTTTGGCAACATCTGGCTCTCTTAATCCTGTCTGGGCACAAATTCTAAATGACCCCTTTTTAAGGCGACTTCTTATCAGGTACTGATCAGTCTTTCTGTTGGCTAATTTATTTCTGTTACATACATACTTCTGCTGCAAAAGACAATTGAATATTTGCTTCTGATCATAGAATTGAGTTTTGTTTTGGCGGCCATGTTACTGGGATAGTCTATGTATAAGTTGGCCTGGTTTTCAACACTGCATACAGATGAGTGGGCAGATTTCAATGCTATTAACAGTTCAAGTTTAGTGGTTTAGTTGTTGGATTAATTAGTTGGCTGAAGATGTGGTCTCTTGCTTGGCTTTCTCATGAGATTGGATGATTCGGACTTTAAGTTCACAGACGGAGTTGGGAAGTTGAATTAATAGGGGTTGTTGAATACTTCTGTCATGCTCACCCCAACTGGCCTGTTAGAAGCATGAAGGGTAAAGTGGTCTTTAGGACCTATGGCTTATTTTGATGTGGGCATACATACATACATATATATATGTATGTATGTATATATAAAATTAACTGAATAATAGAATAATTAATACCTCTCACACTAGAATGCGTGAGGAAGCACGAGAGAGGGACGCATGACGGAGACAAGCCGTGGCGGGGATGGCTGACTGCTCCGGCTAGTGGTCGATGGCGGCTTTGTCGACTAGGGTTAAGCCCTAGGCTCTGATACCATGTGAGAGGAATTAGCTATTGTATCATCCAGTAAAGTTTAATATATATATATAGATGCACATCAAAATAAGCCCTAAAGGTCCTAAAGACCACTTTATCCTTCATACTTCTAACACTGCCAAACGCAGATGATGCATGACATGGAAAATTATGTCCATGAAGCTGGACATGTCTTCAGTGTTTCTGACATCATCTAACAAGTTTCTGAGAACTGTGGTGCACTTCATGAGTACTTAGTAGTATCAAACAGCTAAAACAAATTATCAGTAGTTTCCTTGCTCTTTAGCACTGAGATTATGTTCAGTGATTATCACTCATGCTAAGAGAACAGGGAAAGCAGGTAAGTTTGCTTAACTTATGAAGGCTGTAGAGAGACATGTAGAGAGACATTTGCAAATATTAGTCCTACATATTTTGGGCTTTCACCTCAACAGTGAATGATAAGCTGGTTTTTGGTTACTGTTTTCATGGATATATTTTTACGGACTCTCTAAATCAACAGCTTAGATGTTTTGCCATTTGTGACTCCATATGCTGTTGCACAGAGATGTTCAGCTGGTTCATTTATGTAGTTTTGTGCAACGTATCCACCATAGGATATCCAAAGGCGCCAAAAGTTAACTTCTTGTAGCTTTCTCCAGCTTTGTCATTGGACACTTGTTTGAAATACTTCTGAATCCCTGATTACGCAGCTTAATTGTATGCTAAATTTCAATTGTCTGGCATGTTCATATTTGATCATCATGAATAAGTCACCTGGTCCTAAAGATTTAAAAGATTGTCTTAAGTTTGTATCCTTTGAATAGACCTCTCTTTCTGGAAATTATGATTGTGAAAACCTTACACCAGATCAGAAAAGGCTGGTGGATATTTTGGCGTATTGGTAAGGGAGCAATGAGGCTTTTAAGCATGCTACCTCAAGAAGAGAGCAGATTTCGCTCAGTAGTGAAAAGCTCTCCAATCTGCTCCCACAAATTATTTTCTTTTTCATTGTCTTGTGCACTGTATGCTAATGTTGTTAAACTGCACTCAACTGGCCAAACCAGTTCTTGGATGCTTCTTTTTTTTGTTTTCACCTGAGTAAAAACATTGGTCAAAATTAGGTTTTACCCTGTTTGATTGGCCCAACTAGTGAATCCATCAATGTGGTTTGACCGGATTAAGCTTTTTAATAGTATTGGAGAATTGGGCTGTAAAACTAATACAGTTCAAAACATTGGGATGTGGCAGGTTTGTGGGGCTATTTATTTGACTTGCAATGAGTTATTACCAGTCACTATTCTCTTTGAATCCAGTGTACCGGTGGGATTGTCAAACTTAGCTGTTCTAGCAATATAGCTCTGTGATACAATAGTTTTCTGGCGAAAGTGTACAGACCGCCTTTTGACAAAGTATATTTCAAATGATTATATAACATGCACAATTTGCTTCGGGCTCTCAACTTTCTTTTCATTTTCTTTGCCCATTTCTTGTGCAGATTTCTATTTTGCCAGGCAGTGTTGAGTCTGTACATCCCGACCTCAGGTAAGGAGGAGTTCCTTCCCAAGTGTCTGCCCAGTCTTCCCAAATCCTTCATGCCTGCAAGCGTCATAGTCCAGAGTGTAGTCCGGCAGATTGCTAGCATCTTCTCCGTCGACAAGAAGTTCAACTTTTCGGAGGCAATCCCCGTGTCCGAATCCGGAGAAAGTGATTCAGAGTCGATCTCATCTTCATGATGTTTCTCTAGCGTGCAGATACATTACTTATCCAGACCACATGGCTCAGACAACATGCCGCTAAAATTTGGGCGGCGGTCCATTTAGATTCGTCGCGATTGTGTTTCGGGTGGTTTCAAGTTTGTGTTCAGGTGGCCTCTTCTTGTTTTGAAGGGGAAAGATCAGAAGGCAGAATTTATACAGAGTTTATGCATGTTTTCCCGAAGTTGCGAAATCGAGGGGAGCGAAAATACGAGGATTTTGTTTGGCTCCTGAGCCAGTAGCTCTCCCAAAATAGAAATGATTTTATGTGCTTCATGCGACGAAATCGTTTATCATGCACGAGTGTAAGTAATGGCGGAAGCATGTCAAGTAGCATGTCAGTTGCCCACTGACGTATACGAGAGACCGTTCGCTAATAACGTCGACTCCCCACTCCCCATTATTCATCTCCGCTGAGGCGGCGTTCCTATCGACCGACGTCCCGGAGCCGCCCGCGTCTTTGTCAAATACGAGAAGTACCGTCTCGCTCCTTGAAGAGATGCAGTGAGCCAAGGCTTTGCGTACCCACTGAAAGTACAAATGATACGACATTGGGGATGATTGAATAATGATTCCGATTCGATCCATAGTTCACTTGTCTCCTCATGGTGCTTTTTCTCGTTGAATAACTTCATTTCCGATAAAACTGGTTCGAATTGTTAATCTAATAATCATTCATATCTTTCATAAATAGAGGTGGTCAATTTCAGGATGATTCGGTTCTCACTTTAGAATATGAAATTGGATTAGGTAGGGTTGGTTATCAATTTATGGAATTGGGAATTAGCTCACTCGGTCCTTGAATATTTGGTGATTTTTTCTTCTATTTTATACATGTGGGAATTTCCTAACATTAAAAGAAAAAAAAAATTAGGATTGGCTTCAAAATAAAGAAAAAATTAAAAAAATCTTGATCAGTCCATCAATTTGACTCCTTGTGTAAAATCAAGTATTGGGAATCGGACTAGTCCCCCAAGAATCACTCAAAACCGGTCACTTTGGTCCGGTCCGGCCCATTTCCTAGATGGAACTGGGACTCATGCACGCCCCTACTCGATGTGGTCTTTTCCCCCACCCCTCCTCCTTTAACAAACTCATCGCTCAATACTAGCAACTTAAGGCGCGCACAACAACATTTCTATTTCTTTATTTTTATATTTTTTTTTGTTCTTTTTAAATAGGTTTGGAATGCAAACTCCCGTTTGGAAATATAATTTCATTTTTCTATTTCTAACAAATTTTTATTCCAAAAATAGATTTGGAGCAGAAATCAAAAGTTAAAATTTTTAACTTTTCTATTTCTGGAACAGAAATGAGAAATCAAAATTTTTTTTATCGTTCACTCTCGTCACTGCTTATCGCCCATTTGTCGCTCGTGAGATGCTGTACGCCTGCCACCAATTGCCAACCGCCGGCCATTGAACTCCGGCTGTCCGTCGCCAAGCGCTGGTCGCCGGATGCTGGACACCCATGGGTCGTTGGCCGCTCATTACCAATTGTTGGATGCCGAAGGCTCACCACTAACTATCGGATGTTTGCCGCCGACCATCCACTGCTCGCCACCATTTGCTGGATGTTGGCTGCCCGCCGTTGGACTCCGGCCATTGGCCACCTACCACGCGGCCTCCAGTTGTTGGACTCCTGATGTCGAACGTTGGATGTCGAACTCCGGACATTGGACGCTGGTTGTTGGTCGCCAAACTCCGGACTTCGGCTGCTTGTCGCCAGTCACTGGACTTCGGTGCCGAACGCTGGATGTCGGACTCGAACTTCGGTCGCTCGCCACCGGTCATCGGACGCCGAACACCGGTCGCCGGACATCAAACTCCGCCCACCGAACGCCGATCGTTGCCGTTCCTAGAAATAAATTTTTTTTTTGTTATCAAACAATTTTTATTTTAAAAATAGAAATTTTGACTCGTTATTAAACGCGTTTTTCTTTAAAAACTCATCCATGGAATAGTAATTGATTTCTGTTTTAGAAATTTGTCATATGCGCCCTTAACGGCAATTAATAAATGATTTTTTTTATAAAAAAAAACACTTGCTCTTCCGGTAAACACCAGAAAAGGCGCACGGTTCGTCAGGCCACATGCCTTGTGAAGTCCGGTCCACACCGCCCCGTCGTTTAGTTTCGACAACAAGCGCGATTCGGATTTCCCCGATCATGGCCGGAACCGGCGGCGATCCCCGTCTCCGGCGTCTCCGCGCGCTCGCCTTCCTCCTCCTTAGCCTCCTCTTCCTCGCGGCTCCGGCGGTCCTCGCCAAGTCCCGCTTCCCGATCTCCGTAAGTCCCGCCGGCGCCGTTTCTTGATTTCTCCCCCCCTCTCGTTTTGGGCATTCGTCGGCCGGAATTTTTCGGTTGATTTTTCGTGCATTTTGTTCTTAATTTTTTTTTTTTGTCTTTTTTGTTTTCGTCTTCATCGGACTAGGACAATGAGATCAGGCAGAAGAAGAGCGAGTGCTATGCCGATGTAGAGAGGTAATACATTGCCCCCCATCTTCTTTTACGCAAGAAAGATGCGCCCCTTTTGATATCTGTACGATTCTCCGTCATCGCCGATTTCGCCGCTCGGTTCGCGCTTTTCGTGTGGTCTTGTGCGATGGGCAGTTAAAAAGATGCAATTTTGGAGCGAGTTGAGTCTTGTTCATCCTTGCGTGCGATGGGTAATCCATTGCTCTTTTAAAAAGAAAAAATTGGGAGATGGGGGGATGCTGATTGTGACGTCGCACTGATGCGCCCTTTGGGTGACCGGATGATTCTCCGTCATGGATTGGCTGCTTGTTTCGAGCTTTTCGTATCGTCTTGTGCCGTGGGCGGGTGGGTGCTGGGTTTTGCGGTTCTTGGTTGTTGGAGCTTGAATTGAGCTTGAGGAAGCTGTTGTTCCTCTGGGCGTGTGGAATATGCTACATGAATCATTTTGGGCCGATTCAATATGATCTGGTTATGTTGAGTCGCGTTTATTGTCTTAGCACAGCTTCAAGTTAGTGAACTTTGTGTTCATCCTTACTGTTTGGATGGAAAAACTGAATAAATTCCATGTACGAACTCATTCTTTACCCCCTTGTGTTGAACTAATAGCATGCGATCCGGTGAACTTACTACCACTTAACTCTCTAACATCTTTAATGGATATTGTGTCATTGAAGATATAGTAATTAAATCAGCCTACCTGACTTAAAGTTCTATCATATTTTTCTACTGATATCTTTATAACCTTTGAACATTAGATCAGAAAGCAAAACCCCCAGACCTTTGAGTAGCTCACGGTAATAATACTAAATTTCCTGCCTTTTACTAGTCTTACAGAACTCAATGCATTTGCACTACATTTCTTGCTTCCTTTTTAATTTCCGTGCTTTAGTCTTCGGCCAAATCTTAGCTTACACTTTTGGGGACATGTAATAGCATTTAAATATTAAAATATCTTCCATCCGTTGACATAAGATTTCAGATGGATTGTTGGTAGGCCCACCAATTTCCACATGCCTCACATTCCATCATGTGTCTCTAGTGAGTTCCTCCATTTTGCGAAAAGATAGGACTCACAGCATAACTTGTGATGCAAGTCTATTGTGAAGGGGTATTTACAAATTTCTTCATTTTGAGAAATCTCCATTACTTTTGCATGACTCCACATTTTCTATTCTTGCAGTGGCTTATGGGGTTGGCAATGCAAGTCTTCAATGGTAGCGAAGGAAAACTGTGCTTTGAAATGCCTTTCTCGTACTTGTTATCAGATTGTCTATGAAAGTGATCCAGTAAGAGGAACCTCCATTAAGTCTTGCTTTATCTTTTATTCTAACTCTTGTGTAGTCCAGCTTTCTTAAATACTTATCAGGGATGTGTTCGTTTTGTAGCTTGAAGAAGGAGAGAAAGACTATACACGGGGCCAGGAATACAAATACTGCATGCATAAGTAAGTTCTGTTTTGTAGATGCTCATTTTGGCAGTGATAATAATAACAAATTAGATTAATTACTAATTTCCGTATGCTTGTGGAGATGGTAAACATCAAAAATTATATTGTGTACCTAGGCAGGTAGACGCATTGATGCTAGGGCATAGTCTTCCCCAATTAGTTTTGAGAGTTTAATTTCTTTCTTGATCTTTTTACATTGCCTCTAATTAGTGGTTATGTGGTACACATGCGACATCTGATGAGGTTAGATTGTTGAGATCGAAAGAGCTAATTTATGGTTGAGTTTTACTTATATCTGGAACTTGTTAATAGCTAGGTTCTAAGACACTCTGTAGTCAGCCGTCTTATTTTAAATGTACATTTTTGGCTTCTCTAAGCCCCAGAATATCAGCTTTCTTTTCTATTATGCTTCTACTCTATTTAAGCTTCTAGCTCTTTCAGCTGCCTTGTATATTTTCAGCAACTTACTAATAGGACATATTGCGTAGGTTTTTGGTAGGATATGTAATGGAAAAGTTGAAAATTGTCTTATCTGCTTAACTATCATATATACGATGGAAGATTCTTCGCTGAGATTACTCAGGGATGAGCGTCGAGCAGATCAGAAGGTTAAATGAGATTGTTTATTCTATAATCCGGAATAAATTTTAAGAGCTGTTTGTGCATAAGAATAGGATGATCCTTGTTGAAATACTTCGATAGATAGCTTCTGTTTTTGATGTAATGATGGGGTAACAACCTTCTTGAATACAGATTTATTGTAGGAGTATCTTTCTAGTCAATATGAGGTTGTCAACCAATAGGAATATCAAGGAAGAGATAAGTGATCATATTTTACAAGAAATTAGTAGAAAAATTCATTTGATGATGTTAAGTTCTCTCCATTGCCTGATTATTTGGTTTCAAAGGACCTTATAGACATGTAGTCACTCTCCACCTAGTAACTTAAGCTTTTGGGTTGGACAGTCTAATAGATAAATTGGGAGTGCCATGGAATAGTGTCATGTCATCCTTTAGTAGTTCTGTAGCTCAAGTCTAAACGTCGAAATGGGTTCAGAGTTTAAATGAGGAAAAAAAGAGTTTTGTTATTGGAGGATTAGGGTGGCCTGTCCTGGATTATTAATGTGTTTTTGAGTGTCTTTTGGCTATTACAATCCAACTATAGTTTCCAATATATAATCTAGAAGCTAAAAGTACTATTGGTTATATAATAAAAGAAATTTGTAGGACTCTAGGTGTAACTAGATATATGTTTGAAAAATTAGGAACTTGCAAGTATTGTGTTACAGTAAGAGTAAAAGCTAAAGCCACAACTTCCCCAAAGACAGTTAGGGTTTTGCTTTCTAAACTATTGCGTCCTTTTAGGGACCTTGAATGCTGCAGGATATAAGTCAGCAGTCTTGCTTTAGGTGTGGCATCAGGCATATCCTGCTAAGCCAATCATTGAAGCATCTGCTAAAGCCTATTATATGGGCTTGCACAAATTGACCAGGAAAGTGTGGCAACCTTAAAAGTTACAAGTAGCCCTGGTTTTCTCCTGCAAACTTGCAAAGCAGGAAACTGAATTCTGTACAAAACATTTGGCAACATTTGGTTCTCCCTCGCCATCTTTCTCCACCCCGTTCCAATGAAATAATCAAAACATGCAAAGTATCTTCCTCTGCTCATTCATGGTTGCGGATACCATCAAACAACTACATCTCGCATTCATGCGGGTAGAAACAATGTATAATCATTAGAACAAGTGGATTTTAGACAAGTTAATGATTAAGACAGAAGTAAACTGTGGTTTCACATTTGAAAAGTCCCTCTTCTAGAATGTCCATTCACTATGGGCAGAACTAGAATCGTAGATTAATCATAACAAAGATTAAGGAATTAGAAAGCAGGCAACATGCTACCGTTAGCACAATTTTTAATGACGTTTCTATTTATGAGAATAAAGAGAAATTGATTAAGCCAATTATTTTTGCCCTATTTGCTGGTTAACAGGGACAGTCTGTCCTAATTGCCTTGTGGCGATTTTGCTTTCGTCAGCTAGTGAAAGCTGCACTAATAAAATCATCATCAGCCTCTACAGCTGTCTTGATTTTTTCTCTTTTTTCATTGTATTGAATATAATGCTCACCTAGAATGGAGATGGGTTTCCAAAAGAACGTGCCTATCCCTTGATAAACTAAAACCAATCACCCTAAACTTTGCATTTGAATCTCATGAGCTCTGTCATTGAGCTGAGAAACTTGTATACGAGGCATGCGCTCTTCTCTCTCACCTTGTAAAATTGACTGATGTGGGATTTCTGTTATAAGTCTCCAGACCCTTGTAGAGGGAATGCATATTCAAGGAACCTTTCCTTTCAACATTTAATTTAGCACTGTTGCTTCTGCCTTACACAAAACTTGAACTGAAAATTCCCAGTCACTCGCAGTACTAGAGGTTCTGTGATATCTCTTTATAATTTCTTTGCTGAAAATTCCAATTGCATTTTTATGTGAAATGGCTGATTAAAGAGAAGTGTATGTGAATCCCGTGTAAAACTGAGGACCATGTTCCTTGCATGTGATTCATCCTGTTGAGATGGATGGAGAACATGACACTGTGTTTGGACTATATTTGGTTAGGCACTTGAGGCTTTTTAAAATGCGGTAGGTCGTCTGCGTTCATCCACCACTATACTCTTGAGTGTGAACTTTCCCCACTATGAATTGGTTTCTGATGAATTTGTCCCCTTCCTAGAACAGTGTCAGCTTTTTGTATCTTTCAGCGGATTTTCATGCCATCATACTGTCCCACGTTTATTTCTTAGGGGCAAAGTGTTCTTTATATATTAGACACCATCTTATTTCATTTGTTTCTGTCCTTCCCAGGTTATCACTGGGAGAGAGTCTTGAAGGCATCAGAGGATCCTTTGATTAATTAGGCAACTTTGACATCATTTCAGATCAAATTGCTAGAAGCAAAAATTGCGGATACCTTTGGCTGTGTTACTTCTGCTTCTAATATTGTCACGGAGGGCAAGTTTGTTGCAGCAAATGTACAAAAGAGATCGGTCTGGGTTTCTTTCCGGAACAAATGGAGTCAATGATAACTCTTGTATCAATTTGTCTGATCACAAAGGTGCAATGACTGTAAATAAGAAGCTCACCTTTGGCTCGAAGGGCACTCTAGTTCAGTGGATGCTGATTTGAGTATGTCGTCTGAGTCTTATCTGTTTCTTGAATGGGGTCTAGATGTTGCAAAGTATGTACTGTAGAACTATGCTATGTTGCAAAAACGTCTGCCCTATACTCTTTTTATTGGTCAGTTAAGGTCTAGTTATACAGAAATTCTCTGGTTCTTCGTAGTCCAGGACTGCATTTTGTTGTATAGGGATTCTGAAATCTCAGTATTCGTGCGGAAATTGCCTGAGTAGTTGGTGTTGCTAATTGCCAAAAAAGATTTGAAGGTATTAAAATTGTTCATGCAAAGAAAAGAGACGGAAAAATAGAAGAACTGAAGCGCAACGTCCAAGAAAGGAAGAGTGAAAACGAAGTGTTGCTCAAGGAAGAACGGCGCTTTGGTTGCACTACTTAGGAAAAGGTGTCACCATAGATAACCCTTGGAGAAAGGTATTAAAAACAGAGGTTGCTTCATTCTTGTTCACATGTTACATTGAGATCATGACCGGGTTAAGTCAGTTTCATTACAAGACATTATTTTTTGTGTTGCGGGTGCTAAAAAAGAAAATGTCGTGTCTTAAATGTGTCGATTTGTGTTGCTTTCGGGTTTATCGATATCTTTTTTCACACATATGCCCAATCGCATCAATTGCAATACAACGCGAGGTAAATTTGATAGAGTGGACGTACTCTAGCCAATACATAGAAGTGACTATAACTTTTGACATGACATGGTTACTCGACTCAATGTTATGTGACTTAAAATTGATAGAAACATGTCCTTATCTTGGAGAACCATTGTTTAGTCGATTGATGGGAGTCTAGAAGTAGTAATCTCCATCTAAAATAGGGTAAATTTTCTTAACCTTACTTCCAAAGAAACTAACATTGATGATTCATCCGGTCAACGGAATAGTAGGTCTCTTCTACCATGAGATGAACACGGATGGTAGGGAACTGAAATCTTTGACATGACCAATCCTGGGGAGCAATTAAACATTCATGACACTGGTCAACAAGCTTTCCCAAAAGTAAAACGTTTAGGGATTATTATAAGTTCCGAAGAACCCGAAAACAAAACATAGTTGATTTTATCTCGATAAAAAAGATAGAAAATTACTAATTAATCCTAAAAACTTACTGTATAGATGTCAATTTAATCTTAAATCTTTCGATATTTATAATTTAGTTTTAAATTTTTGCACAAAATTCCAATATAGTTATTTCAATCGATTTTGGTTGGAAATCGCTGATGTGTAGTAGTCTAGTCCTCGTCGGCCGTCCTACGTGGCATGCCGCCACCTCGGTTGATTTTCATGGATAGAATTTCGCATGAGGTTTAGAACTGAATTGTTAAAATCGAAAAATTTAAGATTGAAATTATATTTGTACAGTAATTTTAGGATTGATTGGATAATTTCCTCCAAAAAAAAAAAACAAGTAGAAAGGTACTAATCCTTCTTGTGAAATTCAATTGTTTCATAGAACTTGGTGAGCTGGAGCTTAGAACCCTAACAAGCATCAATGACAATGTTTTGTTTGAGGCCATAATGACAATCATTGTAGGGCTGCAAAATTCATTAGGGCATGACAATCATTGACAGCTTAGCTAATCCACTCAATCTGGTCCCTAATCCTTCCAATTACTACACGCGTGATCATTGGTCAATTAAAATAAGGAGAAGGGCCAAGACAAATAAAAAACGTGTGCTCATATAGCTTGTAGGATCAATGTGCTTTCCTCCTGAAAAATCGGATGGTCGATCAAAAAGCGTGCATAATGACAGCCACGACGCAATAGAAAAATCAATTAACATCATCTCAAGAGCACCATTTCACCGTCCACTCGAGCCGATTGGGGTTCGGTGATTTTAGCTTGAATAGGATGGTCACAGATGTAGCTTTCTGCTTTTTAGGAACACCTAATTACTTTTCAGGTGTCCCACTCTTGACTCTAGTAGTGTATTTGCAACTAGTTTTGTTATTAAATTTTTCCACGCGTCAATTATCTGACGACGAGCAAGGAACTTATTTCTTGTACCTAGAGCAGACATGATAAAATTTCAGATATAAATTGATTATGCTTTGGACACCCGTGTGGACATGTTTGCATGTATTAGGAGTAAGAGAGAGCTGGATGTATCAAGCAAAAGGCGCCACCTAATGTAAAAGTGACCCTAACAATTCATGGTACAAGAGTATTAGTGACTTGATCTGGTGTAAGAGATGTCCAAATAAAAGAAAATTGTCATTTTCAGAACACTATCATCCAGGGGTGAGCATGATTCCGATTTCATTTTTTTAAGGAACTGCTAATTTTTGGAATATGCTCTTTTCTCGTGTTGATCTTGTATATGCTTGATTGCTTTTAGGCACTCTTTTTGGATCTTGTACCTGCGCGGGGGCCACGAAATGGAAGATTTTCGTCACTTGTTTGACTTCAATTGCATTTGCCTAAAAAGTGAAAACGCAATGTGGAATAAAACAATAGTACGGGGGCCAAATGTCAAAAGATGGAAGGGCATTTAGACGAAAAGGAATATGGATAAACGCAAGCATGGCAAGGGATAGGCTGCACTTGGACAACTTCTACCAGAAAAGTGCCAGAGCATGAGCTATTATGGTTAACCTCTGGCTACTCTTATGTCCCAGTCCATCAATTATGTATTCTTGATCTTAAAGATTCATGTTTAGGTGTAAACTTTTGGTCCGAAAATCCATTCCGACACTTCTACCAGAAAAGTGCAAGAGCATGAGCATATTATGATTAATCTCTGGCCACTCTTATGTGCCAGTCCATCAATTATGTATTCTTGATCTTATAGTTTTGGTCGATTCTACCATCACTACTCCATTATTTGGGGATCTGTTTTATGTGTATAAATGTATCAATAAATTGGAGGAAGAGTGTCAAAAAAGTCATAAACTTTTGCATTTGTGCTAATTTAGTCCTAAACATTTTTACTCGTTACCAATTTAGTCCTAAATATTTTCACTTGATATAAATTCAGTCCTTTCCGACTAACTTTGGTCAGATTTTGCTGATTAGGCATCGGTTGGCTGACGTGGCACGATCGGTATTGACATCAATGACTTTTAATAATATTTTAATATTTTTTCGATTTTTTTTTGAGGTAACGGCTCCTCCTCCTTCCTCCAACTGGTCGCCAGCCCTCAACGACCGGCGAGGTGGTGAGGCTCACCTCGCAGGCCTCTAGTGAGCCTCACGGCCACTGGCTAGAGGCCGCGAGGGCTTGAGCCTCGCTAGTGGCCATGAGGCTCATTAGAGGTCGGCCAAATCGACCTTAACCTTGACCTCGCTGGCCGTTGCCTCATCGGCTAGTTGCCGAGGTGCGGCGATCGGCTGGAAGGAGGAGGAGAAGAAAAAAAAAAAAAAAAAAAGAAAATAAAAGAAAAATTTTAAAAATTTTAAAATATTATTAAAAATTGTATACGTTAGCACCGGTCATGCTAACGTCAACGACCAATGCCTAATTAGTAAAATCCAGCCACAATTAGGTGGAAGGACTAAATTGATACCAATAAAAGATTTAGGACTAACTGACATAATTACAAAAGTTTTAGGATTTTTTTGATACTTTTCCCATAAAATGGATCAAATACTATTTTTTTTTTTTTTTGGCTTCCAATGTTATTTTTTTGGTGTTTTTCTGCCTCGATATGCTTTGCGACGCTTCATTATGCATTTTCAGTTTCTGTTAATCTATTTATGATGTACTTAAAAATGTTCGTAATTATTTTGCATTCTGAATTATTTTTTACTCCTATCAGTTCTACCTAAACTCAAATCACATAAAGCATTTTGTTGGCTGGCCCAAAAAGAAAAAAAATAAATACAAAAGCAATCTCAAAGGTGCAATTTCATTGATTGAGTAAATAAACGCGAAAGCAATGTGCGTTAGGGCTAATTTAGTTTAGACAATCTTGTAATAACTTCCAGGTTCTCTAGTGTACAATCAAGCCTTGAGGAGGCCAAAGTAATCCTTCTTATAACTAGGGTTTTTCCCGTATACATTAGAGTATTCTAATGCCTTAGCTAGGAGAATAATTGAAAAACAGATCTAGAACTTTTTTCTAGTACGGGCAAACTTAACTTTCGATAATAAGTTCATAAGTTTTAGTGATTCAAACAATTTAGGCGACATTTCTCAATAGGGTTTGCGTAATATAGTTCTCATGCACGCACTATGCACATGCGGAGATTTTACACTTTGTGAGGTTGACCGTGAGTGAGATATATAGAAGGAATTCATCTCCTGACATCTCCTACTTGTTCTCACCTCAACTCTTACATTGTCATCTACATGGGCATCAATCCACACGATACAATCATCTGGAAGAAATTGTCTAAAAAATCATAAACTTATTAACTTTTATTAATTCAGTCTTAAAATTTTAATTTTGTCAATCAAGTTCTAAACCTTTTTACTTTTTGTCAATTGAATAAGTTAGGCCAATTTTGATCGAAAATTATTAAAGTGGATACCGACAGTGTCACGTAGGACAGCCATTACTGATGTAAATAATTTTAATAATATTTTTAAAAATTTTAAATTATTTTTCTTTCTTTCTTTTTTCTCCTTCCTATTGCCGGTGCCAGCCCTTGCGTAGGTGAGACTCGATGAGAGTTGGCCTTACCTAGGCTAGATTTGGTGAGGTCGACTCTCACCCAAGCTAGGGTGGCCTAGTCTAATGTCACCTTCTAGCCAGATCTGACGAGACTAACCCTCACCTGGTTGGCCTCACTTGGCCATGGTGGGTGGCCAGCCATTGACAAAAGGAAGAAGAAAATAAAAGAAACCAAAGGAAAAATAAAAGAAAATAATTAATAAAAAATTTGAAAAAAATTTAAATTTTTTTAAATAATTATCCACATTAGTATTGGCCATTTTGCCGTAACATATAAAACGGCCATTCGACATCCACATCAACGAATTTTGACCAAAATTGACCAAATAAATTAAATTGGCAAAAAAATAAAAGTTTAGGATTGAATTAGAAAAATCAAAATATTTATAATCGAATCAATAAAGGTGCAATTCAGTAAGGACTTTTTTTTAACAATTTTCCTTCTGTGTTGCGGCGACACGTTTCTCTAATGATCGAAGTATTAATGTTGCCATTTTGGGTCATCAACTCAATAGTGACCTCAAGCTAGGTAACAGAGAGAGAGAGAAAGAGAGGTAGGGGGGATGGCGGTGGCCAATTGGTGGCACCTTTGGTGGAGGAAGATAGTGGGGGTTGACAGTGGCATGGTGCACCATGCGAGGTCAGGAAAAATTTGATGTGACAGAAGTTTAAGAAAAGGAGAAAAGGAAGGAGAAGAAAGAGACCGCGATTCTATTATTGATATTATATCTACTAATGCGCCTTACTTTAAAAAAAGGATGAGTTTAAAATGTTAATTCACCTCCTAAGTTTAGAGAAGTCGTGTTCTTCCATCCTTTATATCATATTGGTGGTAGGCCTTCTCTGAAAATTTTAAGGTTTGGTTGCTAATGTAAACGCACAAATTATAACCTTAGCTAAAACGTAAGTCTCCTCTACTTCTATTCAATATTTTCTCTGCACCAAGTCCAACTATGTCATTGTGGTCATTATGGTCATCGTCGCCTTCGCCGTCAATTGACCCTTGACAAATTGCAATCGAGGTAAGTCATGTCCTTCCATACTTTATATCCTATTGGTGGTAGGCCTTCTCTGAAAATTTTAAGGTATGGTTGCTAATGTAAACGCACAAATAATAACCTTAGCTAAAACGTAAGTCTCCTCTCCTTCTATTCAATATTTTCTCCGCACCACGTCCAACTATGTCATTGTGGTCACTATGGTCATTTGACAAACCCTTGACAAATTGCAAGAGGTAAGTCATGTCCTTCCATACTTTATATCCTATTGGTGGTAGGCCTTCTCTGAAAATTTTAAGGTTTGGTTGCTAATGTAAACGCACAAATAATAACCTTAGCTAAAACGTAAGTCTCCTCTCCTTCTATTCAATATTTTCTCCACACCACGTCCAACTATGTCATTGTGGTCACTATGGTCATCGTCGCCTTCGCCGTCAATTGACCCTTGACAAATTGCAATTGAGGTTGCGCTCTCTCTCTCTCTCTCTCTCTCTCTCATTGGCCCTCGATACATCACGCCAGGTCAATGTCCAAGGCCGAGGTGGCGGGAGAGAGAGAGATGATGCTTTTACAGGCAATGGAGGAGCCAAATCACGATGGATATTCCATTTAGGTTACATTTAAACATGTAGTCGATTAAATTGAAGGTATTTTTGTTTAAATGATTTTTTTTTTCGAATTAACTTTTTGAACTTTCATGCATTCAGTTTGCCGAAATAATCAATCAATGGAAAACCATTTACAATTAATGAAAACATGCATGTTAGGAAATATTCAATGAGAACATATTTTTTAGAATCATTTCTCTTAATGACAAAGTTTTATCCGAAATAAATACACCCTAAAATTGTTTGAAGGAAGCTTTTCCCACGAGGGAAATATTGCGAGATTCAGAGCATCCTCTAATGGAGATAATGACTTCCTTCAGGTGAATCTCCCATGTAGAAAGATTGTGTGTTTATATATATTAACAGTAGGATGATTGATATAGAAAACCAAAAGGGTAGAAATTCAAAACCGAACTTTAAATTTTTTGGCATCATTTATGGAAGGGACAATATATATAAATATCGTCTTTCACTAAAATTGCTCTAATTAGGATCCGTATAAAGCGTCACATCTCCAAAGTCATCAAACCAAAGCCTTCTAAGAAAATATTAGGTAGAACCTTAATTCTAGCTTGTCAAAATCCCAATTCATTCATCGAGTTATACGTGTCGTCTAGACTCACCGCGTCAGAACCTCTCTTCTCTTAGAAAATATTAGATGAAGCTCTAATACCAAGGTGTCAAAATCCCAATCCATTCATTGGACAATATGCGTTGTCGGACCTACCGCGCCAGAACCCCTATCTAATATATTCTCAAGGCTTCCTCTCTTTCTCTTCTCAATGGCAGCCCTGCCATCTTCAAGGAAATAACAAAGCAAAGCTGCTTCTTCTTCTCCAAAGGCAACCTTTACCTGCGTACTCTCTCCTTCTCTCACCAGCCATGGACGTTGCAGACGCAGATCTTGACCTTGTCAACTACACGACCGACCACGTAATCCTACTCACTAGCGTGGACCAACCAAACTCCATCCTCAAAGCCTCTCCCGCCACCGCCACCGCCACCGCTGCCGCCACCGCCGCCGCCGATCCAACCGTCCAACCCCCATCCCGAACCAAAACCCTCCGCCGCCTCGCCTTCTCCAAACCCAAGTCCCGCTTCTCCGAACCCGCCGCCTTCCCATTCTCACCCAAACCAGCCAACACCATCTTCGAAGGCCCTGACGAGCTCCAGCCCTCAAACCCCCCGGCCGAACCCACCGCCACCTCCACCTCGTGCTCTTCCGACGACGACGACGACGACAAATGGCTCGACGATGACGACGAAGACGAACACCAGAGAAAGCACCATAGGTGGCACCGAAATAACAAGATCAACAAGCGGGCCGCCATCGAGTGGACGCTCTTCCTCATCATCACCACCTGCCTCGTCTGCTCCCTCACGATCGAGCCCCTATCTTGCCGAGACGTCCTTGGCCTCAAGCTGTGGAAGTGGTGCGTGATGGTGCTGGTCCTGTTCTGCGGCCGCCTCGTCTCCGGCTGGGCCGTGGGCCTCCTCGTCTTCCTCATCGAGCGCAACTTCATGCTCCGCGAGAAGGTCCTCTACTTCGTGTACGGCCTCCGGCGGAGCTTCCAGAACTGCGCGTGGCTCGGGCTCGTGCTCGTCGCGTGGGTGATCATGTTCCCGAACGTGCAGGGTGGCAACTACCAGGTGGTGAAGCGGACGTTCCGGGTGCTGGTCGCCGTGCTCGTCGCGGCCACTTTCTGGCTGGTGAAGATCGTGCTGGTGAAGGTGCTGGCGTCCTCGTTCCACGTCACGACCTTCTTCGACCGGATGAAGGAGAGCGTGTTCCACCACTACGTCCTCGACGCGCTCTCCGGCCCGCCACTGGAGGAGGCGGAGAGGGAGGCTCCACGGCACGGCTTGCAGGTAAAAAAAGTTGGGATTTCTTGCTTCTACATGGTGCAATAAAGCTCAAATTATCTCAACATTTTTGTCACATAGATTTCCCGTGAGACTATACATATAGAAAATCATTTTATTTAAGGACCATCGATGTTTTTCTCCCTCTTCAATGAATATCCTTTTTACTTCATAAGAATGAACACAAAACAGGCCATTGGCCATTTCAATTTAATCTCCTCATGCAAACGAATACTCGATTTGGAACTATTTGGTCTTTGAGTCATGGCCACCTTCGTTTAGTCAGCCCAACTTACTTTATTTTAGCTTTATGGTTATGCCCTAACTGCGCTGAGCTATAATTGTGGGGTAAAGTCCTGCAAATTTCATTTTTTCTTATAGTACTCATTATATTTTGAATTTGCCAAAATAATGAGGTAGTTTTGAAAAAAAAAAAGAAAAAGAAAAAGAACTATTGTAAAGTGGTGAATATGTGGAGCTGCTGCACGTTATAGGTGTGTTTTAGGCACCTTATAAAAGTTACAACACTCTTTTTTTATTTGGGATAAAATTGTGGTAAGAAAGTAATATTAAATAAAAGAGAAATGATTGAGTAATAGCCTTTAGTCTACTATAAGAATAACAGTGTGTTTAGAATAATAAAAAATCAAATAATAAGTAATTATAAATTATTATTGGATCTACTCTTTCAAAAATTTATATATCATAATAAGCTGTTATTCTTATAATAGTTTAAAGATTGTTATACTAGCAAAACTCTAAATATAATATAAATAAAAATACTATTAAATCTACTTCCAGCAATCAAAGTTGCGTTGCAACCCCGCTGTGAATCCTTACTCAATGCACATCGCCAAGATTATTTGCTTACACCCACAAAGATTAGTTAAGGTGAAAACTCAGGTACTCAGTATCATCTAAGAGTGCTCCGGTTAGTGACCTCTTTGGTATAACTAGGTATCCAAGTCTCTGCCGGCGAGGTTGAGGCGCAACGTGCCGGCTCAACAGCAACTACTGACGGCGACGAAGTCCAAGAGGTTCGGTTCAAGGAAGATCGACATGGAGAAGTTGAAGAAGCTAAGCATGAAGAGCCGACCCTCGGCTTGGACCGTGAAGCGGCTCATCAGCTACGTCCGCTTCTCCGGCCTGTCCACCATTTCTCGCACCGTCGACGACTTCACCAAGGCCGAGTCTTCCGAGATCAACAGCGAGCGGGAGGCCAGGATCTGCGCCCACAGGATCTTCAAGAATGTTGCCAACCCTGGTGCCAAGTAAGTCTCCCTCTATTCTGTGACCAAACCCGACACAGTTTTCACTTACAAAACACAAGCTTTCGATTCAAGAATTTGTGTAGATTAGTCGTAATTGGCTGTCCACCACGTTCCCCATAGACTGAGAAGATGCAATGTTTTCTCCCCCAACTTGGCTAGACAGTAGTTATTATCATTAGTCATCATTATATGGTGTCTTTCTTTAGTCAAACGTCCGAGGTGTTGCATCATTAAGATGGCTGCTTCTAATATTGATGAGGTGCATGACATGATCAAAAGTATCAACATCAACACTCTCCATGCGAGCCACATAATTATAACGAACCAGGGCGTTTTCGTTCTTTATGTGACTCCGAAAGTGGAGCATGACAACGAAAGGTGGTCCCTCTTTTCGACTTACCCTCATTTTGCCGAATCTTCTATTAATTAGTGAACAGAAAACCACACACACACACACACACACACACACACACACACACACACATTATTTATCATATATATAAATAATGTGTGTGTGTGTGTGTGTATTCTTGTAAAGTACCCATTTTGGAATTTCCGGTGGAGTGGTAAAATGCGTGGTGGGTCTTGCTAAGTCACTACTCACTAGTCACTAGTTACCACATGTGCTCAAATTGATAGAGATGATTAGTGACGAGGGTCACAAAAAAAAAGGGCCTTTTGCCATAGGCCTTATCCATCATTTCTTGTCAGGAGATGGGCGGCATCTTTTGTTGCACGTTTGTATATTTTAGAGTCTGCTTTGAATAATGTTTAGACTGGTTTCATTAGATTAGATCATTCGATCCGATTAACACGAAACCGGGTTAGAAGATCCCTCTAAGAGACATAACATACTAACACAAAACCATGTTGTTTACGATGTGAATCAATTTTTGCGGGTAAAGATCCTTGAAGGAGCATCGTATTTGGTAGAGGATCCATGTCTGACCATCACGTCTCCCGTTAAACGGGAAGAAGTGGTACTGCAACTGATTATTGCACCCGCTCCCTATAACCATCCAATTCATCGTTGGATTTGTGGGACCTGGCGATCGAGCACACCACCAAAATGGTCCCAACTTTTAATTCAAACCCCCTAAATTTCCCTTTTCTCTCTCCTCTACCATGCCCTAGTTGCCCCGTCTCTAATGTCGTCACCGACCCCGCGGCCTACCTCCAAGCTCGATGGCAAGAACTAGGCTGCCTAGATCCACCCAATTGCCCCTCTATCTCTCTCCTCTTCCACCTCCTCGCTTTGCATTGTTGGGCTGAGAACAGATGGTGATCATCGAAGTCACACAACATCTATTAACCCCGCTTCGACTTCGGATTGGAGCCGATTCTAAGTCATCGATGTAGGATCGATGTAGGATCGATTCAGATTCGGGGCCGAGTTAGAGCCCTATATCTTAGATTTAGAGGCTCGATCGAGCTCTAGATCTTAGGCCTAAGGCTCGACCGAGCTCCACCTGAGGCAGGCCTCAGATTTCAGGTTGTTGTGGTCGCCCGTGGTCCTGATCGACAAGGGAATTTATGGGTGAAAAACAACATATTTGTCATGTGGTTGTCTGTGTCTGTGTCAAAGACAAGTTGACTCCCATATTGCGCCATATTGATTGGCGAGACTATATAGTAATTGTGGAAGTGGACCTAACAAAAAAGCTGCAAACTTATCACCCACCATTAAAAGCCCATCGCCATCTCTTTTACATGCCATTCCATTCCCCCACGCGCAAGCATCATCGATCACAATCTTGAATCGAATTCGAAATTGTGGATCCTTTCATTCATGCCCACCAAGGAACAGAAAAAAAAAAGCCAATTCTTTCTGTCCCCCCTTTTCTTCTTTGCTTCTGTCTGGTTTTGGCAGTTTTGTGGATCCTCACTAACAAACAAAAGATGACGGATGCAGGAAGGGACCTCAAGGAAATCGCAAAATAAACGTGGCATTTTAGGGATAGGATGAAGGAAAATGAAGTACTTTGAGTACAGTAAAATGCCCACATCAATGTTGAGGTTGCTTTTTCAAAAAGAAAAAAAAAATACCCTTTGCTTTCCTATGTCGCTAATCTGAAAAAAAAATTGATAGAGAAATTTAACAGTCGCCTAGTTTCCCTTTGGTAACTTACCACGCTTTTAGAAATTAGAAACTCTTTTTGCCAGTATACAAATTACCGAATCTTTTATTATCTTTTACCAATATTCAATTATCTTTCTTATTGGAACAAAAAAAAAAAATTGTCTTCTTTGGTATGAAACAGTATAATCCTGTGAATTTAAAGTACCCACCATATGTTGGAAGCATTATATTGTATCACAAACTGGTGTCTAACTATATAAGTTTTTCTTATCAAATTATCTTTAACAAAAAGAAAACTGATTTGGAAGTTAGGCCGACTGATTTATTTTGAAGTGGGTAGACTTGTTTTGGGAGGTAATTTAGTTGAATTTAGGAGTGGTAGTTCAAGTGGTGTCATCATGCTCGTACTGGTTATTAGTGTTATCACCAAAAAAAAAAAGAATTTAACGTGGTCATAAAGTTTTCTTATTGAAAATGGCTTCAAATGTATCATTTCGTGTCACTGTCAAGCTAACTGTGTCATAAAGTTCGAGTTACTCAATGAATTTATTGGTGTTCGAGTCGCGTGCTTTATCGCACGTAAAGAATTGCACCCCTTTCATTTCATTTTTTCTTTCAAACAGTAAAAAGCCCATCGTCTCAATGGATCTTTTTTTTTTTTTCGTTATTTCGTGTGCTATCAAGCAACATAATATCGTTGAATTATTTTATATTACTTGCTTATGGGTTTCGATGGCTTTATGTTCATTTAGTCTTCCTCCACCTAATTATCTGCTTAAACTTTTGGATTGGATTTTTTAACACTGTGTGTTCTACAAAAGTAGCTAAGTGAGTAACAAGGGGAAAAGGCTTGTGTAGATTAGGCGCATGACTGGAGTTTGATCTCTTACATCTCATGTTTGAGTTTCTTACCAGAACCGTCTTGCGTTTAACCTGGTTCATAAGGTTTTGAGGTGTTGGGGCTGAAATTTACCGTAAAGTGACTTCTTTATCATTTAAAAAAAAAAGGATAAGATCAAAGATATGCATGCAATGAGTATACTGAGGATGACAAGCTTAGAGTAAGCAGTAAATTATATGAGCCTGGATATCCCTTGTGATCAGCTTGGCTGTTGAATACGGATGCTTGAGTAGAAACCCTTGTTAGGTTAAATAGGTCCTCTGGTAGCAAGATACTTTGAGCTAATGCATTATTGCATACAACGTGACCACTGACCATGTAACCTTCTTCATCGGTGGATGCATGTTAATCACAGCTTCATCCCGAGGAAAGTTTTTTACTCTAATCTGGACATACCCATGATGTTGAAAAAGTTCTCTCCTCTTCTGCTCTAGAGTCACTAAGTTGATTGTGCATCTGATCTCTCGCCCGTCTTGTGATCGCCGCGACACAGGTACATAGAAGAAGAGGATCTACTGAGGTTCCTGAAGAGAGAGGAAGTACACACCACATTTCCGCTCTTTGAAGGCGCAATGGAGACCGGAAGAATTACAAAGTCGTCCTTCAGAAATTGGGTGGTAATAATGCTTTCGTAATTTTTTTTTCATTCTAAGTATGCTTTGGAAATTGAGGGAAAAGGTAAATTGAAGCCTCATTTTGGCAATCTGCAATCTTTTCATTCTCTGCAATGGTAGGTGCATGCCTATTTTGAGCGCAAGGCGCTTGCGCATTCCCTCAACGACACGAAGACTGCAGTGCAGCAGCTGCACAAGTTGGCGAGTGCCATCGTCATGGTGATCATAATCGTCGTCTCTCTCCTGGTCATGGGGCTGGCCACCTCCAAGGTGATCTTTGTGGTCACCTCGCAACTGCTGCTCGTGGGGTTCATGTTCCAAAACACCTGCAAGACTATATTTGAGTCCATCATCTTCGTCTTCGTGATGCACCCTTTTGACGTCGGTGACCGCTGCGTAGTCGATGGCATTCAGGTGGCACTTTGCTCGAAATAACTAAGGATTTATAATTACAATCCCGAAACCGCTACAAGAGATGGTCTTTTTTCCTTTCTGCAGATGATTGTAGAGGAAATGAACATTCTGACGACCGTGTTCCTGCGTTACGACATGGAGAAAATTTATTACCCGAATTCGGTCCTCCTCACGAAGCCGATTAGCAATTTCAGGAGAAGCCCGGACATGGGTGATGCTATTGATTTCACCATCGACGTTTCCACTTCGATCGACACCATCAATGCTCTCAAGAAGGCCATACAATCGTAAGTAGAACTGATGCCATCAATCTGCATATGTGACAATGAAGTTACATATGTTAAAAACTTGTCAGAACAAGGTTAAAAGCACGCCATGCTAATTAGCAGAATGTGTGAATTCAGGTACATAGAGAGCAAGCCGAAGCATTGGAGCCCAAAGCACGTGGTGCTAGTGAAGGAGATCGAGGACGTGAACAAGATGAAGATGAGCCTGTGCGTCCAGCACACCATGAACCACCAGAACTATGGTGAGAGGAGCAGCCGGAAGTCGGAGCTCCTCCTGGAATTGAAGAAAATTTTCGAAAACTTGGACATCAAGTACCATCTCCTGCCTCAGGAGGTCCATCTCTCCCAGATCAACCTGCCCGCTGGCGCTGCGAGATTTGCCAATGTCATGTGATTTTGATTTTGACACGATGTAGTGACTCTCTCTCTATAACGAGCATCATGCCTACGCGAATGTCATATATTGGGGTAACGATCAGGATTGAAGTCATATTGAGGTGTGCGTAATGTTATTAGCGAAATGTCAAGAAACAATGGGTTGGTCCATCTTGTACAATGGAACTGATAAAGATCTTTAGTATTCAATCGTACTTTCTGGCGTACTCAGTCTTTGCTCATCGTGAGACTTCTGTAATTCTGGATCAGAATCAATGACATGACTAATTTATCCAGGAAAAAAAGAGAAAATTTCCCATGTGCTGATATAGGCCTTCCTCGTTCAACCTTAGAAAGGAATCGTCACTGTTCACTGGCAGCTTTCCGCTGAGAATATCCCATATTGCAATCTGTGCTGCTGAGAAGAATAAGAACATTGGAATCAATGTATCAAAATCCATAAGCAATGATTGCAGCTTTACAAGCAGTCAACAAAGCCAAAAGATGGATGAAATATTTACTATATTTAGGATCCGTTCATTTCGCGGAAAATAAGGGTGCGTTTGGTAACGTTTCTTTTAAAAATTGTTCCGTGAAACAAAATAGAAAAAAGTGTTTCTGTTCCAGGGAATAATTTTTGAACAAAAAAACGCGTTTGGAATCGTATATAAAATTTCTGTTTCGGAATAGAAAAAGAACGAAAAACATGTTTGGTAAATCGTATAAAATTTCTGTTTCTGGAATAGAAAAAGAACAAACACGTTTGGAATCGCAAAAAAATTTTGTTCCAATTTGTTTGAAAGTGTATTTTTTTTTTAAATAAAGTGTGATATTAGTATTGAATTATCATTCTTATGAACAATTCTCATCAATTTAATTTTGTTTATAGGAAGTGAAAACAAACATTCTAAACATGATCATATTTGCTTACTTGGAAGAAAATTTTTTAAGTTTGTACCAAAATTTTCCCAATTGCTTTTTTTTTTTAAATGAAGTGTAAACTTGGTTTTGAATTGTCATTATCATAAAATGCTCATCAATTTAATTTTGTTTATAGTAAGTGAAAACAAACATTCTAAACATGATCATATTTGCTTATTTGGTAGAAATTTTTTTAAGTTTGTACCAAAATTTTCCCAATTAGGTTTTTTTTTCTTTATAAATAAAGTGTGAACTTGGTGAATTACAATTCTCATTATCATATAATGCTCATCAATGTAATTTTGTTTATAGTAAGTGAAAACAAACATTCTAATCATGATCATATTTGCTTACTTGGAATAAAATTTCGTAAGTAAAATTTGTACAATAAGAGCTAGCTAAAAGAAGAATATCTTATAAATCTCTACATAGACCCTTTCATACATAACATCACAATAATGAAGTAATATAGTTCATTGTTCAACTTCATCACATTGAATTTGATAAGTGAGTACTTAAATACAAAATTACAAAAGTCCCAAACACAAAGTCATGAAATCTTAGGCATATTATAATCTTGCGCCATTTTATTTGCAATCCTTGCCCTAAGCATGTTTATTCCAGGTGTATCATGCAATGTATCATCTACAACCTCCACTTCTGTAGGTCCGCATGGATACTCCGGATTTCCATATAGGGAAAAGTTTCTATCCATCGCATCTTGTTCACGAATGTAATTATGGAGAGTACAACAAGCAATTACAACAAGTGCTTGCTTCCGAATTGTAAATGGAGGCATCTGTCTCAAAATGGTGAAGCGATTCTTTAATGCCCCAAATGACCTCTCAATTACATTTCTTAGTGAAGAGTGCTTCTTGTTGAACAATTCTCTTGCTGTCATTGGTCGTCCCCCATTCCCTCTATACTCGCTTAGATGATACCGTTCGCCTCTAAATGGAGTTAAAAATCCTGGAAGTGCTGCATAACCCGAATCTACCACGTAATATTTCTCTATAACATGATATATATACATTTGTTGTGATATTGAACCATAATATATAATCATAAAATTGTCTTCACAAACAAAGTAAGTACCGGGTGGTGGTCGGGAAATTGCAATTGAGGATTTTCGAGTGCTTCGCCGAAAGCACTCGACAATCGTTGGCGATCCTTCCCATCCAAAGCATAGACAAAAGTAAATTTCATATCAAAAGAGCAAATACACAGCACATTCTCGGCTTGTTCTCCCACTCCTACCTCTAAATGGAATCTCATGAGACACGAGACGGTTGCATCTATATGAGTGACATCCATAGCACCTACGCAGCTCTGTCAATATATTAACAATCTAATATCATATAAGATTATTGTTGACGCCTTAATTTTATTTAGGCTTATTTTATTTTATTAATTAAGTTTTTAATTTATTTTATTTTGTCTTTTCAGATAAATAGATAATAAAAAAGAGAAAACAACAAAAAAACAAATAAAAACTGGAAAAAACAAAAGAAAAGCAAAAAAAAAGAAGTAGCCCATTGGGGCAAGGCCTTCGAGCCTAGCCACTCCCTCTTTTCTCTCTCGCGACCCCCCCTCTCTTCTTCCTCCTGTCTTCTTCTTCCTCAGACGCCTCTGCATCTCACGCGCGGTGGCCGGCGACGCGCTCAAGGGCAGCCTACGGTAGAGAGGCACGGAGGTAGGCCGCCGAAGGAGAGGACGACGCACATGCGCCTTCAATGCGCGCCTTTAATGCTGAGATGAGACACCGGTTCGGCCGCGGGAGTCCGGTCGGCAAGCCAAAGACCGGCGGCCGAGTCCCTCCGTCGACCGGACCTCCTCGCCTATAAATAGGAGGGCACAACCTCCGTCGAAGGGCATCGCAAGCTTGGAGATCTTTCCACTGAGAGACTTTGGGGGAGGAATCAAAGAGCGAGCGAAGGGAGGGCAAAGGATCGGGTCGTTTGCTAAACGACCTCCCACCGAGAGACATCGGGGGAGGCCAGTGGCAAACGAACCCAGATCCGCGAGTAGGTGAGCTCGAGGGGAGAGATTCGAGCAGGTGGAGGCCGAGCGAGAGACGAATCGGAGGGCGAAGGCCGATCCGGAAGCTAACGGATCGCCGTAGCCGCCCCGTCGTCGTCACACGCACCCGCACCCCCTGCATCCGCCCGCTGCTCCGGAGCTCAAAGAACCGCCGCTACTCGGAGCCACCGTCGCGGAGTTCTCCCTGTGCTGGGTCGTCACCATTTCCCCACCGCGAAGCCGTACCCCGACGCCGCTGCTGCCCCAGATCCCGCCGTGAAGCCCTCTGGTTCGACACCTCGCCGCTGCTGTTCCCTCGACACCGCTCCTGCCGTTCCCAGACGTCCTACCGCAACCCCTCGACGCCGTCCTCAACGACTCGCCGAGACCCCTGTTGTGTTGGGTTGCCGTCGCACTTCATCACCGCCACCGTTCGCCGCCACGTTGCGCCGTCGCTACAACCAGGTATCAGCCGACGCTCGCCATCCGTCCTCGTCGCCTCGAGCTACCGCGGGATCCAGTCCTGTCGGTCGCGCTCTGTCCGCCGTTCCCCGTCACCGCTACCGAACCGCCGCACCGCGTCCTGTCGAGTAGTCGGACGTTGCTGTCTTCTTAGTCGCCGCCGCGTCGCAGATCCGTTGCCCGTCATCGCCGCCACCGTCGCCGTCTGTCCGGTGACGTTTCGGTCTCCATAGGCGCCGCGAGTAGAGAGAGGTGGGAGAGAGAGGTCGCGCCGCGAGCCGGGTCTTGGGGCGACGGACCGGGTCGGATCCAACCCGAGATCCGACCCAGTTCGTTTTTTGTAATATTATAATATAAAATAATATTTTAATAAATAAAATCAAAAAATATAAAAAATATAAAAATATTTTCCAGAAAATAAAAAAAAAAAAAAAAAAATCTCATATTTTCCCAAAATAGCCAAAAAAGTCAGAAAAAGCCAAAAAAAATACTTATTTAAAAAAAAATCCAAAAATCCAAAAATCCCTTTTATTTTCCAAAAAATAGAAAAAGGTCCCAAAAATGTTTTTCTCCACAAATGCATGGAAAATCCCTCAAATATCCAAAAAAAAAAAAAAAAAAAAAAAAAAAAAACTAAGGGTTTAAACAAGATTAGGTACCGAAAGGGCATTAGTGATTAACTAATGTAATCAAGTCCCCGATCCTAATTTCTCTGGTTGCGCAGGAGCGAGTATTTCTCCCGATATTTCGCTTGGGTTTCTAATCGACCCACCCCAAATTGATTAGTGGCGACTCCGTTTTAAAATTAATTTATAGGTTAAAAAAAAAAACTTGGACCATTAAGTCGTGAATGGGTGGACTTGGGAGAGTCCGGGCATAACTAATTTTAGCCGAGCCATTAGCCTCCTTAGGCGCCCGTACCCGATTACAGGCGCCGAAAAAAGAGGTCACGACAGCTTGGCGACTCCGCTGGGGACATTTGAGGAATTAGGCCATTTTATTTTGTTTAAGCACTTTACTAACTTGTTTTTTTTTTTTTTATTATGCAGGTCAATAGCCTAAATGTTTATTTTAATTTTGGTTAAAATAGACTGTTATAAACTATTGTGCATGATTTACTGTTTTAGCACTACACATGGCACACACAACCCGGCCGCTGGACCTGGGCTGCCATAGGATTTCTAGGATGGTGTTAAGAAAGATACGACCTCGAACGCGAGACTGCGATGTAGAGGTTGCATTTCTTTTCCCCGAATTTCTTAGCCGAGGTTAGGAGGGTATGCTGCTAACGCGAGACTGCGACGGGCGGATATCCTTTTAATCTCACCAATCCTTCTCAGTTAGAAATCGAGCCACACGTCTCATGCGCATGTCTTTGTGCTTGCCATTTTTCTTTAAAAGCAAAGTGATTTCTTTACTATTACTCGTCTTTTTATTTGGCCCATGGCAATTTAGGATAAGCTTTTCAAGTCCCGGTTTATATGCGATGGGGAAAGACGATATCCAGTTCATTCCTACTCCCAAGGCGGAGCTCTTCAGATGGTGGGGTCAATTAGATCAGTTTGCCCAAGAGCGTGTGAAGGCCAAAGTCGGTCATCTCCTATCGTTGATCCGAATCACTGTTCGCCCGAAATCATACAAGCCATGGCACATTTCGGTGCCCAAAGACGACTACTTTCATATTTGGTAGATTTGAGCTAACCCCAACTCTGGAAGAATATAGTATCATCACTGGAATGCCTCTCGAGAATAAGCTTGTCAGACCATCAACAGGCATCATCCCGTTGCGTGGATTAGCGCGACTTTTGAGAACTGAAGTTCATGTTATGAGGCAAATTCTTGAAAACAACCATAATACCTGCCCACTAGAATTTATGAATGCTTGTTTTCAAAATCAGCCTATGACCCGAAAAAGTGAAATTTTCCTCCTGGCCTTTTTTTTTTCGATTCATCATTTTCCCCCATCAAAGAAATGTCATAAGTCCTAAGATGGCATAAATAGTTGATCAGGTCTTGAGGAGGCAAAATTACGTCAACATGATTTTAACTGAAACATTCCTATCCTTTAATCGTTTTAAAGATAACACGGAGAAAATCATGCGGGTCTCTCCTGAAATTTTACAAGTCTGGTTCTTTTCCCACCTAAGTGAATTCCGAGACTTCATGCGATCGTCTGAAACAAATACTTTCGAGAATCCATTACAAAAATTTATGGTTTTAGGACCATACATTCCCAATCAAAGCTGTTTAAATTGGATAAACTTCCTAAGAGACCCAGCTCCTAAGGCATTCCAATGGTGTGCTGGTTGGTTCCATGAAAAGAGAGCTCGCTTCGCTTACAAACGTTGCCGCCCAATCCCGTTGCTCGGCCTCATTGGCGCCATTCCCTATTACCCATATCGGGTGGCACGACAATATGGAGCCCTTCAGGAGATCCCACCGCCTTTCAAGAGGATGATCCCTCCAGTTCTTTTCAACACAAACCGTGACTACGTATTCGAAATTTCTATCGCTGAGGAAACCTGGGACAAATGCCATCGCAAAAGGATCGTGGTACTTGAAGGGCTTGAGGGAGAAGAAAGAGCCCACCACGCCTCTGCGGACTACATCCACAATCATCACATCCCGACAAGGTGGAAGCCATCGGTCCCTCGCTCAATCAGAGAAAGCAGCCCACACGAGCAAGCAGAGCTTACGCAAAGGAATTTGGGAATAGACTGAATACATATCTCGGAGCCAGTCCAAGAAAGCAAGCAACCTTTGCAGGAACAAGGCTCCCTGTCGCATATAAGCTAGCAAATCGTTGTCTTCCTTAGTGTTTATTTTGTGAAAGCTTTGTCCCTTTGTTTAGGGACTTTTCTTTAATATCTAGTACTTTGTTATGTCATTTCAAGTTCTAGATGCTAGAAGTCTGTAAAATCCTCTTTCGATAAATAAAAATAGATAGATCGTTGCCATGGGTCAATCTTTATCTCGCTTCTGCGCTCATTCATTGTTTTCACAAAAACAGTAATCATGAATCGCCAACTATCAGCCACTCGCGAATGGCCTCGTGTGATAAGGGCGGATCGAATGATGTACAAAATCGCCTCGCCAACATTGAAGATGGCGTAGGACGATGTCCATTGTCCTTCGACAACTCTCGAGGCAAATGGAATCCACTCAAACCGAGCCTAACTCCATAGTTTGCTTTAAGCACCGTCATGACACCTACGAATTTGCCAGAAATAGCCGCACCATGGACAGCTTGAAAAGATCATGAAAAAGTTAAACCAGGTGCATAGGGAAGAATCCCATGGACTTGTCCAATTACGCCGGCATTGAAATCCCTGAAGAGCTCAAAGCACCTGAATGCGAAACGTATGCTGATACCTCTCACCCAGAGACCTACTTGCAGGCCTACCTGGCCCGAAGGATGATTCAATCATACCGTCAAGCTTGACCGCCCCGCCTTGCGATGGTACATTGTCGGGAAGATTAGTCCCCTTAAAACCTTGAGGGAATTAATCCATGCTTTCCACCAGAATATAATATTGACATCAGCCCTAACATCGCCTTGCCCTATGAAGAATCGATGATCGCAGAGCGCGAGGAGCCGTTAGTCGCCGAGATAGGAGAAGAAGATGTCAATGAAGCCTTGCATGATAAATGGGCGACTGAGCAGCATCAAATTACTGAAAAGTTTCCCACTAGGAAAGGCAAGGAACCTGTGTACGAGATCAAAGACACGAGCCCCTCAAGACCGGGGCATGACAAGACAGCTCCCCAAGCTTACTCCAAGAGCTAGGGTCCAAAGAATACCAACCCCTATCAACCTGGAAAGTGAATCGGACAGGTGAGACTCTAATGTCTCTCACTTCCCTTGACAGTAACCGAGCTGGCAAAACGAAGAGCCTTACTCAAAAGGTCCGGACCGAAGCCAAGAGAAGAAAGCCTAAGCAAATCAATTCAGCATCTGCCGACGAGCCACCGCACCAAAGCTCCGAGCATTCCCAAGAATACACCTTTGAAGGCTACCATCCCTTAGAGTACAACCCCGAAGACTTCCCATCCTTAGAATATAGCCCCGAAGACTTCCAACGTTACTTCGACAATGAAACGACGATTCATCGTATAATCAAGCTTCCTACTCTCACCCGGGATGAAGGCCCGTCGAAGAGGAAACATACGTCTTTATCCGCTATGATCCTAATGAAGTACTAAGCTCGTCCTCTGACCAAGAGGATAGCTTCAATACTTCATCCTCATTCGGAAATTTTGACCCAGAGGAAAGCAATGGGGTAATCTCGGTAGAGTCCAACTTCCCTGAAACAGAAAAATTCACCACTACGATGAATATGCAAAGTGGGAAAACCAAAGTGGCCTAACCAAGACATATCAAGCTCGTCTTGCCCCCATAGGATCATGACCCCCATAGAAATGTGGATACCCAATTTCCGCAGTACAACGGCACGACTTGCCCCGTGGCTCACTTGCGGTATCTTCATGCTGAAATGAGTCAGTATTATGGCCAGATGTTATTTACAACTCAGGCGTTCCAAGAAACTCTTACGGGATCTGCACTACAATGGTTCTGCACAGCAAATATTCACCTCATAAGGGATTGGAGCGAGCTGACTTCCTTATTCTTGCATCAGTACCAAAACCAGATTGGAATTGAACTGCCTTGCGAGAGTTTGGCTTACTTCAGAAGAAGACCAATGGAGGATATCCGAGCATACGCAGGAAGGTGGAGGGCTTTCATGATGCAAACTCACCCTCAACTGGCTGAGGAGGAGTTAATAAAACAATTCATAGAAGCTTTGTCCTGCAAGCATCGCAATTGGCTGCATGGGTTACACTTCCGTAGCTTCAACGAGGTAGTCATCGCATGTGAATACTTCGAGTCTACTGAAGGCGAGGAATTCAAAGACGCTTAGCTTCAAGACCAGCACTATCAAAGCGCTCCTTTACATAGGAGTTCTCATGAGTTTTACTTGTAATTTCATGTTTCTTATCTTGTCTAGTGTGCTACTTTGTTGTATTTTCCATTCCAAGTACTCTATTGTACAGTTCTAATATTCTGTTTTAAGAGCATGAGGCGGTGCTCCAAACCAGCCCGGTGATGTTATCCAACCATGAAAAGAAAATATCATCCAAGGAGAATACTGAGGGCTGGGCTTCCTCATGCTTTTTCTCCCCCAAAGACCTATTTTGAAAATAAAAAATATTTTATCACCCAAAAGCTTTTGTCAAAACAAGATGATAAATTTAAGCACGTTTGTCTTTCTAACCCTCTCACTTCATGTCTCGAAGATCATTCCCATCTCTTCGACTTAGTGTGACAGGGGGCATTTAAAGCCGGCACATCACGTGAACTCGCCGAATTCAAAGACACTCTTCTAGCAAGGCAAAGTGGGGCAAACGAAAAGATCGTCCCACTTCGAAGAAGGTAAGTTTTATCCTCTGAATATAATTTTGGAAATGATGTCCTCTCTCTTTTATTTACAGGAAACGAAAGATAGAACGTAATAGGTACAGGCATACGGTTGAAATCAAGCCGTCCCCAGGAGCTCTGTGCACTCCACCTTGCTCCTGCCCAACTCCTTCACAAACCCGAACAATATCTTTTCCCTACAACGTGCCTGAGCAACTAGATGTTGTTGTTTCGTCAACGGGATTTCCAGCTTTGACGAGTCAAAAAGCACAGAAAAGGAATTCCTTCTCTTGAATTGGCTACTGTCAACAGGGAGAAAATCTAGACATTTGAAGCGGTCTTTAGCCCCCTATTCAAAATGAAGACCTAGAAACCTCACTTCGTGCTCCAGATGCCTGCTCTCCCAAGAAGTGATTGCCTTCAGAGAATTGGAAGTTTTGATTATCCATCTCAAATTCTGCAGAAGCTTGAAGTACATGACTTTGCTCAATGCTGCTAATGGTCATATGGTCCAAAATAAAATTCCACAGAAAGAAGGCGTTGAAGATGAATCAACGACCAGCAACCATGCATACGTGGCCACAAATGAGGAAGGCCAATTGAAGGAAACATTGAACTATGTCAAGACGAAAAGGCTGTCATCAACATTCAAATATCCCTAGGAGTCAGCAAATACAAACTTTAGAGAAGAGTAATTTGGTATCGTTTCCAATACTCCCAAAATGTCCGAACTCACTTTTGACATATTTTCTTCTATTGACAGGAAGCATAGGATTCAAGAAACAAGCTTAATAGTTAATTTGGACAAATCAAATGACATGTGTCGATTTACCTAACTTGGTATGAAATGACGTGTCGTCCAGGAGTCGGTTCGGTTAAATAAAAAAGGAAGTGCCCTATGGACACCGTCGGCGCCTCTAGCCGAGTGGTATCCGGGAAGAAGCAAAACGGTCCGAAGTCGGGGTTCGAATCCCGACGCGGCGTTAGCCGCTTGGTAAAAAATAAAAAAAATAAAAATTTTTTTGCTTCTCTTGCGCTTGCAAATTACGAGAAAGCAGATGACCTAACGAAACAAAAGACATAGGACTTCGTGTCCCACTTACACTTCAGGTCCATCCAATCCAATGAAGGGTAATGTTGTATCGCTTCCAAGTTATTCAACTCTTGAAAGAGTTTTTGACTAACATGATCCCTTTTATCTGTTGCAGGATCACTTGACCGTAAAAAATGCGGATAACAAATCAAGGAAAGACATGTCAAATTCTGATAAGCTCTCCTAAGCGAAATGGCATCCTGAGTAATCACCAAAGCAAATGGCAGAAAATCTTCAGGCCTCAACTCGTCAGACTAATTGAGCTATTTGTACATCTTCTCTTCGCGGGGGCAAAAGCGAGATGCCCGATCGATTCCCAACCCCGACCGATCATTCACGTGTCATATTCCTAATCAATAGGGACAACCATCGACGTCCATTTGCGAATAACCCTTTTGATGTTCAAAATCTAACATATTTGGAAACACCATTATGTTAGCCCCTAAAGTTGTCAATAGGGTATTTTTGAGTCAAAACCATTCACTTGTTTTGAAAAGTTCAAACTCCATCATATTCGAAATGTTGCATGTCGTTTCCGGATGAATTCATGATGATTTTGCCTATCTAAGTCACCGATTCCACTGAGGATTATTAGAATAGACAGCTAAGTGAAGAATACAAGATCAATTGAGCATGCTGGATGAGGCACGTCAGAATGATGACAGGCAAGCTATCTCCTACACACAGTCCCCCCCATCTATACACTTGTGAGATGAGTGCGAAGATTCCATGGCTGCGGGGTAAAAAGTTCTCTCGCGAATGGTACGATAACCAAAACAGTGAGAGGCATTTCATTGCTCACCCCATTGAGCCCCATACACCGATGAAATTTCTGTCCTATCCCCGTCAAGAACAACCCCTACACCGGGCGGATTAGAAGCGAAGCAAAGATCACAAGGTGAGAAGAGAGATAGAAATTTTCTTGCTCGCACTTGCATCAATCTTTGGGTGTCTTTATTGCATATGAACACTCACATTAATTTAAGTGCCCTAGAGTCATGAAGAGCAATTCTTTCTTTACGCACTTGTATCTATTGTACAACTCAATTGAGTCTCAGTAAATTCACCCTCAAATGGAGGCAAAGCGAAGCTACCGCCGTTTGAGCAGCATAATCAAAAGCGCCGGCAAAAGATGAAGACTCAATAGTCTAACAAAGGCGTTTGCTTGAACTTGTCAAGATCGATCTCAAGCAACAAGAAAAAAACAGGGGCATAAAAAGCGATGTACCTGTAAAAGCAAGGTCAATGCCCATGAATGAAGAACTGGAATAGAAGTAGGGGCATGAAAAAGCAAAGCAGCTCGGTAAAAGCAAGGCCAATGCCCCCAAAGAAAAAAATGCAGCCAAGAAAATGTTGCTGTTATGGTCCATAGAACCTCCATTTGACAAGTGAGAAGAAAGACGGTGACAAATGCTAAGGCAATCACCAGCTCTCACCCTTTTACACATGAATTAAGCCTACATTACATCCCATTGTAAAAGTCTCTTCGGACTAGGGGCACTTCAATTAACGTAGGATTTCATATGTCTATAAGTATCGCTCGAAGAAGTACGAGCAAGACTATTCTATCTCTTTTCGCGGGACTCTTGACTTGCAAACCTGGAGATGATCGTGTGGCACTTCGTTCATGAGCCTTGACCTCGACGGTCCCATTTGATGAGCTATTGACCAAGTCTTCATCACAATTTCAACAAAGACCTCTCACATTGGTAAAGTCGTACCATTTGCGAGAATACTCGGATCTCTGACATGATGACAAAGGTGAGACAAAGGTGTGGTCCTTATAAATCCTGCATCAATGGTCGGGATAAAACAGCCTTTCCCATGAGAACGAGTGAAAAGTCCTTTCGGGCGAAAGTCCCTCATCCGGCATGCTTAAGACATCTACATTCTAAATGAAGGTTGTTTTTCTAAATCTTCCCTAAGTGGAAATCGGATGATGTAAAATTGACAAAATTATCATGCATGAATCTCATTTGAGCTCATGAATTTACTGCATATACAATCATGTGTGCATATTGTGCAAATAGCAGACATACTCTCAGAGATCAGAGATATTGCCAAGTAAGCATATCCCTGTCCCCATTTGTCTTAAAGTACCTATCACTGTCCAGGTACTCTCTTATTGACACTCAACTTATTTGAGTCGTCCTTTGAGTTTGGGTGCTTACTGCTGTCTAAGTATCCCCACTGTCTTTGAGTACCGGCCACCGTTCGGATACTCCATTTTCCTGACACTCGACCTATTCGAGTTGTCCCCAGAGTATTGATACTTGTGACTGACCAAGTATCCCTTTATCTTTGAATACCTACCACTTTGTCTAGGTACTCTCTTCTTGACACTCGACCTATTCAAGTTGTCCCTTGAGTTTCGATGCCTCTTTCCGCTGTCTAGGTATCCCTATTGTCTTTGAGTACCAGTCACCGTCGGATATTCCCTTTTCCTGACACTCGACCTATTCGAGTTGTCTCCAGAGTATTGATACTTGTAATTGACCAAGTATCCCTTTATCGTCAAGTACCCACCGTTGTCCGGTACTTCCTTTTCATGACACTCGGCTTGCCCAAGTTGTCCCCAAATAATAGCAAATGTTCAAGCATTCCATTGCTTTGTGTGCCTGCGCCTACCTGGGTATGCTTTCTTACACTTAGACCAACCGAGTGGTCCCGGGTTGTATCATTAAATACTTGTGTTCATCCAAGTATTCCAAGACTATCCAGTGTTCCACCCCTTTTAAATGCCCACGGCCATCCGGGTAAGCCTCGTGCTACATTCAAGTTTATGTTACCGGGAGGTGAGAAACCTTCATGAATATCTCAGGTACGTCCTCGATATTCTCATTACCAGAAGGAGGGAGACCTTCACGAATATGCGGGGCACGCCCTCGATATTCCCAATTACCAGGAGGTGAGAAACCTTCACGAATATCTAAGGTACGTCTTCGATATTCTCATTGCCAGAAGGCAGGAAGGTCTTCACGAATATCTCAGGTACGCCCTTGATATTCTCAATTACCAGAAGGTGGGAGACCTTCACGAATATGCGAGGTACGTCCTTGATATTCCAATTACCAGGAGGTGAGAGACCTTCATGAATATGCAAGGTACGCCCTCGATATTCCCAATTACCTGGAGGTGAGAGACCTTCACGAATATCTCAGGTACGCCCTTGATATTCTCAATTACCAGAAGGTGGGAGACCTTCACGAATATGCGAGGTACGTCCTTGATATTCCAATTACCAGGAGGTGAGAGACCTTCATGAATATGCAAGGTACGCTCTCGATATTCCCAATTACCAGGAGGTGAGAGACCTTCATGAATATGCAAGGTACGCCCTCGATATTCCCAATTGCCAGAAGGCAGGAGGTCTTCACGAATATCTCAGGTACGCCCTCGATGTTCTCAATTACCTGGAGGTGAGAGACCTTCACGAATATCCTAGGTACGTCCTCGATATTCTCATTACCAGAAGGTGGGAGACCTTCACGAATATGCGAGGTACGTCCTTGATATTCCAATTACCAGGAGGTGAGAGACCTTCATGAATATGCAAGGCACGCCCTCGATATTCCCAATTACCAGGAGGTGAGAGACCTTCATGAATATGCAAGGTACGCCCTCGATATTCCCAATTGCCAGAAGGCAGGAGGTCTTCACGAATATCTCAGGTACGAGTTCTCAATTACCTGGAGGTGAGAGACCTTCACGAATATCCCAGGTACGTCCTCGATATTCTCATTACCAGAAGGTGGGAGACCTTCACGAATATGCGAGGTACGTCCTTGATATTCCAATTACCAGGAGGTGAGAGACCTTCATGAATATGCAAGGCACGTCCTCGATATTCCCACATACCAGGAGATGAGAGACCTTCACGAATATCTCAGGTACCCCTTCGATACTTGTGAACGTCCAGGTATCCTCCAAGAGATTGAACTTGTGATCATCCAAGTACCCTTTCGACGCCTGCAAAGGCCCAAATATCCTTCAAGTTAGTACTTGTGAATATCCAGTACTCTTTGATATGCCCGTGAATGTCCGGTATCCTCCACAAATCGATGCCCCGAGAAAGGTCGGCGCATCCTCCCGAGAAAGGTCGGGTTCCTACCGGTGTCTTCGACGAAGTCGGACACTCCACAAATCGATGCCCCGAGAAAGGTCGGCGCATCCTCTCGAGAAAGGTCGAGTTCCTACCAGTGTCTTTGACAGAAGTCAGACGCACCTCACAAATCGATGCCCTGAGAAAGGTCGGCGCTTCTCCCGAGAAAGGTCGGGTACCAACGGTGTCCTCGACAAAGTCGGACACCCCACAAATCGATGCCCCGAGAAGGTCGGCGCATCCTCCCGAGAAAGGTCGGGTTCTTGCGGTGTCTTCGACGGAAGTCGGACACTCCACAAATCGATGCCCCGAGAAAGGTCGGCGCATCCTCTCGAGAAAGGTCGAGTTCCTACCGGTGTCTTTGACGAAGTCGACGCCCCCACAAAACAGGATGCCCGAGAAAGGTCGGCGCATCCTCCCGAAAAGGTCGGGTACCAACGGGTGTTTTTGACAAAGATCAGACACCCTCACAAAACATATGCCCTGAGAAAGGTCGGCGCATCTCCCGTCAAGGCGACTGAAGAAAGGTTCGGGTCCTAGACAAACTATTGATTGTTTTAACAGGCGACCGAAGAATGGTTCGAGTCTGGAAAAGCAATTTCCCGTCACGGCAACCGAAGAATGGTTCGAGTCCGAGACAAACCACTAATTGCTCCAATAGACGACCGAAGAATGGTTCGGGTCCCGGAGGAGCAATTTCCCGTCAAGGCGACCGAAGAAAGGTTCGGGTCCTAGACAAATCATTGATTGTTTTAACGGGCGATCGAAGAATGGTTCGAACCCTAGAAAAACAACCTCCTCATATCACCGGGTAAGATGACGCCTTGATACTTGCCAAACTCGGGGTTCAACCCTATCTCACTCATTCTCGGTAAGTAACTACGGGTATCTTCTTATCTATCTTAGTATATCTTTTTTTTGCATAGCACAATAAGTCCCAAATAAAATACAATCTGCTACGCATGTATGGATAAAATTTAGGCATCAGTTTGTCTTCGAATGCAACCTCTGCGAGCTCACCTTCAAAGAGGGGCAGCTGTTGATGCCTTAATTTTATTTAGGCTTATTTTATTTTATTAATTAAGTTTTTAATTTATTTTATTTTGTCTTTTCAGATAAATAGATAATAAAAAAAGAGAAAACAACAAAAAAACAAATAAAAACTGGAAAAAACAAAAGAAAAGCAAAAAAAAAGAAGTAGCCCATTGGGGTAAGGCCTTCGAGCCCAGCCACTCCCTCTTTTCTCTCTCGCGACCCCCCCTCTCTTCTTCCTCCTGTCTTCTTCTTCCTCAGACGCCTCTGCATCTCACGCGCGGTGGCCGGCGACGCGCTCAAGGGCAGCCTACGGTAGAGAGGCACGGAGGTAGGCCGCCAAAGGAGAGGACGACGCATATGTGCCTTCAATGCGCGCCTTTAATGCTGAAATGAGACACCGGTTCGGCCGCGGGAGTTCGGTCGGCAAGCCAAAGACCGGCGGCCGAGTCCCTCCGTCGACCGGACCTCCTCGCCTATAAATAGGAGGGCACAACCTCCGTCGAAGGGCATCGCAAGCTTGGAGATCTTCCCACTGAGAGACTTTGGGGGAGGAATCAAAGAGCGAGCGAAGGGAGGGCAAAGGATCGGGTCGTTTGCTAAACGACCTCCCACCGAGAGACATCGGGGGAGGCCAGTGGCAAACGAACCCAGATCCGCGAGTAGGTGAGCTCGAGGGGGAGAGATTCGAGCAGGTGGAGGCTGAGCGAGAGACGAATCGGAGGGCGGAAGGCCAGATCTGGAAGCTAACGGATCGCCGTAGCTGCCCCGTCGTCGTCACACGCACCTGCACCCCCCCAGATCCGCTGCTGCTCCGGAGCTCAAAGAACCGCCGCTACTCGGAGCCACCGTCGCGGAGTTCCCCCTGTGCTGGGTCGTCACCATTTCCCCACCGCGAAGCCGTAACCCGACGCCGCTGCTGCCCCAGATCCCGCCGTGAAGCCCTCTGGTTCGACACCTCGCCGCTGCTGTTCCCTCGACACCGCTACTGCCGTTCCCAGACGTCCTACCGCAACCCCTCGACGCCGTCCTCAACGACTCGCCGAGACCCCCTGTTGTGTTGGGTTGCCGTCGCACTTCATCACCGCCACCGTTCGCCGCCACGTTGCGCCGTCGCTACAACCAGGTATCAGCCGACGCTCGCCATCCGTCCTCGTCGCCTCGAGCTACCGCGGGATCCGATCTGTCGGTCGCGCTCGTCCCACCGTTCCCGTCACCGCTACCGAACCGCCGCACCGCGTCCCCGTCGAGTAGTCGGACGTTGCTGTCTTCTTAGTCGCCGCCGCGTGCAGATCCGTTGCCCGTCATCGCCGCCACCGTCGCCGTCTGTCCGGTGACGTTTCGGTCTCCATAGGCGCCGCGAGTAGAGAGAGGTGGGAGAGAGAGGTCGCGCCGCGAGCCGGGTCGGCGAAACCTTCTAACCGGGTAGGGTTTGGCCGGGTCGGGTCGTCGGGCCGGGCGTGTGGGTCTCTGCATGTCGGTTGGGCCAGTGGCGTGTGGGCTGATCTCTCGTGGGCTGAGGATGGGTGTCCCTTATTTGTGGGCCGCGATTAAAAGAGAAATGAAGAAAAAAACCAAGTCGGGCTCGCAACGCAGCCCGTCCGGTCTTGGGCTGACGGACCGGGTCGGATCCAACCCGGAGATCCGACCCAGTTCGTTTTTTGTAATATTATAATATAAAATAATATTTTAATAAATAAAATCAAAAAATATAAAAAATATAAAAATATTTTCCAGAAAATAAAAAAAAAAAAAAAAAAAATCTCATATTTTCCCAAAATAGCCAAAAAAGTCAGAAAAAGCCAAAAAAAAATACTTATTTAAAAAAATCCAAAAATCCAAAAATCCCTTTTATTTTCCAAAAAATAGAAAAAGGTCCCAAAAATGTTTTTCTCCACAAATGCATGGAAAATCTCTCTCAAAAAAAAAAAAAAAAAAAAACTAAGGGTTTAAACAAGATTAGGTACCGAAAGGGCATTAGTGATTAACTAATGTAATCAAGTCCCCGATCCTAATTTCTCTCGGTTGCGCAGAGCGAGTATTTCTCCCGATATTTCGCTTGGGTTTCTAATCGACCCACCCCAAATTGATTAGTGGCGACTCCGTTTTAAAATTAATTTATAGGTTAAAAAAAAAAACTTGGACTATTAAGTCGTGAATGGGTGGACTTGGGAGAGTCCGGGCATAACTAATTTTAGCCGAGCCATTAGCCTCCTTAGGCGCTCGTACCCGATTGCGGGCGCCGAAAAAAAGAGGTCGCGACAATTATCAACTACATCTATTTGACGGTATAAAATTAATATAAAAATCATACCTTGAAGTAGCGTTTATGACTAGGATTAATAAGAATTTCTTGTGGAATGACGTCAAAGGACGGTGGTTTGATTATCTCCTTTGAAAGTTTGATCATTGCTTTCAACACTTTGTTGAAATACTTATTGATCGTTTCTCCTGAATGTTGGAATCTCTCACATAAATCTCTATTTGAGTTATTGTGAGTATCCACACTTAAGAATATGCCAACTTGTTCATCTATTTGAACATATCGACTATCTCTCAACCAACCCCTTACCCTCATTAAGTCACATAAATTCAGAAAAACATGTCTTTCCATCCTAAATGCATCATATATCCTATCGAATGTCCATGAACAATCTCCCTTATCCATTCTGCTCCCGATAATTGACTGTCCCTCATAGGTTCTCTCGTATGCGGGGACGTGTCCATCGCAGCTAAGCGAGAACCACGCTACCAATATGTTAATATCATCATCCAAGAATTGTTCAACTGGTTGTACCTGCTCATTAGACACACTATTTGATCCTCCTTCCATAGTACCTATACAATCAAAAAAATAACCAAAACATCAATATAGATTTCAAAACACATCCCAATAACAATCACTAACATAACCTATGAAATCTCAATAATAAGATATGCCATTACATATAAGTAGCAGAGTCTCAACATTAATAGATAATATAAGTTATACAGTCTAATGAAACTCCATGCAATTCATAATATATTTCCAAATATCAACTAAAGGAATTGAAGAAGTCCAATCCTCCTTGCGGTGTGGATATAACGAAAGCCTCCCTCCATTGACTACCGGCGCATGCTCGTTCCACTGCTTTATTATACACATCTTGCTCTATCTCGGGCATACTCGGGAAGAATGGGACCACAAAGCGAAACAGAGAAAGGATCTACGGTGGTTGTGTAGTCCCCGAGCTCGCCGAGCCACCACCAGTGACTTGATGACCTAACTTTCAGAAAATCTTGTATCGCTTTGCAAGTTTCAGCAATACCGGATTGGTTACTTTTTCTTCTCCACTTACTATTTGGAGTTCTATCCAATTTGTGCTTTCCACGAACTGAAGTTCCAGCATCGTCTCATTGTAAAGAGTCTGTCATCACCGTGGTATCCACTGAAATCATTGGCATTGCTACATTCATAGTCACCACCTACATTGACACCATCTGCATCGCCACCACTGTAGTCACCACCTACAACGTCATCAGCATTGTCATCATCATCCGACACATTGAGATCTTGAGCACTTCTTATGGCGTGATCCCCAGTAGCATATGTACCACCAAAAACAATACAGAGCTCAGGATACTGAGGAAATCCATTCTTCCTGAATCTTGCCCACTCGACATTATCCTACAATGTTCACAATAATGACATTTCAGAATTATAAGCATACATTTTAAATTAGACACCTGTAATGATATCAAAATGACCACAAAGTTAAGAAATACCTTAATATGAGATTCCCATATACTTGGATCGTCGACAACAACTCTTTTGTTCACGTTATCCCAACCAAATCCGGTCTGAGAAATGAGTTTGTGAAAACTGGCGTACTGTTTTTTCAGTTTATTTACCTTGTTTCTCGGCTGAACCATGGTAAACTGGAATCCCGTCTCGCCTGCCGAGTTCGGGCTGTACATTCCTCCACCCCGCTTTGTTGAAAGTGGAAGAGGTCCGGTTTCCCTTTTTTACCTCATCCACCAATAAACCAATAAGTATATTGGTTACGAGACTCCGTCCACTTTGCATTGAATGAGTGTCTCTCAGATGCCATTGAATCTTGAACCGATTGATCATCATATGAGTTATTAATTAAATCAATAACATAATACCATAAAAACTACACGGCATACACAGAATCAGCATGGTAACCTATATGGATCCGCATAGCCTATACTATTTTGTGCACGGTCCAACTAAATTATAAGATCTCTAAGATTAAGATAATGAAAAAGTATGCGAAATGCCAACCTTACCGTGTAGATAATTGTTTCCAAAATCAGCAAATTGCGATTTATGTGGCAAGGACCGGTAAATTGCCGACGAGCAAGGGAAAAAGAAATATGTCTTCGTGGATTGGCACCGCAAGGCAGAACTTTGGATGAATCCACCTAAGTTCTCAAATCATCAACGTCGATAATGAATCCACCAACACCACAATTGTTCACCTGGGAAGATTGAGATAGAGTGAGAAACATGGAAAAGTATTTGCGTGTAAACTGCTATACTACTTGTATGATTTGTCCATTTATCGTTTGATTAATAAGAAAAATTGACTCGCTTGTTATAATTACATTTATATTATCCTAACAACTCTTGTCAATATTTGTAAGAACCCAATTTGGTTTATGTCCCCTAATCTCCCAAAAAGAGTACCCTAGTAATCACATAATGTGGTAAAAATTTAGAATTACGTGTTTTTGAAATGAGACTCTTCCATGCAATCTAAAATTTTGGTATATTCTAAACTTTTGCTTAAGGAACGACATACTTGTTAGTCATCAAACAACACGTCATTTGAAATAATTTCACTCGTGGTAGAATGAAAGGACGGGAGATTTATAGGGTAATTGAGAAATATTATGAATGCAAAATTATAAATAAGAACATCGTTGACACGAATGTAATTTGGATTGGAAATTGTTTTTTTTTTATGTGCTTCTTATGATATTAAAAGTTAGATCGGTCGTTAATGTGGCATAAACTTAATAATGATAAATGATAAACATGTTGGGTATGCATTGACTATCTTACCACAAAATAAATACATTTTCACTCGTTTATTTAAAAGCATCCATTATGTTAGCATGACACGTATAGGCATAAATAGTGTAAACATAAGTAAACATTTCATATATTCAAAAAATCATTTTTTATCCACCATAGTCCGACCAATTTTTTTTTTTTTTTGGTGTAGTAATTAGACGGTGTCAAGGTCGGTTTTCACACACCTTGACATGTCTATTTCACTAACCACCTTAAAGACGTACTCCGTTATATAATTTGGTGCATTCAACATTTACTTCTATAGTGCTTCTAATTGGCCGAGATTTAGGTGTTAATGTCATGGTATCGTTTTGTCGTGGGATTTAATCAACCAATAAAGTGCCGTGATCCAAAGGGAATAAAAAATTGGTCATATTTGCTTAATTGAACATAATGACAAAAAAATAACAAAAATAATAATAACTCATGAGGTAAATGAGATATTACAATCATGTGAAACCTCTAGTAATTGTTTCAATGACAATGGTAAACTAAAAAACAATATGTCCAGAGCATCATCGCAGGGCTAGGAGCAGCTGCTCGAGCAAACGCTCGCTGCTCTGCTCGCTCGCTCGCTCGCGCTCTCGCTCGACTGAGCAAAGAGGGCTGCCGCTCGCTTTGCTTTGCTCGAGCGAGCGGGTCAAGCGAGCGAGGGAGCCCCGCTCCGCTCGACCCGAGCAGCAAGAGGCTGTTGCTCGCCGCTCGCTCGACCGTGAGCGGCGGCCGAGTGGCCGCCGCTTTGCTCGCTCACTCGCTCCAGCGAGAGACGGTCGAGCGGAGCGGGGCTCGCCGCTATGCTCGCTCGCTCGAGCGGAAGCGGGGTCGAGCGGGCGAGGGTCGCCGCTCCGCTCGACCGTGAGCGCGGCCAGCGACGCTCGTTGCGCTCGCTCACTCGCTCGAGCAAAGACGGTCGAGCGAGCGGGGGCTCGCCGCTCGCTCGACCGTGAGCAGCAGCGGCGTGCGCCTCGCTCTCTGCTCGAGCGTGAGCGAGAAGAGCTGGCAGAGAAGCAAGCCAGCACAGCTCGACCAGAGAAGGCAGCTCGACTAGAGAAGGAAGATCTCACGAGCAGAGCAGGGCTCGCTGCTCCGCTCGCTCGAGCAGAACGAAGCTCGAGCGAGCGGAGCGGGGCTCACGGCTCCGCTCGCTCGAGCACAGAACGAAGCTCGAGCGAGCAGAGAAGGCTGCTCGAGTGAGCGAGAACGGCTCGAGCCCCGCTCCGCTCGCTCGAGCGAGCAACTCCGCTCGAGCGAGCGAGAGATGGAAGCGAGCGCCGCTTTCCGCTCGCTCGAGCGGAGAAGAAACCGACCCAGCCGAGCGAGCAGCGGCGCGTGCGGGACGCTGCCGCTCGCTCGCCGCAAGCAATCGGTCGGCCACCGTCTGCTCGCTGCAAGCAATCGGTCGGCCACCGTCTGCTCGCCAGATCTGGGTGACCGTGCTCGTCCGGATCTCGAGCGAGCGAGACGAGCGGCCGCCGCAGATCAGGGCAAGCAACGGTGCCCTAGATCTGGGCGATAGACGCTCGCCCAGATCTGCTCGGACCTCGACCAACCGTCTCGGAGACCTGGGCAAGATCGAAGCTCGAGCGAGCCCTCACGCTCGAGCTCCGAGCAGCCATCGCCCAGATCTGCGAGCGGTGGTGCTCGCCGAAGCCATCGGCGGTCGGTGAAGGAGGAACAGGGAGCAGCTTCACACTGGTGAAGGAGCAGCGGATGTCGGCGCCGGAGAGGACGACGTGGAGAAGCCGGATGGTGTCGAGACGGAGGCGGCTGTCGGCGCCGGAGAGTAGGAGGCGCCGGAGAAGACGACGGTGGAGACGATCGCACGGGGACATGCTCGGAGGAGGACACGGCTGTCTTCGAGAAGTGTTCCACGAGAAACGAAAAGGAACAACATTTTGTTCCTTTTTTGTTCTTCAATGTTGTTTCGAAGTGAGAAACAAAAATTTTTTGTTTCTTACTTACATTTCTTTTTTGTTCGTGGGAACAAAAGAACAAAAAAGGAACAAAACGCAACCAAACGCGTTTCTTTTCCTTTTTGTTCCCGGAACAAAAAAACACAAAAACTGTTTAAAAACAAAAAAAAGAAATGAAAACAAACGGGGCCTAACTTTCGAGAAAACATTTTCTGAATTTCCAATTTTTGGATGGCGAAAAATAGATGGTAAAAGAAAATGTTTTCCGATCAATGGAAAATCTCCTCTTAATTATGGAAAATGATTTCCTCTTTTGAGAAAAGAAAAACATTTTCCATAATTTCTTCCCCTTATTTCTTTTCACCAACACATTTATGCTTTCTTTTTCTTTTTTTTTCTTTTTTTAAATCGAGTTTTAAATATTTTTCCTTTTCTTTTTTTCCATTTCATCTTGTTCCTTGGTAGTTGGTCGCCGGCCGCTGAGCCAGCTCGAGCCTTGCCCCAGCCGGCGAGGCTTTGCCTAGCCCAATCTAGCGAAGCCGAGCTCGCCCGAGCCCAGTGAGCTTGGGCCTCACCAGATTGGGTGAAGCAGAGCCCCGCCCGCCTGGGCGGAGCTCGGGCCTCGCCAGATCTGGCACGCTGGGCGGGGCTCGAGCCTTGCCCGAGCTCGCTAGAGGTTCGCCGGGCTCTAGCGAGCCGCGAGCTCGTCGGATCTGGCGGCGGAGCTCGGGCTCCCGATCCAAGTGAGCCTGGGCTCCACCGCCAGATCCAACAAGTTCGGGCGAGATCGGTCAAGCCTCGAGCTCGCCGGATTTGGCGACCGGGTCTTGGTCGACCACTAGGCAGCCGACCATTGTTAGGCATGCGGCGGCGAGGAATGAGGAGGAAGAAGGAGGAGGAAGGAGGCGGTGGCGAAGAAAGGAGGAGCCGGGAGGAAGAAGGAGGAGGAAGGAAAAGAAAAAGAAATAATAAAAAAATAATAAAAAAATTTCGATTTTTAAAAATACAAATAATTAAAAATTCATTTTTTTAAAAAATATAAAAAATAAAACTAATTTTTTGGTCAATTAAAAATATTAAAATTCAATTTTTGCTAATTTTTCCCAAACAATTAAATTAGCTAACGAACGGCTGAAAATATTTTCCACTCGAAGTTTAGGTTTTGGTTGAATACCGGAAAATAGAGTCATTTTCCTGGAAAATAACTTCTAGGAAAATGTTCTCCGAAAATATGATATTTTCCGCGAAACAAACGGACCCTTAAATATAATTGACACCATTGATATTTGAAAACTCATTGTTATAGCACACTTTTGGAATGTGTGTATCATGTAGGCTTTCTCGAATCATAAGTTTTGTATCTAAAAAGTCCTAAATCTATTACATTGCGTTGATGTGGACATTGGCCGGTGAATGGATGCTGACATGGCAATTTTTTAAATAATTTTTTTATTTTTTCCAATTTTTTTATTAATTTTTTATTTTCTTTTTCTTTTCTCCCTTCTTGGACTTTCAGTGGCTAGTGAGGACTTCATGGCCCTCGCCCGCAGCCCTTGACGAGGTTGGGTGAGGCCCGCAACCCTCACCAACAGCCTATGGGGGCTTCGTGGCCCTCACCCAGTGGCCGGCCACTAAAAGTCCAAGGAGGAAGAAGGGAGAAAAGAAAAGAAAAAAATTAATAAAAAAATCGAAGAAGAATAAAAAAATATTTAAAAATTGCCATGTTAACGTCTAGCCACTTGTCGGCGTCCAAGTTAGCGCCAGTTGGTCAAAATTGATGAGATTGACTAAAATGATACCAATGTGAAAATATTTAAGACTAAATTGGTTTAATTGAAAAGTTTAGACTTGATTAGTACCAATGCAATAGATTTAAAACTTTTTTGGGTACTTTTCCTAAAGTTAATTGAAGCTGTGTTATAGTATTTACTTGTTTCGTTAACTTATAGAACTTGAAAGTTAATTAGAAAATTTTGGGTTTCATTGATGATATTCGAGCTTTACATATACAAATGAGATTGACGGACAATGGTTGCGTGTCAAAATTGCAAAAAATTATTGCATGCATCCAATTTAGTTGGGATAGTGCACATGAATTTTATATGGGACTTACATGATCTAATGGATGACATGTTGGATTTATAATTTTCTTAAATTTGTAGCTCTAATATAATTTTGGAGAGAAATGAGAAGAAGACTGTGCTTTCGTGTTACGGGGAAGACGATCTACTATGTTCACAAAATTAGTCCGAGGAACAGAATGACTTGTTGATCCGATTTAGAGAGAAGTGGCCTTCAAAGTGCTTAATTAAACAAAAAAGAAACTTTTCTAGATCATAGCCAAAAAAAAAAAAAAAAAAAAAAACTCTACTGATCATTATGTTTTTAATGACATATATGCTTATAATCATTATTGGCAATTTCTTGTTTAAAGTTATGCAATGTAAACATGTATAGAGATAATTATAGAGTTAATTTACTATATTAATTTAAAAATATATGATATTTATTAAGAGAAATGATATCATAAGTACCTAATTTTTTTCTTAGGGTGCAATTTGGCCTTATTCAATTATGTATGCATATCTTTTTTTGAAAAGATATTTAATTGGATGAAAAAAATTGAGCATAAGATTGTAAGAGAGTTACACGCAATGGGGAGTGTTAGTGTAATTGTATATTGCTTAATACATGCTTATAATGTGTCTTATATACATATATCTAAGTGATGTGGGATCATGAACTTTTATATAAAAAAAAATTAAGTGGGGTTTCTCAGAAAACAGATGTGTCTATTAAGTTGATTGTTTACAACTTATATTACCTTATTTTATGAGGGTTGATGCCCACCATTTTATATTAGTAGATGAACAAAAAAATGTCAGTAGCTCTTCATCCACTTTAGGATGATCAATTGTGTTACCGCATACCAAAATCTTGCTCATGTTATATAATAGACAAGTGCAATACGTCAAACATGATTTTCCAAATTATATACCGACTTTTAACTTTGTGCATTGTACAATGTTCACTACATCTAATTGTATTTAAGTTCAACAGGTCTTGAAGCATAAATTCATAATTTTACGACATTTTGTCCATCGAAATTGAAAAGCATAACGTCTTAAAATAATTTTTGCATTTTACAATGTCGCGAGGCTTAGTTGTACTCAATTGCAAATGTGAGCCCTCACCCTATGCCATTTCGTATGATTGAGAAGTCAATGTGTGGTTAAGTATTTTTCTTGAAATTAAAGTGATAACTAGTACTAGTTAGGGCTAATACCACGAAAAACCTCAAATTGGTAAACTTATAATATATTTACTCCAAACTAATTTTTTAACTACCATAAGCCCAAATCGATAAATCTGTGACAAATTTATTATCCGTCAGTTTCCGTTAAATTTTATTGTCAAATTGCTAAGTTTGATAATGCATGAGGTAGTGGATTGTACCAATTTGAAATTTTACCATTTGTTTGTGACATGTGTACTAGTTTGTAATTTTTGTAGTATTAATTCAATTTAACAGAAACTAACGAATGACAAATTTGTCACAAACATATTAGTTTAGGGTTTTTTGTGATCAAAAAATTAGTTTGAGAAAATTTATCAAAAATGTATTACTTTTGGGTTTTTCGTGATATTAACTCTATTTAAAATCTAATTGGTGAGCCTTCTTCCATCGTTGATTACTTTGGCTCGCACAATAAAACCTTAGCTAAAACAAAGTCTCCTCTTCCTCAACTCATCTTTTCTCTACACCACGTCCAACTACTATTTTGTCATGGCCATCACCACCTTCACCGATGATTAAACTCTAGGGGTGATCGGTTTCTAGTTTGGTCCAGTACTACCCAGTGGTCGGGCACCAAATTGGATGGACCGGTTCCTTGTTTTTGTAATCGAGAATTGGACCGCCTAGTCCTAGGACTAGTCTGATCTGGCCCCAGGGCGATTCATTAGAAACAGTGGAAGAGGGAGGGAATGGACGTGAATGAGCCAAACTTTCTTAACTCCCACTGGAATCAAAGTCATGCTCACTAGATACATGGTGCAAGAGAGGTAGTCATGCTCACTAGATGCATGGTGCAAGACAGCTACCTCTCTGAACATTAATCACATTATACCTGAGCCATGAGTCAGTGGGACAAAAAGAGTGCAGACCCAACAACGGAAAAATGTTGGATTTGCATAAACTGGAAGGATCCAAATTAAGCACCTCTTGAAGCTCATTCCGGTTGACCACCTCGCAACATATAAAATGGCTTCACTGCAGCATGACTTACCCTCGCTATCATGAATATCAAAATGAGTAACAAAGAGAGCACACATAAAATGGGCGTTGTTGTATTTTATTGAGAGATTTGGTCCGTGTTATTGAAGTACCATGCACAGAGTATAACTTCTATGCCACAAGAATTCTGTATCATGGGGGTGAACAACAAATTAGTGTCTCCACACAGTGGATCCAAGACTTGATCCCAGATGCCTCCTAATCCCAAAGCGAGAGGCGAGAGGCGAGAGGCCGAGAGTTGAGACCGCCAAAGGCAAGAGACAGAGCGATTAAGTTTAGACACATAAAAAATAAAAATATATATTTTCGATTTGGTCTAGTTTGAGCAGTTTGGTTTCCCTTGAAGCTTGGAACCAGACCGAAAATCATTAGTTCCTATTTTGTGGAATCGGAAATCGAACCGAAAGGTCTGATTCCGACAGTTCCAGTTCTGTCGATCCATGTTGCCTCACACTTACTGAACCCTCATAAACCACTACCAACAAGGGTGGTCAGTGCTTTTACAGACAACGGTGGAGCCGATGGCAGTGGACCAAATGTTGCAATGAAACTAGGTGTTGGTTAGCGATGAGGGTTAGAACACTGACTGGTTGGAGAAAAGGCACGGGCGTTGCTCTTTTTCTTTTCATCTGCTTTTTGTCTTGTCAAGCTTCCATTTAGGTTACATTTAAACATGTAACCAATCGATTTGAGAATTGCTTGGAGAAAATTCTCCTGTGCAGCACAAACTAGAAGGACACTATGGAGAGAACCAGTGAATTCCAAAGTAGATATAGAATTTTTATCAGATCGATTGTGGATATAAACGATTATTCCGATTGGATGGTCGATAAGTGGAAGAGTGGGGATTCAAAACTAGCTTTAGACAAATATATCATTTACCGAAAGGAGAACATATGAATTCTTTTTTTCTTTCACCCACGTTTGATTTGATAATGATCCACGTGGAACGTCACATCTCCAAAGTGAGCAAACCAAAAGCTACCAACCTTTCTCTTCCCAATGACAATTGCAATCAACTATATAGCCATGCTATCTTCAAGGAAAACAAGCAAGCTCCTACTTCATCAAAAGCAACCTTCGCCTGCATTGTCACTTTCTTTCACCACCATGGACGTTCAAAACGCAGAGCATGACCTTGACAACTACATGAAGGACCACGTAATCCTACTCACTTGTATAGACCAACCAAACTCGACACTCAAACACTCGGTCGCCACCGCCGCCGCCGCCATTGCCGAACCGACCCTCCATACCCCATCCCAAACCAAAACCCTCCACCGCCTCCCCGTCTCCAAACCCAAGTCCCGCTTCTGCGAACCCGCCACCTTCCCATTCCCACCCAAATCCACCACCACCATCTTCAAAGACCCACAAGAACTCCAACCCCACCCCCCATCCGAACCCACCACCTCCTCCTCCGATGGTGATGATGATGAGGACGACGACGACTGGCTCGATGATGATGAAAACGAACGGAAGAGAAAGCACTGCAGGAGGCGCCGGAATAACAAGATCAACAAGCAGGCCGCCGTTGAGTGGATGCTCTTCCTTGCCATCACTACCTGCCTTGTCTGTTCCCTCACGATTGAGCCCCTTGCAGACCGTGTCGTCCTCGGCCTCAAGCCGTGGAAGTGGTGTGTGATGGTCCAAGTCGTCTTCTGTGGCCGCCTTGTCTCCGGGTGGGCCGTGGCGCTCCTCGTCCTCCTCATCGAGCGCAACTTCATGCTCCGGGAGAAGGTCCTCTACTTCGTCTACGGCCTCTGGCGGAGCTTCCAGAACTGCGCGTGGCTCGGGCTTGTGCTCATCGCATGGGTGATCATGTTCCCAAACGTGCACGGGGGCGATTACCAGGTGGTGAGGTGGGCTTTCCGGACGCTGGTTGCGGTGCTCCTCGCGGCGACCGTCTGGCTGGTGAAGATCGTGCTGGTGAAAGTGTTGGCATCGTCGTTCCACGTCGCCACCTTCTTCGACCGGATGAAGGAGAGCGTGTTCCACCACTATGTGCTCGACGCGCTCTCCGGCCCGCCATTGGAGGAGGAGGAGGAGGGAGGCTCCGCTCCGACACGGCTTGCAGGTACAAAATATTGGGGTTTCTTGCAGGTACATGGTGTATGTGAACTCAAAATACACTATTAGGAATTATTTGGTCTTCAAGTCATGGTCACCTCCATTTAATCAGCCCAAATTGTTTTATTTTAGCTGTAATCGTGCCTCAACACTGCTAACGCTATAGTTATGCTGTGAAGTTAGGTCCTGCAATCTATTTATTTATATGATAGTACGTAAAATAGCTTGAAGTTCCACCAAAGATGAGATATTTTCCACAAAAACTATTGTTAAGTGCTCAATATGCAGAGATGCTACGCTATATAAGCTGTATTTTAAACTCTGTATAACAACTATAGTACTCTTTTTATAAGATAAAATTGTCATAAGAAGGTTATACTAAATAAACTCCAAACGAAAAATACGGTCAAATCTACTTCTAGCAATCAAGGTCATGTTGCAAACATATGTTGACGTTGTGAGATGATTGTGGAGATCAGTCAAGTTGAAACATCGTATCCTCAATATTATTCAAGATAATCCTCCGCTTCATGACAACTTTGGTTCCACTAGGGGTTCAAGTCTTTGCCGGTGAGGCTGGGAGACGGAACGATGGCTCAGCAACAACCGCTGGTGGTGACGAGGTTACAGAGGCTCGGGTCAAGGAAGATCGACGTGGAGAAGTTGAAGAAGCTAAGCATGAAGAGGCGACCGTCGGCTTGGACCGTGAAGCGGCTCGTCAACTTCGTCCGCTTCTCCGGCCTGAGTACCATTTCTCACACCGTCGACGACTTCGCCAAGGCCGAGTCTTCCGAGATCAACAGCGAGCGGGAGGCCAGGTGCTGTGCCCACAGGATCTTCAAGAACGTTGCCAACCCCGGTGCCAAGTAAGTGATTGCCAAACAATGCTAATTTGAAATTACCTTATCCACTGTGCTTATCGTTTGCTTATGGCAGTTTACTACATCAAATCAATCGCACTTTAAGAATCTGTCATGGGATCTACACTGGTACTCACTTGAAAAGAACAAATTTCCACTTCAAGAAATCGGGGATAATTAACAAATGAATTAATCCTAAACCCATTGTACAAATATCATTTCAATGATAAACTGACCAATTTTGCTGATATAGCTCTAAGTTTTTGCACGAAATCCTAATATAGTTCTTCCGGCCAATTGCTATCGAAAATTGCTAACGTAGAATCCAATAATTGCTGACTATCATACATGATGGACTGCAATTGACAACTTTACTCTAGATGAAGTCCTACATGTATTGCCACGTTAGCAATTTCTAATAGTAATTAATCGAAAAAGTTACATTAGAATTTCGTTCAAAAGTTTAAGACAATGGTGGTAAAATTACATAATTAAAGAATAAATTGGTATCCGTATAATAAATTTAGGAACGAACTGATAGTTACATGCAAGAACTTTGTGTGATGGTTGACCATCCACCCCATTCTTAGTAGACTAAACACTTCCAATATTTTCTCCACGTTGAAACTGGATTAGTGAGTAGTTACATCATTAATCATCAGTGCGTGGTGTCTTTCTCTAGTCAAACGTCCTAGGTTTTACATCACTAAGATGGTCGCTTGAACATTACTAAGGTGCTTTCGTGGATTGTGTGGCTCCGAAAGTGGAGCACGATGAAGGAAAAGATGGCCCCTCTTTTTTAAGGAAACTCTCGCAAAACCCAAAAAAGAATTACTTGAGTATGTACCACGGCTTCTGTTGAGTGGTGGGTCTCACTAAGTCACTACTCTCGCCACAATGCCGAATATTTGATTGTGACGTGCGTCACAAAGGGGATCCCACTTGGAAAAAACCACCTAAAAGTCTAATATTATGTTAATTTGCAATATGATTGACTTTTGTTTTTTTGCAAATAAAGACCATCTATTCATCTCCTAACTAATCTCATCTATCGATGAAAACCTTATTTTCATCAATTGAGTTGTTAAAATCCATCGAGACTTGAAGGGAGCATTGAACGTGATAGAGGATTCATATCCGACCATCACGTCTCCCATAAAATGAGAAGAAGTGATAGTGATACCGATTACTATACCCACTCTTTATAATCATTCTATTGATTGTTGGATTTATGGCACGTAAAAATGGAAGAGACCACGAAAAATAATCACAACCATATGTTAAAACTTCCAATTTCCTCTTTTCTCTCTCATCCCTTAGTTGTGCTGTTGCCATTGTCCCAAAGTCCCAATGTCGTCGACGAAACTGAGCCACCTAGATCCATCCATGTGTGCCTCTATCTCCCTCCATAAAAAAACAATCACAACCATATTAGTAGGTACTCTGTTCTCCACTCAAAATTCAATTTAGCTAATCGAATTATTAAATAAACAAAAATTAGCTCTCAATAATTGTACTCTCTAAGTGGATTTTCATGATATATTAAGTTGAGGGATCTGTAATTATGTAGTCTCGAAACCACCCAAAGTCTTCATCAAAAGGACAGGACTAGATGGGTTTTTTAAAATTATCCCGTGAGTTCTCAGTTTATTAATCCTCGGAAATGTCAAAATCCTTGTCTAAAAATAGCTTACGTAGGGGTGGAAAAACAACATATTTATCATGTGGCTGTCTAGGTGGGTGTCCGTCGAAGACAAGTTAGATTTCCACATTGCGCCGCATTGATTGGTGATATCATTTGCTAATTATTCAAGTGGACCAACGGGAAAAAAAAGGTCGTGGAATTACAATCCACCGTCGAAGCTCATTGCGATCTCTGCGTATAATGCGCAAGCGTCATCAATCACAATCTTGACTGGAATTTGAATTGTGGATCCTCATTCATTCATGTCCACTAGGACAAGAAAGAGACCCGCGTGGTCACTGAGAAAATAGTAATAACGAACAAAAAGTGACATACACAGAAAGAGACCTCAAAGAAATTGCAAAAGAAATGTTGCATTTTGGAGATAGGAGGAAAGAAATTATAATACTATATTACAAAAAAAATGCTCAAATCAATTTTAAGGATGATTCTACTGTTCTGTCGAATGATTCTTTTGCTGTGTTGGTGAACTTCTAAAGGAATTGGGTCGCATTTACGAATTAACAACTATTTTTTCTTAGAATGCCAATTGCCAACTTTTTTATCCCTTACCAACTTTCAGATATCTATTTTGTCGAGGTCTTAAACTTATTAATTCTTATATGAATGGATCAAAATTTTTTTGAGATGTTTACTAGCTTCTTTTCAATTAAATCACCAACTAGTTGTAAATTACCAACTTTCCTTTAATTTGCTTACCAATATTGATTTGTTTTTAACCTTCTCAACTTTTGTATGAATTTTTAATAACCTTTATCTGCATGACTTAACAACTCTTCTCATGCTAGGTTATTAACTAGTAATAGTTGGCCAAATCTCTTTTGAGTTGCTTACCAACTTTAATTATTTATCTTTAACTTTACAAACTTTTCTATGACTTACCATTTTTTATTTGTCTTACTTACCAATATGTTAAATTTATCAACTTATTTTAGATAGTACTAACCTTAATTAAAGTGATTACCTTCTTTTTTTCAATTAATGCATCAACCGGTTTTACATCATCAACTTTAATTTAAGTTAGTCACTAACGTTTAGTTGATATGATTTAAATTACCAATTTTTCTTATCTCCGACCATAAAACAAACACTCCTCTTATTTGTTAGAAACTTTCTTTTAACCTTTTCCTTACCAAGGAATTTAATTTATCGACTATTAAAATTACCAATCTTTATGTGAATAGCGTACCAATTTTCTCCATCTAAATAACTTGCTAGTATAGATTATCAACTTTGATCTAAGTCGTTTACTAATGTTTATTTGCTTTTTTTTAATACACTAACGTTTCTATAGAGTTACCACTTTTTTTTGTCTTGCTTGCCAACTTTTAGGATTCATCAACCTCTATTATAGTGATTACCAACTTTTTCTCCGATTAGATTATCAATTGATTTTGTGTTACGGCTCTTATTTGAGTTAGTTATCAATATATATATTGGATAAGTTTATTAGAAGTTCTAAAACTTGTTATGAAAATTCAATCAAGTCTTAAAACTTTCAAAAAGTTCAATTAAGTCATAAAATTTGTGACGAAAATACAACTGAGTCCTGAAACTTTAAAAAAATGCAATCAAGTACTAAAACTTGTCAAATTAATTCTATTAAGTCCGTTCATTGATTGCACTTTTTAAAAGTTTTAGTATTCTATTGCACTTTTGTGATAAGTTTTAGAACTTGATTGAACTTAAACTTATCTGTATGACTTGCCAACTTTTGTGTAAATTCAACTATCGAACTTGGTAATGGCTTGTCATTCCACAGAAGTAGCATAGTGAATAAAAAGTGACAATGTGTGTATGGATTAAGCACACAACATAGATTCGATTACTTACATCGTCAAGTGCAAGCAATCTTATGTTTGAATTTCCTACCCAAAATTTAACTTGGCCCGTAAGATTTTCAGGCATTGGAGTGGGGCATTACTGAAAAGGATTTTAGGTGATTAGAAAGAGCAAATACATGCGTGCAATGAGTAAACTGAGAATGACAAGCTTATAGTGAGTAGTATATTATATGAGCCTGGATATTCTTCGTGATCAGCTTGGCTGCTGAATTTAGATGTCAGAGTAGAAACCATCGTTAAATAGAAAAGGTCCACTAGCGGCAAGATACTTGAGCTGATCATAGGCCATTGCCACGAAAGCAAATTAATGTGCTACCTCAACTCCGGAGAAAACAATGCAGTATTGCATATACTGCGACCACTAACCAATGATTCAAGTAATCTTCTTCATCAGTAGATACATGTTTGGTCACAGCTCCATCTCAAGGAAAGTTCATAATTTAGTCTGGACATAAGAATGATGTTAAAAAGCTATTTTTTTTCCCTCCTCTTTTGCTTCTAAGAGATGCATGTGGGTGCACATCTGATCTCTCGCTCGTCTTGTGATTGCGGGCGACACAGGTACATAGAAGAAGAGGATCTGCTGAGGTTCCTGAAGAGAAAGGAAGTGCACACCATATTTCCGCTCTTCGAAGGTGCCATGGAGACCGGAAAAATTACCAAGTCTTCCTTCAGAAATTGGGTGGTAATAATGCTTGTGCAGTTTTATTCATTCTAAGTGTGCCTTGAAAATCTATTGAGGAAAACTGTTCATTGAAGCCTCATTCTGGCGACTGCAATCTTTTCATTGTCCGCAATGGTAGGTGCATGCCTATTTCGAGCGCAAGGCGCTTGCGCATTCCCTTAATGACACTAAGACTGCCGTGCGACAGCTGCACAAGTTGGCCAGCGCAATCGTCGTGGTGATCATAATCGTCGTCTCACTCCTGGTCATGGGGCTGGCCACTACCAAAGTGATCTTTGTGGTCACGTCGCAACTGCTGCTCGTGGGGTTCATGTTCCAAAACACCTGCAAGACCGTGTTTGAGTCCATCATCTTCGTCTTTGTGATGCACCCTTTTGATGTCGGTGACCGCTGTGTCATCGATGGCATTCAGGTGGCACTTTGCTCAGAGTAATTAAGTATCTGTGATTATAATCCAGAAACCGCTGCAAGAGCTGATGGATTATCCTCTTCCATTTCTCCAGATGATTGTAGAGGAAATGAACATTCTGTCGACGGTGTTCCTGCGGTACGACATGGAGAAAATTTATTACCCAAACTCAGTCCTCCTCACAAAGCCAATTAGCAATTTCAGGAGAAGCCCGGACATGGGCGATGCTATTGATTTCACCATCGACATGTCCACTTCGATCGACACTATCAATGCTCTCAAGAAGGCCATACAATCGTAAGTAGAACTGATGTCATCAATCTGGATATGCGATGACAAAGTTACATATCCTGAAAACTTGACAAAACAAGGTGAAAAAGCACGCCATGCTAATTAGCAGAATGTGTGAACTCAGGTACATAGAGAGCAAGCCGAAGCATTGGAACCCGAAGCACTCAGTGCTAGTGAAGGAGATCGAGAATATGAACAAGATGAAGATGTCCCTGCGCGTCCAGCACACGATGAACCACCAGAACTATGGCGAGGGGAGCAGCCGGAAGTCGGAGCTCATCCTGGAATTGAAGAAGATGTTCGAAAACTTGGACATCAAGTATCATCTCCTGCCTCAGGAGATCCATCTCTCCCAGGTCAACCTGCCCACTGGCACTGGCAGATTTGCCAATGTCATGTAATTTTTACTTTGACACAATGTAGTGTCTCCTGTCTCTCCCCCCCTCTCTCTCTCTCATCTTGTGGTGTGTGAATGTTATTAGCAAGCTGTCAAGGACAATGTGTTGATCCATTTTGCACGATGGAACCGATAAAAGTCTTCTGTCTTTGCAAACTCAGAAAGAGGTCGTCATTATTCAATGGTAGCTTTCAGTTGAGGACAAGACTTACCCGAGATTGCAATTCTTGCTGCTGAGATCAAACATTAACATTAGAATCAAAGTACTAAAGTCCACAAGCTACTGTAAGAAGTGTCATCTTGGTACTTAGATATGTACTTATCGATGAAGGGGATCGAGTAATTATATATTTACCAACCGATGTCCCACACGTAAAGACAAAATTTGACCTCAAGCAATGTTTGCTGCTTTACAAGCATTCAAACAAGACCGACAGACGGACAAAATCTCAACTATAGACATATAGAGTTGACACCTTCATGCGCCCGATTCCGTTGGGAGTAGCGCATGAGATCCGTGTAATCCAACGGGGTCCACATGATCTAACGGACGATTCCGTCGCATTTAATAATTTTCTAGATAGGTAGTTCTGATATGTTTTTGGAGGGACATTAATATATATGGTTACTGAACTTTGACTTAATTTGTAATGTGATCCTTAAATTTTTAATTTTTTCAACGTTATATTTGAATTTTAGCTCAACGTGTAATGTGGTCCATGAACTTTTAATTTATTTAATATGATTTTTGAATTTTTGGTACATATTCAACTTAATCCTTAAATTATATGGAAATGTTCAGTATTATCATTAACCTTAAATTAATGAATGAACGATATAAAAGTCTAAAATCACGTTGAACAAATTAAAAATTCAAGAATTTTATTACAAATTAGGCTAAAGTTTAGAAATCGCATTGTATAAATTAAAAATTCATAAATTATATTAAATATTGAATTAAAGTTTATGAACCGTTTGTGTTGCATTCCTAGTTTCGGGATGATTTCATTGCCCAGAAATAAAAGGACAGCGAAGAACTAAAAGATCTATGAAAACCCCTCCAAAAGCCCGCGCCGGAGCAAAACGGTCGGACCGGACCAAGCCGAACCGAACGGGTTCGACCGGGCCGCGAGTTTTAGAGCTTGCCTCTTTTCCTCCTCCCTCTTCCTCCGCCACTCCAGCCGAGAGCTGGACGAAGAAGAAGAAGCAGCAGCAGCAAAATCCCCCGCCCGCCCCTCCTCTTCCATGGCGCACCCCAAATTCTACTGATCGAATTCGCCTTCTTTTCTCACTGCAAAACCCTAACACGCACGCCCTCTCCCTCTCCCTCTCACAGCTGCCAAAATGTCTGCTCCTATGCTGGAAATCGAAGCCCGCGAGTAAGTCCTCTTCTCCTTCGTTTCGGCCGTGTCCTGCTGTTCGTTTTGAGGTGTTTGTTCGTGGGTAGGACAGATTTTCTGTAGCTCTGGTCGTTTTGATCTTAAAGTTTCTGTTTTTCCTTTGTTCTTTTGGGGGGGACAACTTGTGTCGTCCTCTTGGTGCTCTCTGTTTCCGCGTGCTTGAGCTTCCTACCGTACGGCGATTCGTTCGCTTCGAGTGACTGTGAGAACCCTTTTGCAGCGTGGTCAAGATCGTGCTCCAGTTCTGCAAGGAGAACTCGCTGCACCAGACGTTCCAGACCTTGCAGAGCGAGTGCCAGGTCTCCCTCAACACCGTCGACAGCATCGAGACGTTCGTCGCCGACATCAACAGCGGCAGGTGGGACGCCATACTGCCTCAGGTCGCCCAGCTTAAGCTCCCCAGGAATACGTTGGAGGATCTGTATGAGCAGGTGGGTGCTGATTGATCTTTTCTTGATGTCGGGGTCGGTGTTTTCCGTTGACGTGCCTTTGTGGGATGTGATTACTATTGACGACTTAGAGTGGGAGGGTCTAATGTTCGCCAACGTATGATCAAGGGCGAGGAGGCACTAGGGAGTGCTTCCTTTGGCCCTCTGTTGGTTATGTTAGAAAAGTGATTGAGGAAAGACCAAAGTGCCTGGCTTGGCTGTTGAAACCTGCCTTGCTTGAGGTCAAACTTCTAATATTTATATACCATGAGAAAATTAGAATAGTGCTATATTCTCGGCTTTACAGTGGTAGTTGAGGTTTGATAAGGATATCCTGCTGGCCCGTACTTGTTGGATTGACATTTGGCATAGTTGTAGGAGCAAATGCATTACAAAGATTTGAGATTTTTATGTAAAAAGAGGAGTTTAAAATGGTCACTGTGATTGAGATGAGCACATTTTTTTTATGGGTTAGTTTGATCGGACAAACTGGAAACTTGGCTATGATGAGTGATTTTTGCGCATATGATTCTTTGCTTTGCGCTTTTTGAGTTTTTCCTTTTCTAATTCAGTAAGAAGATAACTCTCATTAGTGGGGTACCAAAGGGGTGCTGGCTTCTACACAAAATATATGAGGCAAATTATCCTTGATTAGTGTTGTAATTCGCATTGCTCTGTATGGCATTTTGCCAACTTGAAGTGATGAACCAAGAATCCTTCCAATGGCCCAGCATCTGTGTGTTTTCCATCAAACATTCTTCTAAGTCTCTCTCTGTAGATCAGCTACTAAGTTGTTTAAGGAATATGGAGGAGAAGCTTCTTCCCTTTCTTTTGTACATGGGTGCCATCTCAGAGCCTAAATTTCTTGTCCATCATCATTGTAATTGCCCAGCTTAAACCAACTACGGTAAATATCATGTTTTATAATTTCGTTGTTGAGGAATAACACAGTTGCAGATGCTGCATTGTTTCAGCTGAATTCTGACTTCTCCTTCTTTTCTGAGATTACCAATTATCAATGGTCAAATACTCGACCAGAAAGCTTCCCACTTACAGTCGGTTAGATAACTAAAGCGTCACTTAGGCTTCTTTTCTTTTTGGCATGTCACTTACTTGAGGTAATTTAGGATAATAGTGTGGTGCATGATATTTCTCTCTTTTTTTTTTCTCCAGATTGTATTGGAAATGATTGAACTTCGTGAGTTGGATACTGCTCGTGCAATTCTAAGGCAAACTCAGGCAATGGGTGTCATGAAGCAGGAGCAACCTGAAAGATACTTGCGACTTGAGCATCTCCTTGTTAGAACATATTTTGATCCCAATGAGGTTAGTGTTCCTGTTTAATGAAACACAACCATTTGTTAGTGCAAGGTTTTGTCAATTTTAGCTTTTAGCTCCTTTATTGCTTTTCTTATATTAAGGTTAGGTCCTGCTGCTTTTCTGTCAGAGTCGCATTCCCTTATCAAATCGATGTTTTGGGATAACTTATATGATGTGATCATATTTCTTGATGGGGTCAAAGAATGAATCTTGTAAAATTGCCTAGATTATGTTGACCTTCTCGAGTTGGTTGTCATTTGGGCATGAAGATTTTTAAGGACTCTTCTCTGCTTTCAAATGTACGTGAGCGTTTCTTCCCACTTGGAGTACAAATTAAAGTAGCGAGTTAAAAAATTTAGCAAGTTTACACAAGGAAGAAACCGATTCTGGAAAATTGCTTAGATTTTGACTGAACAATTTCATCATGGTTGGAAATTTGCTGGCTTGGATTTAGCACTCTTTTTTGGCCAATGGATGTAGTCTGGTGACTGCGACTCATCGGAAAGCACTTGAAAATGCTAGGTAAATTAGTAGGATCTTAGTTCCTATCATTGTGGCGACCACAAAAACAAATGAAAGAAAATGCCATGCCATTGTTAATCTTTATTGATAAACCTCTGGATCATCAAACTGCGCCGAATCTAAATAAGGATGAATTTCATGATCATTGTCATCTTGATCTTAGTTTGCACGAAAAGCTAGATGTTTTGACTGGAAAATTGATAGCAACAATGTGGTGGCCGGTTGTTTCGCAGCTAGGCATCCTTGCTTGTTGTGTGTGTGAGTGCTTGTGTTGCTACTTTTTCGGGTGCACATGTGTGCTTGTGTGTGTACACATGTACACATGCTATGTGTCAGTGTGCTTGCATGCTCGTTTTAGTTTATATATTCCTTTTACAAACTCAATTTGGATCTATGTTTACATTTAATAAAAAAAAATTGTTAATTGTTATAAGCTGATTTGGATGCATGTGAATATTGTTTAAATTATAATTCTATTTTTGGTACATTTTCTCCTATTATCTTCTTTTTCATATATGCTTACATGTTTTGTAGCATGTCTGAAGGTTGCATATTCTTTGCCAGGCTTACCAAGACTCCACAAAAGAAAAACGACGTGCACAAATTGCCCAAGGTGTAATCCATCTCCATTTTTCTTTCCCACTAAAATGTTATGGGGTTTCTCAATGTAATCTAATGTTTGACTGTTGCTTTGACGAGTATAATAATGCTAAATGTATGGTTTTGCCTGCTGTCTTCTGTAAAAGAAAAAGGAATTCTTTCCTGTCTCGTTTACATGGTACAGCAGAATACTTGTATTTTAGACAGTGATGGAACTAATTTTTTAATCTCGTTGACATTAAACTTACTTTAAAATACTTTTATCCTAAGGTTTTCATTGTCCTTTGCATGAATGACCTGAGAAAACATACTTTGATCATCCTCCTAAACTCAGTTCATACATTGGACTGGGTAGAACATGCAATTGGTGTTACTGAAAAGTGAAGGCTCATAGTACCAAGCATGTACTTTCTGGCTTGGAGTCTAGTTGTTACTTTATAGAAATGCTGCTTTCTTTTTTTCATTGGTGTGGTAAAAGTTGAGCAACTGCCTGTTTTGCCTGCCCTGCGTTTGATCTTTTATGGTTTCTGGCTTCAATTATAGCCCTTATTCTGGTTCTTGACTTGAAATTTCGACTCACACTTCCATTTGGTTTTCCTTCCTTCTGCTCTTTGGCATTTCTAAGCTCTTGCTGCAGAAGTTACTGTAGTGCCACCTTCAAGATTGATGGCCCTAGTGGGGCAGGCACTCAAGTGGCAGCAGCACCAAGGTGTGGATGCAGATGCTTTCTCTTTCAATATTTGTCAAGTTTATATCTAGATTATCGTAATTTATTCTGCTACATTACTTGCAGTAGCTTTGCCTTTTTATAGATTCCTTTTATCCTCTTCCCCCACTCTTAGTGCTTCTCTTTTCATATAATCCCACACCCGTATTTTTGAAGTTAACCTGTTTGGTTTTCCTTCATATATCTTTCTAATTAAAATAAAACTTAACTGAACAAATGTAATTTTTGAGCAAATTATATTAGACGTTGTCCTTGGCTTTCCATGGCATGCATGACTTGGATGAAGTGGCAAACTATAACTGTAAATAAATAGGAAAGAGGATTATCTGGTGATGCTTAAGGTTAATACTTCATTTCCTTGCTTTAGATTAAAGTTTTACTGACATTGATTTTGAAATGTTCTGCATGCCGTTAGGATTACTACCTCCGGGGACCCAATTTGATCTATTTCGAGGAACTGCTGCTATGAAGCAAGATGTGGATGATATGTACCCTACAACTCTTTCACACACCATTAAGGTAGGCTTTATTGTGTTTATTTTCCCTTAGCTTGATTGACTCTTGCTGCTCAAATCTTGTCTCCATATATTTCACATAGACTCTTTTTTTCACCCATCGAAACTTTTTAGACTGAAATTAACTTTCTCATGCTCAAAGCTGGCCTGCTGCACTTGACATGATGGAGGGTGATGACTGATACAACAATAGCAACCACCAAGTGGTGTTGGCTATGCAGATTCTTTTAGGGAATTGCCTTACGTTATATAGCACATACTTCCTTAATATAAAAAGGACCAAAAATCTCTCTTCAAAGTAGCCTCCTGTCTCTTTTGTTATTCTCTAGTCCCTCTTACCCTGTATGTTGCCCATTAAGTCACATAATCTCTTTATAAATATTAAAGTCCATCTTCGCATGTACAAATCATCATAAACAAATTCTGTAACATTATCCTCAAGTAGAACCATGCCAACTGTTCTTCCTGATCTTGGAAGATACCAAATGCACTTTTTTCAACACATCCTCTTTGCATGTAGGGGATTCGGTCCATGACAAATTCTCCATTCCTTTGTAAAGTGGATCCAAGTTGCTGAAATCGCTTGCTTTGGTATCTTCAAGTGTCAATTTTGGCTAATGCTTGGGTTGAGTCGCTTAGTTTAGTAAACATCACCTCCATGTACTCCCTTTTTAATGACTCAAATAGAAGCCCTTGGATTCCAAAGTTTTTCTACATGGTTCTAGCTTCATATGAATTGTATTTACCAGTGTGATATCCTCGGCTAAGAGTATACATCAGGGAATATTCCTGTTATTAGGATATCCTTTGTTCTTCCTCCAACAGCTTTATGAATGTCTGTGATTGTTTCTACATAAGTAATGTGAACCCCTTTATTCTCTAATAATCCTCCAAAGAACTTCTAGGAATCTATTATATACTTTTTCCAGATCCATTCGATCTCATCTTGATGTTATGCTTATGTGATTATTTACAATTATGGTAGTACCCTACTTACAATTTATATGCTGTTCAAGTTGATTATATTATTCTGACAAAAAAAAAAGAATATAAGACTCGTTTATATCTTGTAATGATTCTTGTATAGGGTCGGCACCCTTTCGGTGCTAGTTCAATCAAATTTTGTCTTAACCAATTGTAAGAAAAATGATTTCACTCACTATGAACAATGATTTTTGGTGCCACTTCAGTTGAGACAAAATAGTTATCATCAATTGTTTGAATCAAGATTTCTAAGTAACAATGTGAAATAGGAACCAGATACAACAACTACCCTGACTAGAATACAATGGGCACTCTCTTTTTCATTGATGCCCATTTTGTGAATGAATTGGTGTAGTTAAGTCAAGTTAAATCTTGAGACAGATGAACAGCTTCAAATAGTATAAAACGGCAGAGTCGTTGCGATGTTGATGAAATGCAGAAGAATCGTGAAGAAGATTTCGAAAATGAAACTTGCACTTTTTTGTGATCAGATGCCAAACTCTACTAATAAAGTCAACATTAATTTCGGCAACTCTATTGATAATTTTGTAGTAGTCATGAAACTTTTTATATAAGCTTCTGATGTCATGTACTTTGCGCTGCTATACTGCAGTTTGGAACCAAAAGTCATGCAGAGTGCGCTAGGTTCTCGCCAGATGGGCAGTTTCTTGTTTCTTGCTCTGTCGATGGATTCATTGAGGTAAGTGAGTTCAGAAAATCTAGGTTTATTTGTCATTACACAAAAAAAGGAAAAGAAAAAGGAAAAATGATTTCATTTGTTGTTGTGGCTAGGTCTGGGATTACATGAGTGGGAAGCTCAAAAAGGATCTTCAGTATCAGGCTGATGTAAGTGCTTACTTTCTGTAACTTTTGTTGAAGATTGATGCTTGTGTTGTCCTGACGGCAGAAAAAGAAATTGGAAATGGTTTTACTTCACTTCGGAAGGGCATCATGTGATTAGGCTTGGTGGTGCTTTCTTCTATCTTATTTAGATTCTAGGGTAAATTATTTTTTGATGCCTGATGATATCTTGCTCCTATGTGTGAAATACACTAGTTTATGTCTTTTTCCTTTTGTAAGGGCGATGTTACTTTGGTACTGGTCATGTCTGAATGACAAGATACCACTTTCAGAACTATGGTCAGAACAATGGACTTTTTACTAAGGTGGTAGGTCGACGGTATTAGCTTAAATGCACTGGTGCAATGAGGATGTCTAGGAAAATTTTCTTGTATTTTAGGATGTGGTCTTTTTAAATAATCTTAACATGGAGTTTGTAGGAGGCCCAAGAACAGTTGGTCATAATATCTAACTATGAAAGAGTCTTAGATTTTGTCGGAGGAAATTTCTTGTTATGCTTTGGCAATATGTGGCTTAACATTGTTGTGACTTTTCTTATGGCCTCTATTCAACTTTTTTGCAAGAGCCTTAAATTCATGCCAACAATGCACCAAAAGATTACTCTTAAGTTTATCTAGATGGAGTTGGAAGTATCTTTTTCTGTTGCATCAAGATGCCCCTCCTCCAAATATACTCATGTATTTTTTGTTTGTGCTTGATATCCTTGTCCGATGCACTTTGAATGAGTGAAAGTAAAAGCCTTTTGTGGGAGAAGAAATTAAAAGCTGCTCAAAGTGGGCTCTAGCCTTTAGCCTTATGAAGTAGGGTAACAACTTTTGGAAATGAAACCATATTTTTGTTTTTTGCAGGAGACCTTCATGATGCATGATGATCCCGTTCTTTGTGTTGATTTTAGTAGAGACTCGGAGATGCTTGCTTCTGGGTCGCAAGATGGCAAGATCAAAGTGAGTGAAGTTTCAATTGCTTGTGAGAATATACTATTTTTTGCAGTTAAACTTAGCATGCATATTAAGAGGTGTTGGCTCTAGAACTCAGTCTAATGAGTATGTCACCCTAGGGGGTGATTCCAGAATTCCGTTTGGGAAAAATGGAATAACTTTCCATTCGTGGTAAATATGTAACATTATTTTTAAATTCTAAATCATGGTGGTAAAATTGTGCTCCAGTCACTTGCTGGTGAGGTTACCACTAGTGGTGTATGAATTGTGTCGGCGATTTTCAACCATCAATGAAGTAGTAAGTAACCTACTATGTTATATATCTAATAATCAGCTAAATAATAATGGTGAGTGGTTATATACTGTTCGGTATTTAGATAGTAAAGTTATTTCATTGGTGGCAAATAGTTAAGCACTCACTTGTAAAATCTAAAACAAGTGGTAATCTAATATTAGGTTTATGGATGGTAAATTGTTATTTTATTGATAACTATCGAACAATTATGTGACCACTTGTAAAATCCTTAAACAAGTAGTAATTTATTATTAGGTTTGTAGATGGTAAAAATTAGTCTTCCATTAGTAACTTACAAACGGTTGCACACCTGCTAAATTTAAAAGAAATGGTAGTTTACTATTGGGTTTGTGGTGGTAAAATTTTTTCTTTTGTGAGTGGTAAAATTGTTAATTTATTGTTAACTTACAAATAGTTATGGGCTCACTTGTAAGATCTAAAGACAAGTGGTAATCTACTATTGTGCTTGTGGATGATAAAATTTTTATTTCATCGGTAACTTACAAGCAATTGACCAGACTAATAAATTACAGTCATTTTTTATTTATCATCACATTTCAAATTCACCACCGGTGTTACATATTTATCATCCACGGAAAATATCGCATTTAACAAAAATAAGATGTCGTTAGGTCTCTCATTGTGATGGTGGAGGGAGGTAAACTAGATATGAACTATTTGTCCCTCTCCCGAGCCTTATGAAGTTCTTTGTAGTGATTGACTAGATGTGTGAAACACTGCATTTTGCTCTTCAGGTGATGTTCAGATTTTACGACTTTTTAGTAGTTCCATGTGCATTTCTAGATGAATCTTATGGGGAATAGTGATTCTTTCAAGATATGTGGTCATACACTCTCGCTTTTGGTACATTGGCAAGATAAATTTCATAGTTACAGCTTGTTGGGATTGATCATAAGAATCAATTCATAGTTTTTGTATATGGGGTGGCTTCCCTCTGGAAGTCATTTTGTGTAAGAGTGGTAACTCCTTGGTACTTTTGCTATAGAAATTTTGTTTATTAGAAGCTTCAATTAGGGACAGTAAAGAGTTACTTGTGATGAAGGGGTGAGTGCAATTAGTAGAACAAAACTAGACTATCGAAATTATGGAAGTGGCATTACCTTTAAAGCATAGAACGTCAAGGGCAGATGAATATTAAAGTCGTATTGTCTTCAATACATGAACTTCATGTGTTGTCTTCTCCTTTTGTTTTATCAAGAAAAAGTAGCATCCAGAAAGTTACTTATTCAAGAAAAAAGCAGATGTCTACCATGGAAAGTAAATAATACGCAGAAAATGACTTTTTATTTTTGGACGGATGTGGAATATGACTTATATAAAGGAAAAATTGATGTTTTTACTGTTGGTTTCTTTGTCATCAATATGTCATAAAATACACAATTTCTAATATCTTGTCAAAAGTTATTTCCAAAAGCTTCATACCATAAGTGTGAAAAGATGCATCTACTGTATTTTCACTTCAACTTGATAGAGATGGCTACAGTTCTCACATGGAAGATTTCACCTGTTCCTCCACTTATACTTTTGCATGTTGTCGCATTACTGAATGTAATCTTAAAGAGAGAAGGCAGCAAGAAAAGTTAATTTCTTCGAATTTTGCATCTTTCTCTTCCAACTGATATAAAGATCTGTTTTCCCTTTCCCTTTTCGCATTGTATTATGTAACTGTAGTCTGTATGTAATCTTAAAGAGAGGAGGCAACGTGAACTTGTAACATGATTGTGTTGCCATGTTGCATATGCAGGTAGTCACTGATTTCTCAAGTTTATTGTTTATTTGTTGTTGGACAACACGTCTTAGATTTGTAGAAACTTTTTGCTGATGAAAAAATCAGCAGTATCCAGATCCGCACAATGACTGGACGGTGTATCTGTATCTTACAGTCCTTCAATAAGTGTCCATGGTTACATCATTGTTTGTGACGCAATAAGATTATGACCCACCTCTTTGGTATTGTGTTGGTTAATAGCTGCTGCTTTTTCAGGTTTGGCGAATAAGAACAGGTCAATGCTTGCGTCGTCTTGAACGTGCACATTCTCAGGGTGTCACAAGTGTCCTCTTTTCCCGTGATGGCAGTCAGTTACTCAGTACCTCCTTTGATGGCTCAGCCAGGTAGTTGCTGATTTGTGAAGCTTCTTGTTTACAAGTTGTTTGAACATGAAACTTTGTACCTCATATTATCTGTTTGATATGCTTTTGTCATCTTATTTTGAGTATCTTATTCATTCTAGCCTATCATTGTATTGAAGGCCCCAATTGGATGATTTTACTAGGAACTTTGGAACCACAGAGAGCACATTAATATAGAATTATTCACGCATACTTGTGTTAGGCTGTGGAATAAAGATGTTTGCTGACTTGGGAACATGCAACTGTTTATTTAACTGCCATGATTCTTTGAGAATACTTGGATGTTTGTTGCTTTTGTCATATGTTTACGAACTACATGCAAGTTCTGGTGATGCAGAATCCATGGCCTTAAATCTGGGAAGCAGCTGAAAGAGTTTCGAGGCCACTCATCTTATGTGAATGATGCAATATTCAGCAATGATGGCAGTCGTGTTATTACCGCCTCAAGCGATTGTACTGTAAAGGTAGTACTATTGTTTCTTAAAATTTAAAATGGTTCCTTTCCTCTTAGTAAGCCGCTGATCCTATCTGAGCTCTTATAGGTCTGGGATGTTAAGACTTCAGACTGTCTTCAAACATTTAAGCCTCCACCTCCATTGAGGGTAATCACTCCGGAAATGCACATTTTTATGTTCTTTTGCAATGTCTATTTTTACCTAATATTGGTATGATCCTGTCTGACTTTCAGGGAGGTGATGCTTCTGTTAATTCTGTTCATCTCTTCCCAAAGAATGCTGATCACATCATTGTCTGCAATAAGACGTCATCAATTTATATCATGACTCTACAGGGACAGGTGCTGGAATCATATAAAGATCTGTTGACTGTTGCATTTATTTTGAAGTCCATATCAGTAGCCATTAACTCAGTTGCAGAACTACTATTGTTGCATGAGATTGCTCCATCATTTCAATATCATTACATCCTTTTTTCTTCTTCCATTCCTTTTAAATTGATCTAACCTAGAAGTCAAGCCTGCTGGAAAATATAAACTACTTCAGAACGAAGCTATAGCCTATATCCACTTAATGAGTTGAAGACTTGCATTCTCTAAAATATACATAATTTTTATTTCTAGGACAGTGTAAACTTATAAAAGATTTCTTGTTTGGATCATCCCTTTCTTGGTCAATTTTCACGAATGTGCTACCCATCAGATGATATGTTCCATTGGAGTGGTCAGAGATAGGAAAATTAGTGTTAAGTTTTTCCAGTGGTAAATAGTTAAGAATTACTCGAAGGGCTTTCACATGGTTCTCATCACACATACACCATTAGAGGTTCTGTTTTTGTTTGGGATACTAGAAGAGTTAATTATGAGGTTGTGAAGCTCAGTGAGTTCTACGGTAGTAATTGATCTTTGTATGGTCCGATTATTTAAGCTTTTCACTGGTCTCTTTGATGATCGTTCTAAAATAAGAATCTAATGCTGATACATAGATCCGCACAATATCATGCATGATTTGATGTGATCTGAAGTTGACTTGGTGCATCATGTCAGCTGTGCCTCTTTACCCATGTTTCGCTTCTTGTTTTGCTGTTTACTTCTGTATTTGGAGTAAAATGAGATGCTACCATGGTATACCTTAAATTTGGCGCCCCACTGCTGCACCTTAGCTGGCTGAACTGCCAGTTAAGCTAAAGGATATGATAGATCTAGATGGAAGCATCAATAGAGAAGAATTGCATCTCTTTTTGGTTGTTGCATTTGTCTTTCCGTCGCTATCTGTTCTGATATCACTTTCGGGTTCTGATATTGGCACAGTATTTCTTGTTTGCATTGTTGCTTGGCCCCTTTTTTGCAAGATCTTTTAGTTGGTCATAAGTGGGAAAGCAAACGAGTTAAACTTAAGTAATATAGCTTTTCTGTTTTTACATCAGCAAACAAAGTAATTCTTTTGGGAAACTACTCTACAGGTGGTGAAGAGTCTTTCATCTGGTAAAAGAGAGGGTGGAGATTTTGTGGCAGCCTGTGTATCACCAAAAGGTGAATGGATTTACTGTGTCGGTGAAGACAGGTATAGTCTTGATTGCTGCTTCCTTTTGATTTCTTGTCTGTATGCTCTGTGTCAGAGCATCACGATTCCCAATCCAGTCAACTATTGTGCATAGTTCGGTGACTCATGCAAGCACATAAGCAAATTTCTTTGGTATTGTTGAAATGAACATTAAGAGGACTTTTTCACACTTAGTTCTTTGCTTGTTTTTCACCTAATTTGGTTTATTGATTAATGGTAGTCTAGCTTGTGAAGTCCTTCCTGATAGATAAATATTGGAATAAGAAGACAGAACAGAAGGGCTGCCCAATCCTGTAAGCTGGCCACTAGAACAACCCAAAAATTGGAATAAGAAGACGACCATAAAAGAGAGTACAAAATATGGAAATTACAGGATACTAGTGAGTGCCGAATTTCCTTTAGGAGTGTTGTTTCCTTGTCCAGTGAATCACTGATACCACACTTCTGCTTAGGAGCAGTTAAAAGTGTCTCATGAAAAATTAATCTTAGATTTGCAGTAACTGCTGACAATTTGTAATTTTTTTGTAGTTTGGACCTGTATAAGCTATTTAGATTATAGTGCTTGAAACTTGTGGGTTTCGCATTGTCACTCTACTGGTGCCGACTAGTACACAGATAGACCCATTCTATGAAACTATGACAGACATATTACCGATACACGGCAGATTTAGTGCTCCAATAACATCAAGAGAGGGGGTTAAAGTATCCACATTGCTTGTCGATGGGGTTGCGTTGGCCTTATATTTATGTCATCTTACTCCAGCTATCAACTTAAGCTTTTGGTCGGTGTTCTAATGGTGTGGATATTAATTTTGGGGTAATTAATAGTCAGTATCTTATATCTAAAGAATACTGTTGACTAGTGGCCGATCATAAGATGTTCCATGGACTAGGTTGAATTAAGAATTCTTCTCTTCATTAATTGATCATGCAAGGGGTGGAGCAGTTGGGCCATTTAGTTATCATCAATAATATGATTAGATTGACTGGATTCCGGGTTGTTGTTATGGTTCCTCATCGCAGGCCGGTCAATGAGTTCTATTCCTCAGAACTTTTTATCAGTCATTTCTTTGTTCTTATTCATCATTTATGAGTTTCTATGGAATTGCACTAATAGTGGACGACTTGCAGGAATTTGTACTGTTTCGGCTGCCAGTCTGGGAAATTAGAGCATCTTATGAAGGTAATATCATTGTTAGCTTGCCACAAAGTCATCATGGCATTTTGGAATCGCTAATGAACTTTTTTAACTGCAAAGTTATGCATTGTGGTGCTTGCTTTATGCTACTAATTAGAAGCTGTGGCACTTGCGTCAGCTAATAGTTTTCTTTCCAATCTGGCGCTTTGAACCTTCTAAAATCCGATGCAATAGACAGACTGCATCTCTATCACATATTTACGGTGTTTGTCTGGAGTGATACTATTTTCCGCGATCCTTCGTACTGCCAAGACCATTATGGCTATAACGTAGTACATTATGCAATAGCTGTTACATATCCATAAGAGCTAACGTATAATAGAGATACCTTAATCGCCCTTCTCTCTTTCCTCCTTTCTGGAATGGTGGTGGGATAATTTTTTATTGCTTCATCTAGGCTATATATTCAAACGGGATTTGAAATTCTGGATGGACTGCGAACTGTACCTTTTGTTTTCGGAATATAGATGAATTGTTGTTGGGTCGCACTTCTTCATGTTGATTCACTTTCTTAAAAAAGAAAAAATAGCAAAGACGGTGTGAGACTCATTTTTCCTTGGTATTGGCAGGTTCATGAAAAGGATGTAATCGGCGTAACACACCATCCCCACCGTAATCTTGTTGCAACGTACAGCGAAGATAGCACGATGAAACTATGGAAGCCTTGACGTATTATTTCTCATCTTGCGACTTTGCAATTGTTAGACTGTTGTAGATGTAATTGTTGTTTCATTTATTGACCGGTGAAAGATTCCGAGTGTATTTTAGTGAAAGAGCGGTTATAATCTCCTTATTGGCCAACATTTTGTTGATATGCGTTTCGACAGGACCCTGTAATGCATCGGGTTAAACCCTTTCAAACCTGCTGTGTAACATGCATATATAGTTCAATGTCGATTGGAAAATGAAGCAAGAAGTTGTTATGCAGCGACCGACAATTAGGTTCTACCGTGACAGTGCGATGCGCCGAGTCTGTGTTGCCAAGACTAATTTGAGAATCGGGCCATTGGTCAGGGGTCGTTTTATATTGAAGACCAGGCTTTGGTCAGGTCGGGCGGCGCAAGATGGGTACCGAGACGGTGTCAACTAGAGTGAAATGTTAAGATCATGGCATAGCACATTGTTGAGTTTGACGAGCGACCGATATTGAATGATACTTTAGAGTTGAATGCCCAGCAGTGCCATGATAGATTGTGTCATGATTGAAGTGGCTAGAACGGGCAAACTTGAATTGTGATTTCGGCTAAAGTCGACAATGAGAAAAAAAAGGAAAACCTGAAAACGGATGGGCGACAAGCGACGCGAAGGAATGCAACGGCGGAGATTAAATAAATTCACCTTAGAGTACGGCTGCATCAATAGACTGGACAGAGGCTGGCGATACTTAGGCTTGAACCCACCGTTCAATTCAATGACACTTCCATCGGTGCCTTTCAAGATCACTTCAATAGAGACGTTTCCGCTTGCTCAGAATCGAATCGAGGAAATGCATTTTACAATTGTGTCAATACAATTGGGGAAGCAAAATGCGACACTTTTTGACAGACCAATATCATCAACTCAAAGGAATGGTAACTCGACACTTCTTTAATTTCAGGCACCACATGCGGGATTGTGATATCATGAAACACCTTGAAATCCGTTTCTCCATGTATAGCTTAACATCCACCACAAATCTCACTTTCTGGTGGAGACAACTTTGCGGGAGGTCACAAATTGGAGTTTTTGATATGGTAGGAAAAAGTTTAGGGCAAATTTGTTATGGTGGGTATAATTAGAAGTGTAAGGATCTATGCAAAGCGCGGACAACGACCCTAATATTTCTTTAGGATCCTCTGCTGGGACTCAAATCCAGCATAAGCGGGAGATACAGGAAGAGAGAGAGAGAGGGAAGAGAGAGGGAAGAGATGGAAGACGCCAAGCTCGATCTCATGAAGGAGGTCAACTCTCATCTTCATCTTCATCTTCATGTGTGTTAATGTGTGGGTGTATCTCCTAATAATTGTACCTTTCTACTGATCACAAAGGCCATGATGATATCGGATGTTTCTTTCAGATGAGAAGCCATGAAGTCGCCATCGCCGAACTCAACAGCCTTCGGCCTTCTCGGGTACCTTCAAAACCCTAATTTCGAAATCCCTTGCACCCCTCTCTTTTGAGCATTCGATCATCCAAAAAAGCTGCGATCTTGATCCTGACCCGTGCGCGAACGAGATGGGTTTTATGGGTTAACGTGCTTCTTTTACACTGTGCGAAGTAACCCAGGATAGATACTGGGATTGGTTTATGTGGGTTGTGCTGATTCAGTCGAATTGGGTGTTGATGAGTGCATATGTGGTAGCTGCTGTTTCTTCAGAAAAAAGTTATTTAGAGAGACTATAGAAAGCTTCTTGCTGCAGTAAGAATGAATTCCTCGTAAAACGGATGCTTATACGTGAAGGTCATTGCAGAATAATGTGGTAATTTCTTCTATGTTCCGGAATAGATTGAAAGCTTTTGTTTTTGAGTGACGTTGGCCAATGGATGAGTGTTTTCTCTCTACTGTGGATTTCAAATTTGATTCACAAGAAAGAAACACCCTCTCTTACTTTCATTTTTATTATTGGAGGGGGATTCATTTATGTCTGTTTTCTTGGTCAGTCTGTTTATCAGAGAAACGGGAACATATACTTCAGAACGACAGTCCAGAAGGCGAAAGCATTGGAGCAAAGTATGTGATCTGTCCTGCGAATTGGGTGAAAAGACTTTTCATTCCATGATCTTAGCTTATATGACTGATGCTAATACTGACTGATTGGCAGAACAAGTCGATTCGGCCAAAGCAAAGCTGGAGAGGCTGAATGCACCGTGAAATTGGCACAGCCTGGCAGATGGCAGATAGCAGATAGCTGACTCTATTGCCTCTTCTGTTCTTCAATCTTTAGCAACAAGGTACTCGAGATTATCGTTAAGACTCTGTACAAAAGTTTGACGAGAAGCACCTGTTGAGCTGTAGTGTTGCAATCTTTTGCTCTGATGGGCTGGCTAATGGTTAAAGAGGAGAGCTGCCCAGCTATTGTAATAAGCATAGTGCACGGTACTACATGCTCGGAGTTCAGACTGGTATCAGAAACGATCAATGCATTTTGATACTAGTCTTGTCAATATTGAGTTACCATCGCCATTTTCATTGTCTCGTGTGCCTGCTTGCCGTGTACATTCAGATAGTCGTATTCTCTGCTTTTTAAAGTTGTCAAATGAGCTCAGACACCTCCACTTTCCAGTGCTAATTTGTGCACACTCCCCCCAAAGAAGAATGACAGAAATAATTAAGAATGAAAATCCTATTATTCAACTTTGGCTACTGATTGAGTACTTGGTCTCCTGCAATGCCTTAATGTATAGAATCTGATTGAAATTCAGTTAAATCTGCTGCGAACTTATGGGTTGCGAGTGATGCACACTTTCTAATCTATTCAGCCAATGGGTCTATCTACCGAATGAGATTTTTCCTTCTTCCCCTCACTACAGTTATTAAACATAAGGATATTAGGAGGTAAAACAAGGCGGGTTCTGGATATGTAGCATGCTAAAGAAGGCACGGCAATGAGCGATGATCAATCCCTCATGGTAGAGCTGAACTAAAATTTGTTCTGGAGCTTTCTGCATTTCTTTTCTTATAAGAAAACGAACTGGGTACTACCGAACTGATTCAAAATGAAATTCCAAGCAAAACCACGTTCTTTACTTCATATTTACAAGAAAGCAAGTATGATGAGACGTCGCGAAGTACCCTAGCTCATCTTTAAATGCTCCACCAAGGCTATAAAGAAAATCGAGAAAATAAAGCAGACATAACTCACCTAAAAACATCTGTACTTCTTGCAATTCCGCCATGATCATCATATGCTACAAGCTATCCATACGATATCAGCTTTGATTACGCTCCCAAAGCTCAGGACATCACAGCATAAAATGGTAGCAGCTGAGTCTGTGCAGCAGGTGATGATGTCCTGCTGCTATCGGTGACAAGACCCTTCGACCCTTCGAATCTTTTCACAGATAATCAATCAACGCAAAGCAAGTATCATAATTTCAGCTGTTAAGAATAACATTTGTTTCGCAAGTCACATGTACATAACTACAATATCATGCTGTATGTTGTAGATTTAGGTATCCAATACCACCACATTGAACTATTTCGAATGTTAAACCTCCTGGATTGACTTCTGAACAGCACAAGTGCTATAGTCACAAGTGATGCGTAAACTGAATTTGGTAACTTTGGCACCACTTTGCCGACTCCTGGGACACCATCGGCAGTTCTCTTTCTCGCCATTGCAATGGTAGGTGCCACGACCAATGTGGCAATCGGCCTCTGACTGACGACTATAATTATGTCAGATGTTAGCTGGGGGATGCACCTTACAAATTCTAGACAATCGATTTCTCCGTCCAGGTTGACATCGCTGTCCTGTTTGCAAGGCAACGATACGACTTTCAAAACAGAAGCACCGCTGTATGCATGCGTCAGTTAATTTGTACAAATATCCATTCCACAATTTTCTCTGCTTCTCCCGAACCTATCAATCAAACACCAAAATGAAGGCTACAACAACCATAATATCAATGAAGATCCTTTCAAAAATTTCAAATGAAACGCTTTTCAGACTTCCACGAAGAGACATACACTCTCGTTTGAGTTCTTAGGGCCTCTTCAGTTCAACTAAGGAGTGGTATCAGACATCTTGAGTTCAACTAATCATCGCTAATGTCCTATAACCATTAAAGCCATAAGTTCTACAGCTTGCACAGCGTGATCATCCATATCTTCCATGTCAACTTCAACTTACGTGATCTCTAAATCTGCCTTCAATGTGATTGGAGGCCACACACATTTTAGCACCAATGCTTATTATATAGTCATTGCAGAGCCCAACGCACCTTTTCTCTGGGAAGCTCGGAGGCAGCAATTGAATGGCATGCCAAAACTTCACGGGCCACACCAACTCGTCTCAAATAGAGATATGAAGCTGTAATAGAACACTTCTTCAAAGGAATCCGTACTCTAGAAGTCCAAAATCCCGATGCGGTAATTGCTTTGTAAGGAAGCTCACATTGCAGAGAGAAAGAAGAAAAGAATGTAGAGCAATAAACTTCGTTACACAGTGTTATGGACTTTGGGAGTACCATTATGGATACAATAAAAGTACCTATTATCATATTTCGGACTTGGTCTTTTGAAGGAGGACCAAAATGTGGACCAAGCAAACGCTTGTTTATATCACTACAAGGGAGAAAACATTCAATCTACTGGCCGGGTAAATAAATATAAAGAGGTGTACGCCAGAGATTCTTACTTTTACACAAGCAAAACAGCTTAATATGTTGTAAAATCTGTTGGAAAGTATGAAAAAATAAGGACAAAGAACAGATGTCGGAGATGGGCAAGCCTTTTTGGATGATGCTGCTCCTTGAAGTATGAAATTGGATAATTCCACTCATCGAAGTATGAAACTTGGTGCTATCATTTCTTGCTACGAAGCCCGCAAAGGAGTTGTGGATACTGCTATACGAAAAACTCCATTGGTTTTCCTCCCAAGATACCACCGATCATCCTCTTTACTTTGCACAAAATAAATAGAAGAAATGAGAACGACAACTCCATACGTAAAATCCAACAAATAAATAGAAAGAAAAGAGAGAATTTCTTGTTTTTGGTATGTTTTGTTTCCGATTTAGAGATTCTCTTTATAGGCAAATGAAGGGAAGGGTTTATAAAGAAACAAATCAACTCAAACGTTGTAAAACATTTACAAATTGATTGCGGTCAAAATTTCTATTAGAGCCGTTACAAAACAAAGTCTTTGAACATTTCAAAACTTTTGAAATGTTCCAACAATTCCCCACACATTTCAAAAGGTTTTGAAGATAAAATAATATAAAAGCTAGATTAAACTCAATTGAATGTAATGCATCTAAATGGGTGCCTTTTGGAATATGAACCAGACCTAGAAAGAATAAAATATAATTCACAAAATCATTAGTGAGATTTAAAAATTCTATGAACCAAAAATTTCTTCTTTGAAATATAATTTTTACCAATCATAGTACACCCACACGCTTCTGTTGTATAACGCAATTGTGTGCTAATAGGTTATGTGCATGCTTGATTTATTATTATTGCTCTAGAAATTTTGCCGAAATTCTCATAAGAGCGGTCCCAATCCACAATTAAATAGTTGATTTGCAATTTAATACACCGCCAATAATAGATATGGAAATCATTAAGAGCTTTATTACAGTCTTGTACTATTCTCATGTTAGAAGGAACAATGACTTTTGATAATGCATCAATAGATTGACAAATAATTTGTTATTACCCATATAAACCTACTTCAATCACAACATATGTAGTGTTATCATCATTAATGATTTTTCTCAATCGGCTTGAGTTCCATTCCCCTTGATCTATCATAAATTAATTTCATTATCACCCATATGAATCTACTTCATGGGATCGCCAATCAGAGAGGGTGGATCACCATCATTATTGATTTCTCAACTGACTTAAGTTTCATTCCCCTCAATATATCATAAATAAATTTTCTTCTCAAAGGTTTAGTTAGATTATCAACCAAATTCACTTTTGAGTTTATATAATCAATGCAATTCCATCTTTAAGTAGCTTCTTTACCACATCATATCCTTACAGGATGTGTCTATTTATGCCATTGAATTTTATTCTTTGATACAAAAGATGTAGGTTTCATTCCTAAAGGAATATCTACTAAGAAGTAAATTTAACCATTTCGCCACATTGCTAGCCAATTCTAAAGCTACAAACTCTTACTCCATTGTGGACTTAGCAAATATTGTTTGTTAGACTGATTTCTAAGTTACAACACTTCCACCAATGATGAACACATATCACTAATATATTTTATCTCATCTGAATTTGACATCTAGTTAGCTTCACTGTATCCTTGTAATGCAACATGAAATCCTCTATATAAAATGCCATAGTTTATGATTCCTCTTTGATATTTCGATATTTTGTCCAAGGTAGTCCAATGATCATGATTGAGATTTTTTTTATATATATTCAATCTACACATAACATAAGCTATATTAGGTCAAGTGCAATTTTCACCAAATGCATCGAACTCCCAATAATCTTAGCATACTCAAATTGATCCACTTTATCTCCTTTATCTTTCACTAATTGGGAATTAGCATTATCAGCAGTACAAACATGAGTGGCATCAAAGTATTCATATTTTTAAAGTAGTCTGTGCACATAATACTCTTGAATAAGCATTAGGTCACTATCACTTCTTATTATTTGAACACACAAAATAACATTAGCTTGTCCCAATTCCTTCATATCAAATTTATAAGTTGAAAAACATTTTGTTTTATTCACAACATCAATGCTGGCACAAAAAAAAAAAATGCATGTCGTCAATATATAAGCTAATAATTGTAGATTTAGCACCAACGGTTATTGTGTACATAGATTTAACTATTTTAATAGAGCAAAAAACATAATTAACTACAACTTGATCAAATTTCTCTTGCCATTGCTTTGGTGTTTACTTTAAGCCATATAAGGATTTAAGGAGTCTACATACTTTATTTTCTTGTCCAAGAAGAATACAATCCTCAAGTTGCAGCATGTAAATTTCTTCTTCTAAATTATCATTTAGAAAAGATGTTATAACATTCATTTGGAGAATAACAAGTTTGTAAAAGAAACTATGGACTAATACACGAATAGATGAATTTTTAGTTACTGAAGCAAAGGTATCAAAATATTCTAACATTTTGTTTTTGAGTGAAACCTCAAACAATGCTATTTCCACCCCCATTTTAGCTAAAATACTCGACCGTAATACCCTCCCCTCCCTTCCCCTCTCTCTCTCTCTCTCTCTCTCTCTCTCTCTCTCTCTCTCTCTCTCTCTTAAATTTATTTATTTTTTTAACATGCTAACAAACAAATCTGCCTTTATTTCTCTCATCTCTCTCATCATGCAAATGCCTAATTACATCCAACAAGAGATCATCCTATCCTAAATCTTTTATCACTTTGCCTTAAGGAGGTTGTTAATTTTAATTTGTGGGCTCACAGATTTAATCACAAAAGCAACAAAAAAGAATAGAAATATCTATTTATGATCGCTATAATAGCTTATGAACACATAATTAATTTCTTTTTTGTTTAATCCAATAGTTTGAACAAATTTTTTTTTGAAAGTTGAATAGCCAGATGGATTAATTTTAATAGCTATATCATGAGCTTTTTACACTTTAATCTGAATTGCAAAATCTAGCTGCACTTCTTCACTTTAAAACTCGCATCAAATTATTTCAGAGGAAAGTTTTAAGCATATTTTAAAGTTTTGATTCATTTGCCATGAGATTGAATTTACAACCAGACATTTAATTACTTTCTTTATGGTAGGAGTAGAACGGCAAGAAGTTCCATTTTTTTTTTTTGTGCTTGTCTTTTGTTAGTATTTAGATATAATCTAAATATAAATACATTTAACATTTATCATGTTTCTAACAACTTAATTTTTCATATTTTGATAAATTTTCTTCCATTTTTTTTATCAAGATCGGCTAGATAATTAGATATATAGTTTCGCTCAAACAATTAAATAAAAAATAGGTAATTATTTCTGTGTTCATAAGCCATCATAAATATAAATTTTTAATCTTCTATGTAGTTTTTTTAGATAAAAATATGAGATATTAAATTAAAATTAATAATATGACATTTTAATTAAAATCAATAACTTTCTCTAGGCAAAGTGATAACATGATGCAAGATAAAACAATATCTTGTTGAGTGTACGTTTGTATATTTATTATACTCATAAAAGAGGTTATAGAAATAAATGCATTTCTTCCCTTAGCCTGATAAAAAAAGAAACAACAAATTAGGGAGAGAGAGATAGAGGATATTTTGGTAGGCTAACCCGAAAAATGAGTGTTTTAGCTAAAACGGGAGTGGAAATAGTGCCGTCTAAAACCTTTTGTAACCAATATTGCTTTGTATTTATCAATGTAACCATTAGGATTAAATTTCCTTTTAAAAATCCATTTTTAACCAATCGATTTCACACCTAGTGGTAAATCAATCAATCTCCAATTCAGAATAATCATCAATTCACATAATATTGTTTACCTCCTCTAGTCATAATTTGTTTCGAATCACCTAAATCAATATGAATTAAACTCAGCAATTCGAATTCTCTATCTATACAAATATAAGGCTTTTTAGTTGCACATATTATACATTTATTAAAACATGTGTTTCTAATCCCAAAAATCAAACATTATTTTTGCATTTTCTTAATATAAGTAATACTAACATGTCCTAATCTATCATGCCCTAAATCAATAAATTTAACCAAGTAAGCATATGTAGTATTTTCATTGATAACGCTAGAAAACAAAAAGTCCATAAATACAATATAACCCTTTCCAAGCAAGGACATTATTTTTTACCATTACAATCTTGTCAGATTCGAATATCTCCTTCAATCCAACCTTTCCCAAAAGAGATACAAAAACTAGGTTACCTTTATATTAGTGCATCATTTATAGACAAAGTCTTTTGCCAAATGTGAGTTCAAGATTAATTTTCTATTTCTCAAGAACTTGAGCAATTCTTGAATCACCAACATAAAAAATCTCTCCTCCTTCCCCTACTAGAGTGTAGAAGGAAAATGCATTTTTGCTTACACAAATATACTTGGAAGCACCCAAGTCTTCATTCTTTGACATTGGCCATAGTATTGGCTTGAGAAATGACCACAGTGACGCTGTTAGAGTCATTTGAATTTGGTTTACCAAGATTATCATTTCTCATTATTCTCATTCTACATCGCGCTGCATAATGACCTAGTTTACCACAAACATAGCAGGAGCCTTTCCTTTTGAAGGTGGGGTGAGCAACTTTGGTTTTTATTCAAGTTTTTCCTTATTATTTTTGTTTTGACAATTTTGTGGTTCGGCTTGCGTCAAGTTTGCCTGGGTAGCAATGTCCGTAGCTTTGGAAGCCTTGATCACCTTGTGGGCTATGTCCTCATTGAGAATATGAATAACCAGATCGGCCAGTGACAATTGCTCATCTTTGTGCTTGAGCCGTTGCTTGTAATCATTCCAAGATTCCGGTAGCTTTTCAATCAACAACCCCACAATAAATTCTTCTTGTAAATTGATGTTTTCTGCCTTCAAGTCCTCCACCAACTTGTGATATTCATTGATCTGTGTCTCGATCTCCTTATCATCAGACATATCCCACCGACAATAATTTCTAGTCACACATTTTTGTCTACCCATATCTTTGGCAGTGTACTTTGCAATCATGGAGTCCCATATTTTTTTTGCTTCTTTATATGGGCAATAGACATCAAACAATTCATTAGAAATCGTACTGATAATTGTATGCCTACATACCTTATTAGCATGTATCCATTGTTCTCGCAGCTTATTGTCAGTTGATACGGCCTCCGTAAGTGCGAAAGCTACCCCATGTACATCTAGAATGGAGAAAACTCTTTCTTGCCACCTTTTAAAGTTGTTGCCATTAAAAACTTTAATCTTTGATATGTCTAGAAGTGCTAGTGGTGGCAGAAGGAGCGGCGGGGATGGATGCATCAATGGTGGCGGTGGCGGCAATGGTATGAGTGGTGGCAGCAGCAATTATATGGAGTAACCACATTGTTGTAAAACTTGTTGGAAAGTAAGAACAAAAATAAGGATAAAGAACAAATGTCCGAAGCATACAAGCATTGTCCTTAAAGATAATTAATGGTGATCCTCCTAGGATACAATAGATCTTTCTCTTTACTCTCTACTACAAAAATAGAGGGAACATGAAGAACAACATTATATGTAAGACCCAACAAATAAATGAAAAGAAAAGAGAGAATTTCTTGCTTTTGATATGTTTTATTTGTGATTTGGAGATTCTCTTTGTAGGCAAATGAAGGAGAGTAAATTAAGAAACAAATCAACTTAGAAGCTACAAAACCGTTATAAATTAATGAGAAATGATTATATAACCATGTAATAGTGTCACGATCATACCTCAACCACAGGTGTTATAAATGGTAAAACAAATATAGAAATCATGGGAGGACCCGCCTTTGGCCTTGTGGCCAGCATTCCACCGTGAGACTGTTACACAGTTATGCTAGAGGTGCTCTAATTGCGGTCAAAATTTCCATTAGAGTCACTACAAAACCATTGAAATAGCCAATAATATAGATCTTCAAACCTTAGGTTAGCTCTTTCAACATCTCTTACAGCTAAAATTTCCTCATTGGCTTTCGCCCCCATTCCTTTCCTAAATAATATGCTAGAACTGTCAAAAGCATCTAAAAAGTTCGCTAACAATTGCTTGCGTTTATCAACTAATGTGCCTTGTCTTGGGTACTCTATTGCAAAATCGAAGCATGACAGGAAAATATGTATGAAGCATCATAAACACACGAATAATGGAAAATTCCATTAGAACTTAACCAACACCATATACAAGATCAATAGCAGAATGTCCTTCATCAACAGCAAACGAGGGTGCTGCTAGACAAAAACTTAGTAATTATTTAGTTTACCTAGACATGAATTCTGTGACTGTGAGAATGAACTGAACTCTTACGAGTCAAAAGGACCCGAGAATCACTGGCAGAAACTTCCAGGAAGCATGGATAGGACAGTAACCTCTAGTAACTGAAAGGGTTTTGATTTAAAGTAATTCATTCTGCAGATAGAAAGGTGACGATTGGATCCTTGTCTGGGACTCATTGAGTGGATTCTTATCTTAAATAGCTTGGACGGTTCATATAGCAACGGTTGTCACCCGCGGTGATGGTTGACATTGGTTTTAACCAGCATCGTTGAACTTACTGAACCACAGTGGCGTCAACAACACAGCCAACTAACTAAAACGATTTGAGATATGGGAGGTACTTCCAAATTTGTATGAAATTATAAGCAATGCATCGAGCTCTACCGTCAATTGAACATACCCTCAGTCACCTTGGCTATGCAAATTTTGTAAGCTAAGACATATTGAGTGTACACGCTAGTCCCCGTAAAAGAACTGGCAGCTTCAGGGAGATAAAAGCTTTTCAAAAGATTAGGAACTTCCTCTCAACAATATGAAGCACTTCCATTCATTAGCTTCCCCATCATCGATTAAATAAAAGATCATTGGAGCATCTTCCAGGAAAGATTGTCCTTAATTCCAACTCCACTAAAAATAGATCAATTTGTTCTTGTCAATACCAGCATCGTACACCAATCTGAACGAGGCCAATTACACACCATGCCACAATCAAGCATACTCAGTTTTTTTCCCCTTGTAGAGCAAAAGCAAATCCTCCTGGCCACAAAGGACCGTTCGAGCCTTCTTTTAACATGACACGGTGTCAAGCGACTCCCACAGCTCGAATGCACAATGCATATATACCGCAAATGGCGCAAAGACAGGAGGTTAGTGAACCATTACTTTCCTGGTCCGTACCACACACTCGCGACATCAAAACGCAACGACAGCAACAGAACACAGTCATAGTCAGACTCAAATCGATTCGACATCAAAATGAATCACCATGGAGCAAAAACTGTCTCACAGAAACTGGGATCGTCCTTATTCCGGATGGTTAAGTACTTGGAAATGACGAAACGGAGACAAAGAGAACAAAGTGGCGGGTCGGTACCTTGAAGTTTGCCCAAGATCTGTCCCATGGCGTCGTTGAGCGAGATGGGAAACGTGAAGTTGACTCTCTCTTTCTTTCTCGATCTGATGATTGTGTTTCCTGGTTCAAAAAGGAAAGCGGGAGGTCGACATAAGAAGTCTGGCGGTGGGAACATGCTGGCTCGCTGCCCATTGGGCGGCACGTGGACCATCCCTATTGGTGGATCCGTCTCGATCGCAATCAGTTTCAGTGGACTCCTAAGTACGAGGAACTGTCCTAGGAAGAACTGAAGAGAGCGCACGGGTCCCACTTGTCTTTGTTTTCTGGCATAGGTTTGTTTTAGAACAAGAGAATGATTTGAAAAGTATTTTTTTAAAGAATCATCACCCGTATCACTTACAAGAATGGATGAATGAATGCATGAAATATATTTTTATTTTCTGTGAAAATATTTAGATATCATTTTAACCAATGATGAAAACATTTTTTATTGATTAACTATTTGAAGTTATACAAATTATTATTTTCTAGAATGTATTTTTCAAATTATTAATTTTTCACGAAACGAACCGATCCTAAATTCTAGAGAATTATTTTTCAACTTTCTGATATTTGGATGACGGAAATTAATCGATTTAAGGAAAATGTTTTTCATTGACCGTAAACAATAAAGTTAGATTTGAAGAAAACGAATTCCCCTTTTAATAAGAATG